>JAJHZJ010000016.1:2190767-2835790 GCA_023548195.1 Bettongia penicillata ogilbyi | reverse complement strand
TTGGTCTATGCTATTTGCACTGTAGCCCAGAAGAAAAAAAAATTTTTTCAATTACCTTTGAAGTGTTTTTGACATTTGTGGATTGAGGGATCTGATATCTGCCTCTGTTGCTGAGTATTCCACCCCAGAGGTCTGTTCTGTTCTTGTCCCTGCTGCACTGGGCTGCCAAGGCTGGGCTGGGCTCTGTGTGCTGTGCTCCACTTGCTGTGATAGAATTTTTCTGTCAGCCTTCCAGCCTAGCTTGGGCTGGAAATCGCTTTCACTCTGTCATTTTGTGACTTCTGATGCTCTAGAATTTCTTTAGAGTAATTTTTCACAGGTGTTTTTTTTGGGGAGGCCCTGTGGAGGAAGAGCTAGAGTATGTGTGGCTTTCTTCTCTGCCATCTTGTTCCTTCTCCCCCCGCCCCCACTCCTTCCATCTCTTGATTAAGTATATTTTCACTGAATATAAATTCTTCCTTATAATTCTCTCATCATCTTTGTTGTCTAGTTTTCTGACCTTCCTTTAAGTTACATTTACAATACCATCTTCTGTAGGAAACCTTTTTGGATTTCCATTAATTCTAGTGCCTTCTTTGTGATGACTATTCCAAATTATCATGTATGTAGCTTGTTTTTAGTGTTGTTTGCATATTCTCTCCTCCATTAGACTGTGAGGTACTTAAAAACAGAGACAGTCATTGGTCTTTTATTGTATCCTGAATACTAATTAGGAACTTACTAAATGATTTTGAATTTACTGAATTGCTGATTAGATCTCATAGAAAGATCCCTTTTAGTTCTAAGTCTATAATTCTGCATTCTTGAACTTAGTGTTGAGCACTCAGGTACAAATAAAAGTCACTTATGTCTCCCAGGAGTGATTTGTCCAACATGACAAGTGTTATAATTAAAGGTTTATCTTGCATTCTGGAAAGAGTAGTGGCTTTTTAATCTGTTTACTTGCCCATGAATTCATTCATCAAAACTCAATTAGTCATTTCATTAGATTATCACTTCAGTTATTCACTCATTTATTATTTACTTGTTTATAAATGTATTGATTTATTTATCTATATTTAAGTATATTTTAGAATACTTCTTCATCCATTGCTCCTTAGAGTCCAGGAATGTTCTTTTTCTAATGATTAGTGAATAAGCCTATATAATTGACTCTTTTACACTTAATCTTATTAAAAACTATGAGACCTATCTTTGCTGGAGGCTGATGTTGTATGCAAGTAGTGGGTTTATGGGAGTATTGAAGTAATAATGATTATGACTTTTATGTCAATAGCTTAAAAGTTGAGTAACACATCTGAATTGGAAATTTCTGTCCCAAAATTCTAGCATCATAGAAATTGATTATAACTTTTGTTTTTACTCCCTTATGAATATCCTGCACTCCCCAAACCCATTTTAAGAAATTTCCCAAGGGAATTCCATGGAACATGTACAAAACTGGGTTATGAAGCTCCCTTCACTGATAAAATATCTGTATTTCTCTAAAGGAGAGGAAGACGGAAAAAAAATTAAAATAAAAAATAATTGTCCTTCTTTCCTTTATCCCAACCCCATTCTTGCTATTCATGTGCAGACATACCTGGATGTCTGACATCAAAATATCCAGACTTTAAACCACTTCTCATAAGTAACAACTAGCAAACCTGAGAAATAACCAAAAATCCATCATATGTTGCATTTCAATATGTGATATTTCTAATTAGAATAAGCTACAGCAATTATTATGATTAGCTATTCCAAACAAATCTTATACTGAGCAATATTTATTTCTTAAATCCCATGACTCCACCTTGACAATATTTTTATCCTATTATTTCCTTTGTTTGAACATATTTAAAACTTTCCTTTTCAAGCAGATTTATTTTACACAGTTTGACAGACTACTTACATTGACTATGGATCTATAGTAATAGTGGGCATTGGAAATAAAATATTGATATAATTACAACTGGTTTCTAATGTCTCCATGTTCAGGAAACTCTGTGTCTAACATTACTTTTAAGAGATTAATTGGAAATTGTTTTTCATTTACTCCTAAAGGCTTTTCCTGTTCTCTTCTAACATTGCATGTCATGCTTATTGCTACTGCATTAGAAAGGTGAAAGCAGAAATATTAAAACAGGATAGTCTATGTTTCCAATTTTCTTTTCTTTTAAAAACCTAGAAATGCCTAAGACCAAATGTAATTAGGCATATATTTCACAGAAGCAGGGCTATTTCAATAATTTAACTGGGGATTTGGATTTTTGAATATGAAGTACTCTGAATATTCATGAAATGGCTAGATAGATTTTCTGCAGTATTTTGACCAGAAACAAGTATCCAGTCATTGTCTGATTTCTAGCACTTGTACACTTGGTCTTTTTTGTAACTTGAAGAACTGTGCAAAGTCACAATATGCAGCATGCTCTCTAAATATAATATGATTTATATAATCTTTTTCATCTCAGAAATTCAAATCCCTCAAGAAACTTTGAAGAAGAGCACTTCCAGCTGTCTTTTCTCTTAAGGATGCATATAAAAATTCCCAGGTTGTGATACTTTTGTTGATTGGGGAAGAGAGGGAATGTAGGAAAAGAGAGGAAGACAAAGGCAAATAATAAACCTTCCTTTATGGAGTCAATCCTGTAGCAGGTATTACAAAAACTACGTTTACAAGGAAAATGAGTGAAATGGCAAGTTATTTGGCGACTCTGTTCCTACCTTTTTGTTCTTGGTGACAATATCCCTGACATTTAAACAAAAAATTTTCCACAATGGGAGTTTTAGTAGGTAGCTTTGGTAGTTTGATGCATACCAAGGAGCTGGATATTAATGAGATTTTATTCAAGTAAAAGTCTGCAGAGAAATCAATTAATAAGAGCAAGAAGTAGGCTGGTCATTTTAGGCACTTATCCTCACGACTGAAATTTAATGGAACACAAAAAAAAATGTAAACTATAAAATGAATTCAAGAAATGTACACTCTAGTCAAAAGAATTATATACCATGTGTGCCAAAACATTTGTTAAATAGAAGTATGTTAAAATTATTTTTTCTTCATTTATTTAATTAGTACATTCTTCCAACTGAAGAAGATACTTTGAGGGCCGTTAGACTCCTTTCATGTGACAAAGCATCTGGTGCTAATTCTATTCCAGCTGAGACTGACAAGGTATGGGGATCATTACTCATAGAAAAGCTGACTGAAATTTTCCCTGTTATATGGCAGGAGTAGGTTATTTCCCTAGGAGTTCAAGGATGCCTTCACTGTCCATCTCTATAAGGGTAAAGGGAACAGATTGTCCTGCAACAATCACAAGGCGATCTCTCTCTTAGCCATTGCTGGTAAAATTCTTGCTAGAGTCCTCCTTAACTGGATGATCCTTCACCTGGAAGATGGACATATACCTCAGAGCCAGTGTGGCTTCAGAAGGGGCCGAGGAACTGTAGATGTGGTGTTTGCTGCCTGACAAATCCAGGAGAAATGCCGGGAGGAGAACAGAGGTTTGTGCACAATGTTTGTGGATCTGACCAAGGCCTTTGACACTATTAGTCATGAGGGCTTATGGAAAATTATGTCAAAATTTGGTTGCCCGGAGAAGTTCATGAGTATTGTATGTCAATTTCATGATGGCATGTCTGCCGGGGTTCTGGATAATGGACAATGCTCTCACGCCTTCCCAGTCATCAGTGGAGTGAAACAGGGCTGTGGACTTGCTCCCATCCATTTTAACATGTTTTCAGCCATGTTGACAAATGCTTTCAATGAAAATGCTTTTCAACGTGGCATCAAGGTCAAGTACCACACTGATGGTAAGTTCTTCAATTTGAAGAGGTTACAAGCCAAGATCAAAATGGAGGGAGAGTTGCTGCATGATTTTCTCTTTACAGATGATTGTGGACTCAATGCAGCCTCTGAAGCTGAGATGCAACGAAATATGGATCAATTCTCTGCTGCCTGTGCTAATTTTGGCCTAATAATTAACACCCAAAAAACACAGGTGCTCCATCAGTCACTACCACACCATCCATATGTGGAATGATAAATTGCAACAAAAGGGGAAGTTTTGAGTCCTGTGGGTAAGTTCATTTACCTTGGTAGTGTACTTTCTAGGGATGTACTCTTGACAATGTGGTTGATGCATGTCTTGCCAGAGCTAGTTCAGCATTTGGGAGGCTCCAAAGAAAAGTTTGGGAGACAAGAGGTAATAGACTGACTATCAAACTGAAGGTCTACAGAGTCTCTGTGCTGACTTAATTGTTGTATGTCTGTAAAACATGGGCAGTCTACCAGCACCATGGGAGGAAATGGAATCGTTTCCATTTATACTGTCTTAGGAAGATTCTGAGGATCACCTGTCAGGATAAGGTAGCAGATACTGAAGTCCTTGCTTGAGTTGAACTGTCAAGTATTCATTATGCCTCAGAGAGCACAACTCCGATGGACTGGCCACATTGTTCAAATCCCAAATGTACTTGTCAAAAACACTATTTTATGGAGAATTTTCGTGGGGCAGGCGATCACATGGTGGCCAGAAGAAACGATACAAGGAAACCCTCAAGTTCTCTCTCAAGAATTTTGGATTTGACTGTGAAACCTGGGAGACACTGGCACAGGACCGCTCAGCATGACATGCCCACATAAGAAAAGGTGCTGTGCTGTGTGAGCAAATCAGAATTCAGACAGCACAAAGTAAATGCAGGATACTCATGTTGGTCAGCCACAGTCAAACACACTGAAATTTCACTTTACAATGGTGATGTCATTTTTGTCCTCTTCGAAGACGGACAACCATCACCACCACCACCATATTTTTAATGAAACAAATACTTGAAAAACTAAATCCATCCCCAAATGTACATTTCCTTAAAACAGTTCAGCAAAACTTCCTAAGAGTATATCAACTGGTAATAATAAATGTTTAAAGTTTTATACTTTGCTTGTTACTATCAGAAAGAGTTATGACTACTTTAACTTTCCTACTATGTATCAGCACTCTCCATTATACTTATCCTTTGAAACTCTGTTTTTGTGCCTTTTAACTTTGTCATAGGAATAGTGATTAAGGATATTATTCCTTTGGTCCTGATTATTTAACAGCATTTCATATAAGTCTTCCCATATCTCTCTAAATTTTTCATATTTGTTATTCTTTATGTGGTAGAAATATTCAATTATAACTGTACCATGTTTTATGTTGTCATTCATCAATCATCGGGCACTCATTTTACTTCCCCATTTAATATTCAAAACTGATGTTGCAATGATTTTTTAAAATATTACTCCGCTTTTCACATACTATGGTACACCCAAATTGCCCTTCTCTTTATTCTACACAACACTCCCATCTCCTATTTTCTGTTCCATACCGAAAATGCACCCTTTCCTCATTTTCAACTTAGAGAATTCCTCTCTTCTTTCAAAATGCAGCTCAAGTACCACCATATGAAAGTGTTCTTGATTCCCCCAACTTCTAGTGCCTTATCATTCTTACTTCCTTATATTTATTTTCTGTTTATTCTGCATATATTTCTTCTTTATATATTTGTCTACCTGCAAGTTGTCTCTCCTGATAAAATATAATTTCTCTGAGACTATTGCTATTGATTTTTCTTTTTTTTTTTTCCTTTTGCATTTTGATCACACAGCACACTGTCTGCTGCATTGTCAGCACTCAATAAATGTTTCCAGATTGATTGGATCCAATTTTATAAATTTTCTCTTGATAAATTGTTTACAGTACCAGTAATCTTTTAAATCAGTTTGTATATTATTTTAAAATTAAGTAGTTTAGGTATGAACACCAAATATCTTGCAAACTATTTACTTTATTTCTAGGAAAGCAAAATTAATGGCTGATATATATGTGTACAAATATAACATGTATATATACATATATATGGTTTTTATGTATCTATTGCTAAAATACTTTTTTTAAAATTACTATTAATGTGGCGATGCTCCTCCTCTTCTGATACTCTGACTAAGAATGCTCATAACTTCTCCATTTTGCTTACCTGTTCACCTGGCTGATAGAGATGGAAGTAAATAACTCTATTCCTTCCATGGAGGTGGAGGACAGCCATGTCTTAACATCTGCATTCCCTTAAACCTCAGAGATTCTTGAAAATTTGATCTACTGGGCTTTGTAAAGTTTCCCTTGACTCAACACTTGGAATTTCCAGGTTTTTCCATATTTCCTACAGCTAAATTCTTTTCTTATGTATTGTTTCCCCCATTTATTAGGTAAACTCCTTGAGAGTAGGGGCCATCTATCATGTTCTATTTGTATCTCCAGAAATTATAATTATAAGCATGTAACATTTGCTTTTTCATTCATTCATTCATTCATTCATTCATTCATTCATTCATTCATTCTCTCATGATTCCACCATGACTACAATGGATAAGTTATAGCTATATTGTTGAAGTTTCTTTGTTATTAGGTTAGCATTTTTGTATAAATGTTTATCAGTGAACATGATTCACAATTCTCATCTTCTTAGTATCACAGGATTTTATGAATACTATATTCTTCTTTTCAAGGAAACTTGGTAAGGTATTTTTTTTCTACTTTTGGAATTGGCTTATAAAGCCACATTAATCAGCAGAGTTTAATTTTCCCCACTTAGATTTACATTGTTATAATTTTGACATATTTATTGCAATTAACTATTTTCATTACATTTTAACTTCATTACCTGGTTAAAATTGTATTTTCTCATAATTTACTTATTTACATTAATCAAAAATGTCAACAATTTATCTTTCTTCTTGGTAATTTTATTTCTATTTTTTAAATTTGAATAGGTTTATCAATTTTGATGCTTTAAAATCTATCTCATTTTTAAATTTAATTGCTACTACTTTACATTTTGTCTTTCTTTGATTTTTAAAATGACTCTTTGTTACTGATTTTAGAAATTTTATACCATGATTTTCTAGTTTATTTATTCATATGTTAAATTAACCACTGCTTTCTTTAATTGTTTCCTTAATACATATTGAGATAAAAAGTTTTCTCAACAAGTTATATTTCCTGCGTCCTAAAAATTTTGTGGCTGCATTTTTATCATCCTGCTATTATTTATTTTTGTTATTTGGTCCATTGATTAGCATTCATCATTTTTAATATGGCAGTTTATTTGTAAAATATGTAAAATGAATCCTCTGTGCCATCGCTTACTGCTATGCTAGGATACCATTCATTCCTCCTCTTAGGACATCAGCAGTTCTACTTCCATGATGCTATACTTGAGTATATGTTTTTGTTGTTCCCATATCTTCTCCCTAGTTATATAAGATATTTTTCTTTATCTTCTGATGAGACTGTACATTTTCTACATTGTGTGATGATGCCTCTGATTTCTGGATTTTAAAGAGTTGATTATGTTTTAGCAGGACATCATTTTGAAATCCTTTACTCTATAAAACATACAAACAGAACCAAAAATTGTGTTACCATCACATTACTGCTATCAGTTACCAGTGACATTAGCAGATATTGTTCCAAATGATGAGTGTAGTTACCTAGGGTCAAGTGTAATGTGACTAATATGAAGAGGAAAGGGCAATTAATCAATATAAAGCTTATTGCCTGGCTAAAATCAAACAATTTAATAAAAGGGATTCATACCTAATAAGAGGAGAAAGAAAAAATAAAGTTTAAAATATTTGGAGGTCTTAAGAAACCAGAACTCCTTAATAGCTGGTTCTTATCCTGAATTTATCCATCAAAGATCCACAGATAAATTTCAGGGACTCCATGAATTTGGATGAGGAAAATAAGTTTGTTTTTACTATTCTGTAACTAAAATTAAGCATTCCCTTAACTTATTCGAAAACATTACAATAGGAGATTATTTGGACCAATTTTTTCTTTGTTTCTATTCCCAGTATTAAGAAAAATTTCTTGCCCATAGGGAATCCTTAATAAATGCCTGTAAAATAGTTAAATTATTTATGAACCCCATTTTCAGAATAAGTTTTACTCTCATAGCAAATAGCTGTAAGTAACATAATTCCTGGGATAACTCTGGAACAGATGCAACCTACTATTTAATGAGAAATTCAAGTTATACTATTACATTTGGCTGAATACTAGCACAAAAGAATTGACCAGTTGTCTGATATGTTGTAGTGCATATTCTTATTCAGCAGTGGATTGTACAAGATGGCTTCTGACACCCCTTTAAATTCTCAGATTCTGTGATTCTGTAAGTTGTGTCACTCATTTTCTCTCCCACAGGTGGGATAAAGCTGTTAAGTGCTTGACAGAAGTCTGCATTTGATAGTTACTGAACTCAGTTGGGTGGTGAAAGAAAACCATCTTTTTAATCTCCTATATATTACACAACCTTTTCTTGGATCCCTACCAGGAAGTACTCTGCCAGAGAGGATGTTTGGTTTATCAGGGGATGTTCATAAAGAACATAACTGCTGCTTGTTTCCTTACACTGTAGGAATGCTCATATTTTAGGGTTTTCGTCTGGCTTTAATTGGGCTGCCACTTCTCAGGCACAATTAGGCACATGTGATGATTTTCCATACACAAAAATGTGCATAAGCAGACATTTCACTGCAGATGAGGTGCACTCAAGATTCAGGGATAGCTGGCTAATTACAAGCTTGTGTTCGTAATTGTGTATTTGTAGGCAAAAAAAAAAAAAATAATAATGCCTTTGATAACAGAATCCAAGTTTAGAAAATGTACCATACCAAAAAGAAAGGGTTCTGATGCAAACAGGATCATAGAATTTCATAGTTAAAGGGGAGTTCAAAAATTGTCTAGTCCAATCTGAAGCATACTGATAATCTCCTCTATGATATCCCATATGAACATAAAATAGTGGATAGATAATTGAATGTGATGCTGACAAGACCTGAGCTCATATTTTGCCTTAAACACTTAAAAGCTCTGTGAGCCTCAGCAGATTGATTAACCTCTCTGAAACTCAATTTCCTCTTTAAAAATGGGCATGCAAATAACCCCTACCTGATATGGTTGCTATGAGGATCTAATCAGGTTATAAAAAGCTCTTTGAAAACCACACCAAAGTGTTCTGTTAATGGGTAATAACTTTAATCAGTTTTCTAGCTTCCTTTAGATCTTTAGTGAGAGATGGCCCAGTACTTTCCAAGGCCAGACAACTGCACATTTGTATACATGTAATTATTCTGATGTTTTTGTTTATATTGATATGAATTCTACTTTTTGAAATCTCTAGCTCTTGTTCTACTTCAGCCCTCTGGGGACAAGCAAAATAAATGAAGACATTATGTCATTCTTGATCATTTCAAAATAATGTAGCAAAATCTCAGAAAATTTATTGACTATTTGCATTAAATCTAATTTATGAGTATTTTAAATATGAAGTCTCATCTACATAATATTTTCTAAATTTCAAGGAAACGATTCCTCAAATCATGTTTTATATTGGTAACCACTATAAGGTTTTTTTAGTGATACATTCTGAAGTGTTCAGAAGATCTGGGATACTTAGACACCAAGATTGTGTTGGAACCATCTTGTACCAGTTAAAGAGAGTTGATTTTTAAATTTTCATCGTGATCATTTAAATCTCAGAAATAGGTAAATACCACAAGTCAGAGGTTAATTAAATTTTGTTTCTGTTTATCTAGATTTGAGAAAGTAATGAAGTAAAAGTTAGTGTAAATTAAACTAAAAAGTGTTGTGTGCATCCTTTTTTTGGAGAGTTGTTTCATAAATCAATTATCAGCACATGCCTGGTTTGGCCTGCTGAGATTCAGGAGACAGAGAGAGAGAGAGAGAGAGAGAGAGAGAGAGAGACAGAGAGAGACAGAGAGAGACAGAGAGACAGAGAGACAGAGAGACAGACAGAGACAGAGACAGAGACACAGACAGATAGAGACAGAGAGACAGAGATCAGACTTGAAGAGGAAGGGCATTGTTGAAGAAGTGTTCTCAAGGAGTAAACCAAGATGACATGACAGGGTCAAGCAAAACAGTTCATAGCAGAGAGCAGACACAGAGCACTAAGTAGGAATCATCGAACCAAGCCCCCAGTAATGTCAAAAATAAGAATGAGCTCAACACAGAGAAAATCAGTACACAAAAAGGAGACATTAGCACAAGAGTCAGTAAATAAAATTTTCTCTCATGCAAAATCTCCACTAAATACAGTGTCATTTATGGAATCATTATGGTAGTCACCCTTCTTTGTTCACTATGAGTGTACTACTGGAGGCCTGAAATGGCCGTCAAGCCTGATTTTCTCAGTACATCTGTTATTATGTTCTGGGATAAAATTAGCAACTAAAAATGAGATAACCTCATGGCTTAAAGACTATAATATATATTCTGAAGTTATCTAGCTAATATTCTGAGAAAACATGCCATAATATGTTATCATATGCTAATAACAATAGCCTTAAAATAAATATGGCAACTATTAGTTTAGACATTCAATTAAAAAGTGAATGGACTAATTCCTTGACTGAATTTATATGTGTTTCATGGTCTAGGCACTTCTAGAAATACAGAATAAGATCTTAGACCTAGTGCTAGAAGGAACCTTCTAGGGCATTGAGTGTAAATCCTTCATTTTCCAGATTGGAAAAATGAGGCATAAAACATTAAATGACCCAGGGTCAAATATTTTTTCCCATTTCCAACTTTAGCACCCTATCGACTGTACATGTTGTCTCTCAGATAACAGGGCAGTTATAAATTTCACACACACATACATATGTATGTATGTTTATATATAATGCACATATATATATATACACACCTACATATACATGTGCAAATACACATGCACATGTATATGCATGTATACATACATATACAGGTGTGCATTTATGTATTAACCATATGTATGTGTGTGCACATGTCTATGTGTCTATGTGTATATATGCGGTGTACATGTGTGTATTATACGCAAGTGTATATTTTCACCTATTATGCACATGTGTATATTCAGGTATATATGCATACAAATGAGTCTATAAAATCAAGGTAGACAGAAATTATAACAAAGTTTTAAGCTAAACATATTTCTATTCCCTGTTTTAATTATTTATATTTGCGGTAATCTTCAGAAAGTATTTAAAGAAAAATTCTCTAAAAATATATTTTCTAAATTATAGGCAACACTATACGAGTGTGTAAGTACATGAATGTATGTATAGGTACACACATAAATATATATGTGTACATATATATGTATGTAACTATATATTTCTATGTGTATGTATGTCTTAGAATCTTTGAGAATCAAGATTTAGAAATATTACTTTATGAAGTTAAATCTACTATATGCTAGATTATCTTCTAATAAATTAGACCTGGAGGCTACACTGATGATTTCATTGGTATAGGGAGCTCCTAGGTAATGAAACTTTTTGATCAACATGGAGCACAGAAGAGACATCTTGACCAGAATCATACAATCATTGTGTCAGAAGTAGAACTTAGATCCACAACTTAGATGCAACTCACCCTGACACCCTTGTATAGCATTTTGTGATATAATTAAATAGGAGGTCCCAGTCGAAGAAAAGTGACTTTGTACTCATGCAAGAACAATAAATCTCAAATCAGACCAAGGGACAGAGAAGAGAATGGATCTCTGATGGCTATCCTCTCATTTCTACTTAAAAACTTCCTTCCATAAGAACATTGTTGGTTCATCTCAAATATAGTTATAAGTCTGGATTGCTTTGATCTTTGCTTTTCTTTGTGAGAGCTATTCTTATACATATCAATAGCATTACTTTTGTTCAACTTGAGTCCCCAGCTAGAAAAAAAGCCCCAGGCAAACTGCTTGTCTTCATGTCTTGAGAGACTACAGTGATGCTAAGTTGCTTTTAATATCCTTAAAGACTCTCATACAAAATGAATGTTACCTTGGTTTCATTTGTGAAAACAAGGTAAAATAGAAAATAGCATAAGTCTTAAAGAAATAAGGAATAGGATATGGATTTGGAGTGAAAATCAAATTGGGATAATAGATGGGGAGATATTTCATCAGTTTTATGCACAGTATTCGCCATTCTGCACCAGCTCTGAGTGATCCTACATCTTTTGATCCTTTCCCCATATCTGGTCATGAAGATAAGCACTCAACTAGAATCCTGATCTCCTACGTTTTCTGAAAGCTAGGTGGAACAGTAGATAGAACACTAAAACCTGAGTCAAGAATATCTGGGTTCAAAGTCATCTGCAGACAGAAGCAGTGATCATAGGCAAGTCTTGTAGCTTCTTCCAGTTTCATTTCTTTTTTTTTTTTATTTAATTTTTTTTCTTTATTTAATTTATTTAATTAATTTATTTATTTAGCTTTTTACATTCATTTTCACAAATTTTTGGGTTCCAAATTTTCTCCCCCTTTCTCCCCCTCCCCCCACCCCAATACCCCAAGCAATCTAATTTTCCCTATCTCCAATCTGTCCTCTCTTCCGTCATCCCTCCCTTCCCTTGTCTCCATCTTCTCCTTTCTCCTGTAGGGCCAGATGATTTTCTATTCCTCATTAACTGTATGTCTTCTTTCCTAGTTGCAACAACAATACTAAACAATTGTTCCCAAAACTTTGAGTTCCAAATTCTCCCCATCCCTCCCTCCCCACCCATTCCCTTTGGTACGGCAGGCAATTCATTATAGGCCATATCTGTGTAGCTTTGCAAATGACCTTCCTGATAGTCGTGTTGTGTAAGACTAACTGAATTGCCATCCCTCTTAACCTGCCCCTCATTGTTTCTCTTCTGTCCTTTGATCCTGTCCCTCCCCAAGTGTTGACTTTCAATTACTCCCTCCTCCCTTTGCCCTCCTTTCCATCATCCCCCCCAATATCTCCTTCTCCCCCGCTTTCTTATACTGTAAGATAGGTTTTCATACCAAAATGAGTGTGCATTACACTCCTTCGTTTAGTCAAATGTGATGAGGGTAAACTTTTGTTTGTTTGTTTGTTTGTTTGTTTTTTTTCCTCAGCTCTCCTCTTTTTCCCTCCACTAAAAACATCTCCTACTTGCCTCTTATATGACATATAGTTACCCCCCTTCCATTTCCCCCTCTTTCCTCTCACTACATTTCTCTCTCACCATTTACCTTAATTTCTTTTAAGGTATGGTCCCATCCTATTCAGTTCAATCTGTGCTCTCTGTCTCTGCATGTGAATGCATGTGTGTATGTGTGTGCATGCGTGTACATGTGTATGTGTGGTCCCACCAACCACCCAGATACTGAAAAGTTTTAAGAGTTAGAAATATTGTCCTTCCCTGTATGAATGCAAACAGTTCATTTCTGGTAAGTCCCTTAATACTTCTCCTTGCTGTTTACTTTTGCATGCTTCCTCTCATTCTTGTGTTTGAAAGTCAAATTTTCTTTTCAGCTCTGGTCTTTTCATTAAGAATGATTGAAAGTCCTCTGTTTCATTGAAAGATGATATTTTCCCTTGTAGTATTATACTCAGTTTAACTGGGTAGGTGATTCTTGGTTTCAGTCCTAGTTCCTTTACCTTCTGGAATATCCTATTCCACGCCCTTCGATCCCTTAATGTAGAAGCTGCTAGATCTTGGGTTATCCTGATTGTATTTCCACAGTACTGGAATTGTTTCTTTCTGGCTGCTTGCAAGATTTTTTCCTTGAGCTGGGAGTTCTGGAATTTGGCCACAATGTTCCTAGGAGTTTCTCTTTTTGGATCTCTTTCTGGTGGTGATCGATGGATTCTTTCAATACTTATTTTGCCCTCTGGTCCTAGAATGTCAGGGCAGTTTTCCTTGATAATTTCATGCAAGACGATGTCTAGGCTCTTTTTTTGATCATGGCTTTCAGGTAGTCCCATAATTTTTAAGTTGTCTCTCCTTGATCTATTTTCCAGGTCAGTTGTTTTTCCCATGAGGTATTTCACATTCTCTTCCATTTTTTCGTTCTTTTGGTTTTGTTTGGTGATTTCTTGGTTTCTCATAAAGTCATTAGACTCCATCTGTTCCATTCTAATTTTGAGAGAACTATTAAATTCCGTGAGCTTTTGAGCCTCTTTTTCCATTTGACTCATTCTGCTTTTGAAAGCATTCTTCTCCTCATTGGCTTTTTGAACCTCTTTTGCCAATTGAGTGAGCCTATTTTTCAAGGTGTTAATTTCCTCAGCATTTTTTTGGGTCTCCTTTACCAAGATATTGACCTTTTTTTCATACTCTTCTTGCATCTTTGTCATTCCTCTTCCCAGTCTTTCCTCCACCTGTCTAACTTGCTTTTCAAAATCCTTTTTAAGCTCTTCCAAGGCCTGAGCACACCCAACATCCCCCTGGGGTGTCTGGGGTACTGAGGCCCCGCCCTCCACATCTTTCCCTGATGGGAAAAATACGTTCTCGTCCTCCCCATCAGATCCGAAGGTTGGGATCATTTGCATTTGTTGGAAAAAACTCTCTAAAGTCTTATTTTTCTTACCCTTTCTAGGCATTTTCCCAGCCAGTTACTTGACTTCTGAGATTCCTTTCCACCCCGCCTGGATCCGCCCAGCTAGTGCTTGGCCTCTGAGATTCAAATGCGCTTTCCCGCGGCAAGCTTTAGTTCTGCCTCAGGGGTGGGGGCAGGGCCGTCTCCTAAGCTTGGGCCCTCAGGGGCTTTCCACAGAGACTTTCAGGAACGGAGCGGGTGGGGGCGGGGTGGAGGGCCCCGCCTGCTGTGCTCAGCTCCCTTGGGGGTTTTATTCAGAGGCGTTCAGCAGTAGAGCAGGGTGGAGGCAGGGCCGTCTCCCCTGCTCGGCTCCCTCAGGTTGGAAAGACCTTCAGTATTGAAGATCCTACCTGCTGCTGGGGGATTCCTGAGTCCTGGGCCGCTGCCGCCTCAGCCGCCCGCCCACGCCTCTGCCTCCGCTGCTTCCTGCCCCCGTCTCTGCTGCCGCCGCTTCCTCCCGAGGGGGCCCTAGTCACGGAGACGCCCCGCTTCCCCTCTCCTTCAGCCCGGCTTTCTTTTTCACTGACCTGTAGCTTCTGTGAGCGGAGGGACTTTCCCGGCTGCCGGAGCTTCCCCCAGAGCTTTCCTCTCTGAAGTCTGCTCGGGTCAGCTTCTCTGGGTCGCGGCCAGGGGTGGGGGTGGGGTCCGCTTTCCGGAGTGCGATGGACCCCGGGGACGGCTTTCCAGGGTTCAGTGGAACGGAAATCTCTTCCCCTATGTTTATGCACCCCCTGCAGAGATTCAGAATTTATGGGGATCTCCTTTTACCTCAATTCCATGGGTTGTGGGCTTGGAGCTCGTAAATGTGCGTCCTTCTACTCCGCCATCTTGGCTCCGCCCCCCAGTTTCATTTCTAAAAATGAGTTATCAGGATCAAAAGAGATAATATTTATCGTATACTTAACACAGCACCACTTTATAGAGGTACTTAAAGACTTGTGTTACACTATTCCCCATCCTTGCTATCATTTTTAAATTGTCCCCTCTCCAAGAGGAGTTGGAGACAGCTATCTCTTGGGCTGTAGAATCATGGTTCAAGGGTTATCGTTGATAACAAGATGATGACATCTGTCTCTAATGACCTGTTATACATAAAATGAAATTGTTGATCAAGTTCATTTCTAAAGTCTTTTCCAGGTTTGAATTCTCTGACTTAGAAAGACTTAAAAAAAGCTTCTAAAATACTTCATTTGTAACTAAGGAGATTAGACCATGAGAGAACCTGGTTTGTTGCCATGAGATAAATTTTACTACTTTCAGCTGAGTTCTTTGAAAATCATATAGTTGGAGTTGAATTTACCAATAAAGTACTCCTTCACCAGGCATGCAGTTTGTCTATTGAACATTTAGGTTTTCATGTCCATTTTTTTAACCTATCATGTCTTTTAGGATTGCATGTAGTTTTATAATTTGTACTTGCAGGGTGATATGATGTGAGACTGGTGAGGGCACTGATGGATCAATTAAAGACTGGAATAATATATTTAGAATACAGATAGACCATTCAGATGGTTTAACAAAAAGAATAACTTTAACCATGAGAAACTTATATAGTTTACCATAAACAAATACTTCACTAGTCATCTGATTATACCAAGAGATGTAGAAAAAACCCTTGATACATAAAACAAAAATACATATGTTTGAAAAGTATAAAATAAGCACACATTTCTATTTAAAAACACTAAAAAGGAATTAATGGAACTTTTCATAAAATGATAAGTAGTATCTATCATAAACGATGAACAAACATTATTTATAATGGAGATAAACTTGAAACTTTCTCAATAGGATCAGGATGAAGCAAGGATGTCTATTATCAGCACTGTGATGAAAAATGCTACCCCTCACAGGAAACCTGATGAACTCTGAACGCAGATTTTTTTACTTTATTTTTTCCTGATTCATTTATTTGATTCTTTCTGTGTGCTTTTGCAATATGTTTAATATGAAAATATGTTTTTCATGATTTCCCCTGTATATTCAGTATTAAAATTGTGACATATAAAAATTTAAAAGTTATAGTTTCTGGATAATTAATTTTATTTTTCATTGCTAGCAAATAATTAATAAAAAGGGTCTGTGACATTTTTGAATGCCAAATGCCTCACAAAACCCACTTAATGCTCATATGCCCTTGGAAGACTAAATGTTCCTGAGGGTGACAATCAACTTAGATTGGTTAACTATTTATGAGAAAATATCAATATTATCATGAGAAGTGAGCTTCTTCTAATGATATGCTAAAAAGTTTTACTCATCACTGAGTCCTACATAAAGAAACTTATCTCTTATTCAAACTACCACTACCTAGGACAATTTCAGCAAAAGAGGATCCAGACCTGACTGAGTGGAAAACAGTGTGCAAAATTCACCTTAAATTAAACTCTTCATAAATTTCTCTAGTTGAGTGGGGTCTCCCACCCAAGATGAAAAGCATGTAGCCTAGGGATTTAGGTAATCTTATCTATCAACAATTTCCTTCAGTTCAATGTTCTGAACTGTAGGTTTCTGGAAAAAATCGTTGGTCCTAATTCAACAACTAATTATTATTATCAGAGAGAAATAATTATTTCTCTCAATTCTTTCAAATTACTTAATCTTGTCAATGAGTAGTGAGGAGAGATGGAGAGAATTTTGAATTCAAAATAAAAAAAAGTATATTTTACATGAATTGGCAAATGTAAAAATATTTAAATAAATTTAAAAGAAAAAGAAATAGTCATTTGTGTCATGAGACAGAAAATAATAGCTTGGACACCTATGACTGTATTCAAGCTTAATATTTTTAGTATCAAATTAGTTGATCCTTTATAATGATATAAAACTAATTAAACATAGCTTAGATAAAATTCTGCAACATATTTTTCCCACAGCTAAAGCAAAAATCAATTTCTTCTTTTTTGATAACAATGACATCTGAAGTCATAGAGGCAAAAAATATTGAAATAAAAATAATTACTTTTAAGGGAAAGATGTTATTACCACAGAATCATATAATTTAGAATTGAAAGAAATAACTTAGCCATCTTCTCTATGCTATTCCTGAGAGGAATCTGGTCAATAATATACCAGAAAACCTTTGGTTGAGAACGTTCAATGAAGAGTCTCATACTATTCTCTTTTGGATGGCTATAATTGATAGAAAGTTTTCCCTGGTATGAAGACTGCCAGCCTTGTTTCACCTTAAATCTTCTCTCCTGTCTCCTCCTCAATTCTCCCTTTTTCTCTGGTATTCTACCCAGGTTAAAGTAGACTCCATGTGGTGAGGAGGGGTAGGGAATGGGAGGAGGGGAAAGGAGGAGAGGATTAGAGAGGGGAGGGGAGGAGACAGAAGAAGAAGGGAAGAGAGGGGACAGGACTGGAGGGTGAAGGAGGGGAAGAGAGGAGCTATGACTCGCAGGTTGTGTTTGTTTTTTTTTTCTCAAAGAAGTCCATGACATCAAGATGATGACATGACTTGCATTTGACTTTAATTTGAATGAGGGACAGCTGTGCAAGGTCAACAACTTCACTTTCTTCCCTCACAGAAGATAGGGAGATAGTGGAGAAGAGGAGGACTTGGCATACCATGGCCTATGGAGTTACAAACTGTCAGATATGACTGAATGAATTAACAACAACAGTCCAACAGGGACATGAAATTAATGTAGCATGAACTATTCCTAAGAAAATCACATTGTTTATTTCTAATAGTTGTTGCTTTTTGCCTGGATATGCAAAAACTGATTTAATGATTGGTTGTAGGAAATTTTGAGAAATAGAAATAAAGTTCTTTGGTTTATTGTTTGCTAATTCTGTTTTTTCCCCTCTGTTGAAAATGGGGAGGGAGGAGCCAAGATGGAGGAGTAGAAAGACTCACGTGTGCTAGCTCTGAATCCACAGCCCATAAATTGCCTGTAAAAAGAACTCCCAACAAATTCTGGAGCACTGCAAACTGTACAGAAACATAGTGGAGGAGACTTCCGTCCCAGAGAGCCTTGGAAAGCCGTCCACAGGGGTCCATCCTGCACTGGAGAGTGGTGTCCACCCCAGCGCTGCACTGGCAGCACAGCCCCAGAGAAGCAGATCTGAGCAGGCTTCAGGGATGGAATCTCTGGAAGACGTGAAGGTCCCTCTGCCCACAGGCACTACAGGTGAGTGAGAGAGACTACTGAGGTGGCTGAGAGGGGAGCGAGGTGTCTCTGTGACTCAGGCAGCCTCGGGAGGCAGCAGCAGCGGGGGCAGCCGCAGCGACCAGGATTCCCGGAGCAGCAGGCATGAGCTCTGGGCCATTACCGAAGACTTCTGCATAAATCCCCTGAGGGAACTGAGCCTGGAAGGCAACCCTGCCCCCACCCGAGCACCAGAACTTAAGCTCACATTGAATAGCAGCTGTGCCCACCCCTGAAAGACCCGAGGCTGGGTAGCAGCATTTGAATCTCAGACCCCAAGCACTAGCTGGGTGGATGTAGACAGGGGTGGAGAGAAATCTCAGAAGTCAAGTAAGTGGCTGGGAAAATGCCCAGAAAAGAGAAGAAAAATAAGACGATAGAAAACTACTTTCTTGGGGAAGAGATGTTCCTTCCTCTTTTCATTTCTGATGAGGAAGTACAATGCTTGCCATCACAGAAAGACATGGAGGTAGGGGACTCTCTATCCCAGACATCCAAGGTGGATGTCCAGTGGGCTCAGGCCATGGAAGAGCTCTAAAAGGATTTTGAAAATCAAGTTAGACAGGTGGAGGAAAAACTGGGAAGAGAAATGAGAGAGATGCAAGAAAAGCATGAAAAACGGGTCAATACTAAAGGAGACCCAAAAACGGGTCCTTGCTAAAGGAGACCCAAAAAATGCTGAAGAAAATAACACCTTGAAAAATAGGCTCACTCAATAGGCAAAAGAGGTTCAAAAAGCCAATGAGGAGAAGAATGCTTTCAAAAGCAGAATTAGTCAAATGAAAAAAAAGAGGTTCAAAAGCTCACTGAAGAAAATAGTTCTCTCAAAATTAGAATGGAACAGATAGAGTCTAATGATGTTCTGAGAAACCAAGAAATCATAAAACAAAACAAAAGAATGAAAAACTGGAAGAGAATGTTAAATATCTCATGGGAAAAACAAGTGACCTGGAAAATAGATCCAGGAGAGACAATTTAAAAATTATGGGGCTACCTGAAAGCCATGATCAAAAAAAGAGCCTAGATATCATCTTTCATGAAATTATCAAGGAAAACTGCCCTGAGATTCTAGAACGAGAGGGCAAAATAATTATTGAAGAAATCCATTGATCACCACCTGAAAGAGATACAAAAAGAGAAACTCCTAGGAACATTGTGGGCAAATTCCAGAATTCCCAGGTCAAGGAGAAAATATTGCAAGCAGCTAGAAAGAAACAATTCAAGTATTGTGGAAATACAATCAGGATAACACCATATCTAGCAGCTTCTACATGAAGGGATCGAAGGGCATGGAATGGGATATTCCAGAAGCCAAAGGAACTAGGACTCAAACCAAGAATCACCTACCCAGCAAAACTGATATAACACTTCAGGAGAAAATAAGGTCTTTCAATAAAATAGAGGACTTTCAAGCATTCTTGATGAAAAGACCAGAGCCGAAAAGAAAATTTGACTTTCAAACCCAAGAATGAGAAGGAGCATGAAAAAGTAAACAGAAAAGAGAAGTCATAAGGGACTTACCAAAGGTGAACTGTTTACATTCCTACAGGGAAAGACAATATTTGTAACTCTTGAAACGTTTCAGTATCTGGGTAGTTGGTGGGACCACACACACACATAAACACACACACAGATGCATACACATGCGCACACAGATGCATACACATGCGCACACACACACGTAAACATGTGCATGCACACACATACACACATGCACACACATACAGAGACAGAGAGCACAGAGTGAATTGAACAGGATGGGACCGTATCTTAAAAGAAATAAAGGTAAACGGTGAGAGAGAAATATAGTGGCAGGAGAGAGGGTGAAATGGAAGGGAGTAAATTATATCTCATTCAAGAGTCATACAGGAGACTTTTTAGTGGAGGGACAAAGAGGAGAACTGAGAAAAAAACATGAAGTTTACCCTCATCGCATTCGACTAAAGGAAGGAATAAAATACACACTCATTTTGGCATGAAAACCTATCTTACAGTACAGGAAAGTGGGGGAGAAGGAGAAGGAGATAAGCACGGAGGGAGGGATGATGGAAGGGAAGGCAATAGGAGAAGGGAGCAATTTGAAGTCAACACTCGGGGAGGGACAGGATCAAAAGACAGAATAGAAACAATGTGGGGCAGGATAGTATGGAGGGAAATACGGTTAGTCTTACACAACACGACTGTTATAGAAGTCATTTGCAAAACTACACAGATATGGCCTATATCGAATTGCCTGCCTTCCCAAAGGGAATGGGTGGGGAGGGAGGGATGGATGGGGAGAATTTGGAACTCAAAGTTTTAGAAACGACTGTTTAGTATTGCTCTTGCTACTAGGCAATAAGAAATACAGATAATGGGGAATAGAAAGTCATCTGGCCCTACAGGACAAAAGAGAAGATAGGGAAAATAGAAGGGAGGGATGATATAAGAGAGGGCAGATTGGTGATAGGAGAAATTAGAATGCTTGGTGTATTGGAGTGGGGGAGGGGATAAATGGGGAAAAAATTTGGAACCCAAAATTTTGTGAAAATGAATGTAA
Source organism: Bettongia penicillata ogilbyi (assembly GCA_023548195.1). Taxonomy (NCBI): domain Eukaryota; kingdom Metazoa; phylum Chordata; class Mammalia; order Diprotodontia; family Potoroidae; genus Bettongia; species Bettongia penicillata. The sequence continues at coordinate 2,814,670 of JAJHZJ010000016.1, read as the reverse complement.
AAAGTTAAATAAATAAATTTATATTAAAAAAGAAGAAAAAAGAAAATAAGGACATAAGTTTTCTTCATTCATGCCATAGCAATTCTTCTATTCTACATAGTTTTAAATACCTTTGACAATGGCTCAGTAACCACAATCACCAGCTCTGTCAGTAACTAAGTATGCAGTTCACCTAATTTAGGTGGCTGAATTTATAAAAGGCAATGTGATACGCTCACATTATTTACTTATTGTCTTTTAGGAGCAGCTGATTGACACCAAGCAGAGAAAGTGTTGAACTGGTAATTAGGAAGGCAAATTACAAATTCAAATCACTCAGATTTTACTGCCTCTATAAGCCTGTGAAAATCACTTAATTTATCTCAGCCTCAGTTTCTTCATCTACTAAAAAAGTGGATAAAGACATCATCTATTTGAGAAGGTAGTAGAAAGGATTAAATTAAGTAACACAGGAAAAACAAACCTTTGCGAACTTTAAAATTTTATTTAAATTCTACTTCCCACTAGGTCAGAGTCTGGTTCTATACTTATAGTAGAAAAAGTCATCTATTCTAAGTCAACTATTTTAAAAAAGGATCAGGCTTACTTTCTGTGTTATTATTTTTTATTATTTTTATTTTTTATTATATATTTTATTATTTTTTCCTTCAAACCAAGCAAGAGTCTTATGTTTCCTTTCATCTTCCACTTTCTCCTTCATAGACAAAATAGCGTCCAAAAATGTGTTGAAACACATTCTGCCCTTTAGCACTCTGAAAACTATTTTTATACGTTATTGTATTAACCCTTTCTTACCTAACCTTGCATTTTTGCATACCTATAGAAAGCTAAATTGCTTCATAATTCATTTTTCCTATGCAGGATATTATTTTCTTTACGTTATTAAGAATTTCATATTTGTGAATTATACATCCCTGCAGGGATATCTTTGCAGAATTTTATTCCTCCAGATCTAAACTATCCTTCCTTTGAACCCATTGAAATCTACCCACTTCAATTTTACAATACATCTTAGATCATGCTCAGGTTTTCTCATCATTCCTAATATCTAGTAAGTACTGATCACACCTGCCCCCCCAAACAACAGCAACAACAATAAGAACTTTCCATCATTTCCACTCTAGCAATTATTTTTTCCCTCTGAATATGAAATCCAATATAGAAATCCCCTTTGCTCATTTCTTCACCTTTTCAAGGATGAAATTATCGTTATGAAAAGTCAGGAAGTTATTAGATGCTCTGCTTTTGGCAGAGAGCTCTGACAGATGTCCTAATAATTGAGGTCTTCAATCACTATTATATCATGCCTATACGCCAGATTTTAAAAATGAATTTCCAGAACTCTTTGTATAATTCTCTTTTTCTCCAGGTGGTCCATAATATTCTCAAAAGATAAGATTGCTTGTGTTTATTCATCTATTATTCTTAACCCTTATGCTTTCCATCATGTTTCTCCCTTCAAATTTCTAGACTTTTTTCATAAAAATATATCTTTGAAAATACAGTGTTATACACAGTCCTTTTTTCCACCACTTTAATTCCATATGCCATTCTTCTGAACAAAGTATATAGACTCATAATCATATTCTATTTATTAATTTTACCCTGTCTCCATGTTATTTATATGGTAGAATTTGGTTCCTTGTATTAAGACCTCTCATTCCTTATATCAGATTACTTGTAACAAGCTGGGCATTTATCAAAAACCTTCAAAGTCATGAATTTTAACCACTAACTCTTTCCTTTCACTTTTATCTTCCATGAACTTTTAGGTGTCTCAACTTATATTTTCCTTTCTTTAATACATAACCTCTCTATGGTATTGAGCTTTGTGATTGCACATAGGCTGCTACCTTTTTAGCCAGTTCCCCCCTTATAAAATCAGTTTTTTTTTTTCCTTTAGCATCCATTGTTTTCAGTCAGCAGCAATGAAGCAAATGTAACCTGGGGGCCACTGGTCTTCAAGTTTTTGGCAAATACTTAATCTTCATCAATCCTCTTTTACCAACCTTTAGGCAGTATCATTAAGATATGTGAATCACCATTAATGTCTCTTTAGGTAAATCATAAGGTATTCTTTCTTGTTTCTTACAATCATAATCTGGGTATACAACAAAGCTTTCTATTGTTGGTATCATCTAGAAAGGGTGAAAAATACTGCTTTTCTTATTTCTGACTAGGAACTAGCCAACCTCCCCTCACCCAACTCATTCTCTTTTCCTTTGCAGTTACTGGATGATCTCTTACCTGATATCCTCTGTGGATCTCCAACCTTATGCTTTGGAGAAAGAGAATCTACTTCTTCATCAGAGCACCCAGAGTCCTCTTTTTCATGGGGAAATGCATTTTTTTAATCTTCAGATATATCCCAGTTCTTTTCCTATTTTTTTATGTGAAATTCTTTTTTTTTCATTTTAAATAAATTTATTTATTTAACTGTTTACATTCAAATTTTCTCCTCATTTGTCCCCTACCCCCACCCCAATACCCCGAGCATTCTAATTGCCCCTATCACCAATCTGCCCTCTCTTCTATCATCCCTCCCTTTCCTTGTCCCCATCCTCTCTTTTGTCCTGTAGAGCCAGATAACTTTCTATTCCCCGTTACCTGTATTTCTTATTTCCCAGTAGCAAGAACAATACTCAACAGTTGTTCCTAAAACCTTGAGTTCCAACTTCTCCCCATCCCTCCCTCCCCACCTAATCCCTTTGGGAAGGCAAGCAATTCAATATAAGCCATATTTGTGTAGTTTTACAAATAACTTTGATAATAGTCGTGTTGTGTAAGGCTAACTAAATTTCCCTCCATGTTATCCTGCACCCACTGCTTCTATTCTCTCTTTTGATCCTGTCCCTAACCGAGTGTTGACTTCAAATTGCTCCTTCCTCCCATTGCCCTCCCTTCCATCATTCCCCCCACCCTGCTTATCTCATTCTCCACAACTTTCCTGTATTGTAAGATAGGTTTTCATACCAAAAAGAGTGTGCATTTTTTTCCTTCCTTTAGTCGAATGTGATGAGAGTAAACTTCATGTTTTTCTCTCAGCTCTCCTCTCTTTCCCTCCACTAAAAATCTCCTCTCTGCCTCTTCTATGAGAGATCATTTGCCGCATTCCATTTCACCCTCTCTCCTCCCCATACGTTTCTCTCTCACCGTTTACCTTCATTTTTTAAAGATATGATCCTATCCTATTCAATTCACTCTGTGCTCTCTGTCTCTGTGTGCATGCATGTGTGTATGTGTGCTCCTGTGTGAGTGTGTGCATGTCTGTGTGTGTGCGTGTGTGTGTAATGCCACCAACTACCCAGATACTGAAAAGATTCAAGAGTTACAAATATTGTCTTTCCATGTAGGAATGTAAACAGTTCAACGTCGGTAAATCCCTTATGATTTCTCTTTGCTGTTTACTTTTTCATATTTCTTCTCATTCTTTTGTTTGAAGGTGAAATTTTCTTTTCAGCTCTGACCTTTTCATCAAGAATGCTTGAAAGCCCTCTATTTCATTGAAAGACCATTGTTCCCAGGAAGTATTATAATCAGTTTTGCTGGATAGGTGATTCTTGGTTTTAGTCCTATTTCCTTTGACTTCTAGAATATCCTATTCCACGACCTTTGATTCCTTAATGTAGAAGCCACTAGATCTTGTGTTATCCTGATGGTATTTCCACAATACATGAAGTGTTTCTTTCTAGCTTTGTAATGTGGCCACAATGGTCCTAGGAGTTTCTCTTTTTGGATCTCTATCAGGCAGTGATCTGTGGATTCCTTCAATACTTATTTTGCCCTCTGGTTCTAGAATATCAGGGCAGTTTTCCTTGATAATTTCATGAAAAAAATGATGTCTAGGCTCTTTTTTTGATCATGGCTTTCAGGTAGCCCCATAATTTTTAAATTGTCTCTCCTGTATCTATTTTCCAGGTCAGTTGTTTTTCCAGTGACATATCTCACATTATCTTCCATTTTTTCATTCTTTTGGTTTTGTTTTGTGATTTCTTGGTTTCTCAGAATGTTATTAGCCTCCATCTGTTCCATTCTAATTTTTAAAGAACTATTTTCTTCAGTGAGCTTTTGAACCTCTTTTTCCATGTGGCTAATTCTACTTTTGAAAGAATTCTTCTCCTCATTGGCTTTTTCAACCTCTTTTGCCAATTGAGTGAGCCTATTTTTCAAGGTGTTATTTTCTTGAGCATTTTTTGGGTCTCCTTTAGCAAGGTATTGACCCGTTTTTCATGCTTTTCTTGCATCTCTCTCATTTCTCTTCTCAGTTTTTCCTCTACCTGTCTAACTTGATTTTCAAAAGCCTTTTTGAGCTCTTCCATGGCCTGAGCCCATTATGTACAGAGGCCTTGACTTCTATGTCTTTACCCGATGGTAAGCATTGTTTGTCTTCATCTGAATGCAAAGGAGGAACTATCTGTTCACCAAGAAAGTAACCTTATATGGTCTTATTTTTTCCCTTTCCTGGGAATTTTCCCAGCCAGTTATGTGACTTCTGAGATTCCTCTCCACCCTCACCTCACTAGTGCTTGGGGTCTGAGATTCAAATGGTGCTTCCCAGCCTCAGGGCTTTCAGTAGGGTGGGGTTACTATTCAGTGTGAAATGAAATTCAGGTGCTCAGGTTGGGGCAGGTCCATCCCACAGGGCTCAGTTCCCTCAGCGGGTTTATGTGGAGAGCTTCACCAATGTTCCTGCCTGCTTTGGGAGCTCGTGTCCTCTGCTGCCTCTTCCACTGCCTCCTGAGGGGGACTGAGTTATGGAGACACCCTGCTCCCCTCTTGGCCATCCCACAAGGCTCTCTCACTGACCTGTAGCACCTGTGGGTTGAGGGACCTTCATGGCCGCCAGAGATTCTGTCCCTGAAGCCTGCTCGGATCTGCTCCTCTTATTGCCCTGGCCAAGGCAGCGCTGGGCTCTGCTCCAGGTTGGGTTTGGGTTGGACCTTTGCTGTCGGTTTTTCAGGGCTCCCTGGAACAGAAATCTCTTCCACTCCAGTGTTGTGTGGATTCCACTGCTCCAGAATTTGTTGGGAGTTCCTCTTTACAGGTAATTTATGTGCTGTGGTTTTGGAGCTAGCATATGTGAATCTTTCTACTCCACCATCTTGGTTGGTCCCCTTATGTGAAAATCTTACCTTCTGAACACTACTGACATAAAGCTTCAAATGTCCATCCTACCTTTCGCATACTTCTTTTTTTATCAGTTTTGCTTATATTCATTTGTTTTTCTATTACATTATTCATGTAGTTATACAACAGATTATCTTTTTATCCCTTTCTTTCTAGCTGTCACCTATCAATCTATCTGCTATCCATTTATTTATAGGTATGCATGTGTTTAGTAAGAAGCACTTCATTTTCCTCACTAACAAGGAGTGTAAGGAGACAGTACTTAAGTTCTTTTACCTTCTCTTTTGGGAAAGTGTTTAACCTACACCTGAAGCAGAGATAACATCCACTAGATTTTGAAAGAAATGTGTGTCTTTCATACTCAATATAAGTTAAGGACAAAAGTATCTCTCTGTGCAAAGCAGTTTCTTTTCAAACTTTACTTTTTTCTTTTAGTAAAACATCAATTTTTACATTTTATTTATTTTGTTACATGTGCCCCAATTACTTGTAGAAATTCACATCCCTTTTCTTAATCTGCTGAATGAAAGACAAAAAAAATGAAAACTCCTAGGGATATTATATAAATATCTCGGAGGTCAAGAGAAAAATGTTGTCAGCAGCCAAAAAGAAACATTTCAAACACTGTGGAGCCACAGTCAGGATAGCACAAGATTAGCAGCATCTACATTAAAAAAGTTTAAAGTGTTCAGAATATAATATTCTGGGCAGCAAAGGAGGTACGATTACAGCCAATTATCACATCCCCAGAAAAATCTGGCTTAATCCTTTTGGGGGAATATGTATATTCGGTGAAATAGAGAGCTTTCAAGCATTCTTCATGAAAAGACCAAAGTTCAATAGAAAAAAAATTACTTTGTAATATAAGACTCAAGAGAAGTATAAAAAGGTAAAGAGGGAAATGAAGTCTGAAGGTATTTAATAAGGTTAAACCTATCACATTCCTACCTGGTAAGATAGTACTTGTAACTCCTAATAACTTTCTCCTTACTAGGCCAGGTTAAAGGAGTATACATAGACAGAGGACACAAGTGTGAGTTGAAAGAAATAGGCTAATACAAATTAAATTAAATTAAATTAAAGGGTGAAAAATAAAGATGCCCTGGAAGAAGGGGTAAAGGGAGAGGTAGAATCGGGTAAATTCTTGGACATAAAAATATAAAAGTGCTTATAGTGGGGAGGTAAAAAACACGGATGGTACACAATTCTTGAAACTTACTCTCATCAGAACTGCCTCAAAGTTAGAAAGCACTCAGGTGGGTATAGAAATCTTTTACCCTACAAGGAAGTAAAAGGGGAAGTAGATTTAAAAAAAAGGTGTGGCTGACAAAAAAGAGGGAGTCTAAATGCAAATCAAAGCAAACTTTTATCTTTTACTTTCTTGCAAGCAGCTAGAAAGAAACAATTCCAGTATTGTGGAAATACAATCAGGATAACACAAGATCTAACAGCTTCTACATTAAGGGATCGAAGGGCATGAAATAGGATATTCCAGAAGTTAAAGGAACTAGGACTAAAACCAAGAATCACCTACTCAGCAAAACTGAGTATAATACTTCAAGGGAAAAAATGGTCTTTCAATGAAATAGAGGACTTTCAAGCATTCTTGATGAAAAGACCAGAGCTGAAAAGAAAATTTGACTTTCAAACACAAGAATGAGAAGAAGCATGAAAAAGTAAACAGCAAAGGGAAGTCATATGGGACTTACCAAAGGTGAACTGTTTACATTCCTGCATGGAAAGACAATATTTGTAACTCTTAAAACGTTTCAGTATCTGGGTAGTTGGTGGGACCACACACAGATGTACACACACACATGCACACACACACATGTACATGCATGCACGCACACACACATACACACAAGCATGCAGAGACAGAGAGCACAGAGTGAATTGAATAGGATGGGACCATATCTTAAAAGAAATTAAGGTAAATGGTGAGAGAGAAATGTAGTGGGAGGAGAGAGGGTGAAATGGAATAGGGTAAATTATCTCTCATTTAAGAGGCAAGCAGGAGACTTTTTAGTGGAGGGAAAAAGGGGAGATCTGAGAAAAAAACATGAAGTTTACCCTCATCACATTCGACTAAAGGAAGGAGTAAAATGCACACTCATTTTGGTATGAAAACCTATCTTACAGTACAGGAAAGTGGGGGAGAAGGAGATAAGCAGGGAGGGAGGGATGATGGAAGGGAGGGCAATGGGAGAAGGGAGCAATTTGAAGTCAACACTCGGGGAGGGACAGGATCCAAAAACAGAATAGAAACAATGGCGGGGGCAGAATAGGAGGGAGGGAAATACAGTTAGTCTTACACAACACGACTGATATCGAAGTCATTTGCAAAACTACACAGATATGGCCTATATTCAATTGCCTTTCTTTCCAAAGGGAACAGGTGGGGAGGGAGGGATGGGGAGAATTTGAAACTCAAAATTTTAGGAACAATTGTTGCTACTAGGAAATAAGAAATACAGTTAATGGGGAATAGAAAGTCATGTGGCCCTACAGGACAAAAGAGAACATGGGGACAAGAGAGGATGATAGAAGAGAGGGCAGATTGGTGATAGGGGAAATTAGAATGCTTGGTGTATTGGGGTGGGGGAGGGGAGAAATGGGAAGAAAGTTTAGAACCCAAAATTTTGTGAAAATGAATGCAAAAAGTTAAATAAATTTATATATTTTAAAAATAATTTCCTCATTGTGTGATCATAGTAAAATCTTTTAACATCTCTAAGCCTTGATTCCATTTTTGTATAAAATAAAATAATACTAAATCACAGGATTCAAAAAATCAAAAACTTTTGTAAATTGTACAGCCCTAGCTTTATGTTTGTCTAGTTCAACTGGAGCCCCACTAAAGAAAGACAATGTTTTGATTCCTCTTTACCCACATAGACTATTTCAAATTGTCTCAGCTTTCCCAAAGACCTCCATACATTTTCTTTATGATCCTCTCAGATGAGATTTTTAACTCTTTCTTTACTGGGAAGTTAGACGCAATTCGTCATCCAGTCCTCCCTCTCTCCTAAAAATCTCTTTGCATCATCCTCTACTATAGTGTCCTTTTCTCCTGTCTTGGATAAGAAAATTGGTCTTTTTCTTGCCAAAACCTACCCCTCTCCACATGTACTGGATTCCCTATGATTTAATTTTCATCTCGATACAAATGACTTACAAATTAGTTTTACCTTAGCAGCTAGGTGGCACAATGTGTACAGTGCAAGTACTTAGTTCTTAGTATAAGTTCTTAAAGTCCAGAAGATCTGAGGTCAAATCTAGGCTAAAATACTCTTAGATGTGCACTCCTGGGCAAGTCATTTAACCTTTTGAGTTAGTTGTCTCATTTGTTAAGTGGGGATAATAAGGGCATATGCCTATTGGGATAATATTGTCAGTTAGCACACTAATTGGCAAAATAGAAGCACTACAGAAATTTTAGCTATTATTAGTGTATACAAATCCAATCTCTCCCTTAACCTTTAGATCCACCTCACAACTTGCACAATGAGATATTCCAGACTTTATTTCTTTGAAATATTTCAATCTGAAAAAATCTCACAAAACCCTATAATTCTCATTCTCCTATCCCCCCTCAATTTCAAACATTTTCATTCCTGTTTAAAGCATCAGCAAATCATATTTTTTCTTCTTTCACCTCTTCATGTTATCTCTTCTCTCTATTCACACAAATGTCACCTTAATTCAGGCCCTTATCATTTCTATCTTCCACTATTTAAGCAGCCTTGAAATTGATTTATCAGCCTCAAGTCTCTTAGTCTAATCCATTCTTCACTCACATACCTAAATGAATTACTTTCCTTAGTTCAGATCTCACAACATTTCTCCAGTAATCAGTAAGTTCTAAAGGTTTTTCATTAACCATAAGCAAAAATGTAAATTCATCTCTTTGTCTTTAAAAACCCTTTAGAACCTGCCCCTACCTATTTTTCCAGGATTATTGTGTATTATTGTCTTTCATGTACTCTAAGGTTCATTAAAACCAACCTTTTCCCTGTTTCTCACTTACAGCAGTACTCCATTGGCCAATTCTATGCCTCCTTCCCATATTGCATTTCTTCCTCGTGATTGTCCCATCAAACTAGATAATGTAGATGAATTAAAATTATTGTTAGAAATAGTAAATGCTTATGCTGATGAGATGTTAAGAACAGTATTTAATTAATTTCAATTCGTGAAGCATTTTTAAATGAATTCTCATTCATATCTACTTTTATGAAGTGTAAGTACTGCTAAAATACCCCCCACTCAATCAAACTTGCTGTTGATTGAAATTTCATATTTAACGTTTATATTAAAAGTGGTAAGAAGGTATTAATTTGACTTGTCAAATGAGATTTTTGGCCTCCTATCAAAATATCCCTAATTCCAGTGAAGTATTAAATTTCATCAGTGTAAATTATTTCATTAGCCGCTTTCTTGAAAGTAAAAGAGTGGGTATATAGAATAGAGTCATATGCCTCTAGAGGGTTTGAAGACCTTAAGACATCTCTCCTTAGAGTCTGATGTTTCACTCGACACCTTGAGTGAAGAAGTCACTGAATAAAATAAACAGAGACAACGACAAAATAGATGAAATTGCTAGACTTTTTTGGATTCCAAATAGCACCCCCTCTATTATGAGATTAGTTGATAAGTAACTGTTTCAGAATTTAAAATTCCTAATTCAGCTGCTGATTACTAATATAAGAAAGAAATAAACATCAGACAATGTCTACACATTAGCCATAGTCTCTCTGAAACTCTTGTTTGCATAGGATTATTTTCTTTAAAAAGCCAGCTCCCTAGTGTCCTACATATCAAGAGGTTTCATGGCCTTGCTGAGTCAAATGAGTCATTGCATGTAACAGACCCCCATTACAAAAGTATCGCATAAAATCATAATTAAAAAACAATTGCAAAGAAATTAATGTTATATTATGTCAACGATATAGATATGGGTAAAATCATCTACAAAAATTTAAATCTGTCGTCAGCATTGTCATTGAACAATCATAAATGCATGTAGAATATCTTTGTTTTCTTTCCATGTTAGAAAATGAAATGTTTTCAAAAAAGAGTGTCTGGTAAACTCATGGAACAGGGGAATAAAACAAATTAAAAACTGAGATAATCGGATCAAATCGAATCGTAATACGAACCAAATTTTAGGAGAAAGATGGCACAAAATGACTACTAGAATCCCAGAAGATGTCAAGGGAGAATGGCCACAATAGATATTTCTGATTTTTTGAAATAGGAAATACATAATCAATAAACTATCAGTACCCTTTAAAGTGTATCAAATTCCTGACAAGATGCTTGAATAAATGGTAATATCTAAGGCAAGATGCCCTTCATCACCTCAAAAGAATAAGCTTTAATACAGTAAAATAATTACATATATGAGTGAAAAGGGGGAAAAGCCTCACAATAAAATGCTTTCAGAAAAAACAATCAAGTTTGAAAAACAGGTAATCAAGAAAGCCCCTATTTCACTAAATAAAGAATACACAGAAAATAGAAGTAAATTGAAAGCAAACTTCAACACATTAATGACTTTAAAGAATCTCTGAATAGTTAAGACACTTAATAAATTTTAAGAAAAGCAGGAAGAGAATTTAAACTTTTTAAAAATTTATTTAAATTTTCAGCATTCATTTATGCAAAATTTTGAGTTCCAAATTTTCTCCCCATTTCTCCTCTCCCCCACCCTAAAATGCCAAGCATTCTAATTATCCCTATCACCAATCTACCCTTCCTTCTGACATCCCTTCCTTCCCTTATCCCCATCTTCTGTTTTGTCCTGTAGGGAAAGAAAACTTTCTATACCCCATTACCTGTATTTGTGATTTTCTAGTTGTATGCAAGAACAATATACAACAGTTGTTCCCAAAACTTTGAGTTCCAACTTCTCTTCCTCCCTCCCTCCCCACCCATCCCCTTTGGGAAGGCAAGCAATTCAATACAGGCCATATCTCTGTAGTTTTGCAAATGACTTCCATAATAGTGGTGGGGGGTAAGACTAACTACATTTTCCTCCATCCTATCCTGACCCCTATTGCTTCTATTCTTTCTTTTGATCCTGTCCCTCCCAAAGAGTGTTGACTTTTAATTGCTCCCTTCTCCCACTGCTCTCCCTTCCATCACCCTCCACCATGTTGATCCCCTTATCCCCCACTTTCCTGTGTTGTAAGATAGGTTTTCATACCAAAATGAGTGTGCATTTTATTCCTTCCTTCAGTCAAATGTGATGAGAGTAAGCTTCACGTTTTTTCTCTCACCTCCCCACTTTTTCCCTCCACTGAAAAGTCATTTACTTGCCTCTTTTATGAGAAATAATTTGCCCATTCCATTTCTCCCTTTCTCCTCCCAATATATTTCTCTCTCACCGCTGAATTCCATTTTTTAAGGTAAGATTTCCAACCTATTCAAGTCACCCTTGTGCTTCCTGTCTCTCTCTCTATGTGTGCGTGCATGTGTGTGTGTGTGTGTGTGTGTGTGTGTGTGTGTGTGTGTAATCCCACCAACTACCCAGATACTGAAAAAAGTTTCAAGAGTTACTAATATTGTCTTTCCATGTAGGAATGTAAATAGTTCAACTTTAGTAAGTTCCTTATGATTTCTCTTTGTTGTTTACCTTTTCATGCTTCTCTTGATTCTTGTGTTTGAAAGCAAATTTCCTTTTCAGCTCTGTTTTTTTTTCATCAAGAATGCTTGAATGTCTTCTATGTCATTGAAAGACCATTTTTCCCCTGAAGTATTATACTCAGTTTTCCTGAGTAGGTGATTCTTGGTTTTAGTCCTGGTTCCTTTGATTTCTGGAATATCATATTCCATGCCCTTTGATTCCTTAATGTAGAAGCTCCTAGATCTTGTGTTATTCTGATTGTATTTCCACAATATTGCAATTGTTTCTTTCTTGCTACTTGCAATATTTTCTCCTTGATCTGGGAATTCTGGAATTTGGCCACAATATTCCTAGGAATTTCTTTTTTTGGATCTCTTTCAGGCAGTGATCGATGGATTCCTTCAATACTAATTTTGCCTTCTGATTCTAGAATCTCAGGGCAGTTTTCCTTGATAATTTCATGAAAGATGATGTCTAGGCTCTTTTTTTGATCATGACTTTCAGTTAGTCCCATAATTTTTAAATTGTCTCTCCTGGATCTATGTTCCAGGTTAGTTGTTTTTCCAAGGAGATATTTCACATTCTCTTCCATTTTTTCATTCTTTTTGTTTTGTTTTGTGATTTCTTGGTTTCTCATAAAGTCATTAGCCTCCATCTGTTCCATTCTAATTTTTAAAGGACTGTTTTCTTCAGTGAACTTTTGAACCTCCTTTTCCATTTGGCTAATTCTGCTTTTTAAAGCATTCTTCTCCTTACTGGCTTTTTCAACCTCTTTTGCCAATTGAGTTAGCCTATTTTTCATGGCATTTTTTTCTTCAGCAGTTTTTGGCGTCACCTTTAGCATTATGTTGACCTGCCTTTCATGCTTTTCTTGCATCTTTCTCATTTCTCTTCCCAGTTTTTCCTTCACCTCTCTTACTTGATTTTCAAAATCCATTTTGAGGTCTTCCATGACCTGAGACCACTGAATATTTATTTTGGATGTTTGGGATACAGAAGTCTTGACTTTTATGTCTTTCCCTGCTGGTAAGCATTGCTCTTCCTCGTTGAAAAGATTTGGAGATGATATTTGTTCACCAAGAAAGTAACGTTCTATAGTCTTAATTTTTTCCCTTTTTTGGCATTTTTCCAACCAGTTACTTCACTTTTGGGTCCTTTGTCAAGAGTAGGGTATACTCTGGGAATTTGTAAGATCTCAGTTCCTCCAAGGTAGCACAATCAAGCGTGTTCACTGGTCTGGGATCAGAGAGAGATTGTTGTGCTCAGAATCTTAGCAGTTATCTCTCCACAGTTACCTGGTCTCCAGTTCTACCAAGTCAGCACTGGGGGCTGATTTTCATATAAGCTGGTGGGCACTTCTGCCATTCATTGTGAGATAAAAATCAATTCCCTCAGGGCCTCTACACAGGACTGAGGTAATATTCAGTTCCTCAGTGCCCTCAGCGGTTTTTATGCTCCAATAATGGATGTGGGTGGCTGTAGTAGCTTCTGTGGGAACTGGTGCCACCTGCTGGATGTGCCTTTTGAAGCTGTCATAGGCCAGAGCGATGGGAAAGCCCTTCTCCCTTCCAGGGCAGCTCAAAAACCCTGTTACCGATCTTTGTCACCTGTGAGTTGAGGGATCTGTGGACCTGCTGCTGCTGGGATTGGGAATACGCTGCTACTCTGACTAAAGATTCCACTCCCAGTTGTCCTCCCCCCAGAGGCTCACTGCCCCATGCATCCAAGGCTGGGCTGGACTCCTCTCTGCCTCTTGTGTGACCAACGTGTCCCATGGGTCGTTCAGGTCACACTGGTCTGGAAATCTCCTCCACTCTGTTGTTCTCCACTTCTTCTGCTCCAGAATTTCTTAAGAGTCCCTCTCTACAGGTATTTTATGGGCTGTGTGGGGAGAGCCTGCATGTTTGTTTCTTTCTGCTGCACCATCTTGGCTCCTTCCCAGGGAATTTAAATCTTCAAAAGATTTAAAGAAAGAAATAATGCCTTTTAAGTGTGCAAAATATATAAAACCTTAATAAAACAACAGGCACTTTGACAAAGAGAATATCAGTAAAAAAAATACAAAAGCACAGAGATGGACTATCAGAGTAGTTAGTGTTCTTTTTTTAAAGCAAAATTGGAAGAATATTAGAGTTCTATTAACCTCAATGAAATGAATGAATTAAAGCAATGAATGAAAAAGGGAAAAAGCATTGGTGGTCACAATATGCCCAGCATCATTCTGAGTAATTAGGACACCAATAGACAAGTGAAAGTACTTGCTCTTAATACAGTCATCTTCTAACAGAGGCAGATATCCATATAGGCTGCTGAATAGATTATTGGGACCCAGGGCTCCAAAATGAGTAACTATAGATGACATACTAATATCAAGGAGTTCAGAGCATGTGAATATGGAGAAGATGGTAGTGCTCAGAGAAGGGAGAGGAAGGAGAAGGTAGGGGATCAAAGGAGATGGCAAGGGGGTGAATTTAAGCATTTGTCCACCAGGAAGTTCCACACTATCTCATTGTTGGAGAAGAAAAAGGCATATGTCTTTAATTTTGTCTTTAAAACTGAACTCAGTAAAATAATATGAAAATTCCTGATTCTTAAAAAGTAATAAAAATAGTAATAATCAATAACAAGAAGCACTCATATATCACTTTAAGGGTTGCTAAGCAATTTTAAAATATTGTCTCACTGACCCTCAAAACACTCCTACACATTAGGTGTGATTATTATCTTCATTTTAAGGAAGAGTAAAATGAGGCTGAGTGAAGTCTAGTGACTTGCTCATATTGGACAGCATTTTACTGCCTTAGGTATAATTTTAATAAAAGTCTTCTTGACTTCAAATCCAACACTCTGTAAATTGTATTTTATTGTTGAATCCTATTCATTAGACAACTGATACAAGAAGCGTTTCTTAAAGTATCAAGGGGGAAGGAAAAGTACAGCTCAAGATAATTCACAATATAACATTAGTAAGTAAATCCAGTTTTCTTTCATCCAGAAATGTTGCCAGTAAGTTCCATAATTTCTCTTTTTAAGGAAAGAAAGGTTGAAAGCAATCATGAAGAGGTAGTTTTTATACCAAAAATCTGTAACTATAGTTGCACTAACCTACTTATCATTGACTGGAAATGAAAGAAAATTGTGAAAAGTGGCCTGCTCAAAAGTAAAGGAAATCAGTTTATGCTATCAAAATTAAAAAGAAAAAGGAAAACATGCTCTTATTAGTTTGTTTGTTTGCTTGTTTTTAAGTGGACATACACTGGGATGCACTTTTGTTCCTGTTTTGTTTTCTTATGAAGATGAGGAAATTCTTGGCATGATTGTAGATGTTTGGGAGGAAACCAATGAATAAGAAGAGATTAAAGATGAAAAAGAATGAATGTTTGAACTGCCAAATTCCCAAAGAAGATGGAAGAAAATTAGGTCAAGATCATAAGTGGAGTGGTTAGGCTGTGCAAGGAAAAGACTCTGTATCAGAGCTTAAAATAAAATTGAATGAAATGTAGTGGTAGAAGGAAGAGGAAGCTCATGAAAGAGTATCTTTATTTTTTCAGAGGAGTGGGAAGAGAGTTCCTCTCCTAAAAGGACAGAAAGTGGAGATGAATAAGAGCCCCCTGCCAAAAAAAAATAAGCTTTGAAATAGCCAGTATATAGTATAGAACAATTGGAAGAGACCAAAAGGATGGATATTCAGCAATGAGTGCTCAGTTAAGGTCAAACTCCAAATTAGTAATAAACTCAGATAATATGACTTCCTGGTTTTCTCCAGGAGAATTAAGATATACTCAAATAGGCACGCATATTGCTTTGGGAGAACAGCATTATGATTTGTGAGGGGATGGCTAAAAATAAGATAAGGGATAAGGAATTAATGGAAATTGATAATGTAAGGTTTAATTCATCAATTCATCTATCAAAAGTTCACAATTACGACAGAAGAAGAGGGGAAAAAAAGCTCAGTGTGATAGACTGGGAGAAAAGGAGAGAGTAGAAAAACAGGAAAGTAAAAGGATTAATGTTAGAAGGGATAATCCAAGAGGAAATGATGCAGAATAGAGAATGTGAGTAAAGAAGAAGATTTAAGGATTCTAGATTATGGAGGAGAAAAAATTATTATCAGATTAATAGTAAGAACCTGTGTATGACACATAGAGTATAGTTGGAGATCGTGATTGTTTAGAATCTAGAATGCTTAAGAGGATATTAACTAATATATTGAAAATTCTAAAGTATTTATGTAAGAGTTAAGGTGAAGAGAGCCTGATATCCGTGAGTAAATTGAGAGAATGACCTTGAAATAAGTATATACTTGCTAGAAGGAAATGAAGTGAGTGAGGAAGACAGATGGAGTGAGCCTTAAGGGAAGAGAACTGATGAGGGATTGTGGCAAAACAAAACAAAACACACCTGCCGATCTGCAAATGGAGTAAAGAGTAAGGTGGTTCACAATCCTCAGAGGGCATAAAAGGAACACAAAGCAGAAGAGATGGTGATCTGTAATGCAATGTCTATTGGGACAGGTTTCTGAAAATACAGAAATATGTAATGAACAAGATGTGAAGACATTTGGAATAAAAGAAAACATTATCACTATAGTGAAAATTGCAGGAGGCACAATGAAATGAGAGAACAGATATTATTATGAACTGTGACTGTGATAACTGAGCAGAGGTAGTATGGATTTTCATTTCGATTTTAGCTCCTAGTGTCTCCTCTGATTCTGTACATTAGTACCCTAGAGTTTGAAATTCAGGCTCATTTTCTATACCCATTCTAAAGCATCATGATAATTGGAGGATCAGGCACAACCAGAAAATACCCTATACATCTCATAAGCAATCACATCTGGATTCCTGAGTCCCCTGAAGCACAGGAACTCACACTACATTTTTTTTATTAAATTAAGTTAAATTTTGTTTTATTTTTGTCCGATACTTTAAAATGTTTGACAATTTCCCTAGGTTCCTTCTTGCAGCCTAATATGTGCCTATGTGGCTCATCATAGGTAGTTGTCATTTGATTTGATGAGTCTTGCCATGTATCTATTTTATCCTGAGCACATGCTCTAGGAAGGCAGGAGACCTCACTATTACTGTCAACAAGTTGTCGTCTTCATGTATTTCTGTAGAAATTAGCTATAAACACTACCACTCATCTCTTCTTTCCCTGAACTTTTACACAATTATTTCTCCTTTAGTCTGAAGCCTCATCTTCCATCAGCTATAATCTTTTCATCTTTGCCTTCCTGTCTCAACACATCATGTCCTCTCATGTTTTCTGAGGGACTTTGAACTGGTCTTTCAAACTCTCTGAGACTCATTTTACTCATTGCTAAAGTGTGGGAATTGAACACAAAAGCTTTCAAAGTCCCTACAAAACTCCAAATCCTTACTACTGGGATGCCCTTTGCAATTTCCACTTTCTTCTCAACCCCCAATGTCTTCAGTTCTTGATCTCATTACCTTTATTTCATTTTCTTTGGCCTTTAGGCCAAGTCCCACTGTTCTTCTCCTGGCTATCTAATTAAATATATAATAGGAAAAAACATTTAATTATTATTGAATAGATGATATAAATGTCAAAATTATGTGGCAAATATATTGAAGAATATTTTACATTAAATATTCTTCTCTAGCTTCTGACTAAATACAAAACAGAATGAAAATATTAAATAAAGATTTCTAGCTTGGAAAAATGTCACTTAAGTTCTTTATATCATTACTGTCAGGTAAGTAATAAATGCTTTCAAGTAAGAGAGGATTTTGATCTTACTACCACCTTTCATTACATAATATAGAATAAATTATGTAATCTTTTGGCATTTAAATTTTATAGAAAACCTTGGAGTATAATATTTGATAAATCAGGACTTACCTCTTTTTTTCTTTTTCCTCTCTGATATCAATAATGTAATATGTAATATACCATAGGAACAGAAATCTAAAAGTGGAAATGGAACAGCTGGAGTGTTGACTCAAGAATTTTATTTAGCTCAAATCAAAGGCCTTGTGTTTGAGTGCCAGTGGCACTAATTGGACTGTGAATTTTTAACCACACTAATTACTACTGAAATTTTGAGGTCACTTTATGTTGGACACTAAGAATTGTTAATCTTGTACTTTGCACTAAAAGAACTAGAAAGAAAAAAATGTGGTTACATATGCATTCTTTTCTTTGTAATTAATTAGATTCCTTTTGGAAGAAATGTGAAAGGCAAAATTATAGTTCTGAGGGTGAGGCAAGAGTAGGGCAAAGACAATTGGAAGTAGCTGGTTTTTACCATACTGTGCACATTATATATTTGGTCTTCTGTTACTAAAGGATAAATCAGACACTCTTTCAGAAACATCATCACTATCAGAAAATCCCTGAAGAAATGGCATTTTAAATGAATCAACATAACCCCTCCACATCTTTTAAACTATTTGATTATGATAGCCAATGATAGACTGAAATGCATTGGACTTCACATTAGACTATCTCAGTCAGT
This sequence comes from Bettongia penicillata ogilbyi, assembly GCA_023548195.1. Lineage (NCBI taxonomy): Eukaryota > Metazoa > Chordata > Mammalia > Diprotodontia > Potoroidae > Bettongia > Bettongia penicillata. The sequence continues at coordinate 2,796,425 of JAJHZJ010000016.1, read as the reverse complement.
CATTAGGAGGGTCATTAAAAGCAGAGATGCTAAATTTAGAGAGCAATTAGTAGAAATATATTTAGACATATCTTCCATACAGATTTCAAGGGACATCTTAACTTTTGAAATGTTCATAGCTCCTTCTGGGTCCACTAACATACAAAGTTAATATTGTACTTGGTTTGCAGAATATAAGAATTGAAAAGGAATTCGTAGATCACTTAATGAATAAGTCACCGTCATGGTCTTCTGTTTAAAGACCTTCTGATTTCTTTAATACTTTACCTCTGTTCATTCTGTCTTCTAATACTTGAAAATTCTGGTCATGTCATATTTTGCTTTCTTAATTCCTCCTTTGGGAAAAAGAAGCATATTCTTAGTGAGAATCAAGAAATCATGTTTAAGAGGCAGCTAGGTGACCTCACATGCTGGATTTGGAATCAGGAAGTACTGAGTTGAAATTCTAATTCATAAACTTGCTGGCTTTGAGATTCTGAGCCAGTCACTTAACTTCTCTGTGTCTCAGTTCCTCACCTGTAAAATGGGATTAATTATTAACTCTATTAAGCTTCTGCTTGATTAAGTTATTCTGAAGTTCAAATGAAGTAACCTAAGTAAAGTGCTTGAGTAGCACCTTAAAACACTAAATGCTAGCTATTATAACCACCTATTATTATTATGCTGACTGAAATCACTACCTTTTGTGTGTTCTAATTTTAGCTAGACCCTCACTGCTGTGCAAAAATCCTTTTCCTTACCTTATATTTCCTTTCTTGTACCTTCTCCAAAATGGCTGCTTCAAATTTTTTTGTCTTTCTTCAGAGGTTCAGACTTCTTCCCAACTCACCCTACTTATGCTTACTCTCAAAAGGAGATCTCAATTCTTGCTTTACTAGGAAGATTGAAAATACATCCATCACTCATCAATCTTTTCCCTGTCTTTATATATCTTTTTCCCCTTCTTCCTTAAAGAGTGAGACAACCTGCCTCCTTGCCAGTGGAGGCATCCTTGGCTTACACCTTTTAAATCATTTCACTCATGACACCTACAACTCAAATTCAACTTGACTGAAATTTAGCTAGTTGGGACATTTTTCTCCATTAATTTCTCTTTTTGTTATCACTCCAAGTTCAAAAACTTAAATATTCCCTTTCCTTCACATCCCATAATTAATCAGTTTCAAATTTCCATTTCCTTTTTATCCATAGTACGTGCTACATCTTTCCCCTATTTTCCTATCATTGGATGAATGGACTCAGGGTATGCAGGGTATACAGGGTATACAGGGTATACAGGGTACACACACAGACACACAGACACACACACACAAATGGGAGAGTAAAAACAAATTCAAGGGCCAACAATCACATAAGTTTGCCTGGCATGTAGAGTATGACATCAATTAATGTGAAATGCATCTGTAAGAGATGGGTAGAGGCCAACTATGAGAAGTTATAAAATGTCAGAGGAATTGGCATTTTGTCCTACGGGAAATAAGGAGTCTTGGTTCACCACAAAGGGAATAACATGGTAAGATCTCTGCTTTAAGATTATTTTGACAGCTGTGTGGAGCGTGGTTTGGAAAGGTCAAAGACTTGAGGCAAAAACACCAAGTGGAGTCACTTAAAATATATTTTCTATCAGATGATGCATACCTAAAGTAGTGTGGTTGCATGTGAATCACAAGAATAGGGTATGAAATCTTTTATAATATGAAGTAACCAATAATCCTTAGCAAGAGATTAGATATACAGGAGAGGAAAGCTAAGAAGAATAAAGAATAAATGAAATCATCAACCTGAATGACTGCAAGAATGATGGCATTTTTTAGCAGACTTAATACGGTTCCAAAAAAGAGAAGCATTATCCAAATGTGGTTATGCCCACTTATAGTCACTATTGTGAGTAAGTAGAGGTTGATGAATCACTTGAGTTACAGAGTTCTAAGCTACAAGATGTTAATGCTGATCAAGAATTTATTTGCCCCAAAGTCAAGTACCAATATGGCATCATAGCTAAAGGGATATCTCTGATAATGATTTCCTGACTTGTAGAGGTGTGCCATTGGCTTGATTATATCAGTCTATAGTTTGTGTGTGTTTGTGTATGTCTGTGTGTGTGTTTGTGTTTGTGTGTTTATGTGTGTGAGAGAGGGAAAAAAAGAGAAAATGAGTTCATTTTAAGATTTGCACTCTGATTAAAAGTGTGGTTTATAAATAATGATTAAGCAAAGGATATTCTGATGAGGGCAGGTGGGAAGAGAACCAGGAAAGAGTAGTTCCATTATGTCAAAGTTTCTTTTCACAAGCTTATTTTATATCTTTTATTATATAATACAGCAATCAATCTCCTTGAGCCAAGGAAATGCCTTATTCCTCTCCTAATCTATTTTTGAATCTATGAACCTAGGTGATCATCTTACACATTACTGGCAATCAATAAATGCTTATTGAATGAAATAAATATAATTAACGGAAAACTATTTACATTATTATTATACTTCAGGGCTCTGTATTAGCAGTCCAGAGTTGACACGGCTTTTCTGGTGCCTCACATCTGAAAACAGAATAAAATTAAACACTTCTGGGTAATTAAAAAGTTAATAAAAATCAGTTTAGTTAGCCACAGCAGGGAAGTACAATTACAGCAGGGAAATAATATTTATCAAACATAAAACCTTGATTAAGTTGAGTTCATATCTCCAGTACTACTCTAGGCCATTCCATTGGTCTTTGATCATAAGCCTGAGGGAAGAGCTCCAGGTCCTTATGTCTTGTTTCTCTTTTCTACTCAAGAGACCAGGAAGGCTTGGTCCTCTGAAACAATTAAATCATTATTTAATTGAAAGAAAAGCTGCCCTAATCTTCATGAGTCATTTCTCTTACACAACATTTTATTTCAACAGTGTTTTTACCTCTCATGTAACTCTTACAAGCCTGGGAAGGTAGTCTACTGGAGTTACAACTCATGAAAATTGAAGCCTTTGATGACAAATGTCCATACTTTGGTAAGTTCACTTTCAAACAAAATGCAGAGTACATTCTTAGATTCATACTTAAGGTGTCTCATGATATCTATTTGAGTTTAACTTGTATAATCTTAAAAAATTCAATTATCTCTTCACTAAGATGAGTTGAGTTTTATTAGAGTTTTCTAAAACATTATGTTTAAAATTTTTCTATCCCATGATATAACTGAACTTTAACACAACATAAATTAAAATTACCATTATATAAATATCTTTACAAAGAAAGAATTTATTTAAACCTATAGCTTTAATTATAAAAACATTTGCTGTTTTATTGATTTTTTCCACTGAAAACCTTCTTTGAGTCCTATTTTTCCAAATCTAAATTTACAAAGCCATTTTGCTATTGTTGAGTCATTTCAGTTGTTTCTGACTTTTTTGTGATAGCATTTGGGATTTTTTTTTGCTAAGATCATTTCCTTCTCCAGCTCATTTTATTGATAAGAAACTGAGGCAAACAGAATTAAGTTACTTACCGGGTTACACAATTAATCAGTGCCTGAAACTGAGAACCTCCTGACTCCAGGGCCAGCACTCAGTCCACTGTGTCACCTAGCTGTCACTTTAATTGCAGACAGTTCTTATCTTTTTATCTGTCACTATGTTTCTCCAGTATTTTTATTTTTTAATTTTATTTCTTTTTTTCTAAACTTAAGAAATTTATAAACATTTCTATAATATAGTAAAATAGAAAAAGATGATTGCACATGAAACCATGTTACAGCTTGCTATTACTTTTAAATGTATGATGACGCTGTCATGTAATTTTCTTTTATTTTCTTTTTGTTTCCCTCCACTCATAAACTGCACTAAAGGTTATGCACCCTCCTGATGCAGATTGAAGCCCATTCTTACCTTCTCTTTCTGTGCAAATCCCATCCAAATTTTTTTCATCAATTCTTATTCACGTTAACATTTTCACCTGTTTTATATATTTGAATCTTGCTACATGGTGAGAAAATTTCATTGTAGTGGAATTTTAAAAACATATATTTTCAGATGAAATTTTCTAGATATGACCTATGTTGCATAGGAAACTCTACTATACTTCGACTTTTTGGAGTGATTAAAATCCCCTAATAATGCTGATCAGTGAACGCGATGGTTTATCTAGTTACTTTCTAAACAAAACAAAAATTATAATAACAATTTCTCAAATTTTGCAGGCTTAATGTTAATTATTAGGTCACCGCATGAAAAACATATGAAGTATTTTGCAATCCCTAAAATGTTGCATAAATGCTATCAATATTATTATCATTATTACTCTATTTTATCACATTTAAACATCTTTGAAATACTGTATAATAAGTAATACAAGTTTTATTAGCTTCATTTTCCTGAAAAAAGAAGTCTAAATTAGACTAAAGTGACTGAAAAGTTTACTAAAATCTAAATTCAATGTCCTGTAATTGCATGGAGGTGATCTTGAGTTACATAGAAGTGATTTGGAGTTTTGCTAGAAGCAATCTGTACCAGTTAGTTAAGATCCTTGTTATAATCAGCTACGAGATTCCGAGTCATTATCTTTTTTATCTCAAAGTATCTAGCAAATACATTCCTCTCCATCTCAGTACCCCATACTCAGACACAAACTGTGATCTTAATTTACACATTTTATTTCCCTCCTATAAAAATATATGTTTCTTGAGGGTAAGGCTTATTTTTATCATTTTTTAAAATCCTTAGTGTATCACATGACAATTTGTACAGTCAGTGCTTAATAAATGTTTGCTGAATTTAATCATTTTAACCTGAAATTAATTTAATTTAATGTTATTGTGACAGAGCCAGAGAGGAAACAAATTGAGAACTTTTTTTCTCCAAGTCTAATATTCTAAATCATTTTCAATAATATATACATGCCTGAGGAATTGGGATATAGTAGAAAGAATAATATGCTAGGCACTGGATATACAAAGACATTAATGAAAAAACAGCATCTGCCTTCAGGAGATATAGAACAATGGAAAAAATAAGACAGAGAAGTCTGATCCTCTGATATACTACTTACATATTAAATGACCTTGACTAAAACAGTTAATGCTCATAGATCTTCAGTTTTTGGTAAATAAAATGAGGACAATGATGACAAGCTATCTTTTGGGGTTGTTTTGAGAAATGCTAATACAAGTAATGGAAATCCCTTGGCAAATATAAAGATACTAAATGTACTGTAATGGGATAATGGTTACATCTCTTGCTATGAACCCTCAAATGTCAATTACATTTAAGCCTTAGCCCCAAAGCTACTATCACCAGTTTCTATTATTGCTCTTGATGCCCCAGCTCGTGGGAATGGTAATATTGCCACAATTGGTTGCTTTGCGAATGTTTTTGTTGTCACATAATGGAGGATTTTAATGTAATTATATTTTAAATGCAATTTTATTGAATGCTTCGATAATTTGTTTTGACTAAACAGGCACATCGTAATGAACTTTTTAAAGGTAAATGTAATATTACAAAGTGCAGTCACTTAAAATATTCAGGTCATAAAATCATATGCCTAGAGGTGAATAGGGTCTATGAGATTATTTATTCAGTCATCTTATACATGTGAAAAGTGAGGTTCATGCAGATTAAAAGAAGTATGGCTATTCATAGTTATATGAAGAGGGAAAGTAACAACTTTTTGAAGAGATTCATCATATATATATATATATATACATATATATGTATGAGAATATATATATATATACACACACACACACATATATGAGTAAGTTACAACAATTTTGAGATTATACTCAGTAAATTGATAAAGACAACCACAGAAAGAAATGTCAGAGACATGTCGAAAAATGTATAAGTGTGAAATAATTATTTTCTTCTTGATCAATTTGGAAAACAAATTTGAATAAAATGGTTGTGGGGGAAATGTCTTAACATTTCACACCTATTGAGCCAGTCATTCTAGTACTGAGAAAATCATTCAACCCAAAGCAGTCAAAGAAAGAAAGGTTTTATGTGTGTGTGTGTACATATATATATACATATATACACACATATATGCACATATATATATATATATATATATATAATAGCATTTTTATGCTAGAATAAAATAGTGATAATAAATTGAAAAATTGATGAGCATATTGTGGTATAGTAATATAATGAGACATATGCTGGGGAAGTCTGTTTTTTATCATCATCACTGTTATTACTATTGCTATTGTTATAATACCTAATATTACCACAGTGCTTTCAGTTTTGCAAAGTGATTTGTTCATAACCTCTGTCTTTCATTATCCTCACAACAGTCCTATGAAGTTGGTAATATTGTCATATCTATTTTACACCTGAGTAAATTTAGACCAAAAGTAGTTAAGTGATTTCCCAAGGTCACCGAGGTAGTAAGTATATCACATTCAGTTATTTTGCATCCCCAGTCTGACATTTTATGTACCACCTAATTGTCTGTAAGAATGATGACTGAGAAATTCAAAGAACTGTAGAAATATTTATATGAAATAATACAGAGAAGAAAGTAGAATCATGTGAAAAATATTCTCAAAACCACATAGAAAAACAAAAAGCAACAATAAACACATTTTAAAATCATTTTAATGGAAGGATATGTCCTTGAAATTTAACTATTTGGTACTAATACTTGTCATCTTGTTTGACCTGAGTTTTTCTCTTCCTGTTCACATTCTTTTCCATGTTGTGGATATTGTGTAAGTAACAGGGGATTTCTAGAACCATTCCTGATCATTGATATCCTGTCTTACCTTTCTCTGCCATTTAAGCTTACTGGAATGATAACAGGTAATAGAGGCCTGGGAGTGATGACTGACATCAGAAACAGAATAGATTTCAGACTTTGAAGGCATAAAGGAGATGGGTACTGACGAAGACACAAAGATGCAAAAGGCTTGTCTGTAACCCCTCTAGTATCAGCGTTACATCTCTAAAATTTATATGGTATCATAGTGACATTATCCTATACAATGTTTAGCACTATTTCATTTCATTGTTAGTGTTGCAAGGTTTGTCAAGAGTTTAAGCAGATCCTGAAACTTCTTTTTGAACCTCCAGTTCGTAGTGATGCAAATACAAAACAATACAATACAATAGAGAAGAAATCTTGTGTTTCTATGAGTATAAGAATTTACATAAGCTTCTGTGACAATTACTAAATAAAGCATGTGATATCTAGCAATATTTGGGTTTCATATAGGGAGATAAGATGTCTTTATTAAGACAGTGGATCTTTTTTTTCTTTGCTTTCTTTTTTTGCTTTTTTCTTTGAATTTCTATGTTCTTTGAACATATCCCTCTCTACTTCTCCATTCAGAAAGCCTTCCTTTGAAACAAAGATTAAAAAAAAAAGTTCTACAAAACCAAGCAATGAACTGATTATTAGATGGTAAAAATCACACCCTTGTGTTTTTTCTATTGTATGCTTTCCCCATGCTGATGTTGTAGCAAGGAAAGTTAGGAATGGGATAGACTTCAGACAGAAGATTTCTACTTTGCAACAGTTATATCTGGAAGCGAATGTAAGATGCAGTTTCTATAAAGGAAGAAACAAAAAATGAAAAACAAAGGCAGAGACGTGTCAAGTCAATTGTAGGATGAATCAGAAGTTGAGTAGGTCATGCTTCAAGAATAAGTAATGGGAAAAGGTATTGACTGATACACCACTGCATGCCCAGAATTTGATTTTACTAGGATTCAAACTGATATATTTTACCACAGTACAACTAATTGATACTGCATTATATGTTGGTGAATTTCACACACACAATAAATGTGTCTATATTTTATCTGTATCTACATCTTCCATCTTTCTTTTAATATATAGATATATTTATCTCTCTATCTTTGTCTCTGACTGCTTTAAGCTCTATCATATGATATAAGTCTTTGTTTCTCTAAATTCCTTGTATCATTTCATAAGGTAGAGTAAAATCTTATTACATTCATATACGAGATCCAATTCCCCATAGCTAGACACATGTTTTGATTCCAACTGATTTTTCCACAAACGATACTATTACTGTTTCATCCTAATATGTTCATCCTTTCCTACTACTTATGTCTTATTTTTTCCACTATTAGAGTTTCTCAAAGAATATGAGCAATTTCATAACTTTTCTTGTAAAATTCCAATTATTTTGAAAAACTATCAAACCAGTTCACAGCTCCAATTAAAAATGAATTTCTGTAACTGTCATCATAGAACACCTCCCACAATTACTTTGTAAATTTTATGCCTATGAAATTAAATTTCAAAGGATCCTATAGTTTAATTTATCTTATAAAGTTTTTGAATTTTCATATCACTCAATAGTTTCCATTACTTTAAAAAAGATAAAGTCATATCCTTTGACCATTTAGCTATTGGAGAAGGGAAATTAAAATTTCAGATGTTAGTCAATTCTGACAGTATATCAGATTTTATCAGATGGTTAATATGAAGGTTTTTCATTTTGTTTGGAATACAATAGATTATTACTACCTTCTAATTTATATATTTTCTTCTGATTCTAATTACTTTAATTTTCACTTTTAAGTTTCATTTATATGATCCATTTCTGAACATATTCCTCTCTACTTGTGCATTCAGGAAGCCTTCCTTTGAAACAAAGATTAAAAAAAAAGTTACACAAAACCAAGCAATGAACTGATTATTAGATGGTAAAAATCACACCCTTGTATTCTCACTTATGGTTAAGGGAAAAATAGTGGTGTGTTTGCTAGTTATTTTCTCTAAGGAAGTGATTGGTCAGTATAATTGCACAGTGTTCATTCTCATAGTTATTATGTTTTGCAAGTTACTTTAATTTTGTCACTAATTTATTATGCATCCATTTTTATATCATCTTATGTCTCTCTGAATTCTTCTTATTTATCCTTTCTTGTAGTGCAGCAGTAAACTTTTATATTTATGTTACACAAGGAATTGATATTATTTTTGTAAATGATTTTGAACTTTATTATAATCAGATTTAAGAAGCAACATGGAAGAAACAACTGAATGTTTATTGTAATAAACAAATAAATTTACCTACAGAAGATTCCCTAGGCTTCTATAAACCTTCAGACTGTTATGTTTCCTGACTTTGTTGCCAATCAATAAGCCTTTATTAATTAGATTTCCAGTTTGTTGTGTATTGTGCAAAGTACTGGGATAGAAAGATGGCTTACTCTGAGGGACCTTACTATGCATTCCTATAAATGTGTGCAAAATCGATGTTTATCAAGTTTAAAGTCAAAGGTGTGGATGTATTTCCAAAGTGAGAGCAATACCTCCCAGGTGATTTCAGCATAAATTTAACAGACTCAAACTCTTGAGTACACTTGTTGCCTTGTTAATTCTACCACTTTGGGTTCAAAGGTGTATCCCTAGAAGGTATGTTCCAATATTAACTTATATATTGCCACAACTACATAAATTATATCATTACTTAAGTAGTCTGAGCTCCCATTCGTAATTCACTGGTTCATACAGAAAACTCACATCAAATCTGATCACTTTTAAGTTTCAAGCTCAGGTCTTGTTTACTTAGATGAGTTCATGTTAGGGGCCATAAAATTTGCTGAGTGTTTTTCCTTGGTTCTTTTTGTACCGGCCTGACCACTTCTTTTCAGTCTATTTATCTAAGTCTTCACCCAAGTTTTGCCCTGTTTCCATGGGTGGTCCACAAATTTCTGACTTGGGCCTCCTCTTCTCCCTCTATACTAATTTTTTTTGGTGATCTTGATGCTATTTATCCGATTACCATTTCAATATTCGTGACCCACAAGTCTATTTATTCGGCTCTAACCTATTTCCTGACCTCTAAGATCACATCTCCAACTACCTGTTGACTAGTTGAAACTATCTAGATATTTTAAATTTAGCACATCTGAAATTGAACTCATTATCTTTCCTCAACACCTTCCCTTCTTAAATTTTCTGTTATTGTAGAGGACCATACTCCCAATCACTAAGGACTGCAGTGTAGGTATCATTTTTATCTTCTCATTTTCTCCTACCTTCCCTCTGCATATATCTCATATCACCTTTATTCGTTAACTGCAACCACTGAATGCTCCATGAAAATTGAAAGTACAATACAAAAATTCATTTCTCTCAGGGTACAAGTTATTTCCCCACCTAGTAATTCTCCTCATAATACCTTCTCCACAATATATGTTACATGTAATATGTAAAAAGATAATAGTTTATATTTTCAAAAAATCACTTAGAGACACAGCAAAATGGCATAGTAGAAGCAGGGCCCCGCTTGAGATCTCTCCCCAAATACCTCAAAATACCTGTAAAAATTAATCTAAATAGCTTCTAGAGCAGCAAAACGTCTAAAAATGAAAGAGTGGAACATATTTACAGTAAAAGAAAATCTTGGGGGGGAGGAGCCAAGATGGCAGAGTAGAAAGACTCATGTATACTAGCTCCGAATCCACAGCCCAGAAATTTCCTGTAAAAAGAACTCCCCACAAATTCTGGAGTAGAACAAGCCACGCAGAAACACAGTGGAAGAGATTTGCATTCCAGAGAGCCCTGGAAAGCCGTCCCCAGTGGTCCATCATGCTCCTGACAGCAGAGCCCACCCCTGCACTGCCCTGGGCACGCAGTCCCAGAGGAGCAGATCTGAGCAGGCTTCAGGGACAGAACCTCTGGTGGCCGCCAAGGTCCCTCCACCCACAGGTGCTACAGGTCAGTGAGAGAGACTTCTGAGTAGGCCGAGAGGGGAGCGGGGTATCTCCGTGACTCAGACCCCTTGGGAGGCAGCAGCAGAGGCAGAGGCAGAGGCAGCAGCAGCAGCCTGGGAATCACAGAGAAGCAGGCAGAAGTTCAGGGCCATTACCAAAGGTCTCTGCATAAACCTACAGAAGGAACTGAGCCTGGGAAGCTGCTCTGCCCCCACCCTAGCACCAGAACACAAGGTCACATTGAATAGCAGCTGTGCCTGCCATGGAAAGCCCTGAGGCTGGGGAGCAGCATTTGAATCTCAGACCCCAAGCACTAGATGGGCGGATCTGGGTGGGGGTGGAGAGGAATCTCAGAAATCAAGTAACTGGCTGGGAAAATGCCCAGAAAAGGGAAGAAAAATAAGACCATAGAAAGCTATATTCTTGGGGGACAGATGTTCCTGCCTTTCAATTCTGATGACGAGGAACAATTCTTACCATCAGGGAAAGACATGGAGGTTGGGGCCTCTCTATCTCAGACATCCGAGGTGGATGTCCGGTGGGCTCAGGCCATGGAAGAGCTCAAAAAGGATTTTGAAAATCAAGTTAGACAGGTGGAGGAAAAACTGGGAAGAGAAATGAGAGAGATGCAAAAAAGCATGAAAAACGGGTCAATACCTTGGTAAAGGAGACCCAAAAAAATGTTGAAGAAAATAACACCTTGAAAAATAGGCTTACTCAATTGGCAAAAGACGTTCAAAAAGTCAATGAAGAGAAGAATGCTTTCAAAAGGAGAATTAGTCAAATGGAAAAAGAGGTTCAAAAGCTCACTGAAGAGAATAGTTCTCTCAAAATTAGAATGGAACAGATGGAGGCAAATGACTTTCTGAGAAACCAAGAAATCACCAAACAAAACCAAAAGAATGAAAAAATGGAAGAGAATGTGAAATATCTCATTGGAAAAACAACTGACCTGGGAAATAGATACAGGAGGGACAATTTAAAAATTATGTAACTACGTGAAAGCCATGATCAAAAAAAGAGCCTAGACATCATCTTTCATGAAATTATCAAGGAAAACTGCCCTAATATTCTAGAACCAGAGGGCAAAATAAGTATTGAAGGAATCCAGCGATCACTGCCTGAAAGAGATCCAAAAAGAGAAACTCCTAGAAACATTGTGGCCAAATTCCAGAATTCCCAGGTGAAGGAGAAAATCTTGCAAGCAGCTAGAAAGAAACAATTCCAGTATTGTGGAAATACAATCAGGATTAGAAGATCTAGCAGCTTCTACATTAAGGGATCGAAAGGCATGGAATAGGATATTCCAGAAGTCAAAGGAACTAGGACTAAAATGAAGAATCACCTACCCAGCAAAACTGAGTATAATACTTCGAGGGAAAATATGGTCTTTCAATGAAACAGAGAACTTTCAAGCACTCTTGGTGAAAAGACCAGGGCTGAAAAGAAAATTTGACTTTCAATCACAAGAATGAGAAGAAGCATGAAAAAGTAAACAGCAAAGAGATGTCATAAGGGACTTACCAAAGGTGAACTGTTTACGTTCCTACATGGAAAGACAATATTTGTAACTCTTAAAACTTTTCAGTATCTGGGTAGTTGGTGGGACCACACACACACACACACACACACACACACACACACACACATACACATGTGCACCCACCTACAGAGACAGAGAGCACAGAGTGAATTGAAGGATGGGACCATATCTAAAAGAAATTAAGGTAAATGGTAAGAGAGAAATGTAGTGGGAGGAGAGAGGGTGAAATGGAATTGTAGTGGGAGGAGAGAGGTGTTTCAAGGCCTCTCATTCAAGAGGCAAGCAGCAGACTTTTTAGTGGAGGGAAAAAAGGAGAGCTGAGAAAAAAGCATGATGGTTACCCTCATCACATTCGACTAAAGAAAGGAATAAAAGGCACACTCATTTTGGTATGAAAACCTATCTTAAAATACAGGAAAGTGGGGGAGAAGGAGATAAGCAGGTTGGGGGATGATGGAAGGGAGGGCAACGGGAGGAGGCAGCAATTTGAAGTGAACACTCGGGGAGGGACAGGATCAAAAGACAGATTAGAAACAATGGGGGACAGGATAGGATGGAGGGAAATACAAGTAGTCTTACACAACACGACTATTATCGAAGTCATTTGCAAAACTACATAGATATGGCTTGTATTGAATTGCCTGCCTTCCCAAAGGGAATGGGTGGGGAGGGAGGGATGGGGAGAATTTGAAACTCAAAGTTTTAGGAACAACTGTCTAGTATTATTGTTGTTGCTACTAGGAAACAAGAAATACAGTCAATGGAGAATAGAAAGTCATCTGGCCCTGCAGGACAAGAGAGAAGATGGGGACAAGAGAAGGGAGAGAGGATTGAAAAGAGGGGAGATTGGTGATAGGGAAAATTAGAATGCTTGGTGTATTGGGGTGGGGGAGGGGACAAATGGGGAGAAAATTTGGAATTCAAAATTTTGTGAAAATGAATGTAAAAAATTAAATAAATTAAAAAAGAAAAGAAAATCTTGAAGGCCAAAAGGAAAGGTTTATTGTATTGGTCTAGAAGCAGAGCACAGACTGGTGTAGGCTGTGCCAGCACAGATAAGATGGGAGCAGGCCTCAGGGCACTGAGTCACTGGCAACTGTGGTGGTTCCCAGACTCCTGAACCCACAAAGTACAATGACAGCCTCAAATGTCGATAGGAAAGCTCTCTCACCTGGATGAGAGAAGAGAATGGTCAGGCCACAGGCCCAGCCCCAGCCACAACATGTCAGCAGCTGCCACAGGGGTGGCCATTTTGGGAGCTCTTGATCTGCAGATAGTAGAATAATCGGGCTGCTTATCTGGGTGGCAGTACTGGAGTGAGAAGGAGTGTTGGCATGGCAGAGTTGGTATTTGTTGTGAAGAGGGAATCCTCCTCACAGTTATAGGGTAGAAAAGAGTGTCTGTGGGTCCTCATAGTTCAAAGAACAGGCCAGAAGAGGAGTAGACACCTCTCCTTTGATCATATCCCTTTGGAGGAACTGAGAATTTGCAGGTCCCTAGATATATTTCTGAAAAGAGTGGCACAAAAACCCTGAAATTAGGGCCAATACACACTTCACTTAAAAAAGAGCTCAAAAGTCAAGTAATTGGCTGGGAAAATGAGTAAATAGGGAAGAACAGTACTATAGGATTTTATTTTCTTGGTGAAAACATATTTTCTTACATTCCTTGGTCATTAGGTAGATCAAAACAACAAGAGGAAGATCAAGGCATTCAACCAGAAGAAGACAGCAAAGTCAAGGCTTATTCAAAGACTTCAAGAAAAATGTGAAATATTCTCAGGCCATGGAAAAGATCAAAAAAAGATTTTGAAAATCAAGTAAGAGAAGTAGAGGAAAAATGGTAAGAGAAGTGAGAACGATGCAAGAAAATTCTAAAAAAAAGTCAACAGTTTGCTAAAGGATATTCAAAAAATATTGAAGAAAATAAGACCTTTAAAATAGACTAAGCCAAATGACAAAAAAGGTCCAAAAATCCAACGTGGAGAACAATGCCTTAAGAAGCAAGATTGACTAAATGAAAAAGGAGGTCCAAAAGCTCACTGAAGATAATGATTCCTTAATGAGAAATCAAGAAATTAAAAATGAAAGCAAAAGAATGAAACAAAAAAGAAGACAATGTGAACTAGTTCACTGGAAAAACAATTGACCTGGAAAACAGATATAGGAGGGCTAATTTTAAAATTATTTTTTTTGCCTGGAAAACATAATCAAATAAAGTGTCTAGACTTCATCTTTCAAGAAATAGTCAAGGAAAACTGCCTTGATATTCTAGAACAAGAGATTAAAATGGAAATGGAAAGAGAAAGGAGAACATATTACAAGCAGCAAGAAACAATTAAATATTGTGGAAACACAATCAGGATAACAAAAGATTTAAAAGCTTCTTCACTAAGTATTCAGAGGCTTTGAGATATGATATTACAGAGATCACAGGAGCTCAAATTAAAACGAAGAATCACATGTCCAGCAAAATTGAGTATAATATTTCAGAGAAAAAATGGAATTTCAATAAAATAGACTTCCAAGCATTCTTGTCCAATAGACCAGAACTGAATAGATCATTTGACTTTCAAATACAAAAGTCAAGAGAAACATGAAAAGATGAACAGGAAACAGAAGCCATAGGGGACTAATTAATGCTGAACTATTTATATTCCTACATGAAAAAATGATTTTTGTAATTCATGAAACTTTTCTTAATATTAGGGTAGTTGGAAGGAATACACACACAGAAATATGTATAATCTGTGCATATGAATGTGTATTTACATATGCATATATGTGTGTACATATGTTTGTATGCATATATGTGTATAGATAGGTAGATAGATAGATAGATAGATAGATAGATAGATAGATAGATAGATGGATGGATGGATGGATGGATGGATGGATGGATGGATGGATGGATGGATGGATAGATAGATAGATAGATAGATAGATAGATAGATAGATAGATAGATAGATAGATAGATAGATAGACAAAGGCTAGAAGGTGAGCTGAATATGAAGGGATGCTACCTTAAAAAATAAGATTAACTGTTGGGAGGAATGCACTGGGAGAAAGAGAAAGGGAGAAGTAGAATGTTGTAAATCATCTCATATAAAAGAGGCAAGAAAAGGTTTTACAAAAGACGGGAAGAGGGGAGAGTGGAGAGGGAATAAGTGAGCTTTACTCTCATGGGATTTGGCTTAAGGAGGGAATAATACATACTCTTGGATATCAAAATTTATCTTACCCTTTGGGAAATCAGGGGAAAGGGGATAAGAAAGGGGGTAATAGAAGGGAGAACCAATTGGGGGAAGGGGCAATCAGAACAAAATATTTTTGTAGGGGGACAGGTCAAGGGAGAAAATGAAATATATGGAGGGCAGGAGAGGACAGAGGAGAATGTGGATAGTCTTTCACAATATGACTCTTAATGGAAGTGTTTTGCATGGTTGCACATATATGACATTTATTGGATTGCTACTTTTCTCAATTAGGGTGAGTAGGAAGGGAGAAAGGGAGAGAATGTGTAACTTAAAGCTTTATAAATGAATGGTAAAAATGCTTTTCATGCAACTGGGAAATGAGATCTACAAGCAATGGGATATAGAAATCCATCTTACCTTACCGGAAAATAGAGGGGATGGGAATGGTGGAAGGGGGAACTGATAGAAGGGAGGGCATATTGGAGGAAGAGGTGGTTAGGGTGCATGCCGTCTTGGGGTGGGGGAGGGAAGAGATGGGGAGAAAATTTAGAATCCAAAATCTTGAGGAGGTGAATGCTGAAAACTGAATATAAATAAATTATATTAAAAATAAAAAATCACTTTGTCTCCTGAATAAGTACAGAAAAAATAATTGAAAAAAACTATTTATCAGCCATACCAGTAAAATTTTTGCTGCTGAATTTTAGATGTGTCACTTAAAGATTTTGTTTCTTCTCTCTTTTTAATTGAGTAGCAATATCTATATATCTGTCACAGGAGTTTAAAACTTGCAAATAAACATGTGATAATATAGGAGACCAGAAAAGGTCAAACATTGCAAATAGGTTTTAATATGAGGTTTGAAGATAAAAATTAAGTATTCCAAGAAAAGATGATGTGGATGGGATATATTTCAATCATGGGATTCACGCATATAAGAGTACACAAATATAAAATAGAATGTCATGTATGAGGAATAGTAAGGACAGCTTTGCCGAAAAATCCAAATCATGAAGAGTGGTAATATAGAATAAGACTTGGTTGTCATTTCTTGCTGCTTTTCACTGTGGTGCCTAAGGCATACCATTTGTTTGCTGAATATCTATATATTCTCTTTTTTCACAATAATTTTAACTATTTTTTGTGTTTGTGTGCTCGACTAGGCAAAAAAAGGAGATACAAAGTAGAAATTAGAGGATCTTTGCCATCATAGAGTTTATTCCATGTTGGATGGGAAGGGAGGGGAGGGCCAAGCTAATTATGAAATTGTAATCAATATGCATTTATTTTCTTTTCTATAACTACGATTTTATTAGTGTAGGGACTCTCTCACACGTTTGTAAACATAGAGCACCAACTGACTTTCAGATTACAGTCTTGGCTAATTGCCTGAAGGCATTAAGTGATTAAAAAACTCCCTCAGGACCACACATCCAATATGAGTCAGGGGCAAACCTGAACCCAAGACTATCTATCTCAAAGATAATCAAGTTGTCTATCTCCTGTGTCACACTGCCTCTGAAAATATTATTTGACTGTGTATGAGGAATGAATGGACAGGTCAAAATGTTAAATGATGTCTGAGAATAAAAATTATCACCAAATTGTGGAGAGAGGGAAATCTTCATGAAAGTTGTAGCCTTTGATTTGAGCTTTAAAAATGGCATCTCTTGGGGGAATATACTATAACGATCTGTGTTGACATCCAAAAGTTTAATATTATGGGAGAAAGATGAGAGAAGTGTCATGAGTCTTCAATTTCATTCTTTTGTTTTTATTTTCATGGAGGTCAAGTGAAATCTTAGAGAATAAATATTTATGAAATAAAAAAAAACATAGAAGGAAAGAAGGATGGAGTGTAGAAAAGAAAGAAGGAAGGAAGGAAGGAAGGAAGGAAGGAAGGAAGGAAGGAAGGAAGGAAGGAAGGAAGGAAGGAAGGAAGGAAAATGCAAGCCAAGTAGGATTTTTTGTTGATTTTGTTTTAGTATAAAGTGCCTGTGATTGAATAAGGTGAGTAAGAAAATCTTCTCAGCCCATTAAGGGGAGTTTGATTAGGGAAGATTTGTAGGAAGGCCTTTTGTTAATGAGGTACTGGTTATGATGCCTTCTGGCTCTAAAAAAGGTATAAATACTATGAGAGTGAGATTTTCCTTTGGGAATTACTGACTAGAAGTGTTTATTTGGCCAGAGAGGAGACTCTGGAAAGCCACTCAGGAGTTCCCACCCCTGACTCCCCAGCTTCGAAAACCCCAACGCTGGTGCTTCTCTTTCTGGTAAATATGGTGCCAGACAGTTGGACCTGTCGGTTGATTTGTGATATATGTATTGTTTACGGTCAAACAGTTGGAAGCCATGTTTGTTGATCTTTGATTTCTCTGTATTTTCTCTGAAATTCTGGGTGCTGACTTTTCCACCTGAACTAGGTGAATGATATATGTGTTTGATTAAAGGAGTGATATATGTGCTCGATTAAAGGAGATTTATTAACTCCTCAAAAGTTGCCTTTCCTTTTATAAATACAGATTTAAGAACCTGTGATAGCAGGCCCCCTCTCTATGTCGAAGTGTTACAGAAAGGAAGGAAAGAAGGAGGAAAAAAGGAAGAGAACAGAAAGTAACTTTTTGGTTGTCTTATATGATCTAAATTTTTAATTTAGAATAGATGGAATTGTAATTAATTTGCCTCCAGTCTCAATATTCTAAATTCCATATAGACCCCACTGAACAGCAGACCCACTGCACCTAACTAGCCCCCCAACGCACACACACACACACACACGCACACACGCACACACGCACACATACACACTCAGTATTTTAACTTCTTCATATATTCTTCATTGATCACTAGAATAATAGGTACATCCATGGACTCATATTTCCCATAGAGCAGCAGTTATGCCCATGTATTCAACCATAGCCACATCCACCTAGTCTCAGGCAGTATCAGAGTAGTCAGTCACTGAGACAGCAGCACCACCAGGATGCCTGAGCAGGATGTAGACCCCAAAACTATAGAAGGGACTTGCCCTAAATAGGCACCTACACAGTAATACTAAAGAACTGACCTCGAGTGAGTTTATGACAGAGAGGTTTATTATAATATCATTATCATACATACATACACCCCAAAATAGGTTTTCTCTGCATGCATTGTGGGTAACTGCAGTTCCCACTGTGTCAGGGACTTATTCTCTATTACTTAATTCCTTAGCAAATCTCTCCTGCCTATTTAATATTCATAATTTCTATTTTGCAATTGCATCTTTACCCTATAAAAATCCACCCTGCTTTCACTAGCATTGCTGGTTCATTCTGAAACTCAGTCCATTTCATGAAGGACATCAATCTCAATAAATGACTATACTTGAATTAGAAGTAGTCTGACTGAATTCTTTGAGACAGTTGCACCAGAACACATCAAGAAACCACAACGGTTTTTCTTATCCCTGGATGGGCAGAATTTAAATTGCAACCAAATAGACCTATTAATTCCTTTTCTATTGTTAACAGTTTTGTTAGTTTCAGAAAATTGAAAGGATATAGAAATACCAGAACAGAATTTAAAAACATAAATTGCCAGAATGTTTTATTGTGTGTAATGACGCCCTGAGAGAACAAAATCACATAATGAAGTTAAACTTTAAAACAATTGTTTAGTAGATTTAAGAAAAACCTATTATACTCTGCTCCTTTTTTCTGCTATTTTATCTTATCAATAGCTAGCCAACACTATTTATTGAACTCTTATTAGAAGCACATCATGCTATTAGTTGTTTATTATTTTTTTTCCCCCTTTTTGGTGCATTTGTAGCTATGGCTTTTTTAGCTTTAGCATTCTACAACATTTTATTTCCTCCTTTGTTTTGAGAATGAAATCTATTGTGTTAATATATCTATCCATCAAAGGAGACTTTAGGAAAATTTAACAGCACTTGGATATATGCATTAAAATATTCAGGATATGCTTTCAAGAGCACCAATTTTGAGGAAAAGGTATATGAAAGCTGAGCAGCCTGACTCTCATATAGGCAGCAATCTTATTCACAAGTCTAACACCTTAATTTTGAAAGAAGATAACTGACAGTCATGAGTATCAGCTTCCATGATTCAGCAAGTATCTCTAAATTAATCTCTCTCTCACATACACACAAGCACATACACACACAAATACACACTTGTGTGTATACATGTATATGCACATATATATATGCATACATATGTGTCCATGATATATATATATGTGTGTGTGTGTGTCTATACAATATGTGTTTATCCATTATAATATACAAATTACATCTACATAAATAAATATGAGTGTATGTGTTTGCTTTCAATGTTTAGTGCTGCGAATGGCACTTGATCCTTTCTGAATCTCAGCTAGAACTCATACATTGCCATCCTACTCTCTTTCCTTTCTCACTTTGGAGGCTAAAGTTAGTGGCTTAATTAGAAAAACTCTGTTAAAAGATCTAGCTTATTTTTAGTTTATAATATAATTATAATATAATAATATAATATAATATAACATGGCATGGCATGACATGACATGGCATGATATGATATAATATAATATGATACGATATAATATGATATAATATAATATGATATGATATGATATATAATATTCCTAAAGTCAAAGTCTCCCCTTTCTCTATTGCTTTTTACTATTAATATCAGATGAAAAGTTCTTAGTTTTGATTATTTCTAACTTAATCAAACCTTCTTTACATTGAGGCAAAATCAGGGCACAGGAAATGTTTAGGTAAAGGAAACAATGACAATATCTATTACTTGTCAATGATGGAGATGGAGAGTTGAGAGTAAAACAGACCTTTTGAAGGAAGTGGCATCTGTCTTTGAAGACATCAGTACAATTGGTGATTCCAGTTTTTCTGTCCCTATGTACCTTAGCAGGGCCAATTACCAACCTCTAGTACAATTCAATCTTCCCTTCATGTTCTCCTTTTGCTGGTTGCCCCTGGATGATAATTTTCCCCAGCTTCTTAAATTCGGGGAGAACTGCTCTGTACTTTTTGATGTCACACATCCTTCTTCTTAGGCTTCTTCTTGTAGACTCTTCTTATGTCTTTAAGTACTCTTGGGTGTGACTCAAGACCATCTTTCTACTCAAAATTTAAAGTATTCTTAAATCTCTTTGGGGCTGAGAAAGCATAATTGACCCTCTGAACTCCAAATCCCAGGATAGCAATAAAGTTTCAGCCTCTTACGTCTTCATGGAATTTTGCATAGGATATGAGATTGACACTTTTTTTCTAATACTGATGACAGTATTGGAAGCAAAAGACACAGCTGAAAGGGTACAAGGTCGGGGCAAGGTGCTCTTCAAAAGAAGAGAAACCAGCAAGATATTCTTGATAGGTAGATGTTGCCATCCTGATAGATGACTGGATGGCATGTGACCCATGGTTAGGGAAAAATCATAGAAAAATAGATAGATAGGTGGATAGATAGATAGATGGATGGATAGATAGATAGACTGATAGATTGATAGTTTGATAGAATTTTGAAAATCTGTCATGCAAAGTTTTTATTTGTGTAAGGAAATAAGCACTCAACTGAGAGGCAGGAGACATACTTTAATAGGCATAATCTTGAGCAAATCTAACTTTAGAATCTCAGGTAGTTTTTATATTTCATTCAAATAAAAAAGAATTGGACTAAATCATGGGTCAGCAAACCACTTCCCAAGGACCAAATCTGTCTCACCACTTATTTTTGGTAAAGACTATGAGCTAATTTTTTTTTTTTATAAATTTAAACATGTGTTTTAACTCATGACTTGGCAATGGGCCACATTTGGCTCTCAAACCATATGTTGCTGATGTATATACTAGATCATTTACAAGGGTCCACATTCTACTGGTCTTCTCAAGTTTTCGAAGTTGGTAAGAGCAGATCCTGAAACTCCAACCAGCTGTTACTTTGCAACAGAATAAGAGAAATCAATGAGGTGCTGTATGAGGGATTGTATGGAAAAGGTACATAGCAGCAAGAATGAAACATTGGGATATATTGCTGAAACAACATATCTGATATGCTTCTTTGAAAATATCATTAACCTTCAACCTATTTTATAACACTTAATACGGATTGAAAATTGCCAATGTTACTACATTACATTTCATCTTTCATTGTAGTCCCAAGTATTAGTGATTTCTGCTTTACTGATGCATGGAATGTTAAATACGAGGTCCCAAAAGTCTTAGCGCAATTTATACTTTAACTGCTTAGAACTCCAATGGGTTGTGATATATTACATATTATTATATATTGTGTTATATAAAATATGCCATCCATACTTCTAAACAACTGATAAAAGTCATAAAAATAGAGAAAGCTTAGATTATTTGCTCTCAAAGTTCCCTTACAGCTGTTAAAATCTATGAACCAATAATCCTAATCTCTGGCTTCACATGTAAACAATTAATATTCCTCTCTGTCCCTACCTTTTGTATCATAAAAACTATTAAGGAATTATAATGTAGCCTTTTGGTATGCTTTGGTCTAAGTCATCTGTTCCTCACAATATAAACGTGATCAGGTTTTACCTGCTTCTTAAACTGGTCAACATTGAAAAATATATGCATCCTCATAGGATTGTTGTGTATATGAAATTATAGAATAAACACATTGTGTTACCTTTGATGACCAACATCACTATCGTAATCATCTTTTTTGATATATACAGTGCAGAATACTATAAAAAAACAACTATGTGGTGCCTTCACTAAACCAGCACCAATCTTCAATTTTTCATGGTTTCTCTCAGGGTCTTACATGAAGTTAAGCTGTTGTTCTTGTACAGTTTTGTGAAAAACAGTGCTATTCAATAATTTATTGCTATTTATTGAATTTTTCTTTCAATTTTCTTTTGGTACTATGTTTTCTTGATTTTATGTCACAATAATGTTTATTTCACTACTAAAGGCAAAATGTCCCTCTCCTCAAATATATGTAGGAAGAAAAAAGACTCCTAAGGAAAAAAAAAAGTCATCATTAATTATTCAAGTCTTTTCAATTTGGTGTTTCTGATTACCTCAGTTGAAGTCAGGAAGTAGATAATACAATTAAAATCTTCTGTATGAGTCCATATATTTTCATTGTAAATGTCCATAGGGTAACATACGTTTTGGACACAAATTTCTCAGTGGCTGAGCTACTGTCTGGAAATAAGTGAGAAGAGCATTACATACAGGATAACAGAATAACTAAAAGCTATTTGAGTGTTGGCAAAGAGTGAGGGAGTACTTAGCAACCAGGGAGATTGAAATGTAGTTTTTATATATGTAAGCATAACAATAAAATTTTTTGAGTACATTCCAGCAATGTATGAACAACTAAGAAATATAATACAAATTGCTACATATGCTACTAAATTCCATAAGGAAAAAAGCAGCAGTATCTACTTTTGTTTTGTGCTTGCTGGTTTTGTAGATTTATAATCAATATTACTTAATTTTGAAACTGTTCTATTAATTTTATTAAATATTTTCCAATTATATGCTGAAAATATAATTTTTTTCAATCTTGGGTTCCAAATTTTCTTCCTCCCTTTCTCCTCCTTGAGAAGCAAAGCAATTTGATATCAATTATATATATATATATATATATATGTATATGAAATCATGAAAAAATTACATATTAGTCATGTTGAAAATAAATAAATCAAACAGTACAAATAGTACAAAATTATATTTTAATCTTCATTTGAAATTCATTAGTTTTCTATTTGGTAACAAATAGCATTTTTCTACATGGAGCCTTTGGAATTGTTTTGTCTTGCTTGATCAGAATAGCTAAATCTTTCACAGTTGATAATCCTTATGATCCATTACTTGGTACAATGTTCTCTTGGTTTTGCTCATTTCATTTTTCATGAGTTTTTTTTTTTTTAGTTTTCTTTTTCTGAATTCATACTGCCCATCATTTCTCATAGCATAATAGAATTTTATCAAAATCATACACTACAACTGTAGTTCAAACAGGACCCTGGCAAACTGGTCAGAAAGACACTACAGAATACTTATGTGTTAGCACTGGAAGCAGGACCTGATGCTATTTGGGAACTCTATCGCCTATAACCACTTCTGTGCCACAACTCTCAAAATGAATTTTCAAGTGACAGAAAACACAAAAGAACAGGGTAAAACAATTTTATTGTCCAAGACAACTTGGAAAATCAGCAGGAAAATTTTGTAACACCAAAGTGAGAGTGGAGTTCTGTCCATCACAGGCTTTACCAGTGAAGGCTGGGTCCCAGAAAACCAGCAGGAGGTCTAGGGATAACTGAATCAGTGGTGGCAGCAGCAGCTTCTGGAGCTCTCAGCTCATAGAAGATAAGGGTGTTGGGAGATGACAGCGATCCCGTTGAAGGGAATGGGTGCGGGACTATGTGCAGTTGCCTTTACTTGGATGTGGGTTGCAGTCTTGAGTTGCATTTTCAGGACAAGGAGTAGCACAAGCACAGCAGAGCTCACAATCTCAGGGTTATCAGGATTCCTGGTCAAAAAATCCAAGGATTGAAGAGTGCTTGTGCTCACTTACAGACCGAGCACAGGTCAAATGAGTAGCAAACCCACCTGTCCTGACATCATACCAACTTGGAAGAACTAAGGACAATGGAAAGGTAGATAAAAAATAAATTGGATGCTAAATAAATTAACCCTAAAGAATGAGTTGGTGAAAGAACAAATCATGAAAACCATTGATAATTTCACTAAAAAAGGATGACAACCATAAAACAATATTCTAAAATTTGAGGGATTCAGCCAGGAAAGTTTTTACCCCTAACTGCTTATATCAAAAGAGAAAAAGCAGATCAAGTAATTGGGCATGCAACTAAAAAATAGAAAAAAGTACAAAGTAAAAATCCCTAATTAAACATGAAAATGGAAATGTTGAAAATCAAGGAGATACTGATAAAATTGAAAAGAAAAAAATCACTGAGCTAATAACTAAAACTAGGAGCTGGTTTTATGGGGGGAAAACAACACGATAGATAAACCATTGGTCAATTTGTATAAAAAAGAAAACTAAATTACTAGTACCACAAATGAAAAAGATGAACATATGAATGTATAGTTAAACCAATGAATATATAATTAAAGTAATTATTAAGAGTTGTTTTGCCCAAATATATGGCAGGGAAACTTAGAGTCTCAGGAAGATTGATAATATCACATCAAAATAAGTTGCCTAAAGTAACAGTGGTATCTCTGAGTACTTTCTCTACTTCACCATTTTGGCTCTGCTCCCCAATCATCAGCATTGTTTTTAAAGAGAAATCAACAAATTACATATATTAAACGCATCTCCTCTCTCCTTTGTCATTCTGTGTTGACACAAGTCAAGGTCCCTTGGCTCTTAAGGAAAAAAGAGCAATTTTTTCCTACTTTAATATCCAGGAATTCCAGATTGTCCCAGAAAATTACATATATTTAGAAGTGATGCTTGAATAATTCCAAAAACATCTACTGATGTGATTAATTCCTAGAAAGATGTACTTAAATAATTTTTATATTTCATGTTGACTCCTCTCCTGGTAGGCAATTAGCAAACATTTATTAAGGGCTTACTTTGTGCCATGAAAAATGATAAATGCTAGAATACACTTCATGCAGACCCTGCCTAAAATGGGGTTTTTTTGTGTTTTATTTTGTTTTGTTTTGCTTGCCTCCAGTATCTGGAGGCATGTGATGAAAAATTTGCCAGTTCACATAATTTCTCATTACTGAGCTGTTTTGTTGAAAAGTCACACTACAAGGTTTGCAGCTCTCAGATTAGGCTATCTTTTATAAGAACAGTGTGATAAAGGACTGTCTCAAAAATAAATTAAACATTTGTTTATTAAATGTCTCCTAAATTCAATAGATAGGTGGCAGAGTGAATACAGTGTTGTGCCTGAAGTCAGGAAGACTCATTTCCTTAGTTCAAATCTTGCCACACATTCTTATGACAATGAACCTGGGCACATTGCTTAACCCTGTTTGTTTCATTTTCTTCATCTATAAATGAACTAAAGAAGAAAATGGCAAATGACACTGGTGGAGTGATTTCCTTTGCCAAGAAAACTCCCAAATGGGGTCATAGAGAGGTACACATAACTAAAATGACTCAACAACACTAATTAAATGTGACATACTGTGGAAGTACTAAAGATTCTTTTGCATCTTTGGTAAGGTCATAGAGATTAAATAAGATTTTATATGTGCATGTATGTGGTGGGAGAGTAGGGTTAGGTAGACTGCTAGATAGTGCAATAAATAGGACATGAGAACTAGGGTCAGAAAGAGTTGAGTTCAAATCCAACCTCACACATTTCCTGTCTCTGTGACCCTGGGCAAGTCACTCAAGTACTCTCTGCTTCAGTTTCTTCACCTGTAAAAATAGCAATAGCAATAGCACCTGCTTCCCGAAGTTGTCATGATGATAAAAATGGGATTTTAAAAAGTATTTCTCAAATCTTAAAGCACTATATAAATACAATTGTTGGTCGTGTTACGAATAAGATTTTGTCTTAGGCTTTAAATTGCTTACATTTTAATCAGAAGCAAAATACATACAAAAGTGAGAGGCTAAATGACAATACAAAATAGTATATTATAAACACCAAATGGGTAGTGGAAAGAAATATTGCCAGAGATTATAGGAGGGAGAAGATATTATAATTAGGACAGTCAGCATGCAACCCACAGATGTGTTACAGAAAAGCAAAGAGTTTATGTAGATTGCTTTAATGGACTGCAAACGATGGCACCATATGTACCTATCTCTGTGACACATTCTTATAACGCCAATATAGTACAAGTTACAGGAAGTTTCTTAGGAATGTCTGTTTCAAAACACTAAACATCTGGATGTTGATAGGGTGCTTAGGAACATTTTCACCTAATTTCCTGCAACCCTATACTTCATATTTCCTGTGGGAAGCTACTTCCCAAAAGTAATATTTTGGAATAACATTTTTATCCCTTGAAATATGGACAGTTTCTTTATGTACTGCAAATCCTGTATTT
The DNA here is from genome assembly GCA_023548195.1 of Bettongia penicillata ogilbyi. NCBI lineage: Eukaryota > Metazoa > Chordata > Mammalia > Diprotodontia > Potoroidae > Bettongia > Bettongia penicillata. The sequence continues at coordinate 2,769,968 of JAJHZJ010000016.1, read as the reverse complement.
TCTGAAATCTAGAGTCAGCCAATACACAATGATGATAAGTTTTCAATGGATTCCTTTTTGATATTCCCATTTTGTCTCAAATTATTTGTGACTTATTTGGCATATAAAAATGAAACATTATCAAAGGACTCTGTGCCTTCCTAGATACTCTAAGCTAAGCAATACAAATTTCCCCTTATTCCCCTTAATTTCTCCCCCTACTAAAAGTTATTTACCTGAAGAATATAGTTTCAGAATTATTTGTGTTTTTGTGTGTGTGTCTACACCCACATACACATTTCTCTATATATGTGTTTGGGTGTGTATAAATATATAAATGTATACACTTTTGCAAATATAGGTGCATGCATGTGCATATATACATGTGTATATATTTAACACAAGGAAGGAAATTACCTTGTAAGCACCTTCTGTGTATCAGGTTCTGTGCAAGCTGTTTTGCAAATATGTTCTTTGATATTCACAACCAATTCTGAGAAGTAAGTGCTATTATTTTTCCAATTCCACAATTGAGGAACAAGAGACCGAGGTTAAGTGATTTTCCAAAGGCCAGATTTGAACTCAGGTCTTTCTGGTGCCAGACCCAGAGTACTTTCCATTGTGTTATCTAGCTCTCTTGGTAGCTGTTAAGTTGTGTGTTTGTTTTGCTACTAAAGCAACTGTAACAATTTTTTTAATGTGTATACCTAATCAACAATATTTTCACCCAAATGAACAAACTTTTCTCTCCATGTTACTTTCCAGAAACTCTTTTGTTATATACCTCCCAGTTTTGGTAGCATTGTTCGCTCAGGTTGAAGTTCTATAAAAATAATGTGTAGTTGCAGAGAAAATAGTGTATGCATAAACACTTGACACTTGAAAAAGACCTGATCCACTATGGTTTTGTAGAGAAATGACTTCATTAATTTCACCAAAAAGCAACAACTTTTAGTATCATTGAAATAAAGGCAAATAAAATGAAAATACCAACATCTGTACAGAACCGCTTACAACTGACAGCAGGTGGTGCTCTGTTGTAAGACAGAGCATGAAAGGCAGGATCTATGCATTCAATTATTACTGTTTCCCCTTTCCTTTTCATTTCTTTTGGGGAGTGGGGAGGTCATTCCTCACCCTTTAAACTAAATGCCTAACATACAATTGGCTTATAGTTCCAAGTATAGGGTTAAGAATAAAAGTCTTATAAAGGCAAGCAAAACGAAGCTATTTCAGATTCCAAATTATACATTACATTAATTAATAAGTTAATGTTTTGAAAAACTCCACTTCTAAACATTTTATTTCCTGTCAAATTATGAAGAAAAAAGATGATTTGGAGTGTGTATTGCTTTGAAGCAAGTAAAATATCATGGACTTAATCAACCAAATCTGAGAATACTTTTCATTGTACTAGTGATTTCTAGAATAGTGTTAATTGTAAAGAATAAAAAAAAAAAAACTGCCATACTATTCTCATCACATCAGCTTTTCTGTATCTTGATCTCTTTACTTTTTCTTCTATCCTATATTTTCTTCTTACTGAGGCTAACCTGCTTTCTTATTTTCTTGATCCAATTCTTATCTATTCCAATCAATTCATGATCACCATCAATTATCCACTTTATTTTAGGCAGTAGAACCTTGGCTTAAGAACTTAATTTGTTCCAAGATTCTGTTCATCATGCAACTTGTTCATTTGCAAAGCAAATTTTCCCATAGGAAATAATGTAGGTCAGATGACAGGCATCACATTCCAAAAAAATTCATATAAAAATGATTATGTATAATTTTAACTAAGTTTTTGTCCCTAATTCACCTGAAATACAACAGCAATGATTAGTACACAATATAAAGTGAAGATAAAACAAATTAACCTTCATTTTATCTTCAAGAAAATTGTGACTGGAGTGAGGGAGTTGAGAAACGGATATTGCTTGGAAAGAGAATCTCCTTCTATGGAAACATCAGGGATTTCAGTGAAGACAGGAGTGTTCTCTCTTTTGCTGTTTTCACTAAAAGTAAGAGTAACATTACTGCCTTCACTTATTTTTAATTTTTCGGAATCACTTTCATGTTTTGACTCATTGATTTTTTTTCTTTACATTTGCTCCTGACTAGGCATCTAAGAACATTTTTTATTCAAAAAAAATTATTTGTTTTCCGTTTTCAACAATCACTTCCATAAGCTTTAAATATTCTCCTCCCTCCCTCCTCGAGACAACATGCAATCTCCTATAGGTTAAAAAAAAAACAAAAGAAAACAAAAACAGAAACATTGCCCTAGTTGAGTGTCTTCCCTTCACTAGCTGTTCAAGTCCAAACATGATGTTTGCACTGTGAATTTTTGTTCGTCCTACAAGACGAATTTCGTGCCTCCTTCAACAAACCATAAATAAACCAGGTTACTCATAAACCGAGGTTCTATTGTGTATTCCATCTTTCCTCTTCCCCTTGCTCCAAGGCATCTTCTACCAATTTTTCCCTTAAACTTCATTTTGCTATCTTCTTGTATTAGTATCATGTCTCCTTTCTACCTTTCATTAAAATTCCGGAATTGTTATGCTTAATTGTGCCTTATTAAATAAACACATTTTTTCTTACAATTTTCTCTTCATGACATTTTGTGGAAGCTCTTCTCCTGAGTTACAACCTCTTAATCAACGTGTTCAATTTATTTTTTTCTCAGTATCCATAATCTTTGACCTCTCAGCCACATCTGACATTATTAATTCTCACTATTCTTGAAAAAAAAATCTTTCTACTTTTTTCTTCTCTGAAACTATAGACTACCATTTCAACTTTTCTTTGTTTCTTACATTAGTTTTCCTTCTCAAAGCATTCAATTACTGTTGCTCCCCATATTGTTATCTCATTATACTTTCCCTTGTTGAGCTCATTCATTCCTGTAACTTTAAATATAACCAAAGTGTACATTACTTCCAGATATATTTCTCCATTCTAAACTTCTCTGAATTCTAGTCTTGCATTTCCAACTCCCTATATGATTGTTCTTTCTGTATCACCTATATATGTTCCCAAATCATCATGTGGGTCACTGTGTTGCCATTAATGGGTGGTTCTCTACCTAAAGCAAATAGTCCACCTAAGATTTTTTTAAAAGACTAAAATGGAAAAAGACTAAGCGCCACACTCCCAAGGTTAGTCTATATTTTTCAGTAAGTATCAGATTTATACATTATAAAAGTAAGTCTATCCCCTTTCCTTAGTGATTGTCCTAACGTGATATTCTTTTTTATTTTTGCTCAAAGGGAGAATTACTTACATAGATGTCAAAAGGAAACAAAAGTGTTCCAGTATGTCAAACACATAAATTAATTCATATTCAAGAGAATCGTGTATCAGAGGTGCTATAACTGCAAAATATATGGGAAGAAATGTGGGAGAGAAAGAAGAGAGCAAGGGATGGTCTTTTGCTTTCTTTTCATGTTCAGTGCTTAGATTAGTGCCTAGCATGTAGGAGGTCTCTATTAAGTACTTGACTGACTGAATGAATACTCCCATGGTTAGGTAAAGGAGTAAAGCTATACATTTAATCAGGGCAGCTAGATGGTACAGCAGATAAATCACTGTGTCTGGGGTCTGGAAGACTAGAGTTCAATTTGGCCTCAGGCACTTGCTAGCTATGTGACGCTGAGGCTTGCACTTAACCTTGCTTGCTTTAATTTCCTCATGTGAAAAAGAGCCAGAGAAGGAAGTGGAAAAATGTTCCCCTGTCTTTGCCAAGAAAACCCCAAATGGAGTTTTGAAGAGTTAGACATGACTGACAAAACAACAATAATAGAATTTGTAGTTTTCCACAGACCACTATGGACTAACTAGACTACATTCTTTTATATACTAGGCAGTTTGACATAGTTGGAAAAATGGATGGGTTTCAAGCTAGAAAGCCAGAGTTTGAATTATACCTTTACTATTCGTGTGTGTGACCTTGAACAAGGACATCAACTTCTCTAGAAATCCATACCATCTGTTAAGTCAGTATGTTGAATGAGATGATCTCTAAGCTTTTGTCTTGTTTTGCCACTTTCTACCCATGTGACCTTGGGCTATATCACTTTACAGCCTGGTTTTCTCATCTGAAAAATGGAGACATAGAATACAATAATCTCTTCAGCTCTAAATTTCACGATTTGAACTAATACAGCTTAAGATACCATTAGTTAGTCTAGCTGAAACATCACAATACTTACTCATATTAAGCTTGAATGTCTCTCTCTCTCTCTCTCTCTCTCTTTCTCTCTCTCTCTTTCTCTCTCTCTCTCACACACACACGTGTATATATATATATATATATGTATACACACACACACACACATATATATATATATGTATATATATATATATATATATATATATATATATATATATATATATATATATATATATCCCATGAGTTGCTTTCTAGCCTCATGTCCTCCATACTGTATTTAAATAATTGACTTTTTGAAAGTCCTCATCAGGCATCTTACACTTTATTCATGTGTATCTACTTTTAAATCCAGTCACAATGATCTTCTTACTCTTCCTCAAGTATAATACTCTACCTCCAGACTCTTTATTTTCACTGTCTCCTCACCACCTCCATCCCAACCATAACTGTCATTCTCTCCTTTCCATTCTCTGGCTTCCCTGGAGCCTTTCAAGATCCACCTAAAATTATATCTTTTCCAAGAAACATTTCCTAATTTAATACTAGTGCTTTCTCCTGTGGATTATCTCTATTTCGCCATATATAAATCTTGTTTATATATATCTTGTCTTCTCTATTGGACTAGGACATCAATGAGAACAGGAATTGTCTTTTGCTTTTCCTTGTATTCCTACTGCTTAGCATAGTACCTTGGATGCCTGAAAGTCTCTTCCATTTGGGAGCACATTTTCTTATCTACTCAATGTACAAAGTTCTTGTTCAAGGGTTTTTTGTTTGTTTGTTTTTAATTTTTGAGTTTTCTTTTAAGCTCTAACTCCTTAATCTATTATCCCCTTCCTTTTGTTTCATGATTGACCATTTCCTTTTCTGATAAGTTATTTTTTTGCACACAGGTCATCCTTAGAAATATGCTTTTCATTTATATTAAATAAGTTGATATTTAATAAATATCTGATATAAGACATGAATTGTACTAGGTATGAGATTACAAAAACAGAGACAGAATAGTACCTGTCTCCAAGGAATTTACAGTCTTTTAGTTTTCAACATTCACTTCCACAGGATTTTGAATTTTAAATTTTCTATCCTCCCTCCCCTCTCCTCTACTCAAGATAAAACTGATATAGGCTGTACATATATAATCATATAACGCATATTTTCACATTAGACATGTTGTAAAGAAGAATTAGAATCAATGGGAGGAACCCTGAGAAAGACGAAACAAAACAACAGCATTCATATTCCAAAGGTATTTCTCTGGATATGGATGTCATTTTCCATTCTGAGTCTTTTGAAGTTGTCTTAGATCCTTGAATTGCTGTGTAGAAAGGAGTTTATCAAAGTTAATCATTGCACAATATGACTGTAACTGTGTACAATGTTCACCTGGTTCTGTTCATTTCACTCAACATGAATTCATATGTGTCTTTTCAGGTTTTTCTGGTCTGACTACTCATCATTTCTTATAACACAATAGTGTTCTAGCACATTCATATACCATAACTTGTTTAGTTGTTCCCCAACTGATGAATATTGCTTCAATTTCTAATTCTTGGCCAAGACAAATAAGAGCTGCTATAGGGATTTTTGTTCATGTGGATTCCTTTCTTATTTGTATGATATGCAAATCTATAAGTAGCATTTCTTAGTCAAATGATATGCAGAGTTTATAGCCCTGTGGACAGAGTTCCAAATTGCTCTCTACAGTGCTTGAATCGGTACACAACTCCACCAACAATGTATTAGTGTTCCAATTTTATTACATTATTTATCTATGTTGTCAGGTTAGCCAATTTGATAGGTGTGATTTGGTATCTCATATTTGTTTTAACTTGCATGTCTCTAACAAGTAGCAATTTAGAGCATTTTTTCATTTGAATATAGATGGCTTTAATTTCTTCCTCTGAAAACTTCTTGTTATTATCCTTTGACCATTTATCAATTAGGGAATGGCTGACATCTTTATAAATTTGACTCAGTCCTCTCTATATTTTAGAAATGAGATCATTATCAAATCTACTGATTGTAAAAAATGTTTCCCAGCTTTCCAATTCCCTCCTAATATTGACTGCATTGTCTTTGTTTGTGTAAAATGCTAAAATTTGATGTGAACAAAATCTTCCATCTTACATTTCATAATGTTCTCTATCTCTTGTTTGGTCATAAATTATTCTGTTCTCCATAAATCCGATAAGAAAACTATTCCTTGTTCTCCTAATTTGCTCATAGTATCAGTCTTTATATATTAACTATATATCCATTTTTACCTTATTTTGGTGTGTGGTATAAAGTGCTGTTCTATGCCTAGTTTCTGCCATACTATTTTCCAGTGTTCCAGCAAATCTTTGGGTTTACTAAATAGTGGACTGTTATAGTCGCTGACTATTGTGTCTTATGTAATTAAACATCCTACTAATCTCCCCCTGTATTTCTTAGCTATTATCAAATAATTCTGATGATTGTTGCTTAATAATCAAATATAAGATCTGGCAAGACTAAGTCCCTTTTGCATTTCTTTTTATTAATTCTCTTAATATTCTGGACTTTTTGTTCTTTGAGATAAATTTTGATATTGTTTTTCCAGCTTTAGAAGATAATTTTTGGTGGTATGATTGATATGACATTGAATAAGTAAATCGATATAGGTATAATTATTATTTTTATTATATTAGCTCAGTATAACCAAAAACAACGGATATTTTTCTAAGTATTTAGATCTGACTTTATTTGTGTGAAAAGTATTTCAGAGTTGTGTTTATCTAGTTCCTAGGTTTCTTTTGGCAAGTGGACTCTCAAATATTTCTCAGTATTTACAGTAACTTTAAATGGTTTTTCTCTTTCTACCTCTTGCTTTTGTGCTTTGTTAGTAATGTACAGAAATGCCATCTCCTTTAACTTCGCAAAAATTGTGTCTTGTTTCAAGAAGTTTTTTACTTGATTCTCTGGGATTCTCTAAGTATTCAATTATATCATCTGCAAAGAGCAATAGCTTTGTTTCTTCTGTGCCTATTCTAATTGCTTCAATGTCTTTTTCTTCTCCTATTGCTAAAAGTAACATTTCTAGTACAATGTTGAATAACAGTGATGATAATGGACATCCTTGTTTAACCCATAAATTTTATTGGAAATGCTTCTAGCTTATCTCCATTACATATAATGTTCCTGATGATTTTTGATAGATGGTAATTATATTAATGAAGACCCCATTTGTTCTTATGTTCTCTAGTATTTTTAATAGAAATTGATGTACTTTGTTAAAAACTTTTTTTTAGATTTAAATTTGTTTCTAGTTTTCAACATTCATTGCCACAGGATTTTGAGTTCCAATTTTTCTTACCATCTTTTACCTATCCTCCACTCTGAGATGGCATGCATTCTGTTTACTAATTCCCCCAATCTGCCCTTCATTTTATCATTTCCTACTCTTATCCCTTTCACTTTCTTGAAAGGCAAGATAGATTTCTATGCACCATTGCCTGTATATTTTATTTCCCAGTTGCATGTAAAAACAATTTTTTAACATTTCTTTTTGAAACTTTGAGTTCCAAATTGTCTCCCTTCTTTGGACCCCACCCACCCTCATTGAGAAGGCAAGCAATCCAACATAGATGTGTAGTTATGCCAAACACCTCCATGATAGCCATATTGTGAAAGAATAACTTTATTTCTCTCCATCCTATCCTGTCCCCCAAGAATTCTATTTTCTCCTTTTAAGTTGTGCCTTTTCTAAAGAGTTTGCTGCTGATTATTCCCTCCACCAATCAGCCCTTCTTCTATCATCCCTCGTCTTATCCTCATACCCTTTATCCCCCTACTTTCCTGTAGGGTAAGACACTCAATTGAGTGTGTATGTTATTCCTTCTATAAACCAAATCCTTTGAGAGGAAGGTTCACTCACTCGTTGTCACCTCCCCGCTCCTTTTCTTCATTGTAAAACCTTTTTCTTGCCTCTTTTATGAGATAATTTACCCCATTCTATCTCTCCCTTTCTTCTCCCAACATATTCCTCTCTTGTCCCTTAATTTTATTTTTTAGATATCATCCCTTCATATACAATTCACTTTGTACCATCTCTCTCTCTCTCTCTCTCTCTCTCTCTCTCTCTCTCTCTCTCTCTCTCTCTCTCTCTCTCTCTCTCTCTCTCTCTCTCTCTATGTTTCCTCCAACTGAGCTGGTGGTGAGAAATGTCTCATGAGTTACAAATATCATCTTTCCATGTAACAATGTAAACGGTTCAACTTTCATCAGGTTCTTATGATTTCTCTTTCCTGTTTATCTTTTCATACCTCTCTTGAGTCTTGTATTTGAAAGTCAAATTTTCACTTCAGCTCTAATCTTTTCATTAAGAATGCTTGAAAATCCTCCATTTCATTGAATTTTCATTTTTTCCCCAAACGATTATACACAGTTTTGCTAGATGGGTGATTCTAGATTTTAATCCTAATTTCTCTGACCTATGGAACGTCATATTCCATATTCTTTGATCTCTTAATGTAGAAGTTGCCAGATCTTGTGGTATTCTGATTTTATTTCCACAATAATTGAACTGTTACTTACTGGCTGCTTTCATTATTTTCTCCTTGATCTGAGAACTATGGAATTACGCTACAATATTCCTAAGAGTTGTACTTTTAAGATATCTTTCCAGAGGTGATTGGTGGAGTCTTTCAATGTTTATTTTACCCTCTGGTACTAGAGCATCAGGGAAATATTCTTTGTTTATTTCTTCAGAGATGATGTCCAGGTTCTTTTTTATCATGACTTTCAGATAGTCCAATAATTTTTAAATTCTCTCCCTGGATCTATTTTCCAGGACATTGTTTTTTCTTTTCAATGACATATTTCATATCAACGTCTATTTTTTTGATTCTTTTGTCTTTGTTTTATAGTTTCTTGATATCTCATAAAGTCATTAGCTTCCATTTGCTCCATCCTAATTTTGAAGGAATTATTTTCTTCAGTAAGCTTTTATACCTCCTTTTCCACTTGGTTAATTTTTCTTTTTTCTGTATTCTTCTCCTTATTGCACTTTTGGACTTCTTTTTCCCATTAGGTTACTCAATTTTAAGGTGTCATTTTCTTCAGTGTTTCTTGGCTCACCTTTAGAAAACTGTTGACTTGATTTTCATGATTTTCTTGCACCAGTCACATTTCTCTTCCCAATTTTCCTTTGCTTCTCTTATTTGAGTTTCAAAATCCCTTTTGAGCTCCTCCATGGTCTGCAACCAAGTCATGTTCCTGTTGGAGAATTTTGATGTAGGAGCTTTGAAAGTACTGCCCTCCTCTGGTTATATAACCTGATTTTCCTTTTCAGCAAAGTAAAATTCTAACGTTTAATTTTTTTTGAATGTTTACTCATCTTCCCAGCCAAATATTTGACATTCTCTTTGCAACGTATAACTCTACTTCCAGTGTGAGTATGGGTTGCAGTGGATGTACTGTCCCAGGCTTCAGGGATTTTGAATCAGAAGCTCGATCCCCCACTGTCTGTGAGCCCAGAAGTCTGGAAACAACCTCTTGCAAGTGCTGCTGTCACTGCTGGCCACTTCTTCTGCTGCTACTACTGGCCACTGCCACCCTCGCCCCCTCCCCAGAGGGGGATGGCCTTAATGGACTCCTCTTTTTCTCAGGACCCACAGAGTTTTCCCACTGACTTTTTCGGGGTTTGTTGGTTGAAAAGTCTTAAAAACTGCCACAGTTGCCAATGAAGCAGTCCCTGGAGGCTTGCTCCAGAACATCTGTGCCCCTGTGACCAATTCTGGACAGCAATGCACTCTGCTACCTGCCATGTGCAAATGACACTTCCTATAGACTTTGCCGGTTGTTCTGGGTAGGGATTTCTTTCATTCTCTTGTTTTGTGTGTTCTGTAGCTCTTGAGTTTGTTTGGAGTCATTTTGCTAGGTATTCCTGGGTTTTGGGAGAGAGATGAAAAAATCCCTGCTTTTACTCTGCCATCTTGTATCCCAAAAGCTTTTTTCTGCATGTAGTGAGATAATCATATAATTTCAGTTAGTTTTCCTTCTAATATGATCAATTATGCTGATAGTTTACTTAATATTGAACCAACCATACATTCCTGTTATAAATCCTACCTGGTTAAAATGTATTATTGTGAAGATAATTTGATGTCATCTCATTGTTCATATTTTATTTAAAATTTTTATATCTATTTATCTCTGTGTTTACATAGACATGTATGTATTCATATATGTGTGTGTTTATATTTGCATCTACATATTATGCAAATTCTCTATAATTTTATTTCTCTGGTTCAGGTGCCAGCACTATATGTGTGTTTACAAAACAGAGTTTCATTGCACTTTTTCTTCACCTCTTTTTTCCAGGAGTTTATATAGTATTGGAATTAATTATTCTTTAAATGTTGTTGATAGATTTCACTTGTAAATCCATTTCACCTGGGAACTTTTCCCTGGTGGAGTTCATCTGTGGCTTTTTCAATTTATTTTTCTGAACTAGGACTATTTAAGTATTTTATTTTATTTACTAAGTACTTATTTCCTCTTAAGCTGGGCAACTCATAGATAAATAAATAAATAAATGAATGAATGAATGAATGAATGAATATATATGTATATATATTTATGTATATATATATATATATATATATATATATATATACATACATACATACACACACACACACATTATTTCCCTACCTAAAATATAAAATCCATTCATGATATTCCTCAAACCCAAAATTGGTTATTTCATTAGAAAATTTCACTTAGATTCTTAAGATTTATAGCATGGAGTTGGACAAAATAGGTCCAAATTATTCTTTTGATGTCCTCTTCATTGGTGATGAATTCACCTTTTTCATTTTTGATATTGGTGCTTTGGTGTTTCCTTTCTATTTTTAATCAAATTCAACATAGTTGTGTGTGTGTATGTGTGTGTGTGTGAACATACATATTTATATATACATACATATGCATGTGTATATGTATGTATATATAAATTTTTTCTTCACAAAACCATTTCTTAGTTTCATTCATTAGCTCAACATTTTTCATAATTTCAATTTTATTAGGCTCTTCTTTGCTTTACCAATTTGATAGTAAATGAGGAATTTTTTATTTGTTATTTCTCTAGCTTTTTCAGTTGCATGCCGAGTTCCTTGATCACTTCTTTCTCTATCTTATTGCTGTAAACATTGAGAAATATAAAATTTCACCTAATAACTGCTTCCACTGCATTCCATATGTTTTGGTATGTTGTCTCATCATTTTCATTCTCTTCGGTGAAGTTATTGATGGTTTACAATGATTTATTGTTTGACTCACTCATTCTTTTGGATTGCATTTGTTTAGTTACCATGTAATTTTTAGTCTAACTTTCCATGGTCCTTTATTCCATATAATTTCATTGCATTGTGATCTGAAAAGGATGCATTTAGTATTTCTACTTTTCTACTTTGGATTTTGAAGTTTTAATTACCTAATACATGGTGAATTTTTGTGTATGTGCCATGTACCACTGAAAAAAGAGGCATAATCCTTTCTACCCCCATTCACTTTTCTCCAGAGGTCTACTATATCTAACTCGTTGAAGAATCTATTTGCATCTTTAACTTCTGTCTTGTTTATTTTGTGATTAGATTTTCTATTTATGAGATAGGGAAGATGAGGTGCTCCACTACTTGTCTATTTCTTCCTGTACCTTTCTAAACTTTTCCTTTAAGAATTTGGATGCTATGCCACTCAGTGCATATGTTTTTAATGATATAACTTCTTTGACTATGGTGCCTTGAAGCAGGATGTAGTTTCCTTACTTATCTCTTTTAATTAGATTTATTTTTGTTTATTTATTTTTATGCTTCTTCTGAAGCATGCTATATTTTACTCCAGCCTTTTACCTTTGTGTGTAACCCTCTGCTTCAGATGTGTTGCCAGTAAACAACTTATTGTAAGGTTATGTTTCTTAATCCACTTTGCTATTCCCATTTTATGGGAGAGTTCATCCCATTTACATTCACAGTTATGATTATTGTCTTTGTCTTTCTCTCCATCCTATTTTCCTCCCACTTATTTTTTTCCTTCTCTTCTCCCTTTCTCTCCTCAGTAGAGTTTTGATTTTTACCAATGTGTCCTCAGCCTACACTCCCTTCTTTCTCCCACACCAATAATTTATATTCTTTCTGGGGAGATAGTGCCTGTATGATCTCTGTGTATATTCAGATATATGTGTGTACTGATTTATATGTACATATATACACACACATACACATGTGTATATATACACACATACGTATACACACATTTATGCATATATGTGCATATGTATGTGTGCTTATGCATGCATGTGTATGTGTACACACATGCACATTTATGCCTCCATGTATGTATATGGACAAAAATACACACAATGCATGCAAAATTTTTTTCCTTAGTAAATAAATTGGCAGGAGAAGTCACAAATGACTTCTTGTAGAAGTTGTTATTTGAACAGAGGTCAGACAGAAAGATAGAATTCTAAAAGGTAGATATGAAGTAAGAGTACATTCCAAGCAAGAGAAAGTATGTTGCTTGTGGTACAAATATGCAGAAATGGGATATGGAATTTTGGGTTTGAGGAATATCATGAATGGATTTTATATTTTAGGTAGGGAAATAATTTATAACAAGTTTGGAAAGTAAGTTTGAGTCCAAATTGTGAAAGCCTTTAAATCATATACAGAGGAGGTTCTATTTGATTCTAGAGGCAACAGAATACCGTAAGAGTTTGCTTAGCAAGGCAGTGACATGATCAAACCTACACCTTACAAAAATCACTTTGATGGTTATACATAAAATAGATTGACGAGAAGGGAGATCTCTCAAGGAGGCCAGTTAGGGTCTTGTCACAATACTCTGCGTCAAAGATAACCATATGTGTAACCATATTTATATTTGTGTGCATAGGAATGCATATGTTTGTATGAAATTGTAGATTAGATATTAGTAGAATTATTTGTAGTGAAAGAAGTATTTCTCTCTAATAATGATATATTAGAGGCATGTTATTATTTCACTCTAATAAAAATACATTTAAAAAACATTGATACGTATCACAGAAAATTCAGTTTCGTCATAATATTTTGGCTCCCTTTTCCTTTGAGATTTAGTATGATTGATTAAGTAATAGAGAATATATTAAGATAATATCTGCATGCAATCGTAGACCTAGAGGTGAAGGGACCTCGGAAGTCATCTAGTTCAGATCTCTTATTTTACAGATAAGAGACCTGAGGCCAAGGGAGCTTCCGTGATTTGTCCAGAGTTAGGTAAGTAGTGTCAAGAATGTGATTTGAATTCAATTCCCCTCACTCCGGAACCTGCAGTCATTTTTCTTTGTCAGTATTTAATCATAAATTCCACATCTTAGGAAAGAAAATTGGCTGGAGAGCCTCCAAAGGAAAGTAATCAGAAAAATGAAGGGGATCAAATCTATGATGACTGAGGACTGAACCAGACACATCTACCTCGGAGAAGAAAAGACCTGAGGTTGTAATAACTCTCATATGCAAGGAGGAATTAAATTTATTCTACTTGCTTAGAAATCATAGAAATAATAATAATGGGAAGGCATTGTCAAGAAAAAGAAGATTTAAGCTAAATGAGGAAGTTCCTAGAGCTTTCTGATAGTACAAGGGGCTTTATTTTTTTAAGAAATAGTATGCTTCTCTTCACTAACACTCTTCAGGAGAAGGTTGAATAATGATTTTTGAGGGATTCTATATAGACAATTTTAGTCAGATAACAGTTGGAATAAATGACCTTCAAGGTTTCTTAACGCTGAGATTTTGTAGTTCTGTAGTAGTGGAAATAATCTCTCTGATGCTTACTTGGGAATCTTTAAGAATTGTGAAAATTGGTTCCACCCATTCTTTTCTGCATACACTGTATTCAAATATGAATCACTCCTCAAAGTAAATGACACATACATTTATGCAGATGCATCTTATTAAAATCAAGTTTGATACTTCCCCTCTCTTTGTGCTAAGTGTTTTTTTTTTTAAACATACCTTCTATGTTACTTTTAGTTTTTTTTTTTTTTCTGTTTTTCCTAAACAGTAAGGCATCTCCACTAACTCTTGCTCTGAAACATAAAATACATAACGGCAGAATATATATATTCCTCTATTTGTCACCCTTTTTGCCCTACTGTATCAAACACATCTTACATACTCTTTATATTTATGTAATTGGTTTACTTTACCTTTTCAACCTGTCTATGGCACTTAAAGAATTTGCTATAATTTCTTATTATCGTATGTCTTTTAAAAAGCCAAAAAAGACTATCAGCTCTGAGGTCCTTCTAATTCTACATCTCTGATCTTTTAATAGTAATCAATGAATTTCCATGGTGTTCCTAAGTAACCCCATAATCAATGGCATAGATTTTTCCTATATGTTTCTTTCTATCAGGTTCTACAATGCTTTATGTTTTGACTAGCAGTCATACAGATTTATGACAAGTCACATCTAAGGGATTAAAAGAGTAATATAATGATCTCATGAATACATATTAATGGGGAAAAATCCACTAGAGCAATGTCAAAAAAGAGAGAAAGTATTCTACTGAATATTTTAACATTTTAAATTTTGACATCATAAAATAATAGTCTTTACTTTTCTTAAGTTAGATATTAATTAGGAGTTTCTGCAGCTATGACTATCTGGCATGAAGACATACATTTTCCATACAGATTAAAGAGGGCATAATGCTAAAATCTTATGTCAAGAAAAGAAATCCTTCAAAACATCAAGGGACAGACAATAATGAAAGAAAATCATTCCTTTACCCCAAGACTGTTGTTAAGCATAAAAAATAAAGTGTGAAAATGTTAAAGTGAAAGAGTAGAAGTGTCAGAGGCAATACAGTGGACACACGACAAGACATTTTTTTTCCTATGAGGTAAGGGCCTTGCCATGTCAGGAAAGTGAATTACTCAAAATATGCATTTTTGTTTCCCCCACATATGATGAAACACTTTCTAGACAGTCTAAACAACAAAATGTTAAAAAAAAAAAGAAGAGAAACAAGATTATTTGTCTTCGGTAAAGTTGAATCTATTAAGGTGATGAATGTAGAATTATAGACTGTTGGAGCTGTAAGACTATAAGGACTATTACATGGCTGATCAGTCTGTGCCACATACAGTCTTATAACTCTTCCGTGGGCATATTTTTCTAAGCAAACATAATAAGAGATCCAAGTTTCGGTAATGGTGGATCTGAGCTTACAAATAAGGTGATTGCAAGCATTTTTTCAAAATACCTTGCATGCATCATTTTTATTGCAGCCTAATGGGAACTTCTTGGACTGCCTGTAGACAGTATAATTTTTTTTTTTAAATGGCGTCTTCCTCTGAACTCATTTAACTGTCTCCTTTATTGTCTTTCGTCTTAGATAACAGGAACTGTCTTAAGACCAGCATATTTAATATTGGGATGAAATGATGCTATGAAAAGTCATTGAATAATTAAAAAACGTAGTTTACTTAGCCTTCATATAGCAAATATATGCAAGAAGAATATGGTAGTAATAATGTACAGTAGACAAGAGTCCCTTTATCTCTATATGGAAACCAATCTGACCAGAAGTGTAAGGTATGTTGACTTGCACGGTTTCCATATATCTACCATTTTGGAAGGGCTCATGTTGAGTAGGCCTTTTTATAGCCCTAGGAGATCAGAAAGCCACAAACATTTTCAAGAGACTATTACAGGGGAGGAGACTCTGCAGCTTTGAGGCACCCTGTGGACTTCTAGGTCCTCAAGTGTAGCCCTTTCACTGAATCCAAACTTCACAGAACAAATCCCCTTAATAAAAGTATCTGTTATTTAAAACTTGGGCCCATTAAAAAAACATTCAAGAACCTAGAAGATGATATATGGCCTTAAAGCTACAGGTTCCCCACACCTAGGCTACCAGGTAGCTCCATCAAGGAAGGCCCACCGTGAGCCTTCCTCCATTCTGAGCATTGCCACATTCTGACTTTGTAGCCTTTCCCTAGCCTGTACCACACTGACAAGGTCAGAGAAATTGTTCAGGTGGAGGAAAATCGAATAGTTATTGACCCCATCATGATGCATCATTTTTATTCATATTACTTTGGGCATTCAATTTCACATTTATATTGAGGACTATACTCAGTAGGGCAAAAAGGGTGACAAATAGAGGAATATATATATATATGAACAAGGTGCTAAGAATCAAGATGATTCATCTTAGTTTAAATCTGACCTTCGACATTCATTGTGTGACCCTGGGCAAGTCACTTAACCTTTTTTGCCTCAGTTCCTCATCTGTGAAATGAGCTGAAGAATGAAATGGAAAGCCACACTATGAGAGCCCATGACTGAACAACAATAATTATTACTACATTACTTCCTATTTCGTTTATGTCATGTACAAATTTTTTCACTACATCATCAATAAGTTTCTGTGTTACTCTCTTTATAGTCTCACTAAAGGTTGATATAACACATAGTTTGTCTGAGGACTTTCCACCAAAAATGCTCAAGAGAGATGGCAGAATGGAACCAAGATGGCAGATTAAAGGAAAAGACTCAAGTGAGTTCTGCCTCACACTGTTCCAAATATCTTTAAACAATGATGAAATAAATTCTGTGGTGTCAGAATAAACAAGATCAGTGGAGTAAAAAAAAAAGATTTCCAGCCTAAGGTAACTTAGAAAGTTGGCAGTAAAAGTCTATTGCAGTTCAAAATTCCTGTACTCAGAGGCTCAAAAAAAAAAATATGATTGGATCTCAAGCAATGGAAGACTTCAAAAGGATTTTGAAAATTGTAAGATAGGTAGAGGAAAATTTGAGAAGAAAAATGAGAGTAGTGGAAAAAATATCATTAAAAAGTCAACAGTTTGGTAAAGGAGGCACAAAAATGCTGGAGAAAATACGTAAAAAACAGACCTGATCAAATGGTAAAAGAGTCAAAAAAAGTTCAATGAAGAGAAGAATATCTTAAAAAGCATAACTGACCAAATGGAGAATAGATATACAAAAATTCAGTGAAGAGAAGAACTCATTAAGTAAAGTAAATGGTAAAATGGAATGGGAGGTATAAAAACTCCCTGAATAAACTAATTAAAACGTAGAATTTGGCAAGGACAGGCTAATGACTTCATGAGAGAAAAAAATGAAATGGAGAGGAGACATGATGGTGCAGTAAAAGCAAAGACTTGCTTGAGCTCTCCCTCCAAACCCTCCAAATACCTGTAAAAAACGATGTTAGTCACATTCTGGGGCAGCAGAACCCACAAAATGAGAAAGTGAAACAATTCTCTATCCCAAAACAAGTTAGAAGGTCTACAGAAAAGGTCTGCTGTGCAAATCTGAGAGAGGAGCACAGTAAAATGTGGGCTGTAACAGCACAGACCAGGCCCTATAAAATCTAGAGCAGCTTTCAGAGAACTGAATTATTGGCAGCTGTGGTGATTTCCAGACTTCTCAACCCACAAAGACCAAAGACAACTTAGAAACTCAGTAGGAAAATTCTGTCAGAGCAGGGTGAGAGAGTAGTGTGGTCTAACAGCAGCCCCCTGACAGCGGTGGCAGCAGATGCCAAAAATGTCTACTTCTTGGGCACATGGCACACAGATGGTGGGGGGATAGAGAGGCTGATCAGTGGGATATTGGAGGGATCTCTTTACTATTGAGGCAGGATTCTCTTTCTTTGTCAGTGCTTAAATCTGGGACAAGAAGGAGTAATGGCATGATGGAGCTTGTGGTGGCAGTGGAGAGAATTCTTCTTACAGTTCTCCAACAGAAAAGAGAGATTGTGGTCACTCACAAACCAGAGCACAGACCAGGAAAGGAGTCAACAACTCTCCTTTGACCATACCACATTGAAAGAACTGAAAGCTTACAGGTCTCTAAAAGTATCTGACAATAGCTGCACAATGCCTCTGAAAATTAAGACAGTGCATCCTCTGTACTGGAAGCTGTGTCCTACTTTAACAAAGAGTTAAAAATTGAGCAATTGGCTGGAAAAATGAGCAAACAGCAGGGAAGAAAATCTCAGTCTATAGAATCTTCCTTTGGTCACAAAGAAGATGAAAATATACAACTGGAAGACAAAGGAAGGTAAAAGATCTTACAGTTAAAACTTCCAAGTAAAAACGAATTAGTCTCAAGCCAAGGATGTTGAAAATCAAGGTAGAGAAGAGAAAAATAATGAAGAGAGATGAGAGTGATGCAAGACAATCATGAAAAACAATAGATTGCTAAACGAGACCCCCTAAATTACTGAAGGGTATAACACCTCAAGAAATAGAGTAGATCAAATGGAAAACAGAGGTCCAGAAAGTTCATGAGGCAAAGGATTCGTTAAAAAGCAATATTAGCCAAATGTGAAAGAAGGTCCAAAAGCTCACTGAAAAAAAATTACTTAAAAATTAGAATGGAGCACGTGGAAGCTAATGACTTTGTGAGAAATCAAAGCATTATAAAACTAAACCAAAAGAATGAAAAAAATAGAAGAAAATAAAAATAGGTCATTGGGAAAAACAACTCACTTGAAAAATAGATCCAGAACAAATAATTTTAAAATTATTTTACTTCCTGAAAACAAGGATTTAAAAAGAGCCTAGACATCATCTTTAAAGAAATTATCAAGGAAAACCAACTGGATATTGTTGAACCACAGAATAAAGTAGAAATGGAAAGAACCCAGCAATTATCTCCTGAAAGAGTTCCCAAAAGGAAAGCTTGTAGAGATACTGTAGCCAATTGCAGAGTTCAAAGGTCAAGGAAAAACATTGTGAGCAGCCAGAAAAAAACAATTCACGTTTTATGGAAATACAATCAGGATAGCACAAAATTTGGTGGCTCCTACATTATGCGGTCAGAGGGCTTGGAGTATGATATTTCAGAGGTAAAAAGAGCTATGATTACAACTAAGCATCACTTATCCTGAAAAATGCAGCATAATCCTTCATAGGAAAAAAATGGGTATTCAATGAAATAGAGGACTTTCAAGCATTCTTGATGAAAATATTAGAGATGAACGCAAAATTTTACTTTCAAATACAAGAATCAAGAGAAGCATGAAAAGAAAAACAGGGAGAAAAAATCATAAAGGACTTATTAAAGTTGAACTATCTATATCCCTATTTGGAAAGATGATATCTGAATTCATTAGACTCTTTGCAGTATTACATAGTTGGGGGGAATATACATATTGACAGAGGTTTAATATGTAAGTTTAATATGAAGGGATGATATTTAAAACATAAAAGTTGTGAAAGGGATGTACTGGGAGAGGATTAAAGGGAGAGAAAAAATTGGGCACAATAGTTCACATAAAAAGGCAAGAAAAATGGGGAGGGATGGAGTGGTGAGAGGGGATGAGTGAACCTTACTATCATCAGGATTTGCTTAAAGAAGACATAGCATGCTAACTCAGTTGGGTATGGAAATCTGCCTTACCCTACAGGAAAGGAGAGTGGAAGAGGATAGAAGAAGGGAGGTGACAGAAGGGAAGGCAGATTAGGGGAGGGGGTAATCAGAAGGAAAATTTTTGAGGAGAGATTAGGGGAAAGGAAAGAGTAGAATATATGGGAGAGTGGGATAGGATGGAGGGAACTATAATTAGTCTTTCACAGTATGATTATTATGGAAGTGGTTTTCATGACTACATATGTATAAATTGAATTGAATTTATTATAATACAAAGTGTCACACATTGAATTGCTTGCTTTCTCAATGAGGGTGTGTGGGAAGTGAGGAAGGGAGAGAAGGTGGAACTCATACTTTTGAAAACAAATGTTGAAAATTTTTTTTACATGTAACTGAAAAATAGGATATACAGGCAATGGGGTATAGAAATCTATCTTATCCTACAGAAAAATAATATAGAAAGGGATAAGAAAAGGAGGTGATAGAAAGGAAGGTGGATTGAGGGAAAGGGTAGTGAGAAGCAAAACACTTTTGAGGACAGGCAGGGTGATAGGAGAGAGAGAATAGAATAAACAGGGGAAGGGGGAAAGAATGGAGAAAAACACAGTTATCAACAGTAACTGTGGGGAAAAAAATTGAAGCAAGAAAGGCCTCATTTTTCTAACAGATAGAAAACTATATCAAATTTATAAAAAGAAGAGACATTCATCAACTGATAAATGATCAAATGATATAATCAATTTTCAGATGAAGTAGTTAAAGTTGTCTATAGCCATATAAAATATTCTAATTCACTATTGATGGAAGAAACACAGATTAGAACAATTGAGAGGTACTATCTTATGCCTATTAGATTGACTAATATGAAACAAGGAATAAATGACAAATTTTGGGGGGCACGTGGAAAAAATGAGGCTTTAATATACTGTTGTCAAAGTTGGGGATTTGTTAAGTTGTTCTATGGAGCAATTTAGAACTCTTCCCAAAAGGCTGTAAAACCATGCATACCCTTTGACATAGCAGTAGCACTGCTGGAGATGTATCCCAAAGGAGATGAAAAACAAAAAGAAAGAGGACCTAGACATAGATAAAATATTTATAGTGCCTGTTTTCTGAGTATAAAGAACTGAAAACTGAAGAGATGCCCATCAATTGGGGACTATATCTACCAGTGAGCACCCCAGCATACACCGGGAGCCTGTTATCACAGGTTCTTAGATCTGCATTCATAGAAGAAAAGGCAACTTTTGAGGGGTTAACAATCACTTTAATCCAGCTCATGTATCAGCACATGTGTCATTCACCTAATTTAGGAGATGCAACATCGTGAACCCCAAAGTAATCAACAGACATGGCTTTCTCTGTCTGTTCATCCCTCCTCCTCAGTCACATTTAAAAGGAGGCATCATACTTCTGGATTATACTAAAACAAAAACAGCAAATGATCCTACTCTATTTGCCATTACAATATCTAAACAAGTTGTGGTATGTAGTTGTGAGGGAGTGCTGTTGTGCTATAGGAAATGATGAGCAGGGTGCCCTGAGAAATATCTGAGTTTGCATAGGTTGATGCAAAGTGAAATGTGCTGGGTACAAAGTAACAGTACTGTAAGATGATCAGTTATGAAGGATTTAACTATTCTCAACAATACAATGATCTGTGTCAACTCTGAAGGAATTAGGATGAAAAAAAAACAACACAACTATGATCTGTCCACAGAGAAATAACTGATGGTGTCTGAATACAGATTGAAGCACACGTTTTCCTTCTTTATTTATCTTGAGTTTTATTTTTCTGTCTAGGTTTTCTTTCAAAACATGACTGTTATGGATATCTTTCACATGACAGCATATACAAACTATATGGAATTGCTTGCCTTCTCAGTAAAGAGGAGGGGGTGGGAAGGGAAGAAGGGAGAGAATTTGGAACTCAAAGTTTTAAAAACAAATGGTAAAAAATTTCACATGTAATTGGGGTAAAATTAAATAAGAATAATAAAAAGTCCATTTTATTCCAATGTCAGGAAAACAAAAAAAAGCTTCTTACTGTTTAGAGCTATCCCAAAACAAAATGGATTGTCTCTAGAGATAATAGCTTACCTTCATTGGAAATATTTAAGTGAAAGTTGGATGCTCAATGCTTAGGTACATCACAGTGGGAATTATCTTTCAGATGGTGTGTTGGATGAATGTTCCTTCTAAGAATGAAATAGCACAATTCTGATTGTATGTAAAACCAGCATTTTCTAAGTACCAAGAAGTAAAGGAGGAAGCGTGATTCATACCTGTAACCTTTATGACACCCACATTTGGCAACGGGGAGTGTATATCTAGCTGAGCCCATGCTGGGGGAAGTGAATGTAAAAAAGCGTGGGTGTTGTTTTTTTTTTCTATTAAATGAGAAGTTTTAACCCATTTTCAAAGTCCTTTCCAAATTTAGTTTTTTTCAATTTTGAGTTAAACAAACCACAAATAAAAGGAACGTTTTCATACTCACTAAAGAACAGATAATGAAGATTATACTAGAGATGAAATTCCATTATATGCACTGTTTTTAGTTTTAAGTAAATAACAAATTCACTGTATCACTTTCCAGAAAAAAAGAAAGAAATGATGAGCAAGATGCTGAAAAAAAAAACATGGAAAGACTTACAACAACTGATGGAAAGTGAAATGAGTAGAACCAGAAAAACATTTTACAAAGTAAGAACAATAGTTTATGATGATCTACTATGAATAGCTTATCTGTTCTCAGCAATACAATAATACAAGATAATTTTATAGAACTCATGATGAAAAGTGCTAGCTATCTATAGATAAATAATTATATTTTCTTCACTTTCTTTGTTTCTCTTGCTTTTTTGTCTCTTTTCTTTCACAGAATAAATTACATAGAAATGAGTTTTGCATGACCACATGTGTAACCTATGTCAAACTGGTTGTTGTTTTGTTCATTCTTCTTTTTCAAAGGAGACCATGACATCAGAGAAATAATGACATGACTTGCACTTGACTTTGTTTTGAGAGAGGGAAAGTTGTGCAAGGTCACCAGTCTCAATTTCTCCTCCTGAGCCATCTGGATCCAGTGACCAGATATTCATTAGGATGACTGGAGGCAGTTCAGGATCCAATGGGAGACCCTTGGCCTTTTTAGGCCAAAGCCTATTCAACTACTCACGTCGAGTGAAATAACACCCATTCAGTGAATAGGGCTCTTTAAGAAGTAGTCAGGGAATGGTCCCTTTAATGAGCAAAATAAAAAATAACTAAATCAAGTTGAGAGGGAAACAGCAACAGTTATTCCTGATATTCAATTGAAGCCAGACAGGACCAGCCATTAAGTGAAGCTTGGGCAGGGATCTATTGTTTTCCAATCTATGTGTTTCAGAGTGTACTGAGTCTGATGTTTTGGGAAAGACAAGAAAGGGAGGAAGGAAGGAAGGAAGGAAGGAAGGAAGGAAGGAAGGAAGGAAGGAAGGAAGGAAGGAAGGAAGGAAGGAAGGAAGGAATCTAGTCAGTAAACGCAAAGTTAACTGGGCATCCTCTGGCCATCCAAAAGAAAACGAAAGAGAGGGGGAGATAGAAGAGAGGATGAGCTGAGTTCTCAGCTAGCTGGGTCCTCATACAGAAAGCTCAGTCTACTCAGAAATTGTGTTCATACTTCGTTTTGGAAGAAGACCATGACATCTAAGAACTGATGGCATAACTTGTATTTGACTTTGTGTTGAGTGAGGGAGGGCTACACAGTGTCACCAGCTTCATTTCTCTTCCTGAGCCATTTGGTTCCAGTGACCAGATATTCATCAAGAATGTCAAATTGCTGGCTTTATCAACGAAGTTGGGGAAAGGGAAAGAACTCAAAATGTGAAAGAAAAAAGAATGTTAATTTTTAAAAGTGAAATTCATTAAAAAGATAAAATGTTAAAATAAAAATAAAAAAGAACGATGGCAGGGAAAATGGAAGTACTTACCAAAGCCTTCCCAAATCCCCCTAAAACCAACATTAAATAGTGCCTTAAAATGAATTCTGGAGAATCAGAAACCACAAAAAACGAAGGGAAGCAATTTTTCAGGCCAACATAACATAAAAAGATTACAGGAAAGCTCTGTCACACTAAGGTTGGAGGGGAGCACAGTCCAACTCTAAAATAAATTATGGAAGCATAAACTGTGCCCCCAGTCAAAAAGACAGCACGTCTTTGGAGTGACTCAATTAGTGACTGCAATGGAAGCCTCCAGAACTCTCAGCTCATAGAGAGTAAGAGTGTCAGTCAAGAGGTCAGAAGGAGAATATAGAGGTCCTTTTGCTGGCACACAGTGCAGTGCTCTTGTATTGGTCATTTGTGGATCTGGTGTCCAGTTCTCCATCATAGTCCCAGGGCAAGGATGAGCACTAACACACAAAAGCTTGCAGCTACATGGGAGCAAAGCTCTTACTCACTATTCCACTGCAGAAAAGAGTGTTTGTGGTACTTCACAGATCAAACACAGGCTAGTACAGTAGTAAAGACACTTCTACTTATATCATAAAATCTGGGTAGAAGTGAAAACTCACAAACCTTTACAAGTAACTGTACTAAAATTAAACAGAACAAAATCAAAAAGCAAACAAACCCTAAAGTTTGAGACAATGACCCCAATACCATGGGACCAAAGCCTAAATTTAGCATATAAGTTGAAAGTCAAGAAATAGAATGGAAAAAGAACAAACAAACAAATGTAACACAATCACAGACAGTTACTTTGGTGACAAAGAAGATTCTAACCAAAACTCAGTATAATAAAATGAAAAAGCAGCAGTCACATGCAAAATCCCAAAGAAGACTGTGAATTGGTTTCAGGCCCAGAAAAACTTCAAAAATAATTTTTAAAATCAAATAGGTGATAATTTGAAGAAAAAATGATAGAGATACAAGAAAAACATGATGAAGAGTCAATAACTTGTTAAAGCAGGGACAAATACTGAAGAAAATCATACCATTAAAATGGAATGGATTTAGACTTCCAGCCATCAAGATGGTGGAGGAAGTAGCAAGTCACTCTCATACTTCCTTATAAACTTCGAAAAATCCAGAGAATATTATCCCAGGAAAAATACTGGAATAGTTCAGCCAGAAGAAAGATGGGATACAGAAGTTCTTTAGCTTGGGAGACTCGAGGAATTAACAGGAAATGTTCCTCTTGCAGTGACTAATGTAGACCAGTGAAGAACAGGAAGCAATCCAACAAGATGTAGCCAGCCCTACCTCAAAAAATCAGCAACAGAGCTTGAGCCCCAGGGTGGTGGACCAGATAACAACCAACACCAGGCACATAATATATCCCACTATAAGCCCCAGTTCAGCTCCAGGCAAACTACAAACCACTACAACATCCAGCTATCAGCACTTGAGGCCCTAATGTACAGAAAACCAGGCTAGCCTCTACTACAAGAAGTCTGGGACAGTTCCCTCTGTGTCCCAGAAGCAGACATCAAATTAAAAAGGTAGATAAAAGGCAAGGAAAATGAGCAAGAAGAAGAAAATGAAAACAATGACTATAGAAAAGTATTTTAGTTTCAGGGAAGATCAAAGCACAAATTCAAGAGAAGACAACTTGGTCTTTAAAGACATATTAGAAACCTCACTTTCTCTAGGGGAGGAGCCAAGATGGCAGAGTAGAAAGATTCACATATGCTAGCTCCGAACCCACAGCCCATAAATTACCTGTAAAGAGGAACTCCCAACAAATTCTGGAGCAGGGGAAGCTGCACAACAATAGAGTGGAGGAGATTTCTGTTCCAGAGAGCCCTGAAAAACTGACACCAAAGGTCAATCACGCACCAGCCCCAGAGCAGAGCCCAGCCCTGCCTTGACCGCACGGCACTGAGAGAAGAAGGTCCGAGCAGGCTTCAGGGACAGAATCTCTGGTGGCCTTGAAGGTTCTTTAACCCACAGGCTCTACAGGTCAGTGAGAGAGACTCCTGGGCTGGTCGAGAGGGGAGCGGGTGTCCCCATGACTCAGGCCCCCTCAGAAGGCAGCAGCGGGGGAAGCAGCAAACAAAGGATCCCAAAGCAGGTAGGAGCTCGGACCCATTACTGAAGTTCTCCATATAAACCCCATGAGGGAACAGAGCCTAGGCAGCAGCCCTGCCCCTATTTGAGAAACCGAACTTAATCCCACTGAATAGCAGCCCCACCCCTCGCTGAAAGCCCTGAGGCTAAGAAGCAGTATTTGAACCTCAGACCCCAACCATCTGCTGGGCAGATCTGAAGGTGAGGCAGGGGTGGAGAGGAATCTCAGAAGTCAAGTAACTGGCTGGGAAAATGCCCAGAAAAGGGGAAAAAAAATAAGACCATAGAAGGTTACTTTCTTGGTGAACAGATATTTCCTCTTTTCCTTTCTGATGAGGAAAAACAATGCTTACCATCAGGGAGAGACATAGAAGCCAAGGCCTCTGCATCCCAAATATCTGAAATAGACATCCAATGGACTGAGGCCATGGAAGAGCTCAAAAAGAATTTTGAAAATCAAGTTAGACAGGTGTAGGAAAAACTGGGAAGAGAAATGAGAGATGCAAGAAAAGCATGAAAAACAGGTCAATACCTTGCTAAAGGAGACCCAAAAAAAACGCTGAAGAAAATAATACCTTGAAAAATAGGCTCACTCAATTGTCAAAAGAGGTTGAAAAAGCCAATGAGGAGAAGAATGCTTTCAAAAGCAGAATTAGCCAAATGGCAAAAAAAGGTTCAAAACCTCACTGAAGAAAATAGTTCTCTCAAAATTATAATGGAACAGATGGAGGCTAATGACTTTCTGAGAAACCAAGAAATCACAAAACAAAACCAAAAGAATGAAAAAATGCAAGAGAATGTGAAATATCTCATTGGAAAAACAACTGACCTGGAAAATAGATCCAGGAGAAACAATTTAAAAATTATGGGACTACTTGAAAACCATGATCAGAAAAAGAGCCTAGACATCATCTTTCATGAAATTATCAAGAATAACTGCCCTTATATTCTAGAACCAGAGGGCAAAGTAAATAATGAAAGAATCCACCGATCACCTCCTGAAAGAGATCCAAAATGAGAAACTCCTAGGCACATTGTGGCCAAATTCCAGAATTCCCAGGTCAAGGAGAAAATATTGCACGCAGCTAGAAAGAAACAATTCCAGTATTGTGGAAATACAATCAGGATAACACAAGATCTAGCAGCTTCTACATTAAGGGAGCGAAGGGCATGAAATATGATATTCCAGAATTCAAAGCATCTAGGAGTAAAACCATCTACCCAGCAAAACTGAGAATAATACTTCAGGGGAAAAATGGTCTTTCAATGAAATAGAGGACTTTCAAACATTCTTGATAAAAAGACCAGAGCTGAAAAGAAAATTTGACTTTCAAACACAAGAGTGTGAAGAAGCATGAAAAAGTAAATAGCAAAGAGAAGTCATAAGGGACTTACCAAAGTTGAAATGTTTACATTCCTATATGTAAAGGCAATATTTGTAACTCTTGAAAGTTTTCAGTTTCTGGGTAGTTGGTGGGATTACACACACACACACACACACACAAACACACACACATGCACACACACGCACACATGCACACACACAGAGACAGAGAACACAGAATGAATTGAATAGGATGGGATCATATCTTAAAAAAAATGAAGCAGTGAGAGAAAAATGTATTGGGAGGAGATAGGGAGAAATGGAATGGGGCAAATTATCTCTCATAGGAGAGGCAAGCAGGAGACTTTTTAGTGGAGGGAAAAAAGGAAAGCTGAGAGAAAAACATGAAGTTTACTCTCATCACATTTGACTAAAGGAAGGAAGAAAATGCACACTCATTTTGGTAGGAAACCTATCTTAGGAAAGTGGGGGAGAAAGGGAAAAGCAGGGTGGGGAGATGATGGAAGGGAGGGCAATGGGAGTAGGGAGCAATTTGAAGTCAACACTCAGGGAGGGACAGGGTCAAAAGGGAGAATAGAAGCAATGAGTGGCAGGATAGTATGGAGGGAAATATAGTTAGTCTTACACAGCACGACTATTATGGAAATCATTTGCAAAAGTACACAGATATGGTCTATATTGAATTGCCTGCCATCCCAAAGGGAATGGGTGGGGAGGGAGGGATGGGGAGAAGTTGGAACTCAAGGTTTTGGGAACAACTGTTGATGATTTTTCTTGCTACTAGGAAATAAGAAATACAGATGATGGGGAATAGAAAGTTATCTGGCCCTACAGAACAAAAGAGAAGATGGGGACAAGGGAATGCAGGGATGATAGAAGAGAGGGCAGATTGGTGATAGGAAAAATTAGAATGTTTGTTGTATTGGGGTGTGGGAGGGGACAAATGGAGACAAATTTTGAACCGAAAATTTAGTTAAAATGAATGTAAATGTTAAATAAATAAATTTATTTAAAACCAAAAACACCTCAAAGGCATATGATCTGGTCTCAAGTACAAAAAGTCTTCTTAGAAGAGCTCAAAAAAGATTTTATAAGTCACATTAAGGGAGGTAGAAGAAAAATCAAAGACTCCTTTAAAAATTCAATTGACAAAATGTGGTGGGGGGAAGTAGATTGAATAAAACAGCTTCTTAAAAATTGAAATTGGTGAAATGGAAAAGGTGGTACAAAGACTAATTGAAGGAAACAATTTGTTAAAAATTAAAATTGTGCAAATGGAAGTTAATGACACTATGAGACATCAAGCATAAGTCAAACAAAGTTGAAAGAATGAAAAGATAGCAGAAAACCTGAAATATCTCATTTGAAAAAGAACTGATACAAAAAATAGATCCAGGAGAGAGAATGATGATAAGAAAACAAACAAACACACAAACGATGGAGGGTATCTTTCAAGAAATCATGAAGGAAAACTGCGCTGAGGTTCTTGAACCAAAGAATAAAATAGCCATCAAAAGAATTCACTGATCATTCCTGACAGAAATCCTAAAATGAAAACACCAAGGAATATTGTAGCTAAATTCCAGAATTATCAAGGCAAGATGAAAATACTGCAAGCAGTCAGAAACAAACAATTCAAATATTATGTAACCACAGTCAGTATTTCAGAGTATCTCACACCTTCCACAATAAAAGTCAGAGGACTTGGATTATGATATGTCAGTGAGGCAAAGGAGTTTGGATTACCACCAAGGATAAACTATTCAGTGAAATTGAACTGATCTTTCCAGAGAAGATATGGTCATTGAAATAGAGAACTTCCAGACTCCCCGTAAGAAAAGACCAGAGCAACCCAGGGACTATATGAACACAACTGCAAAATAATTTTGAACAAATAAAGTCAGATCTAAGTAAGTGGAAAAACATAAGCTGCTCATGGATAAGCTGAGCTAATATAAAAAATGACCATTCTGCCTAAATTAGTTTACTTATTCAGTGCTATGTCAAACAAACTACCAGATAATTATTTTCTAGAAATAGAAAAAAAAATAGTATCAAAATTCATCTGAAAGAACAAAAGGCCAAGACTATGAAGGGAATTAATGAAAAGAAATTCTAGGGAAGGTGACCTAGCCTAAACAGATTTCAAACTGTATTATAAACAGAAATCATCAAAATCACTTCATACTGACTAAGGAATTGATGGGTACACCAGTGGAATAGGTTAGTTTAATGCACTCAAGACCCAGTAGTCAATGAATATAACAATCTACTGCTTGATAAACCTAAGGACCCCAACTTCTGGAATAAGAACTCCCTGTTTAACAAAATCTCCTGGGAAAACTGGATAAGAGTGTGGTGGAAACTGGGTATAGACCAATGCCTGACACTGTACACAAGAATAATTTCCAAATTGATAAGTAATATAGGTATACATATTGATACCATAAACAAATTAGTGGAGCAAGGAACAGGGCATTTGTCAGATTTATGGAGAATAGAGAACTATGTGATCAAACCATACATAGAGAATATTATGACATGCAAAAGGGGTAATTTTGATTACATTTAATTGAAAAAATCTTTCCTCTAAAACCCAGTGCAACCAAGGAAAGAAGAAAACTGGGAAAGAATTTTGCAACTTGTGTCTGTGATAAAGTCCTTATTTCTAAAGTATATAGAGAACTGAGTCAAATTTAAAAGAATACAAGTCATTCTCCAAATGATAAATGGTCTAACTATGTGAACAGGTAGTTTTCAGAGGAAGAAATTAAAGCTATCTATAGTCATATGAAAAAATACTCTAAATCATTGTTGATAGAGAGATGCAAATCAAAACAACTCTGAGGTACCACGTCACACGTATCAGATTGACTAGCATGACAAATCAGGAAGATGATTCATGTTGGAGAATATGTGGGAGAGTTGGAACACTAATTCATCGTTGGTGGAGCTGTGAGCACTGGGAAGAGCAGGACCAGAGCAGGCCGTGGGGGTAGAATCTCCAGCAGCAACAAAGGTTCTCAGGTCCTTCAACCCACAGGTACCAAAGACACTTCAAAGGTCAATGAGAGGGCTTTTTCAACTGGGCAAGAACCAGCAAGAACCTAGCTCAGACCCCAGGTGCAGGGGACACAGCAGAAGTAGCAGCCAGCACACATTTTTGGAACCCTCAGCTTAAGGGCTCTGGGGGAAATGCGCAGCTGATCTGAACCTCAACTCTGAGTGGTGACTCTGCACTCTGCCTAAAGTTGCTGGAGGAATTGAACAGCTGATCTTAACCTCACATTTAGTACGGACTGGCCCTGGAAATCCTCCACCTAAAACCTCTGGGGAAACTGAGGAGGTGATCTGAATCTCAGTCCTGAAAAAGGTTCTGGGGTAAGCAGGAGTTCTGGCATAGGGGAGCTGGAGGCCCTTGAGGAGTAAACTCCTCTCCTTAAATTGTGCCATCTTGCAGGAACTGAGATCTTTCACTTCTCCAAGGTATGCCCTACTCGTGGCAAAAGACTTGGTTGGGAAAATGCCCAAAAAAGAAGAAGAAATAAGACTATAGAAAGTTACTTTTTGGTGAACATGTATTTTCTCTCATCCTTTTGGATGAGGGAGAACATCATCAGGGGACACATAAAACTCAAGGCTTCTGCATCCCAAACCTCAAAAATAAGTATGCAATGGTCTCAAGCCATGGAAATGCTTAAAATGGATTTTGAAAATCAAGTAAGAGAGGAAAAATTGGGAAGGGAAATGAGAGTGATGCAAGAAAATTATGAAAAGTGAGTCATCAGCTTGCTAAAGGAGACCCCCAAAATGCTGAAGAAAATGACACCTTTAAATATCATTAGGATAACACAAGATCCAGCAGCTTCTACATTTTGGGATCGAGTGGCTTGGAATGTGATATTCCAAAAGACAATGGAGTTAGGATTAAGACCAAGAACAGCCTATCCAACAAAACTGAGTATAATGCTTCAGGGGAAAAAATGGTCAGTGAAATAGAGGACTTTCAAGCATTTTTGATGAAAAGACCAGACAGAGTTGAATACAAAATTTGACTTTCAAACACAAGAACCAAGAGAAGCAGGAAAAGGTAAACAGGAAAGAGAAATCACAAAGGATCTTACTAAAGTTGAACTCTTTGTATTCCTACATGGAAATGTAAGAAAAAAAGGTGAGTTGAATTAGGAAGGGATCAATCATACCTAAAAAAATAAAATTAAAGGGTGGGAGAGGAATATATTGTGAGGAATATTTTGAAATGGGGCAAATGATCTCTCATAAAAGAGGTAATAAAAAGGCTTTTCAATGGAGGAGAAATGGTGGAAATTGTGAGGAAAAAAGTGAAACTTTCATCACATTTGACTCTAAAAAGGGGTAACATGCCCATTCAATTTGGTATGAAAACCTCTCTTACACTACAGGAAAGTTGGGAAGAACCAGATAAGCAGCATTGGGGGGAGATGATGGAAGGCAGGGCAAATGGGAGGAGGGAGCAATTAGAAGTAAATACTCTTGGGAAGGTACAAGATCAAAAGAGAGAACAGAATAAATGGGGGTCAGGATAGGATGGAGGGAAATACGTCTTACAGAACATGACTATTATGGAAGTCATTTGCAAAAGTGCACATTTATAGCCTATACTGAATTGCTTCTTGTCTTCTCAATAGGGATGGGTGGGGATGGAAGAAGGGAGAGAAGTTGGAACTCAAAATTTTAGGAATGAATGTTGAGAATTGTTTTTACATACAACTGGAAAATAAGAAATATAGGTAAAGGGGTATAGAAATTTATCTTGCTCTACAGGACAAGATGAGGATAAGGGAAGGGAGGGTTGTTAGAAGGAAGGGCAGATCTGTGGAAAGGGTAGTCAGAATGCTTGGTATTTTGGGGTCAAGGGAGGGGAGAGATGGGGAGAAAATTTGGAACTCAAAATTTTGTGGAAACAAATGTTTAAAACTTAAAATAAATAAAAAAGAACTGATGAGCTGAATGTTCTCAGAAAATCTGAAAAGACTTACACATCACACACACACACAACACAAGTACACACACACACACACACACACACACACACACACACGCTCCTTGCCTTTTCCTCTTTAGCAACCTCTATAAACTGTTATGGCTGATAATTATTAATGAAAGATCTTAGTTCTTTGGCAAAACTCTGTGATCATAAGACAGTAGTTTAAAGGCAACCATATGATGTCAATTCCATCACTTCAAAGAACTCAAAGTGGGATATTGTTAAAGGTTTCAGCCTTAGGCAATACAACTTGCCTTTTCACTAGTCTTTGTACCAAAGGTTTGTGTCTCCCTAGGCTTAAACGATGTGTATTTTTTCCCCTTGCTACTCACTGGATATATTCGTCTAACAGGAGGAGAAAAATGGGAAAAATAAAGACATTTCATAACATATTTAAATAAAGCAATCATATTAATTTGCAGAAACTGAATTAGAGACTT
Source organism: Bettongia penicillata ogilbyi (assembly GCA_023548195.1). Lineage (NCBI taxonomy): Eukaryota > Metazoa > Chordata > Mammalia > Diprotodontia > Potoroidae > Bettongia > Bettongia penicillata. The sequence goes on along the minus strand of JAJHZJ010000016.1, from coordinate 2,737,528 downwards.
AATTTTCACTTGTTTTCAGATATCCTTGACATTTTCTTCTTCTCTTGCTCTTACACATATAAAGACATTTCTTCTTATACCCTGTTCCAATTATTATCACACTATTAATCATCTTGGTAAAATTCAGATCTAGTCAAAATGTAAATGATCTTGCAAGCTCAATTTACCTCTTGACAATCAGCTTCCTCCCCACTGCTTTTGAATTTACTATAAAAAGCAAATTTAATCATTAAAAGTCATGAACAGCATTGTACAAAAGAATCTTTTTTTCCCTAGTCCTTTTGTAAATACTAAAAAATGTTAAAGACCAGGTTCATCTTTAAAATTGTGAATCAGTAAGATTTTTATTTGATCAGTGATTCATTATATTTCTTCTTGGGAACCCAAAATGGAGCAGCTTTGGGTTTGTTTGTTTTTTTTTTTTTTTTTTGATTGTTTGTTTTTGCTTTTTGGTTTTTGTAGGCAATCAGAGGTAAGCAACTTTTTCAGGGCCACACAGCTAGTAAGTGTCAAATGTTTGAGGCCAGTTTTGATCTTAGGTCCTCCTGACTCCAGGGCTGGTCCTCTATCTACTGCACAAACTGATTTCCCCAAAGTCTTTTATTCTAAAGGTTTTTTTAAAGTGCATAAGCTAAGTGATATTATAAAGAAGGTAGTTTGTTTTAAGGAATAGAAAGTTGACTTGAAGCCAGGAAAATTTGAATCCTACCTTTCACAAATAATGACTGTGTGCAGTTTCATACATTTCTTAACCTCTCAAGTTCCCCTAGGTAAATGTCTAAGACTGACAAAATAGTACAATTTTGCAATACAATAAGGCATAGATTGATAACATTCCTTGGCAAACGTTATTTATTAAAGGTTTCATGAGCTGAGGAAACAAAAGCCCAGTCCGAAAAAGAAAAAAATAGCAAACTTGGAAGTCCTTGATACATGATTACCCACATATTTTCAGATAAGACAAAACAAAAAGATAAACACATATAAAAAAGATAACTTTTTTAGCTATTTTGCCTTTATTCTGAACTTAATCACTCAAAAATTATGTTTTCATGTGTAGAGGCTCGTACATGGAACAGTCCTTGTTTTATTATTTTTTAAATTGTATAATAATTTATATAGGTTACTTTCAACCTGCCCTGCTTTTCTGTGACTTTTTTTTACTTTCATCCTTTCTTTGCACTTAAATGAATCATACAGTATCCATGTTTAAAAATGTATGTGTCTTCACCTTGTGTCCATCCATTCTCTGCAGGAAGTGGGTATTATGCTTCATGATAGGTACTCTGAAAAAATAGTCATTGTATTGATCAATATGCTCTTTAAATCTCTCTTTTTTTCCCTTAATTTACAGGGTATTTTTTTCCTTATATAAATTTTTCTCTGGATTCTGCTCACTTCATTATGCATCATTTTATACTGCCCAGGAGTCTCCAGAATCAGCTTCTTCATTTTTTCCACAACTTAATAATATTTCATTACAAAAATATGCCAGATTTTATTTAGGATTTCCCCAATGTCTGAGGCCATCTAAATAGCAACCTTATCTTCTAGTTATTTGACAAGATCTCTGTTTCCCTCTGTCTCTGTCTCTGTCTCTCTCTCTCTCTCTCTTTCTCTGTCTCTCACTAAAATCATGGTGTCATTTTCAACAGTGATCAAACAGTTCAAAAATAAATAGAAGGTTTTGAGGTTTTTTTGTTTGTGCCTGTGTGTGTGTGTGTGTGTGTGTGTGTGTGTGTGTGTGTGTGTGTGTGTGGGTGTGGGTGTGTATGCATGGGTGTGTGTGTTTGGTAGGAAAGGTAATGACCTCAGTTTTGAACATGCTAAATTTGGCATTTCCAGTTAAAAACAGAAAAAAGTCTAGTTGGTATTTCAGAATTAGAGCTCACAAGAGAGAATAGGGCTGCACAAATTCATTTCTGAATCAACTGCATAGCAGTGATAATTGAATCATTGCGTATTGATGAGAGCAAGTGAAATAATATAGAGCAGAAGTTCTTAATGCTTAGTTCACATGAATACAAGTCAGTATGTCATGGATTTCCTTTGCAATCTTATCGATTTTATATTATGTATTTAATACATTTTACTAAGAATGGGCCCCTATGCTTTACCACACTGCAAAAAAAAGTACATTAACTAACAAGGGAAAAGAATGTCTAGTAGAAAAAAAAAAGAAAAGAGGGTCCAGGATATGGTCTTAGGTTACACTAACAGTTAAAGGGCATAAGGATGAAGATTCTGCAAAATATATAAGGAACTGATGAAATAGGGGGAGGATAAAGAAAGAGAAGTGTTACAAAAATCCAGAAAGCAGACTTTTTCTAGTAGAAGTCCAATGATCCACAGCATCAAATTCTATACAATTACAGAGAAATCAAGAAGGATGAGAAGTGAAAAGGGGCCATTAGTTTTTATCAATTAAGGGATTGATGGTAACTTTGGAAAGAAAAGTTTTATTTGAATAATGAGGTTATAAGCCAGATTTGAGTGGATTTAGAAGATGCTTACCAACTAATATTCTAATTCAGTTTCAAAAAGTAATTATTCTATGCAATAATCTAGACACATGTATAAACATACACACATATAATATGTCATGTTATGTTACATATATACACATTTACATGTCTGTGTATGTATCTGTCTGTGAATTGTAATAAGATAATAGTTTAGTTCAGAATTGTTTCCAAGTGAGCTCCATTGAAAAGTTGAAACGACAACCTCATCATCATCATCATCATCATCATCATCATCATCATCATCATCATCATCATCATCACAATAGCAATAGTAGCAGCAAAAACCAATCTCACAGGGTTCTTTTACAGATCAAATCCTAAAGATGTTATTGTAATTTATTGTCTTAGTTGTTTTTGTTATTATTGTTAATCCATGATTCAGTCTTCAAGTATGCTCTCCCCAGGGAAAAGAATCTTTTGGGAGTACTGTTGTCTCTTTTAGAAGTGTGCAACTATGACCTATAAAAAATAATAATTTTCCAAAAGTCCTTGGAGTGGGAAAAATGACATTTCAATGTAATTTAATAAGCAAAATCTTATAAAGTAGAATAATTAAGCTGCACAAAAATAGAATTGAAAGAAGTGCAATGTAAATCAGGGGATAAAAAGAGCTTAAGATGTGACTATAGTCACCAAATTGACTGCAAGTCTAACTGCATTGCTGTCAGGATAAAGTGTCTGTATTGAACTCAAAGGTATTTTGTAGCTCCTCATGGACTAGGATATACAGGGAAATAACATCTAATTTCCCTAACTCACTACATTTAATAAAAAAAAATCATTTGTCTTATAACTTCATTTGGCATAACTTCATTTTCTTCAACACGTTATTTTTACTTGCTTATATTCTTTAGCAAATACAATTAGAAATGAGGGTAGTTATAATGTGTTCTAACAGATTAGGCAGTTTTCTATACACCACAGTGTCTGTCTCATTACATTAAATGTGAATACTTCATCTTGCATTGAGTCCTATAATCTATGCATACAATTTCTTGGTAGGTTTTCTATGTCCTCCAGGGATATTTACATTCATTGTTCATTGTATCTATTTATAATATGCACTATATTTAATTGTCCAGCTGGGGCAAAAAGATGCTCCATGACAATGTAGTAAAATAAATATTTTTAAAAATGGGAAATTACTGTGAAAAAATGGGACTGGGTGACATACTTAATCTACAAATTCTAAGAGATATTTGCCAAAAAGAAATTATTAGTTTTAATCAAATAAAGTAAGTGCAAATGTAGCAAAGACAACACAGTAATACCTTGTATTTTGAGTCAGATTTACTGAATTTCAAAAAAACTCAAATTATATTTACCTGGTTTTCACCAAAAAAATAATACTCAAGAAATTAGGACACTTAGTGTTTTAACTGTAAGAAATTATCTTGAAAGAAAATATGTAGATTTGCTATTTTTTGGGGGAGGGATGTCTGTACTTGTAATTTTTTCACTGATGAAACTGGCTCTTTAATGCATATCAAAAATATTTCAGTAACATATAAAGAGTTGCTTGGAGATGTTGAGAGATTAAGTGACTTACCCAGTTGCATAGACCCCTGTATGTGTCATAGGTAAGTCTTACATCCAGGTTTTCTCACTCTATCCCTCTGTGATGGCAACCGAAATAGGATGTTTTTGCTATTTTTGTTTTAGTATAATCAAATGCCTCTGATTGTATCTTGCCTTTATCACCAAGAGCATTTACTAGGAGTAAAGTAGAAACAAGATTTTGTTTAACTAGAAGCAGTATATGTATTGTTAATGTGATTAAAGATCTTGCCCATTCATTAATGGGTCTGCACATTAAGGGGAGTTTGTTTAGGGACGATTTGTTGGAAGGGCAACATTTTTTGTTAATGAGGCACTGCTTCTCAAGGACTGGGATTCCCTCTGAATCTAAAAAAGAGAAAAATGCTCTTAGGGTGACGTTTTACTTTGGACCTTGCTGACTGAAAGTGTTTGTTTGGCCAGAGGAGGACTCTGGAAAGCCTTTAAGGATCGCTTGGCTTTGAAAACCCAGATGTTGGTGCTTCCCTTTCTCGTAATTATAGTCAGACAATTGGACATGTCTGTTGAATTCAGGCAGAGGAAGCCATATCTGTTGATCTTTGATTTCTCTGTATTTTCTTTGAATTTCACAATGCTGACTCCCTTGAACTAGGTGAATGATATACGTGTTTGATTAAAGGAATGATCCATGTGTTTGATTAAAGTGATTGTTAACCCCTCAAAAGTTGCCTTTCCTTTTAAGAATGCAGATCTAAGAACCTATGGTAGCAAACCCCTACAGCCTGTGAACATTGGGGCATGTACTGATAAACACTTTATGCATGCTCCCATGCTAACATCGTGTAAAATATTTTAGTTCTCTCCTTTCCAATTTAAAGTTTGTTTTCTTTAGCAGTGAACAAATCAAAGAAAATAAATTAACTAAATACTATCTCTATTGTCAGTTGTCCCTTGTCCCATCCTTTCTGAGGATTGTTCCTATTCCTTCACTGATCTTCTCCTCTACAGTATAGCTGAAAACACCCCAGTTCTTTATAGTATCCTTAAATGTACTTGCCAGGGTCAACTTATTCTGTACTCCAGCATTACTGACACTGTTTTTACAGGATTATGCTATAATTCTGTAATTTTATTACTAGTACTCTTTTCCATCTTCTGAACATGTATTTTTAATTACCAAAGATAGTTGTTAAACTCTGTGTGAGTCAATGTCAGTGATTTGTGAAAATAGTCTATTTTCTTTCTCATGGAAATTGTCCTGTTTCTTCAGAATTTCATTCTTTTTTCTTAATTCCTGGAATATTTCCCTGGTTTATCTTTGCATAGAAGTTGAGTTACGTAATCTAAGTGTCCTTTCTCTGAACACTTTCAAATCAATTCTCCTAATATATTAAGTGTATTCAAACTTTCCCAGCTTTCTTCTCTTCAATAACAAATTCTAACAGAATGGTCACTTTTCCCCAAGGTTTCCATAACCTATCTCCTAACAAGTACTTATTTCCTTCTTGTAAACATTACATCAAAAATAGAATCTATCCTTTTTGAAACTTTCATCATTTGAAGAATGAATTTAGCATTAAGTCAAATAAAAAATTATTAACTCTTCTACTTCAGGCAGGTAAAGAATTTCATTAGACATCCAAATATAAGCCCTAGAAAAGAGTTGGCTAGCCACAAAGCTCTGCACAATACATGATTATTCCAAGTTTGGAAGAAGAAATTAACAAGAGATGAACTCTTAGATAAGGTGGGGATAAAAGGTGAGGTGTTTTCTCTTTTTTTACATATGGCAATGGGAATAGTTGGAAGTGTATCTCTCATGTTATTAAGGAATAGAACTGCAGATGTGCTAGGTACCAGTTGATGTTCCAGTCTGGTATTGCTTTCATGGGACTACCATCAAATCTCCATTCTTCTCTCTTCATTTTCCTCAAAAAATGCTCCAAATTCCTGCAGTTATCCAGTGTGAACAAAAATATAAGCAAAGTAAAACAAACAACACTTCCTCCTCAATTGTCTAAGGGCTCATTTTCCCTTAATTTCACGTTTTCCCTAACCTCAGAAGAATTGCAAATCAGGAGAAGTTTGTGGACAACAAGCCCATAGTCAGCGATTGTGACAAAGATAATTGAAGCTTTTCATCCCTGAATGCCTTTGTATGAGAACAAATTTATTTCCTAAACTCCTCATGATATTTCCTCTTTCTTTGGGTATTCTCTGATGATATATGACTTATTTCTATCTCTGTTGATGTTGCACAATTGCTTCCCCCTTAGCTTCCTGGATTTGCTCACATGAGTATGTCTTAATATACTATACTACTACTTATTGCACACCTTTAATTATCATATTTCTTTTCAATTAGTGTTAGTTTACACATCATGGACATTATGTTGTTATTCACATCTTTGCTCTATGGTAGAATTATCCTTTATTATTTTATAAACTTCTGTATATGAGACAGAGATAATCATCTCTACCATCATCCTTAATGTACTTGCCAGGGTCAACTTATTCTGTACGCCAAAATCATCATCATCATCATCATCATCATCATCATAATCATCATCATTATCATTGTGGAACTAACATTAAGAGAGGTAAATTGACTCATTCAATTTCACAAACTAGCAATTATCTAAGATGAAATTCAAATTCAGATTTTCCTGATGTTATATCCATCACTTATTTGCTACCTATATTAATCATTCAATACTCATTTAGTAACCATCTGCTATGTGTCAGGTAGTGTACAAAGTTGTAAAGCTACAAAAAGAGGCAAAAGATAATCCCTACCCTTAAGGAACTTGCAATCCAATGAGGAAGACAACATGGAAACAAATATATACAAAGCAAGGTATTTACAGGATAAACAGGAAATCATTAACAAGTCAAAGCATAAGAGTAAGTAAAGTAGGATGTTTTTGCGGCTCTTCTGGAATGATTTTTAGTCAGTTAAGTGCCTTTGATTGAGTCTTGCCTTTGATTGAATCAATCAAGAATCTTTGATTTGAAACAGGATATATATTGTATTACTTATAGAGTATAGCAACAATGTTATATTTCCAGTGCCTGCAGTGGAATAACCTGGCACAATTCTGAATTGCAAAATACAACGGACTCTCCACATGGAATATGGAACCAAAGCATTTATTCAAACACCAGAAAACTTAATCCATCATAATCTATACACAATGAGAATGCAGAGGACAACACCATCCCCAAGTTTCCTCCTGCTAGGCTTCCCAAAAATCAAGTTCCATTAAATAAATCACAAGTAGGGTCCTTTGAACAAAATCACAAACAAGCTCATTCACTCATACTAGCCAGTTTTCTGCTTGCCCGCAGGAGGAGCTGTGGGGTTTGGAAGTCAGCCTCAAGTCAAGATGAGAGAGTACTTTACTTGGACACTGTGTATTGATTAAGGAAATTGTTCTTACAATGACGAAGGGGTGAAGGGTGTGGTATTCTCTGCTACACCTTAAGAATGAATTGTGCTAGGCAAGACTCTAGCCTTGGATCCTGACTTTAGGGATGTAGTGATATATGCTATGTCATATGACATACTAAGTGTTATGTGGTACATACATGTATTAGATGACATATTTTGCTTAAGGATCTTGCTATGGAAGTTACATTTTACTTTATTGAATCATGTTTAGTTTCTTGCTGAATAAATAGAAAGTTCATTATCATATCATATTGAGCAAAACTGAATATATACATCAGGAGGAAAATGAAAATAGGATAAACTGAAGAATTTGGAACTCACTTAAAAATGGATATTAAAAATATATTAAACTATACATGCAATTGGGAAATTGTGCAATAAATTAAAAATGTATTTAAAAAAGTAAGTTCTTCAAGTACATTTTAAGGTAACTTTGATATTATTCAAAGCAATATTATACAAAACAAAGAAAAGGAAGATAGCTATCTACCAAATATTGGTGACTATACAAAATGAGTGTTTACTAAAGAAAATATATATTATTAGTTATAGAAGATACATAAAGAAGTTATTATCTGAGTATAGCCATTTTTCCTAAAGTTAATCTATGTATTTAATCAGACAGGGAGGAAAAATTACCAGAACTTCGGCATCCTCCACCTTCAACTATAGTTTTTTTTTTCTGCTTTTTAATCAACAAAGGCCTAATGGACACCTGATGGACACTAGCTGATGTTGCTGATCTTGTAATTAACTAGTCTTCACTTACATAAAAATGGTTGACAAAATAATGGTTTCCACATACCTGTTCCTAAGAAGATGGTTCATGTGTTATAGTTGCACAAATGTGTTAAGCAAGAGGATAGTGAAATACCTTGGGTATTGATAAGGCAAGGGCAAGGGATGAAAAGAAACCGATTGGAAATATTAAGTAACATGCTCAAGTCATTTTCTGGGGTTCATATGGAGAGGATAAGTTTCTGGAGTTCTACAATGCTACTATACTCCTTTGAAATAAATATGGTCCTGGAAATCAAATGACTGAGAGAAAAATGAAAGTTGAGAACAATATCTGTAATGAAAGTTAAAGAAAAAACATTCAATTAAATATAAAGAAACTATAACTACATATTAAAATGATTGACAGTCACTGATGTATATTTATATTAGAGCCTCAGGCTTAATTAATAATAAGAAAATTGCAAATACCTTATGAAAAACAAAACAATGCAACACACATTTAATTAAAAACTTGACCTGAATAAATGAATGTTCCTTCAATATGATAAACTGATCATAAATAAAATCAAGAGCTAAATATTTAAAATGGAGAGTCTCTAGAAGTTTTAATTTTTTCCCAACAAGAACAAAGTCGGGTAAAAGATATCAACAATCACTATTATAATTTATTTTTCCAATGCATTATTTTCAATTAGCCAAAATTTCAAACTTTACTATTATGTTGTAATAAACATAAAAAGACATGGATATTGATTTAAAGTAGGAAAATTGATTGATAGAACTGATTAGGAACTCAAGACTTAAAAGCAATTGAATATAGAAGGGCATGATTGATTAGGGTACAAACTGCTGAGAAAAAGAATCGTTATTTTATTTAAAAAGTAACTGCTGCAAAACTGGAAAGCATTTTAGCAGAAATTGCTAAAATTATGTCACAATAAGTTAAAGTAATGATATGTGCACTAAATATAAGAAGTCTTATTAAAAAACTGGGACTAAGCATTCTGGAGAGCAATTTGGAACTATGCCCAAAAGGCTATAAAACTGTACATACCCTTTTGACCCAGCAATACTAGTTCTAAGTCTGTATCTCATGACCTACATGTACAAAAATGGTCATAGCATCTCTATTTGTGGTACCCAAGGATTGAAAATTGAGAGGATGTTCATTAATTTTGGAACGACTGAAAAAGTTGTGAAATATGGATTTAAAGGAATACTATTGTTTTATGAGGAATAATGAGAATTTCAGAAACTTCAGAACTTCAGATACACCTTGAAAGACTTGAATGAACTGATGCTGAGGGAAGCGAGCAGAACCAGATGAACATTGTTCATATTAACAGTCACTATGTACAATGAATAACTTTGATAAACATCTCCTTTTAGCAAGAGAAGGATCCAAGAAAAATTCAAATGACTCATGATGCAAAATGCTATCCACATTCAGAAAAATACTTTTGGACTTTGAACGCAAATTGAAAAATATTATTGGTTCTCTTTCTTTCTTTTTCCTTTTGATTTTTGTTCATTTCTTCTTTCTCATGGTTTCGCCTATTGATTTTAGTTCTTCTTTGCAACATAACTAACATGATAATAGGTTCAGTGTGAATGTATATGCAGAACATATCTCAAATAACATGTCATTTCAGGGTGGGGAGAGCAGAGGGTTGGGGAAAAATTTGGAAGTCAATATCTTCTGAAAGTAAATGTTGAAAACTAAAAAGAATTTTTTTTTTAATCAAGGAACAGATAAATAGAAAACTTGTTAAATTAACATTTATATTTATTATTTTGAAAATTGAATTTTCTTTCTTCTTCCAGTCATCCACCCTTTCATTTAAGAAGTTAAACAATATGATATCAACTTATGTGTTAAACCATGCAAAGCATATTTCCATATTAACCACGTTGTAACAAGAAAAGAAAATCAAAGTAGAAAAATATATGCTTCAATTTGAACTCAGAAGTTTTCATTTCTCTCTCTAGGGGTATATAATATTTTTTCATCATAAGAACTTCAGTTGAATCACTGCATTTGAGAATACCCAAGTCTTTGACAGCTGAAATTATTATAATACTATTGTCCTATGTTCAGTGTTCTACTGATTCTATTCACTTCATTTTGCATCAGTTGATGGAGGTCATCCCAAGTTTTAATGAAACCATTCTGTTCATTCTTTTTTGTATAGTATAATAATATTTCATCAAGATCATATATCACAACTGGTTCATGCATTCTCCAGTTGAAGGGCATCTATTCAATTTCCAATACTTTACCAACACAAAAGAGCTACTATAAAAATTTTTGTACATATAGATCCTTTTTCTTTAATTAATTCTCTTTGAATATTTTTTCTTGTCAAATGGTGAAAACTTGGACCAAAATTTTGGATCTTTGGATGAATCAAAAGACTGGATTGTCATGAATCCTTCTTGTTTATTGTGGACCTAATCCTTTTTACTGATCCATCACTCCATTTTTAAGGCCCTATCATATTTTTTGTTGATGACTACTACTTTGTAATATCGTTTGAAAAACAGTACTTCTGGAGTTCATTCCTGTACATTTCTTTTTTGTCATTGATATGTGCACCAAATATAAAAAGTCTAATTAAAAATAGTTGGACTAAGTATTCTGGAGAGCAACTTGGAACTATTCCTAAAGGGCTAAAACTTGTGCATACCCATTTGCCCCAGCAATAGTACTTTGTCCGTATATCATACAAACAGGAAAAGGAGCTACATGTACAAAAATAGTTATAGCAGCTCTATTCTATTTCTCTTTCATATTAACTTTGTTCTTTTTTTTCTAAATCTGTAAAATAATATTTTGGCACCTTAATTGGTATCTAATTGAGTAAGTAAATTGTTTAGGGAGAATAAGCATTTTAATAGAATGACTCAGCATCTCATGAAACAATATTTCTACACTTGTTTGGATCTGAATTTATGCATGTGAAAACTGTTTTCTAATTGTGTTCATGTAATCCCTGAGTTAGCCTTGGTGAATTGACTTCCAAACATTTTATAATGCCTCCAATGATGTCAAATGTATTTTCCTTTACATCTTTTATTTTTTCCTGGATTTTTGTTAAATATAAAAATGTTAACAGTTTATATGGGCTTATTTATATCCTGCAACTTAGCCAAACTGTTATTTCAAATGGAATTTTTTGCTTGATTCTCTAGTATTCTCTAAGTATAGCATCATATCAATAACAAAATATGATCATTTTTCTTCTGTTACCTATTCTCATTCTTCCAATTCTCTTTTTTTGTGTATGTGTCCCTCTGTACTCTGGAATTGTGACTTAAAATTACCCATCAAAAATGGGTATGCCAAACAGATAACTTATTCAGTACCATCTAGGGGTCCTAGTAATCTCTTTCTGACTAGTTTCTCAATCCCTTTACCTTCTCTGGACCGAAAGTTCTTCAAGCTGCTACTGCTGCTGCAGCAGCCACCTCCAAGGGCAACTGGTTATGTTGCCACCATGCTCTTGGCTTTCCCTCACCCTGCTATTACCAACTTCTCCTACCACAGTCTTAAGTTTTCTTGAGCTGGAAGCATGTTTCCCGCAAACTTTATGTTGTCCACCCTGCTCCAGAATTCCATTTGTCATAGAATTTTAAAGCTGTTTGGATGGGAATGTTGGGAGAATTCAGTGGTATTACTGCACTCATCTCATCATTTTGTCGCCACTTAGATATATACCTACAACTACCTAGCTAGATAGACAGGAAGAAAGAAAGAAAAGAAGAAATGAAGGAAGAAAAAAAAAAGAAGGAAGCAAGGAAAATATACGGAAAGACAGAGGAGACATATAAACACATGTAGATAGAGATATAGATAGATATGTCTGCAACTTTGGACAAAAAGAGAGTTCTTGACCAAAAGGAATAGAAGTGATTACAAAAAACAATATGCACAATTTATGTTACATAAAATTAAAGAAAAATGCACATGTTGAATTAAAATTAGAAAAAAATGGGAACTGGGAAATAAATCTCTGCTGCAAATTTCCCTGATAAAAATCTCATAGTCAAGATATATATAATATATGTGTGTGTATATATATGACATATATGTATATATATACACACACATACATATACTATATATATATATATGAACAAAAAATATTCTCCCATAAATGGTAAAAAAGGTAATCATTTTAAAAGAAGAAATGTAAACTATCAACAATCATATAAAATACAATAATAATCATTAACATTAACAATTAAGCTCAAGCAGCGCTGAGGTTCTACCTAACATTTCTCAGAATGGAAAAATGGCTAAAGAAGATAATAAGAGTTGTTAGAATGGTTATAGGAGACCAGTAACTTTGACATATTCATAATTTTCACACAGGCACACAGAGACAAACAAGCAAACAAATATATAACTGAAAAGAAAAAGGGAAAACAACACTGCTCATGAGGGGGATGCATTCTAAATAGTCTCCCCAAGGTAACTACATTGTTCACAACTATGAACCAATGATACCATCACAGGCATGTACTTCAAAGAGACCAAAAAAGCAGAAAAAGAGCACATGTGAATACAAATATTTGTGGCAACAATGTTTTAATTGTCTCAAAGAACTAGAAATTAAAGCCATGCTAAGGATTTGTGCAATGGCTGAAGAAACTATTATTATTTTATCATTATAAATATGAAAAATGTAATGAATTCACATTAACTTAGAAAGATTAGTATGAACACATTCAGAGTAAATGGAACAACAATTTATTTGATAACTGTAATATTGTAAAAGAAAACCACTTTGCAGAAAAGAACAATGATAAATAAGATTACTGAAATTGGTCATCATTCTAGAACCAGTGATTCAGTTTGCTTTTGACAGAGAGGTAATGTCCCACAAATGCAGAATGTGATGTATATTTTCAGACATAGCTAATGTATAATTTTTTCTTCTTTTTAAAAGTTTATTTTTTTAATTTATCACATAAAATAAACATTTTCATAACATCAAAAGCAAAGATGATTGCACACAAAACCATAAATCTGTTATTTACAACTTGCTATTTCTTTTAAGCATAAAGTAAATTTATTGATTAAAGTTCTTCTTTTCTTCCCTAATACCTCTATCCTTGAAATGGCTACCATTAAACATAAATGTGTATCTATGCATGTGTGTACGCATGCATATATAGTGTTTAAGAAGTTATAGGGAAATGATTTAGAGATTTAAAATGAATGAAATATTCAAAAATACAGAAAAGAGAGCAGAAGGTACGTAAGAGTTCATGAGAGGACAAAATTTTATTTCTGTCTTGCTAGATTTAATTTAAATTTAAAATGCAAAGTGTTTATGCTACAAACACACAATTCACATACAAAAAGGAAAGTAATGCTTTAATTAAAAAATGATACAAGAGAATGTCTACTATGAACAAAGTAATTCTTCATGTTATCCTTCCTGCTAGGCTTTAGCAGGACAGAAATTTTAATTTAGTAAATTCTCAAGATTTATTAAACCCTTTCTAGCTCTTTTTTCTTTAGAAAGTTGTAATTAATGAGAACTTATTTAGAACTATGCATTTTCAAAAATGTCGGGGGAAAACATTGCTGGTAACTTTTTTGGTTAAGCATATAATGATGTTTATAATATTTATATACATATACACAATGATAATGATATATAAACTCATGTATATTATCATTATTTATATATATAATTATTATGAAATTTTGTATGATTTTATTTCACTAATTAAATGATAGAGTCAGCATCATAAGCTTTAGTATGGGGAAAGAGTCTATATAAGTTCTCTTTTGTTGTAACTATAAAAATAAGGGCATAGATACAGTTTCAATACTAACCATGACAGGTAGCATTCTGTTTTTGACAAAACTTAAAGCGAATTCATCTCTTTTATGAATTTTCATTAAATTTTAATGCACATTCACATAATGAATGCACATACATTATAATCTTCCATACAGTATTAAGAATGGACTTTGTTTTATTTGTAATACATAAGTAAGCATATATTTCATGAGGTATTTTGATTCATTTCTTCTTAAAAGTAAGCATTATTTCATTAAATCGCAGCACTATTTGGCATACGACACATAAATAGTCCTTTAGGTTTTAAAATATTTTTAGAAGTGCTAATTAATTCTCATAACATGCTGACTGAGGACGTCTACTATTGACAAACATTATTCCAAATCTAAAGTGGACAAACCAGATAGTGACAACAGAAAGGTAGTTAGTGTCACAAGTGGAGTTAAGACTGGCTTCCTCCACCGAAAATTAGAACCAAATCTTCCATGAATTTGCTTGGTCAAACAGGGTGATATTTCTTCAAGTGAAGAGCCAAATACTTCTCTGCCACAGCTGGTCTCTGTTTAACTTTCCTCTGCTGCCACTGAAGCTGTTGAATTGGATGAATTTTCTGAAATAGACATTAGGCCATTTCCACTATTAGAGCAGTTTCTGATCAAATCCCTTATTTGATGCTCTCTACCGTAATATAACACAAACAAATAGTAGAAGTGAAGGTATTATTCAAATATGAACTTGAGGAAATCTCAAAAGCACTGTGAACTCACACATATGGCTTGAGATAGTTTTAAAACGGTAAGGCATCTCTTGTAAGTCCCTCCTATTGAGAGTGCCCGTTTAGAACCTGTGTATCCCAATATTTGTGATACTCCTCATTAACTGACTCTATTTCCTTCCCACACTTTGGTTAATTTCTCACTCTTCATGAATTCATATATCTTTAGAGAAAATGACCTTTTGGAGGAGGGGAGGAATCTTGATTCCAAGTTCTCTCCCTTTCAGGTTTAATTTACATCTGCTTTTCTGTTAGCCATTCTAGAATTTACCTTACTGATTCTATGAGAGTGTTACTGTATTCTGCCTCTCTCTTTGAGAGGACTTTTTAGTTTTACTTACCTTCTCTCTCTCTCTCTCTCTCTCTCTCTCTCTCTCTCTCTCTCTCTCTCTCTCTCTCTCTCTCTCTTTCTCTCTCTCTCTTTCTCTCTCCATCTCTCTCTCTCTTTCTCTCTCCATCTCTCCTTCTCTCTCCCCCTCTCCCTCTTTCCCTCTCTCTCTCTCTGTCTCTCTCTCTCCATCTCTTATTTATTTCTCTATCTAAATTATTCATTTAAAAATTCATTTATAATCTATTTAAATTTTTACTTTTTATTGAATTGTGTGAAGGATACCTTCAGAAGACTATTGAAACTTATAGATATCTACCTAAAATAATGTTTCTAAATGTATAAAATGACATCCATATGATAACAAAGGAAGTCAATTATATTGAAATACTTCATCAAGAAAAAAACATAAGCTCACAGGTCCCAGGTTAAGAACCCCTTAAAAATCTTTGCTTTAGTCTATCTCAGGGTTATGATCTCTTAGCCCATCGATCTATTTTTCTAACATGAATAAGATAGCTCTATCAAGCTCTTTTTTCCTACTTATTATCCTCTCCCATATTTATCTGAAGATATTTTTAATGGACAAGTCCCAGAGCCAGTCATGAAGAGATGATAGATTAAAGAGGATGAAAAAAATTAAACATTTCCCAATAAGAATAAACAACACAAATCCATTTGATTGACTATATGTATATTTTAGAAGAGAGGGCTTTCATTTGGGGATGTCAGGAACGTTGAAAGGGAGAGTGAGATACAATGATAGTAACACCAAAAAATGCAACAAAAGTGAATAAAAGGATGCCATCAAATTAATTTAGAAACAGAAGAAAGCAGAAGAAAACTCAGAAGAGGAAATCAGCAAGAAAGATGATATTGGTTTTAATATGTTATATTTGATATATACTTTAAATGAACAGTAATCCATATTTGGTAATTGCAGAGTTTCATGTGCAAACTTTCATTTTCCTTTGTTTATTGAAATGTTTGTATTTATTATTTGCAAATGCATCAGTAAAATATTTTCAATATTACTAATACAACTCTAATATTTAAGGTGTAAACAATGTGACATACATATACAAAATAACCAAAATTATTCAATTGTGGTAAGAGAATTGGAAAAAAAAAACAGTTTTACAGTGAATTGTGAATTACAAAAGCCTGTTTGAAAATAATCACTAATAGAGAAATAAAAATCAAAATGTTTACATAATGCTATCTTAAGCATTTCATATCACCAATCTAACTGAGAAAAGTGAAGAATAATGAGTGAAGAATAATGAGAATAAACAATATTTTAGAGGCTGTGGTTGGACAAGCACTAAACTTTAAATCAGTCCAACTATATCTGATATCACTTTAAAATTATACTGGATAAATAATTGAGATGCCCTATTTTTTTATTATATATTCTCATTACTGGACAAAAGTATATTTCATCCTTTATAGAAAACCAGGGAATGACAGAGACACAGAGAGGCAGAGAGAGTAACAGAGAGAGACAGAATGATAAATACAGAGAGACAGAGAAGGACTGAGACAGAGACAAAGAGACAAACACACATAGAAAGACAGAGAGAAAGGCAGCACTTGATGCATGGCCCGAAAGTAAAAAGAGATATATTCCCCAAAAATGATAAGTAGGAGTGGAAAGATTCTTTAGAAGGTAATGAATTCCCCATTAGTGTAGATCTTCATATGGAAGTTGGATGATCACTCAATAGTGAGTTCTTGAGCAGAAAAGACATTTGAATATACAGTGTGCAATCATGATATCAGAGTACAACCACAGATCTGCTGGAGCTCTCCCCCACTAAACCCCTTAAAATATCTGTAAACAAAGGACTCTCAATAAATTTTAGAGCAGTGGAAGCCATGCAAATGACAGAATGAAACATATTTCCAGGCCTAGACAAGCTGGAAGCCAGGCAGGAAGGGTATATAACACCCAGCTGAGAGCATAGTGTAGCCCCATGTAGGCCATGCTGGCACGAACAAGAGTTTGGCAGGTTTCAGAAAACTCACAGCTGCTGTGGTTTCCATATTTTTCAACCCATAAATTCCATGGATAGCCTCAGTGTTCAATGAAAAAGTTCTATCATATGGGTGAGATGGGAACATGGTTCAACCCAAGTCCCAGCCCCAGGGCAATGGCAAACTCTACCTCAACAGCAGCTGTTTCTGGGACTCTCAGCCTACAGAGAGTGGATGAATCAAAGGATTGATCTAGGTCATAATTATGAGCGGCAACTTTTGTCCTGAGAGGCAAGGAGGAGTGCTGGCATGGCACAGGTGGTGGCAACTATTGAAAGGGAGTACAATTTAAAGTTCAGGGCAGAAAAGAGTACTTGTGGTTGGAGGCCAGGAGTTAACACTTCTCTCTTGACTATGCCACTTTGGAGGAGTTGACAAAATATAGGTCCCTAGAGATATCTCAGAGTAAAACTGCACAAAACTTCTGAAGCCTGGGGTACTATATCCTGTATTTGACAAGAAAATCAAAAATCAAGTAATTGACTGGGAAAATGTCCCAAAGTGGAAAGCTTAAGACTACGGAAGGTTAATTCCTTGGTGAAAAGGTATTTTATTCCATCCTTTTGGATGAGGAAGAACAAAGCATACAACTAGAGAAAGACAGCAAACTCAAGGCTCCTACATCCAAAGGCTCCAAAAAATATGCAATGGTCTCAGGCCATGAAAGCCCGCAAAAAAGGATTTTGAAAATCAAGTAAGATAGGTAGAGGAAAAAATGGAAAGGGAAATGAAAGTAATGAAAGAAAATAATGAAAAACGAGTCAATAGCTTACAAAGGATACCCAAAAATGGTGAAGAAAATAACAACTTTAAAAAGACACTCACCCAAGTGGCAAAAGAGGTGCAAAAAATCAATGAGGAGAAGAATGACTTAAAAAGCACAACTGGTCAAAGAGTAAAGGAGGTCCAAAAGATCACTGATGAAAATAGTTCTTTAAAAATTAGAATGCAGGAGGGGAGGAGCCAAGATGGCGGAGTAGAAAGACTCACGTATGCTAGCTCTGGAACCCAGCGCCCATAAATTTACTGTAAAAATAACTCCTCACAAATTCTAGAGCAGTGGAACCTGCGCAGCAGTGGAAGGGAGATTTCCGTTCCAGAGAGCCCTGAAAAACCGACCCCAAAGGTCCATCACGCACTGGACACAGAACGGAGCCCCTGTGCTGCCCTGGCCATGCGGCCCTGAGAGGAGTAGATCCAAGTAAGCTTCAGGGATGAAACCTACGGTAGCCGCAAACGTCCCTCCACTCACAGGCGCTACATGTCAGTGAGAGAGATGTCTGAGCTGGCCGAGAGGGGAGCGGGGTGTCTCCATGACTCGGGGCCTCTCTGGAGGCAGTGGTAGAGGCAGTGGCAGACCGGGACTCCTGGAGCAGGCAGGAGTTCTATTCCACTTATGAAGGTGTCTGCATAAAGCCCCTGAGGGAACTGAGCCTGGGAGGCAGCCCTGCCCCAACCTGAGCACCAGAACTTAAGCTCACATTGAACAGCAGCTTCTCCCGCCATGCAAAGCCCTGAGGGTGGGGAGCAGCATTTGAATCTCAGACCCCAAGCACTAGCTAGGTGGATCTAGGCAGGGGTGGAGAGGAATGTCAGAAGTCAAGTAACCGGCTGAGAAAATGCTCAGAAAAGGGAAAAAAAAAATGAGACCATAGAAGGATACTTGCTTGGGGAAGAGATGTTCCTGTCTTTCATTTCTGATGACAAGGAACAATGCTTACTGTCAGGGAAAGACATAGAAGTCAAGGCCTCTGTACCCCAGACATTCGAAATAGATATCCAATGGGCTCAGGCCATGGAAGAGCTCAAAAAGGATTTTTGAAAATCAAGTTAGACAGGTGGAGGAAAAACTGGGAAGAGAAATGAGAGAGATGCAAGAAAAGCATGAAAAATGGGTCAATACCTTGGTAAAGGAGACCCAAAAAAATGCTGAAGAAAATAATACCTTGAAAAATAGGCTCACTCCATTGACAAAAGAGGTTCAAAAAGCCAATGAGGAGAAGAGTGCTTTCAAAAGCAGAATTAGTCAAATGGAAAAAGAGGTTCAAAAGCTCACTGAAGAAAAAAGTTCTCTCAAAATTAGACTGGAACAGATGGAGGCTAATGACTTTTTCAGAAACCAAGAAATCACCAAACACAACCAAAAGAATGAATAAATGGAAGAGAATGTGAAATATCTCATGGGAAAAACAACTGACCTGGAAAATAGATCCAGGAGGGACAATTTTACAATTATGGGACTACCTGAAAGCCACGATCAGAAAAAGAGCCTAGACATCATCTTTTATGAAATTATCAAGGGAAATGGCCCTGATATAGAATCAGAGGGCAAAATAAGTATTGAAGGAATCCATCAATCACCACCTGAAAGAGGTCCAAAAAGAGAAACTCCTAGGAATATTGTGGCCAAATTCCAAAATTCCCAGATAAAGGAGAAAATATTGCAAGCAGCTAGAAAGAAACAATTCAAGTATTGTGGAAATACAATCAGGATAACTGAAGACCTAGCAGCTTCTACATTAAGGGATTGAAGGGCGTGGAATAGGATATTCCAGAAGTGAAAGGAACTAGGACTCAAACCAAGACTCACCTACCCAGCAAAACTGAATATAATACTTCAGGGGAAAATATGGTCTTTCAATGAAACAGAGGACTTTCAAGCATTCTTGATGAAAAGACCAGAGCTGAAAAGAAAATTCGATTTTCTAATACAAGAGTGAGAAGAAGCAAAGAGCAAAGAGAAGTCATAAGGGACTTACCAAAAGTGAACTGTTTACATTCCTACATGGAAAGACAATATTTGTAACTCTTAAAACTTTTCAGTATCTGGGTAGTTGGTGGGATCACACACACACATGCACATGGACACACACATGCACATGTGCACACACACACATACACATATGCATGCACATAAAGAGACAGAGAGCACAGAGTGAATTGAATAGGATGGGACAATATCTTAAAAGAAATTAAGGTTAATTGTGAGAGAGAAATGTAGTGGCAGGAGAGAGGGTGGAATGCAATGGGGTAAATTATCTCTCATTCAAGAGACAACCAGGAGACTTTTTAGTGGAGGGAAAAAGAGGAGAGCTGAGAAAAAAGCATGAAGTTTACCCTCATCACATTCGACTAAAGGAATGAATAAAATGCACACTCATTTTGGTATGAAAACCTATCTTACAATACAGGAAAGTGGGGGAAAAGGAGATAAGCCGGGTGGGCGGGATGATGGAAGGGAGGGCAATGGGAGGAGGGAGCAATTTGAAGCCAACACTCTTGGGGAGGGACAGGATCAAAAGACAGAATCGAAGCAATGGGGGGCAGGATAGGATGGAGAGAAATACAGTTAGTCTTACACAACACGACTGTTATCGAAGTCATTTGCAAAACTACACAGTTATGGCCTATATTGAATTGCCTGCCTCCCAAAGGGAATGGGTGTGGAGGGAGGGATGTGGAGAATTTGGAACTCAAAGTTTTAGGAACAAGTGTTTAGTATTGTTCTTGCTACTAGGAAATAAGAAATACAGTTAAGGGGGAATAGAAAGTCATCTGGCCCTACAGGACAAAAGAGAAGATGGGGACAAGAGAAGGGAGGGATGATAGAGGAGAGGGCAGATTAATGATAGGGAAAATTAGAATCCTCGGTGTATTGCTGTGGGGGAGGGGATAAATGGGGAGAAAATTTGGAACCCAAATTTTGTGAAAATCATTGTATAAACTTAAATAAATAAATTTATATTAAAATAATTAGAATGGAGAAGATGGAAACTAATGACTTTATGAGAAATCAAAAAACTATAAAATAAAACCACAGAATGAAAAAAAAAATGTGAAATATCTCAGTGAAAAAAATGAACGACCTGGAAAATAGGTCCAGTAGAGATAATTTGAAAAATTATTATTTCTACTTGAAACCTCAATTAAAACAATGTTTAGACATTATCTTCCTAGAAAATGTCAAGGAAAACTGCCCTGATATTCTAGAACCAATTGTAAAATGGAAATGGAAAGAATTAACTGATCACCTTCTGAAAGAGACCACAAAAGGAAAGCTCTAGGAATACAGTAGCCAAATTTCAAAGTTCCCACCTCAAGGAGAAAATACTACAAGTTGCCAGACAAAAAACAGTTCAAGTGTTGTGGAAATACAATCAAAGATAACACAGGATTCAGCATCTTCTACACTATGGGATTGAAGGATTTGGAATATGGTATTCCAGAGGTCACAGGAGAAAGAATTAAAACTATGAATCACCTACCAAGCAAAACTGAGCATAACACTTCAAGGAATATCTGAAACCACAACTTCCTCTCTTTTCCTAGTATTCCTATTTCTGTTGATGATACTTTTATTTGCCCTTTCATGTTACTCTGTGATATCACATTCACACATTTTTGAAATCATATGCATCTTCCTCATCCTGTGTATCCTACTGTTTTTTTTCTGTCCTGTGTATCCTATTGCTTTTTATGTTCCTTTATTGCTCTGATAGATTTTATTTTGATACTTCCCCCACCACCTTTGATTATTTAATTTGCCTACTCTTTTCCATTTTAATTCAATATGAGATTTAATATCTCCCAAATGTGAACTATTATAATTTTCTCCTAACTAGTCCATCTCCTGTCTATCCCCTCTGTATTCTATTCTTTGTACCACTGCTAGAGTAATGATAACATGAAAACTAGTTCTGAAAAAAATTAAACTATTTAAAAATAGCATCAGTTGCCTAGACAGATAGGTAGCTCTCACATCATGGAATATTTTAAGTGAAAACTAGATCTATAACTGTTGAAGAACTGTTAGGGATTCTTCTCTAGGTGGCCAGAACACTTCTGAGGATCTATGTTTTACCATAAGGTAAATAATGTATTGTTTTGATTGATTTAACTGATTGCTTGAAAATTATATTGCTTGAGAACATTTACTATTTCATTGAATATCAATTTTGTTACATGTAATTATGAAATACTGTGAAAAGCAGTGCTGTATATTAGCTAGAGAGTAGGCCTCAGAGTAAGACATGAATCCAAGCCCTAATTGTAATATCTAGCAGATAAGATACCAGCTAAGGCATCTAAAGTTCCATGCCCTAAATAGCGACCATTCAAGATTGTATGGTACAAAGTAGGTGTAGACTTTTAAGGAGCATTTTCTTTCTAATAGAATTAGAGGTGGATTTTTTTTTCTACTTCCACTACTGCACCTTGTAACCCAAACATGCCTTATCATTCTGTTTATTTCTCATTCTTATCTTCCACAAAATACTACACAAGCAGTTCAGCTAATGTGCTAGGGATATGTATTTTATATTTCTTTCCTTTGAATGTATACCCAGAGAGCGTGCAGGGTATTCATTTTATTTTTTCCTTCTTCTCATAATTGGCCTACCTTTTTTGTCTGATCGTATATCATCATGATGATGTCCTTTATTTAGTTTCTCCTATATAATTCTTCATTGGTACCATGATGCAGCATACTCACACTCAGCACGCATCTCTCCATTGATCTTTGGCTAATCCACGGTTCAAAATGCTTTGCAGACAACCGTATTCTATGGCTTATAAATCATCAGTCCAAAAAAAAATGGGAATTGGATTTGTACCTGTGATTTTATTGGAATAGAACAGGTGAGGAAACTTTATTTACTAATAGATATTGGTACTTCCTTTACAATTTATAGTCTTGGAGAGTTGTCGACAAGTGACTTACTCAGGGTCCTGGAAGCAGTATTTGTCAGAGCAGAATTTGTATCCAGATCATCCTGGCTCTGAGGACAGCTTTCTATCCATTATGCCATTCTGCCTTTCTCTCTAGTTAGATAGAAACATATACAGAAAGATATAATACACACACACATACATGTGTGTGTATGTGTATACATAGATATATATGCATGTGCATGTATATACGTGTATATATATATATCTGAGTTTATATGTATATATATATATATATATATATATATATATATATATATATATATGTGGGTGTGTTTGTTTTATGACCTGAGCATGTATGTGTGTCATACAAAACTCAGGTTCATTACAAGGATTTTATAGTTTTCCAAATTCAATCTAGTCCTGTCTCCGTTTCATATTTAATTCTGGTCCTAACAAATTATTCTTTTGCAGTATCTGTCTGATATACATGATTGTACTCATCAATTAAAAAATACTTCAAAACTAATGTGAATTAAGGTCACCTTAAGAATATTCAGGCTCACACAGGTGATAATCTCACTTTACTTTGTCCTCCAAAAACACACCTGGGATACTAGGCTTAATTTCAGGCACCATATTTTAGAAAAAAAAAATTGATGATAAACTAGAGAATTTCCAGAGAAAATCATCCAAATTAGTATTGGTAAAAGGACTCAATAGAATAAGATGATAATTTGAAAGAAACTGGGGATGGAAAAGACAGGGAAAAAGTAGTCTTGCATGGGAAAATTGGGTGGGAAGTGACTGGATAGGATAATTGTCTTCTAGTATTTGAAGGGCTGTCGCATGGGATAGGTATCATATTTGTTTTCTTTTCCTCAAAGATTCAAGAACAATAGATAATTGGAAACCACAAACAGGCAAGTCAAGGTTTAACATAAAGTAATAATAATAATAATAATAATAATAATAATAATAATAATAATACGTGTGTGTATGTTTGTGTGTGTGTGTGATGTATAAAGGGAAGACAATTCTAATGAAAAGTGAAGTAGTTTAGAGGCAATGTAACTCAATATAAAGAGGTCTACACTTGCCCTTAGTACCTGTGGTCAGTTTCTCCCCAAGAACTAAAATGTAAGTTATTTAACTACTCAGAACCCCGGACTCACCATTTCTATGATGTTTATTTTTAACAGCAATTGTACTAACTTCATAATCAAAGTGTTTCGATGAAATTATTTTATAAATCTTAAATATATTCTTAAGATTATATATTTTCTTGCCACCTTTTGAATTTTCATCAAACTTCCGTGATTATAAGTTATTGTAGATGGTTGAGATACTATTATTTTCTTGATTATTTAACCATAAGGATCATTTTTGTGTTAATAAAGATATCAATCTATGTTGTTAAAGATTTTTAAATGTCTTTTTTAAAGAAATAAATGACAGAGTGTAGATACCAGTAGAAAATATTAAAATAATATTACAAAGGAATATTTGAAGAAAAGTCTTAACATATAGGATGAAAATCTGAGGTAGAAATGCAAGATTCCAGATACTATGGGAAACCGCATTTCTATAGCCAATAAACATATTAATCTTCTTCAATAATGTGAAAACAAATCCAGAAAAATTATTTCAGTTCTATGCAAAGCAGAGAATATTAACTAATCTCGTATCATGTTTAATAAATTATGATAGATGAAGATCTTTGATATCATGATTAAGAAATATAAAGAATATTTTATGTTGGCTGGATATATTTCCAAAAGTATAATTCCTTCTGATTCCCCCATCACAGATAAACTTTTTTGAATCTATTCCCTACTGAGAATTAGTTTTTTCAGAAGTTGAGATAACTGCTGTTTTTTGAGTCATTGCTAACAACATGATCATAGCTGCTCAGATTTTAGGTGATCGTTAGGCTTGAAAACAGGTGTCTGAAATAACCTGAAAAGCTATTGCTTGTTTAATTTGTGTTTTGGCATGGCATCTCTCTTTTCTGTACTTGCAGGGCTCTGTTCTCTATCATGGGGAAAACGTCATCATTACAACTTGATTGATGCATAGTTTATTAAAGCTACAAGAGTTATTTGTACAGACTTGTCATTACCTCCTACTGGATGCCTTTCTATGCTGTCCACTCTTCCCCAACCAACTGTACAGTGAGAACTATCCACCTTTTAAATACATGATTGATGTTCCACAAATACGTTAGCATGGATGAATCAACAGCTGTTAGATAAAATAAAATGAGACAACCATTTATTTCACACCCTAGACAGCTGTCAAGAAATATTAATATACTTGAGTCAATAGAAGAGTACAGAACAACTGCAGCAGGGTCCATGATAAACAGATGGCAAGAGTAATGGAGTCAAGCTTTTATTGATTTAACCACTCTCAACTCATTCCTCATGCTCCTTCCCTTGGGATGAACTGGTTTTGGGAAGCATGTGTAAAATTAAAACTCCTCCTGGAAAAGCAGAGAAGAATGAATGCATGCTGTAAATATCCATATGGTCTTGAGTCAGCTACTATGTGTGAATACAGAACAGACTGACAACTCTATGAGACAGTGATAAGGAAAAACAAAGCTAGAACTAAAAGTTTTAGAAAATGAAGAAAGAACGTCATGGTGTTACAGATAGCAAAAACTCTGGCTGACCTTACTATGATACAGAGATTCTTAGCCATATTTGATCCAATGAAGGTCAAATCAGGTTATTTTCAATGAAATGACAGCCACAGTAAAGGTCAAGAATAATCAAATGGACAATATTGCTTTGAATTTTAATTGACTAACACAAAAGAGTGACATTGTTCCTCGTATAACTGTTTCTGGTAAAATTATTCTTTAAAAGCATTACCGGCCAGAATTGAGCAATGATCAGCTATGAGAGATTTAGATCTTCTCAGTCATACAATGATCCAAGACAATGCCAAAGGATTTATAATGGAAAATGCTATCTAATTCCAGAGAAAGAACTATGGAGTCTGAATACATGTTGTAGCATTCAGTTTTCACTTTTTGTGTATAGGTGTTATGTTTTGTTTTTCTTTCTTGTATTTTTTTATTTTGTTTTGATTCTTCCTTTGTAACATGACAAATGTGAAAAGATGACTAAAGTGATTGTACTTATAAAACCTATATTGGATTATTTCCTCTCTTGGGGAAGGGCAGAAGAAGGTAGGGAGAAATATTTGGAATTCAAAATCTTATACAAGTGAAAGTTGAAAATTATATTTACATGTAATAGAAAAATAATAAAATAATATTAAGTAAGAAAATATTGCTTTGACAATATAAGGAAAGAGAACTATAATTAACTTTGGAACTCAAATAAATTAGAATGAAATGTTACTTATAGAAGCACTTAAGGAGAAATGTAGTTATGGTGGGGAAGAATGAAGAGAAACTGTTGCACGTGTCATCATAGGTGGAATGATCAAAGGACGCTTCACCACGATTGGGGTTTGGGAGGGGAGGCAAGGAAACAAAGAAATTAGAATACTGCTTCCCAAATGTGGATAACAAAGCTACAAAGAGACCTTTAGTAACAAATAAATAAAGGTGGGATGGGAGTGAACACAGTGGATATGTGTTGTCAGAATTTTCTACATTTTAGTGACATGAGAAAAAAAGGAAAAAAAAAACATCTCCTATCCCTAATTATACCCTTTCTTAGTGAGGGTGCAAGAAGTAATATAACTTTCTCAAGCTTATCCACATACATATAACCACCTTCCTCAACACAAAATTCTCACAAATAAATAACAATGTAGCAATGTATACTTTGATTAAAACAGTGCAAGGCAAACTGGTCATTTCCTTGGATGAAAGAAAAATCTCTTATTATTATATCATTTTATTGTCTATGTTGAATGAATAATTTCACTTAAGTTAGCATGCCTCTTTAATTCATTATTTTATAAAAATTATGCTATAATGTATGCTTCTGGAATTCCCTAAGCAACATATATTACTGTGAAATGCAAACCAACACTACAAAGAAAAGGATATTTGTGAATGTGTGTGTCTGTGTCTGTGTCTCTCTATGTGTGAACACAAACACAAATGCTCCTTGGTGTCTCATTGTCAGTATTACGTGGTGAAATACAGAGTTATCAACTTTTCTCCCAAATTAAAAAAAAAAAGTCTGATTTGTTGATAGTAGTCTTTTGGTTTCCGGGTGGATTTCTGTAAAATCTCTGTACAATCAATTTGGATAATATATGTACTGTGTTTGTTCGTTTTTGGACTTCTTTTGAGTCTAACAGAATTACAAGTTATAGATTTCCATGATAATAATTATTCCACTTTCATTTTTAAGAAAGTTGTATTTTATTGGTAGAAACAATACATTAATTCACAGACTGCAAGATAACTTTGAGGCATATTAGAGTCTCTAATACAGAAACTTGTGTTCAAATCTAGGCTCAGTTGTGTGACGATGGCATTATCTATGTGACTATAAGCAAATAATCACACCATGCTAGGCCTGTTTTCTCATCTCTAACATAAAAGGATTTATCTAAAAGGCTTTTATTAATTCTAAAATCTTTCCTTCGCATTAAATCTGAGCATTATAACTAGTGTGTATAGTTTGGTCTTCCACATAAATGATTATAGGTAAATTTAATACATTCTCATTTTTAAATAATATTATATTGAGGATGTGGCCAAAACATGGGTGTCTTCCACTTTCCTTACAACTTCCTAAAGCTTTCTAAAACATAATTTATGTGCAAGAGATAAAGCAATTTCAACTGTCTGCACAGTATAGAACACTAAGAACCCTACATAAGCAAAATCCAAAGTTACCAAAATCAGACAAAGTTAAACTCTAACGTTTACTACATGTACTCACTACTATCTTCCCTTAAAGCTCACAATTCTGGAGCAGGATTTACAGTACCCTTACAACATATATTTATTTATTTATTTATTTTTTTTAATGTTTTACAATCATTTCCTTAAAGTTCAGATTTTCTCCCCCCGCCCCTTCCTCACTACCCCCCTCCCTCCCCGTGACAGCATACAATTCTGTATAGGTTCTACATATATTTTCCTATTGAGCACATTTTCACTATAGTCATGCTGTGTAGTCGAACTAAAATAAATGGAAGAAATCATATAACAAATCAACACATAATACACTGAAACCCACACACACACAAACATGATCTGCTACATTCTGCAAATGACTTCCATATTTCTTTTTCTGAGTGTAGAAGGCATTTTGCCTCAGAAATTAGGACATTAGGATTTTTTTTTCCTCAGTAAGTTCTTGTGTTATTTCAAAGTTCCAAGTCTACCAGAGAAAAATTCTCACACACTGTGGTCGTTGCTGTGCACAAAGTTCTGCTGGTTCTGCTCCTTTCACTCAGCATCAGATCATATAAGTCCTTCCAGGCCTCCCTGAAGTCTTCTTGTTCATCATTTCTTATGGCGCAATAGTACTCCATTACATTCATATACCATTATTTATTCAGCCGTTCCCCAATTGATGGGCATCCCCTTGACTTCCAGTTTGTGGCTACCACAAAGAGTGCTGCTATAAATATTTTTGTACACGTGGGACCCTTTCCCATTTTTATAATCTCTTGGGGATACAGTCCTAGTTGCGATATTTCTGGGTAAAAGGATATGCACATTTTGGTAGCCCTTTGGGCATAGTTCCAAACCGTTCTCCAGAAGGGTTGGATGATCTCACTGCTCCACCAACAATGAATTAGTATTCCAATTCTCCCACATCCTCTCCAGCATTTATCATTTTCTTGTTCTGTCATGTTTGCCAATCTTATAGGTGTGATGTGGTACCTCAGAGTTGTTTTGATTTGCATCTCTCTAATCAATAGTGATTTACAACACTTTTTCATATGATTATAGATATCTTTGATTTCTTCCCCTGAAAATTGCTTGTTCAAATCCTTTGATCATTTATCAATTGGGAAATGACTTGTATGATTATATATTAGAGTCAGTTCTCTATATATTCTAGAAATGAGGCCTTCATCCCCGAGCTTAGCTGTAAAAATTTTTTCCCAATTTACTACATCCCTCCAAATTTTGGTTGCAATGGGCATGGTTGTGCAAAAACTTTTCAGTTTAAAGTAATCAAAATTATCCATCTTGTATTTCATAATGCTTTCTATCGTTTCTTAGAAAAAAATTCTTCCCCTCTCCATAAATCTGATACACTATTCCTTGCTTCTCCAGTTTATTCATGGTATCAATATTTATACCTAAATCATATACCCATTTGGACTTTACTCCTGTGTACGGTGTCAGGCATGGGTCTAGGCCTAATTTCCACCACACAGTTAACCAGTTTTCCCAGCAATTTTTGTCGAACAGTGAGTTCTTATTCCAGAAGCTGGGATCTTTGCGTTTATCAAACAGGAGGTTGCTATATTCCTTGCCTACTGTATCTTGAGTGCCAAGTCTATTCCATTTGTCTACCCCTCTGTTTCTTAGCCAATACCAAGTGGTTTCGATAATTGCTGCTTTATAATACAATTTGAGGTCTGGTAGCACTATGCCACCTTCCCAAGCATTTCTTTTCATTAGTCCCTTTGATATTCTGGACCTTTTGTTTTTCCAAATAAATTTTGATATTATTTTATCCAGCTCTAGAAAATAATTATGTGATAGTTTAATTGGCATGGCACTAAATAAGTAGATTAATTTAGGTAGAATTGTCATTTTTATTATATTAGCTCCGCCTACCCATGAACAACTGATGCTTTTCCACTTACTTAAATCAGACTTTATTTGTGCAAAAAGTATCTTGTAATTGTGTTCATATAATCCCTGGGTTTGTTTTGGCAGGTAAACGCCTAAGTATTTTATAGTGTCTACTCTAGCTTTAAATGGGATTTCTCTTTCTATCTCTTGCTGTTGGACTTTGTTGCTAATATATAGGAATGCAGAAGATTTGTGTGGGTTTATTTTGTAACCTGCAACTTTGCCAAAGTTGTATATTATTTCAAGTAGTTTTTTACTTGAATCTTTGGGATTCTCTAAGTATATCATCATATCATCTGCAAAGAGTGATAACTTAGTTTCTTCTTTGGCTATTTTTATTCCTTCAATTACTTTATCTTGTCTAATTGCTACCTCTAACATTTCTAGTACCATATTGAATAATAATGGTGATAATGGGAATCCTTGTTTCACCCCTGACCTTATTGGAAACGCATCTAGCTTATCCCCATTGCATATAATGCTTGCTGAAGGTTTTAGATAGACACTGCTTATTATTTTATGAAAAGTTCCCTTTATTCCTATGTTCTCCAGTGTTTTTAATAGGAATAGGTGTTGTATTTGTCTAAAGCTTTTTCTGCATCAATTGAGATAATCATGTAGTTTTTGTTAGTTTTGTTGTTGATATGATCAATAATACTAATAGTTTTCCTAATATTGAACCAGCCCTGCATTCCTGGTATGAAACCTACCTCATCATAATGTATTGTTCTCTTGATAAGATGTTGTATTCGTTCTGCTAAAATCTTGTTTAAAATTTTTGCATCTATATTCATTAGAGAAATTGGTCTATAATTTTCTTTTTCTGTTTTGTCTCTTCCTGATTTGGTATCAAAACCATATTTGTATCATAGAAAGAATTTAGGAGGACTCCTTCTTCCCCAATTTTCAAAAATAGTCTGCATAGTATTGGAATTAACTATTCTTTAAAGGTTTGATAGAATTCACTTGTGAATCCATCTGGTCCTGGAGATTTTTTCCTAGGGAGTTCATTGATGGCTTGTTCAATTTCTTTTTCTGAGATGGGGTGGTTTATTCAATATCCTCTTCTGTTAATCTGGGCAATTTGTATGTTTTTAAAATATTCATCCATCTCATTTAGATTATCGAATTTGTGGGCATAAAGTTGGGCAAAATAATTTCTAATTATTGTTTTAATTTCCTCCTCATGGGAGGTGAATTCACCCCTTTCATTTTTAATATTAGTAATATAATTTTCTTCTTTCTTTTTCTTAATCAAATTGACCAAAGGTTTATCAATTTTATTAGTTTTTTTCATAAAACCGACTATTGGTTTTATTTATTAATTCAATAGTTTTCTTAATTTCTATTTTATTAATCTCTCCTTTGGTTTTCAGTATTTCTAATTCGGTATTTTCTAGGGGATTTTCAATTTGTTCTTTTTCTAGCTTTTTCAGCTGCATACCCAAGTCATTGATTTCCTCTTTCTCTATTTTATTTATGTAGGCATTCAAAGATATAAAACTTCCCCTAAGAACTGCTTTTGCAGTATCTCATAAGATTTGGTAGGTTGTCTCATTGTTGTCATTCTCTTGAATGAAGTTGTTGATGGTTTCTATGATTTCTTCTTTAACCCATTCCTTTTTTAAGATTGGATTATTTAGTTTCCAATTGATTTTTGCTTTATCTTTCCATGGCCTTTTATTACATATAATTTTTATTGCATTATGATCTGAGAAGGATGCACTGATTATCTCTGCCTTTTTGCACTGGATTTTGAAATTTTTATGTCCTAGTACATGGTTAATTTTTGTAAATATTCCATGTACTGCTGAGAAAAAGGTATATTCCCTTCTATTCCCATTCAATTTCCTCCAAAGATCTAGCCTATCTACCTTATCTAGAGGTTTATTTACCTCCTTAATCTCTTTCTTGTTTATTTTGAGGTTAGATTTATCCAGTTGAGAAAGAGGGAAGTTGAGGTCCCCCACTAGTATAGTTTTCTGTCAATTTCTTCCTTCAACTCCCCCAACCTCTCCTCTAAGAATCTGGATGCTATACCACTTGGAGCATACATGTTTAGTAATGATATTGCTTCATTGTCTATGGTGCCTTTTAGCAGGATATAGTTTCCATCCTTATCCCTTTTGATTACATCTATTTCTGCTTTTGCTTTGTCTGAGATTAGGATTGCTATTCCTGCCTTTCTTACATCAGCTGAAGCACAATATATTCTGGTCCATCCTTTTACCTTTATCCTATGTGTATCCCCCCGTTTCAAATGTGTTTCTTGTAAGCAGCATATTGTTGGATTATGGCTTTTAATCCATTCTGCTATCCGTCTCCATTTTATGGGAGAATTCATTCCATTCACATTCACAGTTATGATTACAATCTGTGTATTTCCCTCCATCTTCTTTCCTACCATTTGTGCTTTTAGCTCTGCTGTATCCCTTCCCCTCCTCACTAGTATTCACTTTTCACCACCTCCTCTTGCCGCCTTCCCCTCCTTCTTTAACACCCCTCCCTTTACTCCCCTTTACTCTTATTGCTTCTTCCCTCCCTTTTAGCCTCCCTCCCATTTCTTCCCCCTTCCTCTCCCACTGCTTATAGAGCTAGCTAGGATTTTCTACTTAAGTTTATTGTTCCGTCCTTTAAACAAACCCTATGAGAGTACCTCTCACACAATGCCCACCCCCCCCTCCCCTCTTTCCCTCTACTATGATTTTGTACTTCTTCTTGTGATGTAATTTGCCATTTTCTGCTCCTTCCTTTTCACACCTCCTACTACAATCCCTTCTCATACTTAAATCATATTTTTTATCATGATATCATTTACTTTATACCCATTCCCCCTAAGCATATCCCTTTTATATTTCTTAATAGACACACAGTTCTCAAGACTTACAGGTATCATCTTCCATTATAGAGAGGTAAACAATTTGCCCTAATTGAGTAGCAAGTTGTCCCCCCCCCCACTGTTTACGTTTTTATGATTCTCTTGAGACCCACATTTGAAGATGGAATTGTCTATTAAGTGCTGGCGTTTTGGTCAGGAAGCTCTGGAAATCCCTTACTTCCTTGAATGACTTTCTCCTTGCCTGAAATGTTATGCTGAACTTTGCTGGGTAGTTGATCCTTGGTTGTAGTCCCAACTCCTTTGCCTTACGGAATATTGGGTTCCAATTCTTTCGATCTTTTAATGTAGAAGCTGCAAGGTCCTGTGTAATCCTGATTGTATATCCTTGATATTTAAATTGTTTCTTTCTGGCTGCTTGTAATATTTTCTCCTTCACTTGATAGCTCTGGAATTTGGCAACTATATTTCTTGGGGTTTTGAGTTTGGGATCCCTTTCAGGAGGGGAATGGTGGATTCTTTCGATGACTATTTTTCCCTCTGAATCCAGTACTTCTGGGCAGTTTTCCCTGATGGTTTCCTGGAAGATATTATCCAGGCTCTTTTCTCCATCCTGGGTTTCTGGCAGACCAATAATTCTTAAGTTTTCTCTTCTGAATCTATTTTCCAGGTCAGCTGTTTTTCCAATTTGATATTTTACATTTTCTTCTATCTTTTCATTCTTTAGATTTTGTTTGACTGATTCTTGCTGTCTCATTGAGTAGTTAGTTTCTACTTGCCCAATTCTAATCTTCATCAAATTGTTTTCTTCCGTTAACTTTTGTATCTCCTTTTCCATCTGCCCAATTTTTCCTTTTAAGAAGCTATTTTCTCCAGTTAATTTTTGTACTTCCTTTTCCATTTGCCCTTTTAGGAAGTTATTTTCTCCAGTTAATTTTCGAACTTCTTTTTCCATTTGTTCAATTTTCCTTTTCAAGGAGATGTTCTGATCAGTGAATTCTTTTTTAATAATTTTAAAATCATTGGCCAGTTTATCTTCTATTTCCTTCTTCAGCTGTTCCAGGAGAGCTACTTGTACTTGCGAGTATTTCACAGTCCCTTCTGAAGTCTCAGATGGAAGTACAGTCTCAGCTGTGACCTCTTTGGGGTTTGTGTTTTGGTCCTTATCCCCATAGAAAGATTTTATGGTTCTTCCGGCCCTCTGCTTTTTCCTCTTCATGATGTTGATTGAGTGTTGTGGTTCTGATTCTTTCAGTCAGAAGCTAGAGAACTTTTTGATGAGCTGATGTGTGAAAAAGCTAAAAGCAGGTTTTTGTTTGGTGTTTCCCTGATCAGCCCTGGGTTAGCTTGTTAATTGTGGGGAAGGGGTAGTCTGGTCACAGGAGATCTCCTCAGCTGATCTGAGACAAAGGCAAGCTCAGGGACTGGTAATCCCAGCTGCCCTATTTTCTTTCTGATTCCCCTGGACAGGTGAGGTATGCCTAGATGCAAATGCGTGTTCCCACCCCTCCTGGGGCTCCTCTACTTGTGCTGTGGCTTGCCTGGTTCCTAGTGCAAGTTTTCTCTGCCCTGGGTCCTCTGTCCTTCCAGTTTGCCTCTGCCACTGTATGAGGACTCCCCCTTAGCTATTTTCCTCGTCTCAGGTGTTGTGAGACTATTGGCCACCTTCTTCTATTTCTACTGATCTGGGATTTTTCTGGGGAGATATTTTATGGTTCTTTCACGGTCATCAAGGGGGGAGAAGAGAGCATTTACTGATCACTCTGCCATCCTGTCTCCCGGAAGTTCAAGTAGGTGACTTACTGAAGTTTGATCTTTGGGCTGAAGGTCTCAGGAGCTGCTGTGCTGATAATCTGGTGCTCCACGGCTCTCACTGACTTGGTTCAGCTTGTCTCCCGCCCTGGGTGCCACTCCTCTAGTTCCACCCGCCACTCAGGTTTCTCGGATCTCTTCTGCTCTGTTGTGCTGGCCACGCTGCGCTGTGCCCTGTGGGCTCACCCCCGCAGAACAGATCCTTCCTGTGGACCTTCCAGTCCAACTTGAGCTCTGAATCCATCACCGCCTGTCTCCCACTCAATTCCGCACCTCCAAAATGTGGCCAGATTCTCCTTTCAGAGGTACCTGGCAGAGTTTGTCCGAGAGCTTAGGTGAGTCATTGCTCTCACTCCTCCATTTTGGCTCCGCCCTTACAACATATATTTAAAACAAAACTCCACTCTAACCCCCTCACTCCTCTCAGAATTTTAGAAAAATGAAATGCAAATGCTTGATCTAAGTTGAACATGAGCACATCAACACTATTTATTGCAACAAGGCTAAGCAAGATAACTAAGGAAGGAAAAGGATCTCAGAAACAACATCAAATATGTAGTTTTCAAGGATTCCACCAAGTTTAAGGGAAAGAGTCAAGAATCCAGCTTGTGTTAGTTCTGTCTCCTGTCATTTACTTAGTAAGAAACTGAGGACAGTGAAATGTGAATTGTTAAGTATAGGAGCAAGATGTGAAGATTTTGAGATAGAGACCCAGAAAAACACAGTGAAAAAGAAATAAGAAAGAGTCAGAAAATGAAAAATAGGGAAATATAAAAAAAGACTTAAATTTCCTTAAATCTCAGTTGGAATAAAACAATTCAAAAACTTGAGCATGACATATAAAGCAAGAGGGAAGATATGTATTATTAGCATAACAGAATATGGCGTCTGATCAAGTAAAACACTCCAGACATGTATTAATTCTCTCTAATAGGAAGCCACACCAGGATGTTCCTGAACAATTTCCATGATAAGTAGGTGTCAATTAAGGAGAATTAATGCCTTGTGCAGAAAAAAAAATGACTGGCAAAATGGAAAAAAATAATCTGTGGTGACACATCTCAATAAAGAATGAGAATAAAGGATATCTTATTGAGAATGCAAATATCTACAAGGAAATAATATTACAGAAAAAAGAGGCAAAAACCAAAAATAGAATTGAAAGAAAGATATGATAACCATACAGGCAAAACATTGGTCTTGAAGACAAAATGCATAGAGGAAATTGAAGAATTATAGATCTCACAGAATAACATGAGAAATAAACTAACTGAATCCTACAATGCAAGATATAGCACAAGAAAACTGAACAGAATTTCTGAACATAAACAAAAAGTGCCATCCAAAAGAATCCAGATTGAATCTAGAAAATGAAACAAAAGAAAAATAACAAAAAAAGGCAACAACAATAAACTATACCATAAAGTCTGAGACAAATAGTTGTTAAACTTAACAGTTCCAATGTCAAATGAAACACATTCAAATATAAAGGAAAGAAAATTGAAATCCGAGAAGACTCTTCGTCACCCACTAGAAATTCCCCTTCTGTTAATTTCACAATAGGGATCTTATGTCTTAGAAATTTTTCTTCCACTCTTGTTAGGTAAGTAATTACTTACATGTTCATATTATGAAACATTTCTTACTGATTTCTCTCAGTTCAGGAATTGTTAATTAGACCTTTGCTCTCTCACACTGCAAAATTTTGAAAATATCTTTCCTCATTTATATTATAAAGCATATATTATATGTATATTTGAAAATATAAGTTTTTATTAAGTTCCTTTCTTACTCTTTTTAAGTATCAAAAGGCTCAATTTTTCCATTCACAATATCTTTTTTTTCCTTTGACATATACTACAGATAGTTAAACAGATAAATAGGTATAGATATAGATTTATGTTTGCACATATACATATACACACAAAACTTATATAGTTATTTCTGTGCTTTTCATCATTGAGTCTCTCATATGTAAAGGACCTTAAAAGAATCTTTTGGCCCTGGTCAAAATATCGGCGAATAGATTGTTGTCAACCTACAGAATTAACATTACTTTAATCATATATTTAAACTTTTAGTGGCAGCCTCTTTTAAAACCAAGACTTCTACTCTCATATGCTGAGTGTTACTGTCTGTAAGCTCTCTGCTGGCAAATACAACTACCTCTTGGTGGTTATCTCTCTCTTCAAGACTACTCCTAAACTCTCTAGACTGGCATATATGTACAAGGCAAATGATCAGCATTGGTCAACAATGATGCATATATGAGGCACTTTACCAAATATTAAGAAACTTTGTTCACCTTTATTAGTCTATTGATCTCAAATGGGCTTGGTAGATGTAAATCCTTTGTCACTCTCTTCGGTTTTTCTTCATTTTTATTTGCATGAGAAAGATTGTTTAGCAATGTAGCAATTTCAGTGCCGCTCATAATAACTGCCAAATCACAGAACAAATCTTCAGATTTCAAGGTAATGTGGACATTGTCATATCAGAAGCATGTTTTTAACTTCTCAGAACAAATGCTTTAATTCTGTTGAGATACAAATTTGAAAGTGCCTCTGCAAAATGGTATTTGTCAATTGGCACAAATCAATCAACTCATGGTAAGTGTCTAAAAAACTTGTGTTGTGTAACTAACAACCTCAATCTTTCTTCATATTCTTCCTATGTCTTTCATAAAACAATGAAAACATCAAGGTATACCAATATTTACAAGTATTTATTTCCCTGACTACTTTCTCTATTAACTGGTCAGGTGAACCTACAATGTGATAAACTAGTCAAGTCGAACTATACAGTCTTTGCCTTCCTTTGCCATTAGAATCTGATAACATACATTGTATAAATCCAACACTAAAAAACACTGCCTTAAGTGTGCAAGACAGGCTGCCAACACAGTCTGAACCATTTGATTAATAAGGTAATTTAATTTTCCTTCTCAAAGTCATACTACCTCAGATGTCTTCCAGCCATTTCCTAGTTCTAATGCATGAATTTTTTACTTGTTCTTCTCCAGGGAAGTAAGGTAAAATATTCCTAATCTGAGTTTATGATAGCTGTCTTCAGTGAGATATTTACTCACTCTTGGGGTTTCTCTTTCTTTTTTATTGGACCTGGTTTTGACTCTATCCATTGAAAAGCTTTCTCTGAATTAATTTAGAGGACCCAAATAAAACTATACCAACTCAAGGTATTCTTTCAATTATCATGCTCTCAAATTCTCCTTATGTTATTATAACCTCTATTTGATGAATAATTTTTTCTCTTCAGTTACCAGATGCTGTCTCTTATCATCAGTATGTTCAATAATTTTAAATAACTAAATGACTCAGCTCAGCGTTTACAGAGCACTAAATAAATCGCCTCTTGATATTTTTTTTTTTATTTTGGTGTAATTTACATTATGAATCTGACAAATTTTTACCGTTCTTTTGATTTTAATTGAATGTCCTAATCATTATCCCTTTGGTCTATTCCCAAAATTAAACAACTCAATATGATTTCTTACTTCAAAATATAAAAAATGTTTTCAAGGACATTTTACCAATTTTTTTAGTAGATCAATCCATGATAACGGCATTCAATAAACCAGTAAAAGTGAGATAAATGCCTAACTTGCAATATTACACTGAGGAAAACAACATCCTAAACAGATGACATGCAATTGATAAACATTAAGAAAAATTGGCATCAATATGACAGAAATAGTGCTTCATTTGTAGTACAATTGATAAATAAATAGGTGACACAGACCATGAAGAATATCCAATTTTGTGGCTGACATTATGGAAATGGGTACTTTACTCAAGTAAGTAGTTTATAATTGTATCAGAGGCTTATTACAGGGAAGAGAATTAAGGAAGGAGAGATTAATGAAACATAAAACAAAGCAAGAATTAAAATATTAAAAAAATAAAACAAAAGCAAAAATAATAATAATACATCTGATTACTTAATATTGTATAAGAACTGCAAAAAAATTCAGTGTCTTAAAATAAAAAGATTTCAATCCCGTGGGCTTTGAAAACTTCTTAAGAATAAATGGAAAAAAGAAAAATGTCTTTAAAAAGATGTCAGTAATTCTCGTCTAATAAATGTGCCTAATTTGAAAAGAAAAAAATAAGAAGGTGGAAATATGATAGAAGAAAGGCAAAGTGAGGTATATTTGATAACTCTTAAGCCTGATTCTACATAAGACATTTTTTTTTAAAATCAGGATACTGAACATAACTCCTACACATGAATTATATAGGGTGGCACCGATATTTTGTTTCTGAACCAGAGGACCTATAACAATATGTCTAGATGATTGACTCTATTTTTCCTTTGTTTTTGTTTTTTTGATATTTGAGATCAGTTTTTTTTTTTTTTATGATTCTGTGGATGTAAAGCACTTAGTGCAGACAGAGAAAGGAAGAGGTCATGTAGTATGTCACGACATGGCAGTAAGATAGTGTTGTTGGATGGTACAGAAATTCCATGGGTAGTGCCCTTTTGTCTTAGTATATTCTCCTGCCTGTTTTGGCAGGATGGCCATAACGCTGTGTCTGGGTGAATTGCATAGCATCATCTCTTATATTAATCTTTTTTTTTTTTTTTTTACATGGCATTAATCTTGACGTTGCTTTGCTTCCCTGAGTTGAAGGCATCAACCATAAATAAACTAATTTGTGGAGACATCAGGAATCTGTTTTGTTCAGGCTCCTATTCAAGGACTCTTACCTTTTCTGTACTGCCAACTCCTTGTTAGATACCTACAACTAGATGACGAGTAGAAATCTTAAACTCAACAAATCTAAAACATAATTCTTTACCATTCTACTTCTAATCTCTACCTGCTTGCAAACACATATTTCCTGTGAAATTGCCAGTCACTCACGTCTGAAACTCTGGAGTCATTATCCACTCCTTCTCATTCACCCTTCACATCCAGTTTCCAAGCTTTATTGATACACACATACACACATACACACATATATACGTATATTTGTATATGTATATACACACGCATATATGTACATACATATCAATATATATATATACATAAATATAATACTCATCTGTGTATATATATATATATATATATGTATATATATATACAACCACATATTATATAGATATATGAAAATCAGGAAACTTCCTTTTTCACTACCAGGGTTACTACCCTAGTTCAGGATATTATTATCTGTTCTCTGAAATACTGCAGTAGTCTCTTGTTTTTGAAAATGCTTACTTATTTACTTTTAGTTCTCAACATTCATTTCCACAAAATTTTGATTTCCAAATTTTCTCCCCATCTCTCCCCCAACCCTATAACACTTTGGATAGTGATTACTCCTTCCCTCAATATGCCTTCTCCCCTATCACATTTTCCCTTGTCTCTATCTTCTCTCTTTTCTTGTAGGGCAAGATAGATTTCTATGCCCCATTACCTGCATTTCTTATTATCCTGTGGTATTCAAAAACAATTTTCAACATTCATTCCTGATACTTTGAATTCCAACTTCTCTCCCTTCCTCCCTCCCCACCCATCCACTTTGAGAAGGCAAGCAATTCAATATAGGCATTATATGTGTAGTTTTGCAAAAGATTTCCATAATAGTCATGTTGTGACTGTGATTAATATGGAAACGTTTATACATAATAGCATATTTATAAGTGATTTCAAACTGCCTACCATTTTCAGAAGAGGGGAGGGAGAGAAATTTGGAGCTTAAAATTTTATAAAATGAATGTAAAATATTTCTGGATATGTAATTGGGGAAAATAAAATGCTATCCAAAAAAATAAAGACTCTTAAAAAAAAAAAAACCTTAAGCACCATCTTCCACAGGAAGTCTTTCTTCATCCCCTTTCCTAAAGTTTTCCAAAATATTTGAATTAATTTGTAGAAACGTGCATTTATTCACTTTATGTTTCATAAACACAGAAAATTACGTGTTACATAAATAAAAATATGTACACACATATATATCCCATTTATATGTGTGAGAGAGAAGCACACACACACACAAACACACACACACACACACATGCACTCAAAGACACACGCATAATTTTACTCCTCCATTAGAATATGAAACTCTTTTCCAGGAAAGATTTGTTGCTTCTTCTTTTAAACTTGATATGCTTAGCACAGTGTCTGGTCCATAGTAGGAGCTTTATAAATTCTTTTTTTTTTTTATTTTTTTAATGTTTTACAATTATTTCCTTAAAGTTAAGATTTTATCCCCCCTACCCTTCCCCCAATACCCCGCTCCCTCCCCATGACAGCATACAATTCTGTTTAGGTTCTACATATATTTTCCTATTGAGCACATTTTCACTATATTCATGCTACGTAGTCAAACTAAGATAAATGGAAGAAATCACAAAACAAATCAACACATAATACACTGAAACCCACCCACACCCAAACATGATCTGCTACATTCTGCAA
Source organism: Bettongia penicillata ogilbyi (assembly GCA_023548195.1). NCBI lineage: Eukaryota > Metazoa > Chordata > Mammalia > Diprotodontia > Potoroidae > Bettongia > Bettongia penicillata. The sequence continues at coordinate 2,696,814 of JAJHZJ010000016.1, read as the reverse complement.
ATGACTTCCACATTTCTTTCTCTGAGTGTGGAAGGCATTTTGCCTTAGAAGACCGACATTAGGATTTTTTTTTTTTCTCAGTAAGTTCTTGTGCTATTACAAAGTTCCAAGTCTACCAGAAAAAACTGTCGCACACTGTGGTCATTGCTGTGCACAGAGTTCTCCTGGTTCTGCTCCTTTCGCTCAGCATCATGTCATATAAGTCCTTCCAGGCCTCCCTGAAGTCTTCTTGTTCATCATTTCTTATGGCACAATAGTACTCCATTACAGTCATATACCATAATTTATTCAGCCATTCCCCAATTGATGGGCATCCCCTTGACTTCCTGTTTTTGGCTACCACAAAGAGTGCTGCTATAAATATTTTTGTACACGTGGGACCCTTTCCTGTTTTTATAATCTCTTGGGGATAGAATCCTAGTAGTGATATTTCTGGGTCAAAGGGTATGCACATTTTTGTAGCCCTTTGGGCATAGTTCCAAACCGTTCCCCAGAATGGTTGGATGATCTTACAGCTCCACCAACAATGAATTAGTGTTCCAACTCTCCCACATCCTCTCCAGCATTTATCATTTTCTTGTTCTGTCATGTTTGCCAATCTTACAGGTGTGATGTGGTACCTCAGAGTTGTTTTGATTTGCATCTCTCTAATCAATAGTGATTTGGAGCACTTTTTCATATAATTATAGATATCTTTGATTTCTTCCCCTGAAAATTGCTTGTTCATATCCTTTGACCATTTATCAATTGGGGAATGACTTGGATGGTTATATATTTGAGTCTGTTCTCTATATATTCTGGAAATGAGGCCTTTATCCCCGAGCTTAGCTGTAAAAATTTTTTCTCAGTTTACTACATCCCTCCGAATTTTGGTTGCATTGGGTTTGGTTGTGCAAAAACTTTTCAGTTTAAAGTAATCAAAATTATCCATCTTGCATTTCATAATGCTTTCTATCGTTTCTTTAGAAAAAAATTCTTCCCCTCTCCATAAATCTGATAAACACACTATACCTTGCTTCTCCAGTTTATTCATGGTATCAATCTTTATACCTAAATCATGCACCCATTTGGACTTTATTCTTCTGTACGGTATCAGACATATGTCTATGCCTAATTTCCACCACACAGTTAACCAGTTTTCCCAGCAATTTTTGTCGAACAATGAGTTCTTATCCCAGAAGCTGGGATCTTTGGGTTTATCAAACAGGAGGTTGCTATATTCCTTGCCTACTGTGTCTTGAGTGCCAAGTCTATTCCATTTGTCTACCCCTCTGTTTCTTAGCCAATACCAAGTGGTTTTGATAATTGCTGCTTTATAATACAATTTGAGGTCTGGTAGCGCTAGGCCACCTTCCCAAGCATTTCTTTTCATTAGTCCCTTTGATATTGTGGACCTTTTGTTTTTCCAAATGAATTTTGATATTATTTTATCCAGCTCTAGAAAATAATTATCTGATAGTTTAATTGGTATGGCACTAAGTAAGTAGATTAATTTAGGTAGAATTGACATTTTTATTATATTAGCTTGGCTTACCCATGAACAACTGATGTTTTTCGACTTACTTAAATCTGACTTTATTTGTGCAAAAAGTATCTTGTAATTGTGTTCATATAATCCCTGGGTTTGTTTTGGCAGGTAAACGCCTAAGTATTTTATAGTGTCTACTCTAGCTTTAAATGGGATTTCTCTTTCTATCTCTTGCTGTTGGACTTTGTTGCTAATATATAGGAATGCAGAAGATTTGTGTGGGTTTATTTTGTAACCTGCAACTTTGCCAAAGTTGTTTATTATTTCAAGTAGTTTTTTACTTGAATCTCTGGGATTCTCTAAATATATCATCATATCATCTGCAAAGAGTGATAACTTAGTTTCTTCTTTGGCTATTTTTATTCCTTCAATTTCTTTATCTTGTCTAATTGCTACCGCTAACATTTCTAGTACCATATTGAAAAATAATGGTGATAATGGGCATCCTTGTTTCACCCCTGACCTTATTGGAAATGCCTCTAGCTTATCTCCATTGCATATAATACTTGCTGAAGGTTTTAGGTAGATACTGCTTATTAGTTTATGGAAAGTTCCCTTTATTCCTATGTTCTCCAGTGTTTTTAATAGGAATGGGTGTTGTATTTTGTCGAAAGCTTTTTCTGCATCAATTGAGATAATCATGTGGTTTTTGTTGGTTTTGTTGTTGATATGATTAATAATGCTAATAGTTTTCCTAATATTAAACCATCCTTGCATTCCTGGTAAGAAACCTACCTGATCATAATGTATTATTCTCTTGATAAGATGCTGTATTCGTTTTGCTAAAATCTTGTTGAAAATTTTTGCATCTATATTCATTAGAGAAATTGGTCTATAATTTTCTTTTTCTGTTTTGTCTCTTCCTGGCTTGGGTATCAAAACCATATTTGTACCATAGAAAGAATTTCGTAGTACTCTTTCTTCCCCAATTTTCAAAAATAGTCTGCATAGTATTGGAATTTTCACTTGTGAATCCATCTGGTCCTGGAGACTTTTTCCTAGGGAGTTCATTGATGGTTTGTTCAATTTCTTTTTCTGAGATGGATTTGTTTAAGTATTCAATTTCCTCTTCTGTTAATCTGGGCAATTTGTATTTTTTAAAATATTCATCCATCTCATTTAGATTATCGAATTTGTGGGCATAAAGTTGGGCAAAATAACTTCTAATTATTGTTTTAATTTCCTCCTCATTGGAGGTGAGTTCACCCCTTTCATTTTTAATATTAGTAATATGATTTTCTTCTTTCTTTTTTTAATCAAATTGACCAAAGGTTTATCAATTTTATTAGTTTTCTCATAAAACCAACTATTGGTTTTATTTATTAATTCAATAGTTTTCTTAATTTTAATTTTATTAATCTCTCCTTTGGTTTTCTGTATTTCTAATTTGCTATTTTCTTGGGGATTTTCAATTTGTTCTTTTTCTAGCTTTTTCAGCTGCATACCCAAGTCATTGATCTCCTCTTTCTCTATTTTACTTATGTAGGCATTCAAAGATATAAAACTTCCCCTAAGAACTGCTTTTGCAGTATCCCATAAGATTTGGTAAGTTGTCTCATTATTGTCATTCTCTTGAATGAAGTTGTTGATTGTTTCTATGATTTCTGCTTTAACCCATTCCTTCTTTAGGATTAAAATATTTAGCTTCCATCTGATTTTTGCTTTATCTTTCCATGGTCTTTTATTACATATAATTTTTATTGCATTATGATCTGAGAAGGATGCACTGATTATCTCTGCCTTTCTTTACTGGATTTTGAGATTTTTATGTCCTAGTACATGGTCAATTTTTGTAAATGTTCCATGTACTGCTGAGAAAAAGGTATATTCCTTTCTATTCCCATTCAATTTTCTTCAAAGATCTATCATATCTACCTTATCTAGAGTTTTATTTACCTCCTTAACCTCTTTCTTGTTTATTTTGAGATTAGATTTATCAAGTTCAGAAAGAGGGAGGTTGAGGTCCCCCAATAGTATAATTTTGCTGTCAATTTCTTCCTTCAGCTCCCTCAACCTCTCCTCTAAGAATCTGGATGCTATACCACTTGGAGCCTACATGTTTACTAATGATATTGCTTCATTGTCTATGGTGCCTTTTAGCAGGATATAGTTTCCATCCTTATCCCTTTTGATTACATCTATTTCTGCTTTTGCTTTGTCTGAGATTAGGATTGCTACTCCTGCCTTTCTTACATCAGCTGAAGCACAATATATTCTGCTCCATCCTTTAACCTTTACCCTATGTGTATCCCCCCGTTTGAAATGTGTTTCTTGTAAGCAGCATATTGTTGAATTATGGCTTTTAATCCATTCTGCTATCTGTCTCCGTTTTATGGGAGAATTCATTCCATTCACATTCACAGTTATGATTACAATCTGTGTATTTCCCTCCATCTTCTTTCCTACCATTTGTGCTTTTAGCTCTGCTGTCTCCCTTCCCCTACTCACTAGTATTCACTTTTCACCACCTCCTCTTGCCGCCTTCCCCTCTTTCTTTTAGCCCCCCTTCCTTATCTCCCCTTTACTCTTATTGCTTCTTCCCTCCCTTTTGCCTCCCTCCCCTTTCTTCCCCCTTCCCCTCCTACTGTTTATAGAGCTAGTTAGGATTTTCTACTTAAGTTTATTGTTCCATCCTTTAAACAAATCCGATGAGAGTACCTCTCACACAATGCTCATCTCCCTCCCCTTTTTCCCTCTATGATTTTGTACTTATTCTTGTGATGTAATTTGCCATTTTCTGCTTCCTCCTTTTCACACCTCCTACTACACTCCCTTCTCATACTTAAATCACATTTTTTATCATGATATCATTTACTTTATACCCGTTCCCCCTATGCTTATCCCTTTTATATTTCTTAAAAGGTAAACAAGATAAATAGATATCATCTTCCCTTTTAGGGAGGTGAACAACTTGCCCTCATTGAGTAGCAAGTTGTTCCCCCCCCCCCACTGTTTACCTTTTTATGATTCTCGTGAGACCTGCATTTGAAGATCGAATTGTCTATTAAGTGCTGGCGTTTTGGTCAGGAAACTCTGGAAATCCCTTACTTCTTTGAATGACTTTCTCCTTGCCTGAAATGTTATGCTGAACTTTGCTGCGTAGTTGATCCTTGGTTGCAGTCCCAGCTCCTTTGCCTTGTGGAATATTGGGTTCCAATTGTTTCGATCTTTTCATGTAGATGCTGCAAGGTCCTGTGTAATCCTGATTGTATCTCCTTGATATTTAAATTGTTTCTTTCTGGCTGCTTGTAATATTTTCTCCTTCACTTCATAGCTCTGGAATTTGGCAACTATATTTCTTGGGGTTTTGAGTTTGGGATCCCTTTCAGGAGGGGAACGGTGGATTCTTTCGATGACTATTTTGCCCTCTGAATCTAGTACTTCTGGGCAGTTTTCCTTGATGATTTCCTGGAAGATATTTTCCAGGCTCTTTTCTCCATCCTGGGTTTCTGGCAGGCCAATAATTCTTAAGTTTTCTCTTCTGCATCTATTTTCCAGGTCAGTTGTTTTTCCAATTAGATATTTTACATTTTCTTCTATCTTTTCATTCTTTAGATTTTGTTTGACTGATTCTTGCTGTCTCATTGAGTCATTAATTTCTACTTGCCCAATTCTAATCTTCATCAAATTATTTTCTTCTGTTAACTTTTGTATCTCTTTTTCCATCTGCCCAATTTTTCCTTTTAAGAAAATTTTCTCCAGTTAATTTTTGTACTTCCTTTTCCATTTGGCCTTTCAGAAATTTATTTTCTCCAGTTAATTTGTGAACTTCTTTTTCCATTTGTTCAATTTTCCTTTTCAAGGAGATGTTCTTATCAGTGAATTCTTTCTTAATAATTTTAAAATCATTGGCCAGTTTATCTTCTTTTTCCTTCTTCAGCTGTTCCAGGAGAGCACATTCATAGTCCCTTCTGAAGTCTCAGATGGAAGTACAGTCTCAGCTGTGACCTCTTTGGGGTTTGTGTTTTGGTCCTTATCCCCATAGAGAGATTCTGTGGTTCTTTCAGCCCTCTTCTTTTTCCTGTTCATGATTTTGATTGAGTGTTGTGGCTTCTGTTTTTTTCCAGTCAGAAGCTAGAGAACTTTTTGCTGAACTGATGTGTGAAAAAGCTAAAAGCAGGTTTTTGTTTGGTGTTTCCCTGATCAGCCCTGAGTTTAGCTTGTTAAGTGTGGGGGAGGAGTGGTCTGGTCCCAGGAGATCTCAGCTAAATTGAGGAAAAGGCAAGCTCAGGAGCTGGTAATCCCAACTGCCCTATTGTCTTTCTGATTCCCCTGGACAGCTGATTCACGCCTAGATGCTAATGCGTCTTTCCAACCCTCCTCGGTCTCCTCTCCTGGCGGTGAGGCTTGCCTGGGTCCTAGAGCAAGTTTTCTCTGCCCTGGGTCCTCTGTCCTTCAGGTTTGCCTCTGCCACTGTATGAGGACTCCCCCTTAGCTATTTTACTCGTCTCAGGTGTTACGAGACTATTGGTCTCCTTCTTCTAATTCTACTGATCTGGGATTTTTCTGGGGAGATATTTTATGGTTCTTTCATGGTCATCAAGGTGGGAAGAGAGAGCATTTACTGATCATTCCGCCATCCTGGCTTCCGGAAGTTCAAGTAGGTAACTTACCGAAGTTTGATCTTCAGGCTGAAGGTCTCAGGAGCTGCTGCGCTGATATCTGGTGCTCCACGGCTCTCACTGACTTGGTTTGGCTTGTCTCCCACCCCGGGTGCTGCTCCTCTGGTTCTGCCTGCCACTCAGGTTTCTCGGATCTCTTCTGCTCCACTGCGCTGGCTGTGCTGTGCTGGCCACGCTGCACTGTTTGCTGTGGGCTCACCCCCGCAGAACAGATCCTTCCCGGGAACTTTCCAGTCCCACCTGAGCTCCGAATCCATCACGGTCTGTCTCCCACTTGATTCTGCACCTCCAAAATTTGGTCAGATTCTCCTTTCAGAGGTACCTGGAGGAGTTTGTCTGAGAGCTTAGGTGAGTCACTGCTCTCACTCCTCCCGCTTTATAAATTCTTGAGGAAGTTTCAGTGTTGTCACTTACTAATTGTGAAATTTAGAGTGAGTGATTACATTTTTCTGGGTATCTGTTTACCATACTGTAAGACTGGGTGTTTGCACTAGGTAAGAGTAGGATCCCTTCCAGTCTTGTGTCTTTTATCATGGACAACTTTTTGTAATCCATGTGATCATCTCGCAAACATAATTTCATTGAATGTAAGAGCTCTTTTTTTCTTTTCATTTTCAATGAGTATCCTCTCCAAAATAACCTAAAATTTATCACAGTATCATTCCTGCCATCCTAATGCAATGAACACTAATAATAGTGATAATTAAGAAAAATCAAATTGTTCTAATTCAGTTTTAAACCTTAGTGATAAATGCAGCATGGAAGTAATGTAAGGCAGGGTAAAGTATGAAGCAAAGAATTATTTCAAGTAAATTAATACCTCAGAGATGGGATCTCAAATCTTAAATCTTCAACTTCATAGGAATGCTTGCATTCAAACAAATTGGCCTGTAACACTTTTTTGTAACTAATGTAATTTGTTGTTAAGAATTTTGACATTGTGGGGCAGAGCCAAGATGGCAGAGTGAGATCAATGACTCACCTAAGCTCTTGAACAAACTCCTTCAGATACCTGTGAAAGAAGAATCTAACCAAATTTTGGAGGTGCAAAATCCAGTGGGAGACAGACTGTGATGGATTCGGAGCCCAAGTTAGACTAGAAGGTCCACAGGAACGCAGTGTGTCCAGAGCAGCAGAGCAGAAGGGGCCTGGCAAATCCAAGCAGGCAGAACTGGCAGAACAACACCAAAGGGCCAGAGACAAGCCTAGTCAGAGATCTTGAGCACCAGATATCAGCTCAGCAGCTCCTGAGATTTTCAGCCCAAAGATTAAACATTGGTAAGTTACCTACTTGAACTTCCGGGAGCCAGGATGGCAGAGTGATCAGTAAATGCTCTCTCCTCCCCCCTTGATGACCATGAAAGAATCATAAAATATTTCCCTAGAGAAATCCTGGTTCAGCTGAAACAGCAGAGGGGTCAAATAGTCTCATAATACCTGAGACTAGGAAAATAGCCAAGGGGGATTCCTCATACTGTGCTAGAGGAAAACAGGAAGGATAGAGGACACAGGGCAGAGAAAACTCACACTAGGACCCAGGCAAGCCTCAGCACCAGGAGAGGAGCCCCAGGAGAGATGTGAACAAACATTAGCATCTAGGCATGCCTCAGCACTCCAGGGGAATTGGAAAGACAATAGGGGAACTGGGATCACCATCCCCTGAGTTTGCCTTTGCCTCTGTTCACCTGAGGAGATCTCCTGTGACCAGACCACCCCTTCCCCATGCCTAACAAGCTAACCCCAGGGCTGATAAGGGAAACACCAAACAAAAACCTGCTTTTAACTTTTTCATACATCATCTCAGCACAAAGTTCTGTAACTTCTGACTGAAAGAACCAGAAGCCACAACACTCAGTCAACATCACAAACAAGAAAAAGCAGATGAAGGGAGAAAAAACTGTAGAATTTTTCTATGGGAATAAGGAGCAAAACACAAACACCAAAAAGGTCAGAGCTGAGAATATACTTCCATATGAAACTTCAGAAGGGATTACAAACTGCTCACAAGCACAAGCAGCTCTCCTGGAACAGCTGAAGGAGAAAATAGAAAATTAACTGGCCAATGGTTTTAAAATTATGATAAAAGAATTCACTGATGAGAACATCTTTTTGAAAAGGAAAATTGAACAAACGGAAAAGGAAGTACAAAAATTAACTGGAGAAAATAGCTCCTTAAAGGGAAAAATTGGCCAGATGGAAAGGAGATGCAAAAGTTAACTGAAGAAAACAATTTGAAAAGATTGCAATTGGTCAAGTAGAACCTAATGACTCAATGAGACAGCAAGAATCAGTCAAAGAAAATCTAAAGAATGAAAAGATAGAAGAAAATGTAAAATATGTAATTGGAAAAACAACTGACCTGGAAAATAGATCCAGGAGAGAAAATTTAAGAATTATTGGCCTGCCAGAAACCCATGATGGAGAAAAGAACCTGGACAATATATCTTCCAGGAAATCATCAAGGAAAACTGCCCAGAAGTGGTAGATTCAGGGGGCAAAATAGCCATCGAAAGAATCCACCACTCCCCTCCAGAAAGGGATCCCAAACTCAAAACCCCAAGAAATATCGTTGCCAAATTCCAGAGCTATCAAGTGAATGAGAAAATATTACAAGCAGACAGAAAGAAAAAATTCAAATATCAAGGAGATACAGTCAGTATTATATAGGACCTCGCAGCCTCTACATTAAAAGATTGAAAGAATTGGAACCAAGTATTCCATAAGGCAAAGGAGTTGTGACTACAACCAAGGATCAACTACGCAGCAAAGTTCAGCATAACATTTCAGGCATGGAGAAAGTCGTTCAATGAAGTATGGAATATCCAGAGCTTCCCGACCAAAACTCCAGAACTTAATAGACAGTTCGATCTTCAAAGCAGGTCTCAAAAGTATCATATAAAGGTAAACGGGGGGAAACAAAAACAAAAACAAATACTTGTTATTCAATTAAGGCAAACTGTTTACCCCCGCTGTAAGGGAAGATACCTGTTGATCTTGAGATCTGTGCGGTTATTATGAAATATAACAGGGATATACATAGAGGGAACCGGTATAAAGTAAATGATGTCATGATAAAAATATGATTTAAGTATGAGAAGGGATTGTAATAGGACGTGTGAAAAGGAGGAAGCAGAAAATGGCAAATTGCATCACAAAAAGTAGTACTAAATTATAGTAGAGGGAAAAAGGGGAGGATGATGAGCATTGTTTGAGAGGTACTCAAATCTGATTTCTTTAAAGGGCAAAACAATAAACTTAAGTAGATAATCCTAACAAGCTCTATAGGCAGTAGGAGGGGAAGGGGGAAGAAAGGGGAGGGAGGCTAAAAGGGAGGGAAGAAGCAATAAGAGTAAAGGGGAGGAAAAAGGAGAGGGGCTAAAAGAAGGAGGGGAAGGCTACAGGAGGAGGTGGTGAGAAGTGAATACTATTGAGGAGGGGAAGGGAGACAGGAGAGCTAAAATCACAAACGGTGGGAAAGAGGAAGGAGGGAAATAATTGTAATTGTAATCATAACTGTGAATGTGCATGGAATGAATTCTCCCACAAAACGGAGACGGATAACAGAATGAATTAAAAGACATGATCCAACAGTATGCTGCTTACAAGAAGCACATCTGAAACGGGGGGATACACAGAGGATAAGGATCAAAGGATGGAGCAGAATATATTATGCTTCAGCTGATGTAAGAAAGGCAGGTGTAGCAATCCTAATCTCAGACAAAGCAGAAACAGAAATAGATTTAATCAAAAGGGATAAGGATGGAAATTATATCCTGCTAAAGGCATCATTGACAGTGAAGCAATATCATTACTAAACACGTGTGCTCCAAGTGGCATAGCACCCAGATTCTTAGAGGAGAGGTTGTGGGAGTTGAAGGAAGAAATTGACAGCAAAACTATACTAGTGGGGGACCTCAAACTCCCCCTCTCTGAACTCCATAAATCTAACCTCAAAATAAACAAGAAAGAGGTTAAGGAGGTAAATAAAACTCTAGATAAGGTAGATAAAATAGATCTTTGGAGAAAATTGAATGGGAATAGAAAGGGATATACCTTTTTCTCAGAGGTACATGGAACATTTACAAAAATTGACCATGTACTAGGACATAAAAATCTCACAATCCAGTGCAGAAAGGCAGAGATAAGCAATGCATCCTTCTCTGATCATAATGCAATAAAAATTTTATGTAATAAAAGGCCATGGAAAAAAAAAATCTATTGAAAACTAAATAACCTAATCCTAAAGAAGGAATGGGTTAAAGAAGAAATCATAGAAACATTCAACAACTTCATTCAAGAGAATGACAATAATGAGACAACCTATAAAATCTTATGGGATACTGCAAAAGCAGATCTTAGGGGAAGTTTTATATCTTTGAGTGCCTACATATAAAAAATAAAGAGAAGGTCAATGACTTGGTTATGTAGCTGAAAAAACCTATAAAAAGAACAAATTGAAAATCCCCCAAAAAATACCAAATTAGAAATACTGAAAACTATTGAATTAATAAATAAAACCAATAGTTGGTTTTATGAAAAAATTGATAAAATTGATAAACTTTTGGTCATTTTGTTTCAAAAAGGAAAGAAGAAAGTCATATTACTAATATTAAAAATGAAAGGGGTGAACTCACCTCCAATGAGGAGGAAATTAAAACAATAATTAGAAATTACTTTGCCCAACTTTATGCCCACAGATTTGATAATGTAAACGAGATGGATGAATATTTTCAAAAATACAAATTGTCCAGATTAACAGAAGAGGAAGTTGAATACTTAAACAACCCCATTTCTGAAAAAAGTAATTGAACAAGCCATCAATGAACTCCCTAGGAAAAAATCTCCAGGGCCAGATGTAATTTCAAGTGAATTCTATCAAACATTTTCAGAAGAGTTAATTCCAATACTATTTAGACTATTTTTGAAAATTGGAGAAGAAGGAGTCCTTCCACATTACTTCTATGATACAAATATGGTTTTGATACCCAAACCAGGAAGAGACAAAACAGAAAAAGAAAATTATAGACCAATTTCTTTAATGAATACAAACGCAAAAATTTTAAACAAGATATTAGCAAAACGAATACAGCATCTTATCACAAGAATAATATATTATGATCAGGTAGCATTCATACCAGGAATGCAGGGTGGGTTCAATATCAGGAAAATTATTACCATTATTGATTATATCAACAACAAAACTAACAAAAACCACATGATTATCTCAATAGATGCAGAAAAAGCTGTCGATAAAATGCAACACACATTACTATTAAAAACGCTGGAGAACATAGGAATAAAGGCAACCTTCTATAAAATAATAAGCAGTATCTAACTAAAACCTTCAGCAAGCATTATATGCAATGGGGATAGGCTAGATACATGTCCAATAAGATCAGGGATGAAACTAGGATGTCCATTATCACTACTATTTTTCAGTATGGTGCTAGAAATATTAGCTGTAGCAATTAGACAAGATAAACTGAAAGAATAAAAATAGCCAAAGAAGAAACTAAGTTATCACTCTTTGCAGATGATATACTTAGAGAATCCCAGAGATTCAAGTAAAAAACTACTTGAAATACTAAACAACTTTGACAAAGTTGCAGGTTACAAAATAAACCCACAGAAATCTTCTGAATTCCTATGTATTAGCAACAAAGTTTAACAGCAAGAGATAGAAAGAGAAATCCCATTTAAAGCTAGGATAGAAATTATAAAATACTTAAGAGTTTACCTGCCAAAACAAACCCAGGGATTACATAAACACAATTGCAAGACACTTTTGGCACAAATAAAGTCAGATTTAAGTAAGTGGAAAAACATCAGTTGTTCATGTGTAGGCCGAGCTAATGACAATTCTACCTAAATTAATTTACTTATATAGTGCCCTACCAATTAAACTATCAGGTAATTATTTTCCAGAACTGGATAAAATAATATCAAAATTCATTTGGCAGAACAAAGGTCCAGAATATCAAAGGGACTAATGAAAAGAAATGCTTTGGAAGGTGGCCTAGCACTACCAGACCAAAAACTGTACTATAAAGCAGCAATTATCAAAACCACTTGGTATTGGCTAAGAAGCAAAAGTGTAGACAAGTGGAACAGACTTGGAACTCAAGTCACAATAGGCAAATAATATAACAATCTCTTGTTTGATAAACCCAAAGACCCCAGGTTTTGGGATAAGAACTCAGTATTCAACAAAAATTGCTGGGAAAACTGGTTAACAGTGTGGTGGAAATTAGGCATAGACCTATGTCTGATACCGTACACAAGAATAAAGTCCAAGTGGGTACATTAGGTATAAATATTGATACCATGAATAAAATGGAGGAGCAAGGAATAGTGTATTTATCAGATTCATGGAGAAGGGAAGAATTTTTTTACTAAAGAAATGATAGAAATCATTATGAAATGCAAGATGGATAATTTTGATTACATTAAACTAAAGAGTTTTTGCACAACCAAACCCAATGCAACCAAAATTCAGGGGGATGTAGTAAATTGGGAAAGAATTTCTACAGCTAAGCTCGGGGCTAAAGGCCTCATTTCTACAATATATAGAGAACTGACTCAAATCTATAACTATACAAGTCATTCCACAATTGATAAAAGGTCAAAGATAAGAACAGGCAATTTTCAGAGGAAGAAATTAAAGATATCTATAATCATATAAAAAAATGCTCTAAATCACTATTGCTTAGAGAGATGCAAATCAAAACAACTCTGAGTCACCACATCACACCTATGAGATTGGCAAACATGACAGAACAAGAAAATGATAAATGCTGGAGAAGATGTGGGAGAGTGGGAACACTAATTCATTGTTGGTGGAGCTGTGAGCTCATCCAACCATTCTGGGGAACGGTTTGGAACTATGTCCAAAGGGCTACAAAAATGTGCATACCCAGCAATATTGCTATTAGGACTGCATCCCCAAGAGATCATAAAAATAGGAAAAGGTCCCACATGTACAAAAATATTTATAGCAGCACTCTTTGTAGTTGGCAAAAACTGGAATTCAAGGGGATGCTCATCAATTGGGGAATGGCTGAATAAATTATGGTATATGAATGTAATGGAGTACTATTGCGACATAAAAAATGATGAACAAGAAGACTTCAGGGAGGCCTGGAAGGACTTATATGATCTGATGCTGAGCGAAAGGAGGAGAACCAGGAGAACTTTGTGCACAGCAACAACCACAGTGTGCGAGAGTTTTTTCTGGTAGACTTGGAACTTCCTAATAATGTAAGAACTTATTTAAAAAAAAATCCCAGTGGTGGTTTTCTAAGGCAAAATGCCTTCCACACTCAGAGAAAGAAATATGAAAGTCATTCACAGAATGTAGCAGATCATGTTCGTGTATGTGTGTGTTTTAGTGTATTATGTTTTGATTTGTTATATGATTTCTTCCATTTATTTTAGTTTGACTGCATAGCATGACTATAGTGAAAACGTACAATAGGAAAGTATATGTAGAACCTAAACAGATTTGCATGCTGTCGTGGGGAGGGAAGGGAGTAGTGGGGGGTAGGTGTGGAGAGGATAAAATCTTCATTTTAAGTTAGTGATTGTAGAACATTAAAAAAATAATAATAAAATAAAATTAAATAAAAAACAAAAAAACAAAAAAAAAGAATTTTGACATTACTTGAAAACTCATTGTGTGAAGATCACTGGAGCATTTAATAAAGTAGATTTCTATATTAAGACTCAGGGACCTATTTCTCTTTTAACTGCAATATATCCTTGAAGTAATTGTCCATTATAGAATATTGCTGTTTAAATGACTCCATCAGCAACTGAGCTATTCAACTAATAATACATTTCACACACACATGCATATACAGCATGCATGTGTATACAACATGCTAGTGTGCATATATTATGTATAATTTATTAAATGTATTTGTTATAATTTCTCTGATAAAACTTTTGATTGTTGTTGTGACTGTCATTTTGCTATCTGATGTATACTAGTAAGATGAATACTTCTATTCAAATGCATCTGTAAATATTTTTAAAAAACTGTCTATGTGGAAATCAACTAGCACATAAGTAGTATAAAACTATTGGAATATTTTTCACTCCCTGACTTTCTGACAAGGATGAAGGTTTCCAAATTAATACTTATGGAAGAAACTTGAGAACAACAGTTTCTACAATAGTCAGGTCGTATAATGATTCGCAGTCTCCTTTTAATACAATGTTCACAATCTGCAATTTTAAACAAAAAATTTGGAAAATAGGAATTCTTCCTTACCTTTAAATAAATGTTGTGCTAAAATGATTATAAGAACTATCTGGTAGAGAATAATGAGGAAAAAGTAGTCATTCCAGGTCTTCCACTTCAATATTAATAAAATGTGCAGCAGGAGGGAAATAATTCTTAAAACTTTATTCTTTTTTTTATTTTTTAAATTTAATTCACCAAATATTTCTTTGCTCCTTACTCTATGCAATGCTTTGTCCTAAGTGTTGTTTTTGTTATTGTTCCTTGTTGGTTTATACCAGATCTGCGGTGTTGTTGAATTTTGATAGGGAAACTATGAAAACCGGTACCTACATTTCAGTTCATAGATTTTAAGGATTTCTGAGTGACGCTGGAAGGTTAAATAACTTTCCCGGGTTCATATAACCTTTATGTATCTTCTTCATTCAGAGCTATGCTATGATACAAGCAAATTTGAATTCAAAAGAGAATCTCAGAAATCTCTTCTTTCATAGAATGTTCAATCTTGAATGCAAGAAAATCTTACATATCTGCATATATATGTTTTTATACAGATAAAATATATATGAATGTGTGTATTTTTTCTTTACACAAGAATATTGGGAATATAGAGTATACTGTTACTAGTACTATAAGGGAGATATTTATTATTATGGGAGCTTAGACAAAAGAAGGAGAGAATATTTCAAGATGAGAAGAAGCATTTGCTTTTGAAATGTACCTGGGAAAAATTATAATTTCGATAGGTAGAGATTGATGGGATGTGGGAAGGTATGTTGTTTCTTGTTAAAAAACTTTTAAAAAGTGAATTTGGGGGATGATAAAGCTAGAGTATGTGTGGCAAACCATTAGTTTAAGATACGGTTAGGTTTCACAAAGTGAAATAATGAAATCTGTTTGGAAATACAGCTTGGGGTCAGATTGTAGTAATCTTTATTTTACAAACTAAAAGTATAGACTGTATTTATTCCTTTAGTAGAAATAAACCCTTGAAGGAAATGACCTATTTTAGTGCCTTGTGCATATAAGTTGCTTAATATAATTTAATGAGTTTAATTTGTAGTACACCAGAAAAAGTTCAGACTTACACATAAAATTTCCCTTATCTGCCTTCCCATTACATTTCCAGTTCCCTCTTCTAAATGCTGGCCATAATCTAACTTAAATAACCAAATTGTTCTCTCTATATAAGACATGAGAAGGGGAATTTTAAATGTGTTTTATGCTAAAGAAAAATCTTGTTTTACTTTCAAATTTCCAAAGCTGGTAAAACTGCTTATTTTGTTACAGATTTTCAAGACAACTGTTATCTTGTAAATGCTGTCTCTCAAAAGCGGAAGCTCTATATTTCAGATATGACTGCCACTGCTTGGATCTCATGAATATGGTTGACTCAGCACCTTATTTTATTCTGGCACCCGAATTATATAATTGTGCCTCAAATTCCTCTCCTTTAAGTCCTGGTTCTCAGTTCTTTGAAACCTAGGCATGGTTGGGGATAATGACACAAAAATGAGGTATACCCGTGATTTTAGCAAGCTAAAGTAAAAGACAACCTATCAGATTTAGGGAAATACCATTAATAGAGTCCAAGTTTCATTTGGGGAGCAGATGGGGTGATGTCCATAGTGAAGGCATTCTAGTTTGGAGCTGGTGGTGGAGAAATGAGATGGAGGCTTATTGGAGTCCATAATGATCCCAGAGGCTGACACCAAAATTATTAAAAAATTGTAGGGATAATGAGCAAAGTGTATCTGGCATGGAAGGAAGTTGTTTGCCAAAAGAGCAAAATAGAGGCCTACTCCTGGAAAAGAGAAAAGGAAAGGTATCTTAGTGACCATCGTGCTTCCAGAGGTGCAATACAACATACATGCCACAGAAAGAAGAAAATGGGAATGACAGCCAGAGTAAAGCATGTTTTGGTTCTGCACTGATAGATACACCATGGTGCTAAGAAAACCTGAAGAGCAATCCAATTAGAGGGCGTAGATATTGGTTTTCACATATTCATGTCATCTAATAATTCACTTAGAGGGTCATGGATTAGAAAGTGATATAAAATAAAAGTTATGATCTTTCATGTATTTCACTCAAATGATTTTTTCTCAGACAGAATAAAAATATCAGTTAATGGAATAAATATATTGAGATAAAATGGGATCACACTGAAAATTGTGTATAGTCATGTTCCTGAAAGTCTCCTTTGATTCTTTTTTTAAAAATTCCTCTTATTTATTGATAACCATGGAACTAAAGTACTTGAACAAGATCATGTAGGCAGTGTGTCAGAAATAAAATTTAAATTTGGGCTCAATAAATCCTTCAAATTCAGTACTCTTTTCCTTGTGCCCTATTGAAATCTTGTCAAAAAGAAAATACTAGGCAGATCATCAAATGATTTCAATCTTAGAAAGAAGGAAAATAAAATGGAAAGACCTCAAACTAAAACATCTCAGAAGTGTTAATGTTCTCAGTGAATTGAATCACTATTATTTTCTTCGTGATTATTAAGGGTAAACTGTAATATAACTAAAAAAGAAACTATTTACAAAATTTTTTGCAGGCTCATTCTTGGAATGCTCACTCATAACATATGTATAGTTACATACATAGATAGTTGGTTGTTGTCCTTTGTCTTCGAAGAAGACCAAAATAACATCACCATGGTAAAGTGAAATTTCAGTGTGTCCAACTGTGGCTGATCAGACCAATATGAACTCGGAATGTTCTGCCACATACCACAGGTTGGGCACAGATAGTCCCTTGGAATATTTGGGATGAATATCCCAAATTTGTGCATCCTGCGTTTACTTTGTGTTGCTTCAATTCTGCTTTGCTCAAAGAGCACAGCAACTTTTCTTATGTGGGCACGTCATGCTAAGCGGTCCTGTGCCATTGTCTCCCAAGCTGTACAGTCAAATCCGAAGTTCTTGAAAGAGACCTTAAGACTTCTTTGTATCGTTTCTTCTGGCCACCACGTGATTGCCTGCCCCATGCAAGTTCCTCATAAAATAGTCTTTTTGACAAGTGTACATTTGGGATTTGAACAACTTGACCAGTCCATCGGAATTGTGCTCTCTGAAGCATAATGAATTCTTGACAGTTCAGCTCAAGCAAGGACTTCAGTGTCTGGTACCTTATCCTGACAGGTGATCCTCAGAATCTTCCTAAGACAGTTCAAATGGAAACGATTCCATTTCCTGGCATGGTGCTGGTAGACTGCCCATGTATCACAGACATACAACAATGAGGTTGACACAGTGGCTCTGTAAGACCTTCAGTTAGGTAATCAGTCTCTTCTCTCCTAAACTTTTCTTTGGAGCCTCCCAAACGCTGAGTTAGCTCTGGAAAGGCGTGCATTAACCTCATTATCAGTGTGTACATCCCTGGAAAGTACACTACCAAGGAAAGTGAACTTACCCACAGCTTTCAAAACTTTCCCTTTTGTTGTAATTGATGGTTCCACATATGGATGCTGTGGTGGTGGCTGATGGAGCACCTGTTTGTTTTTTTTTTTAATGTTAATTATTAGGCCAAAGTTAGCACAGGCAGCAGGGAATTGATCCATACTTTCTTGCACCTCAGCTTCAGAGGCTGAATTGAGTTCACAATCATGTGCAAACAGAAAATCATGCATCAACACTTCCTCCACTTTGGTCTTGGCCTGTAGCTTTTTCAAATTGAAGAGCTTACCATCAGTGTAGTAGTTGGCCTTGATGCCGTGTTCATCCTCATGGAAAGCATTTGTAAATGACTGAAAACATCACGCTGAAAAGCATGGAAGCAAGCACTCAGCCCTGTTTCACTCTATTGGTGACTGGGAAGGCACGGGAGCATTGTCCATTATCCAGAACCCAGGCAAACTTACCATCATGAAACTGATGTACAATATTGAAAAACTTCTCCGGGCAACTACATTTGGACATAATTTTCCATAAGCCCTCAAGACTAACAATGTCACAAGCCTTCATCAGATTCACAAGTGTTGTATACAGACCTCTGTTCTGCTCCCGGCATTTCTCTTGGAGTTGTATATGACCATCTTCCAAGTGAAGGATCAATCGATTAAGGAGGACTCTAACAAGAATTTTGCTGGCAATGACGAAGAGAGAGATCCCCCTGTGATTATCACAGGACAACCTATTCCCTTTGCCATTACAGAGATGGACAATGAAGGCGTTGTTGTACTCCTGGGGGATAACCTCCTCTTGCCATATGACCTGCAAAATTTCAGTCAGCTATTGTATAAGCAATGGTCTCCCTACCTTGTAAATCTCAGCTGGAATAGAACCAGCACCAGGTGCTTTGCCACATGAAAGGAGCCTAATTGCCATCAAAACCTCTTCTTCAGTTGGAAGTTCAGCTGAGGAGGGATTGACTTCAACCTGAGGTAAATGGTCAATGGCTTCAGCATTGACCGATGATCCTTTGTTGAGAACACTTTGGAAATGTTCATCCCATCACTCTAGGATCATATCTCTAATCAATGTGCCTCCATCAGCACTGAGGAGTTGTGATACACCATAGGTTTTTGGTCCATAAACAACTTTCAGGGAATTATAAAAGTGCTTTGGATTGTTGCTATCAGCATAAAACTGAATTTCATCTGCCTTCTTACTGAACCAGAAATCCTGCATGTCTGTAAACTTTTGATGGAACTAAAAACCTCCTTCTTAGAGGTGGATGAACTATCCTGCTGGTAAGTACTGTAGAATTCTCGTTTTTCATTTAGTAGCTTCTGAATTTCTCCATCATTTTCATCAAGCCAGTCTTGACCTTTGTGAGTGTTGTGAACCAGATGAGCAAATGCCGTTCTGTACATCAAATCTATGAACGTTTCCCACTCCTTTTCTGTTCCACTGTTTCCAACTGTGTGTTGGCTCAACTTTCCTTCCAAGTCAACAGCAAACTGTTCACACTCAGAGAAGAGCTCTAATTGGTTGACATTAATTCTTCTGGTAGTCATTTTGCCATAGGGGTGACACTTTTGATGAATGCGAATATTTAGCTTGGAAAGGACAAGTCTATGATCAGCCCAGCACTCTGCACCACACATAGCCTTTGTCACTCTCACATCTTGTCCATCTCTTCTCCTTATAAACACACCCTTTATTAGATGCCAATGTTTGCTTCAAGGGTGCATCCATGAAGTTTATTGCATCTATGTAAACAGAAAACAATGTTGGTGATGAGAAGGTCATATGATGCACAAGTCTTCAGTAGAATATGACCACTGCTGTTGCTGTTTCCAACTCCATTCATCCATAGGACTCCCTGCCAAGTCTGATAGTCTGAGCCTACTCTAGAATTAAAGTCACTCAGAACTATAAGCTTGTCCTCTTTTGGCACATTGATGATAAGGATCTCTAAGTCTTCATAAAATTTTTCTTTGACTACATCAGTGTTTGTCATGGTGGGAGTATAGTCATTGATGATGGTGGCATGGTGTTTTCTTGTAAGTGGCAATCGCATTGTCATGAGCCTGTCATTCACTTCTTTTGGCAAGCATGCTAGCTTGCTGATTAGATTGGTTTTGATGGTAAAACCCACGCCAGCTTCACGGGGCTCCCCTTCACTGTGTTCACTCCAGGAAAAGATGTATCCAGCTCCAACCTCAGTAAGTTGACCTTCATTTGCCAACCTTGTTTCACTCAGCATTGCTATTTTGATGCAATACCTGTTGAGTTCTTTTGTAACAAGAGCAGTTCTTTCAGGTCTACTGGATTTGGGGTTGTCTATTAGTGTGTGCACATTCCATGATATGATGGTGAGTGGAATCGTCTTTGCAAACATTTTCATACATTGTGTTTGTGTGTGTGTGTGTGTGTGTTTTCACCATGTAGTGGGATTCCCCACCTGCCACAGTAATCAGGCCAGAGTTTAGTAAACAGACATTGTTTAGGGCACCTTATCTAACACCCTTTCTCACAATATGGGAGATCCTTAAGTGGCTGCTCAGACACCTAGGGATTTGTTGGGTTCCACTGATACTTCCATTGAGAAACGACCCTATGGCCTGGGCTGCCTGTGTGTGTGTGGTTGTGACTACAGCTCCCAGTGTACCTGCACCTGCTGCTTCATCACTTGCCTATAGCCACAGGACTTTGAGGCTAATAGTTAAATGGTATGGGTGATGTCTTTTGGTTCATGCATGAGTTGGATTTAAGTTAGGCAGAATT
The DNA here is from genome assembly GCA_023548195.1 of Bettongia penicillata ogilbyi. Lineage (NCBI taxonomy): Eukaryota > Metazoa > Chordata > Mammalia > Diprotodontia > Potoroidae > Bettongia > Bettongia penicillata. The sequence goes on along the minus strand of JAJHZJ010000016.1, from coordinate 2,676,243 downwards.
GCATGAAGTCATCAGCCTCACTTTCTCCTCCAGAGTCATCATAGTCCAGTGGCAGGACAGGGTCAAGACAGCTAGCAATGGCCCAGGATGCAGTGGATGACCTTGGCATCTTTGGTGTCTAACCAAGCTCTAAGCACTCTACATCACATGCTTCATTTGCCTTTATGGCCGTTGGAACAAATTGTTCTCACCTGCTCATTACACCAGATGAAATCTCCACATGCTTGGGGTAGACAGCCTCCTAACTCACCAGTGGGTTTAAGAACCGTCAACCTGGTTTTACCTGTCTGCTGAAACCATTTATTGGGGTGTGGCCACTTAACATGCTGCAGCTTCTTGGAGCTGCAGGTGAGAGTTAGGTGGAACAGGTGAACACCAAAGATGAAAGAGGCCTGAAAAGGGCTCAGCAGTCATCACACCAAAGGTACTGGTCTTCTCTGAATACAGGGAGTGGGAGGGGGAATAGATAGATATATATATAGGTATATGTATGTATATGTGTATGTATATGTGTGGAGATACACACACACACACACACACACATATATATATATATATATATCATATATATATATATATATATATCCACACATACACATCTTCATTGCTTTTTATGCAAATAAAGATAAACAGTACCAGATTTTGTGTTCTTGAGTTCAATGATCACCACAGATGGTATGTGTGTGTGTTCATCCTTCATTGCCTAAGAAGGCTGTGACATCAGACAAATGATGACATGTCTTTCACTTGACTTTGTTTCTGAGTGGGAGAGGCCTGTGCAGGTCACCAGCCTCACTTCTCCTCCAGAACCATCTGAATTCAGTGACCAGATATTAATCAGGATGACTGCATATGACCCCAGGATGAGGCAATTGGAGCTAAGTGACTTGTCCAGGGTCACACAGCTAGTGAGTGTGAAGTGTCTGAGGTGAGATTTGAACTCATGTCCTCTTGACTCATGCACTGGTGCTTCATCCATTGCACCACCTAGCTGCCCATCAAAGATGGTTATTGAAGCCATGAAATTAAATGACATTTGCTCCCTATAAGAAAAGAAACATGGATAGCATACTAAAAATATCACTCTGTAAGCAAAGCTTCATATAGTGAAATCTGAGCACTTCAGAATCTATACCTTTGAATTGTGGTCCTAGAAAAGACTTTTGAGAGTCATTTCGACAGTAAGAACATTAAATCAGTCAATATTAAATTAAAACTAGTCATTGGGAGATCAGATACTTAAGGTAAAACTTAAATACTTTGCTCACACAATGAGAAGATGGGTCTGATGCTGGGAAAGTTTGAAGGAAAAAGTAGAAGAGTAGAAGGGGAAAACAGTATTAAATTAGTTGATAGTGTCATGGAAACTTAATGGCTTGGAAAGACTTAGGGAGATGGTGGAGGATAAAAGATCCTGAATGACTGAAGAAAAATAACTACATACTTCTACACATACATGAATATGCAAACATAGATACATACATATACATGTAAAAATACTGAGACACACTGTACATATACATATACATATACATATACATGTGGTGTCATCTGGTTGCACCTATGGGCAGGAAATAATTTTTGCTGCAGCATAAGTAAAAAATGGTCACCTGATCTTTGATTCAAGACCTTTAGTGAGAAGGAATGGGCTATCCTTCAAAACAACTCATTGCTGTATTGGATAACTCTATTAGGAAGTTGTTGTTATGGTTTTTTTTTTGTTTCTTTTTGTTTTCATTCACATCCAGCCTAAAATTTCACTTTTCAAATTCTACCCATTGCTGTGAGGACAAAGAGGTGCCATCTAATTCTTGTTATGTATGACTATTCTGGAAAGACTTGAAGGCAGCAATCATCAAGGATCTTTTCTTCTCCAAAATTAGCATCTCAATTCCTTCCATCCCTAAAAGTTCAGCTGTTTTTCTCTTGGTTCTGCAATAGCTGTTGAGACTGCAGAAGTTAAATTTTGGTGACCTAGGAGATAGATAATTTCTGAGCTTTTCTATTTTTCTACTATTTACTATATCTATATCTGTCTTTACCTATATATCACTGCATATTAGCATTCCACAAAAGTTCTGGTGCAAAGAAGAGAGAAGTTTAATCATAAAACTTGTTATTCATTCTATTTTTTAATAATAAGGTAGTTAATGTATTTGGTCAAGGCCCTCCTGAGTACCATCGGTTAGTTTATCTTTGCTCTTTTGACACTTCTCTCAACACCCTCACCCCACAAAAATGTAGACATCTGTAGTTTTATCAATATATAGAGCTCTTTATACTAATACAAATTGGCAGCTCTTCTGCAATGTATTGTCTTACTTAAACAATTCCTTTAAGCACTAAAAGGTTAAGAGACTTTTCCAGGAACATGCAGCTTGTAGGTGTCAGAGGAGGGCCTGAAACCCACATTTTCTTTGCTTCAAGGTTAGCCCTGTGCCCAATACATCATGCTGATTCACTTGCCTATTCCTCGAGTTAAGGATTATAAATTTTTATGAGTTTTTTTAGTCAAAAATTGTTTGCTGAGGCTCTGGTTAAATTTCACAGAATTAATCAGGTCCCTAATACTTTAATGTTTTCAGAGGTTACTTTTGAAGTATTTCTTTAATAAAGTGAACATACGCATAGAAAATTGCATTCTTGAACAATTCAAAACAGTTGGCCTCTCCTACTGTTTAGTAACTTTCTATATCCTAGCTAAATGCTATACTAGATTTTAACTCAGTAAGTAGACCAAAATTATAGATTAAATAAATGTAAAACTCCAGGAGTGAGCTTCAGTTTGTATGAAAAAATGCAAATTTCTTAATCCATCAAAAATATGTGTGCTCTGGTGACTGCTGTAGTTAAATTTAATTCACAAACCTAGTAGATTACATAATTCCTTAATTAAACCTCAAAATGCAACTATCTTCCTTTCTCTCCCTCTCCCTTCTCTCTACCTGCTGAAGATTCTAACAATTTCTGAGAACCCAGGATACAATTGTCCACTTATCTCATGGTGTTTTGCTCATTACCAGGCTGATTACAGATGTGGTGTTTTCTTTATCCTCTTAAAGGCTATAAGTGCTGCAGAGAAACAGCTGCTCTCATGCTACTGTGCAATAATAAATCAAAAGCAAGTACTTCAGGTGATAAGATATCATGAAAAGAAACATGCTAGAAATACAAATTTGGACTGAGAGGGGAAAAACATTAAAGACCACCTTACATAAACTCAATGAAATTATCCAAAACCAACACATAGATAAGAAATTAAATGAATACATGAGTAATAGATTATGCACAACTTACTTCCATATTTCAGAGCTTTATGATTTCAAACTTGTGGTTGTTTCCCTGCTTCTGTCCACATGCACCCCATTCAACCCTGTGGATCACAGAATCTCCAAACCTTAATATAGTGTTTCATGAGTTGTGACCAAATAAATAATCATCTGCCTAAAGATTAGAGTCAGATAAGTGACTCAGGGGAAAGAGTCAGATGGGGTAAGGAAGACTTGAACATAAAATCACCCTCTGACACTTCCTAATTTTTTGACACTATGTCACTTAAACTTGTCTCACTCAGTCTTCCCCACTGGAAAATGGGCATAATGATAGCACATGCTTTGCAGGGTTATCATGAGAAATGAAATAATATCTGTAAAACAAAACTTTAGTATAGTGTCTGAAATATAATAGAAACTTATTATATATTTGTTTCTTTTCATCTTTTTTTTCCCCCTGCCAATAAACCTCTCCAATTAAGACAACTAGGTTTTGGCAGCAAAGACAGAATCATAATTATATATAGAAACTGAGCTTTTGTCTTAATGCAGAACATTTATAGGAAATTAAATGCTTATAGCAATATTTTGAGACAAGCTTACTCTTCTATATATCCAGTCCTTAAGGTGGGAGTGGCATCATTTCAGGACACCCTTCCATCACCTTTAGTACCTTAGAAACCAAACTTTTTTTAAACTCACCTCTCCCAATATGAATTTCATTCCAATATAAATTTAAAACTCTGAACCTCATATCCAGTCACTTGCCCCAAGCCCTGAATTTGAAAGTCATAACTTTGCATAGGGTCTCTTTCAGGGTAAGACTTGCCCAGGCTTGCACTCCCTTAGCAAAACATTAAAAAATGAAAGATTAGCCCAAGGCCATGATGAGGAATCAATCAGTGTAGTGTATTAATGGAGAAGAATCTTTACATTTTACAAAACTAGGTAACTTGGGGGGGGAGGGGGCAGAGCTACAGAGCCAAGATGGTGCAATAGAAGGAGAGACCCGCTCTAGCCCTACTCCCATGGCCCATAAAATACCTGAAAAAAATTTACTTTAGACAAATTCTTGAGCAATAAAAGTCACAAGAGGACAGAGTAAAGGAGATTACCAGCCAAAGACAGCCTGGAGGGCCAAACAGGAAAAGTCTATCACGCTGAGCAAGGAGCAGAGCACAGAGCAGCCTTGGTCACACAATGCTCCTTGGACAGGACTGGAGCAGGTCTCAGGGCATGGAATTGTGGGCAGCAGCTGAGATTCCCAGATGTCTTGGCCCACTTGCCAAAGACAGCTTAAAAGGTCAGTGAGAAAGCTCTTTCAACTGGGTGAGAAGGGGACACGGTCCAGTTCCAGCTCAGGGTGGTTGAAGTCCCTGAAGCACAACATCTATTTTAGGAGACCTCAGCCTAAAGACTCTGGAAGAATCAAGCAGCTGATCTGGATCTCAGCCCTGAGTGGAGGCCCTGGGGTGAAGAGCAGCACTGGCTTGGTTGAGATAGTGGAACTGGTGGAGGCTGTTGTAGAGAGGGAACCCTACTCACAGATCCTGGGCAGAAGAGTCCTTGTGGTTCCTCTCAGATCACAGCATAAGGTAGGAGAGGAGTAAACACCTACCCCTTGATTGGGCCACCTTGTAGGAACTGAGAACTTACAGATTCCTACAATATATCCTCTACTTGACAAAGAATTCAAAAGTCAAGTAAGTGGCTGGGAAAATGCTAAAAAAAAAAAAAGGAAAAATAAGATTATAGATGGTTCATCACTTTGTTGGTGAACAGGTAATTTCTTCCATTCTTCCTGATGAGAAAGAACAAAGCATATCATTAGAGGAAAACATAAATGTCAAAGCTTCTATATACAAAACCTCCAAAAACTATGCAGTGGTGTTAGGCCACGAAAGAGCTCAAAAAGCATTTTGAAATTCAAGTAAGACAGGAGCAGGACAAATTGGGAAAAGGAATGAGAGTGATGCAAGAAAATCATGAAAAGCGAGTCAACAGCTTGCTAAAGGAGACCCGAAAAAAATGCTGAAGAAATAGCACATTTAAAATTAGACTAACCTAAGTGGCAAAACAGATCCAAAAAGCCAGTGAGTAGAAAAATGCTTGAAAAGCTGAATTAACCAAATGAAACAGAAGGTTCAAAAACTCATTGAAGAAAAGAATTCTTTTTAAAAATTCGAATGAAGCAGATGGAAGCTAATAACTTTATGAGAAACCAAGAAATTAGAAAACAAATGCAAATGATTGAAAATAAATAGAAGACAATGTGAAATATCTCATTGGAAAAACAACTGACCTGAAAAATAGATTCAGGAGAGACAACTTAAAAATTATGCGGCTACCTGAAAGCCATGGTCAAGAAAAGAGCCTAGACGTCATATTTCATGAAATTATCAAGGAAAGCTGCCTTGATATTCTAGAAACAGAGGGCAAAATAATATTGAAAGAATCCACCTATTGTCGCCTGAAGGAGATCAAAAAAGAAAATCTCTTAGGAATATTGTAGCCAAATTCCAGAATCTCCAGGTTAAAAAGAAAATATTGCAAGCAGCCAGAAAGTAAAAATTAGAGTATTGTGGAAATACAATCAGGATAGCACGAGATCTAGCAGCTTCTATATTAATTGATCCAAGGGCTTGGAATACGATATTCCAAAAATCAAAGGAAGTAAGATTAAAACCAAGAATCACCTACCCAGCAAAACTGAGCATAATACTTCAGGTGAAAAAAGTCATTCAATGAAATAGAGGACTTTCAACATTCTTCATCAAAAGAGCAGAGCTGAATAGAAAATTTGACTTTCAGGGCTCATTTCTGAAATATATAGAGATCTGAGTCAAATGTACAAGAAGAGAAGTCATTCCGCAATTGATAAATGGTCAGAGAATATGAACAGAGAACTTTCAGAGGAAGAAATTAAAACTATCTATAGTCATATGAAAAAAATACTCTAAATCACTATTGATTAGAGAGCTGAAAATCAAAACAGCTCTGAGGTACCACATCATCCCTATCAGATTGGCTAACATAACAAAAGAAGATGATAAATGTTGGAAAAGATGTGGGAGAGTTGGGAATCTAATTCATTGTTGGTGGGGCTGTGAGCTGATCCAAACATTCTGGAGAGCAATTTGGAACTATGCCCAAAGGGTTACAAAAATGTGCATACCCATTGACCCAGTAATATGACTTCTGGGATTCTATCCCAAAGAGATCACAGAAGTGGGAAAGGATCCCACATGTACAAAAATACTTATAGCAGCTCTCTTTGTGGTGGCTGAAAACTGCAAATCAAGTGGATGCCCATCAATTGGACAGTAACTGAATAAATTCTGGTATATGAATGTAATGAAATAATATTGTGCTATGAGAAATGATGAACAGGAAGACTTCAGAGAAGCCTGAAAAGACTTATCTGAACTGATACTGAACGAAAGGAGCAAAACAAGGAGAAGTTTTTACACAGAAACAACCACAGTGTGTAAGTAATTTTTCTGTATTTCATTGCAATGCATGGATTTAAAAAAAACTTCTAGTGGAGTGTTGGACCAAATGCCTTGCACATCTAGAGAAAGAACTACAGAATTGGATGGAAGATACAAATAATTTTCTTTTGTATTTTCTTTTGTTTTGTTTTATGGTTTCTCCCATTCATTTTAATTCTTCTATGCGGCATGTATTTAATAGGAAAGTACATATAGGACCTATATATGATTTTACACTATCTCAGGGAGGGATCTAGAAGGAAGAGGCAATGAGGGGAAGTGAGGGGAAAAAATCTAAGATATATGAAAGTGATTGAAAAGAAATTAAATAATTTAATTAAAAAATTTGACTTTCAAACACAAGAATCAAGAGAAACATGAAAATGTAATCAGGAAAGAGAAATCAAAATGAACTTATTAAAGTGAAGCTGTTCACATTCCTACGTGGAAAGAAAATAGTTGTAACTCTTGAGCCTTTTGTCAGTATTTGGATAATTGAATAGATTATACACATATAGACAGAGGGCACAGGGTTAGTTGAATAGGAAGGAAAGATATCTAAAAAAAATTAAGGGGTAAGAGGAATATATTGGGAGGAGAAAGGGAGAAATGGAATGGAGTAAATTATCTCTCATAAGAGAGGGAAGAAAAAGATTTTTCAATGGAAGGCAAAAGAAAGGAAAGGAGGCAAAAAGTGCAGTTTGCACTTCATATTTGCTTAAAGAGGGAATAAATTGCACACTCAACTTGATATGAAAATCTACCTTACATTATAGGGAAGTAGGGGAAAAGGGGATAAGTGGGGTTTGGTAGGATGATAGAAGGGAGGGCAAATGGGAGAAGGGAATAATTGGTAGTAAACACTTTTGGGGAGGGACAAAGTGAAAAGAGAGAGTAGAATAAATGGGGGACAGGATAGGATGGAAGGAAATGTAGTTAGTCTTTCACAACATGACTGTTATGGAAGTCTTTTGCATAACTACACATGTATAGCCTATATTGAATTACTTGCCTTCTCAGTAGGGATGGTTGGGGATGGAGGAAGGGAGAGAAGTTGGATCTCAAAATTTTAGGAATGAATGTTGAGAATTGTTTTTGCATGCAACTGGGAAATAAGGTCTACAGGTAATTGGCTATAGAAATCTATCTTGCCCTACAAGAAAAGCTAGAAGATGGGCATAGGGGAAGGGGGATGTGTGTTAGAAAGGATGGGAGAGCGGGGCAAGAGGTAATCAGAATGCACTGTGTCTTGTGGAGAGGGAGAGGAGAGATCAGGAGAAAATTTGTAACTCAAAATCTTGTGGAAATGAATGTTGAAAACTAAAAATGAATAAATAAATTTTTAATAAAACAAAGTAAAAGTTACGCCACCATAAAAAAAAAATCTAGGTAACTTAAAATTTATTCAAGCCAACATAACCTAAATCCAATGGCAATGCCCTGGATGTAGTGTCTAGTAAGTATATTTTGAATTTAATTACATTATATCTTGCTGCATATTAAGGATGGAATACAGTGTATAAGAACAGATAAAACAAGAACAAGAAAAAAGGAAGAAAAAAGTCGTTTGCTTGTTGACAAGTATTCATGTCTGTTTCCATAATACTACTTTATTCTAAAATAGTTCCATATCATAGGGACATTTCTTTTAGAATAAAATAAATTTAATAAGTAGAACAATGCACTTTTGGGTTCTTCTCCATAATGCTTTCCCAAATTTCCTTAAGAGATCACATTGTGTAAAAATCATTTAATGCATACTAATGGAATATTTCTAAGCCATAACAAAAATTCAAGGGCTAATATTTTTAACATTTGGAGGTAGACATGATATCTGTTTTCATTGTTACTCTACATGACAGCTTTTTAAACCTTACCAGAGTGGAATATCACAGAGAACATAGGAATATGTGAATTAGTCGGAAAAGAAGCATACTTATATTAATTGCATTACATGACAAATCATACCAAATTCTTACCTATTAAAAAAGACACTTTTGAGTATAAAATAGATCCCCTTTTTCTGTTGAAATCCCTTTTTCAGGATTTGGTACTGAATTCTAACTGTTGTGACACAGCCTTTAAATTTTCATGAAATCCAATTGTTATCATATATAATATTTTATTTGTGTATATATATATATGTGTGTGAGAGAGAGAGTGTGTGTGTATGTGTTTGTGTGTGTGTATATATATATATATATATATATATATATATATATATATATATATATATATATATATATATTTCATGTATGTACGTATGTATATGACCAATACTTTATTTTTTCAAGTCTATATGTTTTCAATGGGTTTTAAATCAGGTCATTTTCAAGGCCAATGAAGCATCTTTATCTCATCTCTTGGATACTATATTTATCTATCATGAGCTATCACTTGGTGAAGATCATGTTATAACATTCTATCTCAATTTTAAATTTTCCTATAATTCTGGAACAACTGTGCTCCTCAGAATATCAGTGTGTTTATGAGAGTTCATCTTACCGTCAATGGGGAAAATACTTCAAGCTATGCTGAAAGTATAAAGATTTGAAGTAAAAGGGCAACCTGTTAAGTTTTCCCTGATCTTGTATACTTTTCTATACTTCTGCACAACGGTTTTAATAAACCCTTGAATTAAAAAGTGAGTTGGAGCAAAAAAGATCCAGAATTTAGGTCTTCGGACTTGGTATTTTCTTGCCACTGATGAGAAGTTTGGTCTTCAAATGGAGAGCAATCAGTATATTTTTGTAAGTAGTATTCTAACTATTCTTCAAACTTCAAATTCAAGAGTACTGTTCCAGAGTTAAAATAATTAATGACAAACTCTCCAACTCTCAGGGTCTTTGAAAGACTTTGCGGCAAAACTTTGTCAGTTCTTAGCGTTCTTTGTTTTTTAATTATAAATACATGTGTACTTTATTACAAAATATTTTGTTTTGTTGTGAGCTTCTATAACCCTTGGAACATTTGCTTCATACTCATAAACTTTAATATCTTTAACATGTATTTACATGTGTCTTAAAAGTATAACTTTTGCTACATACAGTACATCCTTGAAATAGCAGTAGTTTTTAAAATGATATAATTGGAGACAGAGCCAAGATGGTAGAGTAAAAACAGGAACTTCCTTGTGTTCTCCTCCAAATCCCTGCAAATAATGACTTTAAACAAATTCTAGTGTTAAACAAATTACAAAATAAAAATAAATAAAAATAAACTTCCCAAGTATGTATATGAAATACATATTAAGCTAAATATAATAATGATTTTTTAAAAAATTGTGAGTCTTTATTTCTGCAAAATGAATAATCTATTTTAAGCTGATTATATTATATATGCTGATTGATATATTATTATGTTGACATTAAATTTAGCTCAAAAAATAAAATGAAATGGTATAATTAGAAATACAAGAAAAATCATTGAAACACTTGTAGATGACATTAAATCTAGATCTCAACAGTTGGAGAATTTTAAAAAATGGAAAATTCAGCTCAATCTGGTTCCATCTAGTCCAGGTCAAATATTTTGAGCATGTCTTGATAAGGAAATGTACACAGACATAAACTCAAAAATGAGCAATGGTTTGACTCAATCAAATTATACTAAAATTATTAATCTCCTCCAAACAATTCACACAGCATTCTATTTGAGTTGAACGACAAAGAAGAGAGATCAAAATATGTTTTTGTCATTGGAATGCATTTTTAGGCCACTTAAAGAAAAAAATACAAACAGATGAGTTTGGGAAATATATATATATATATATATATATATATATATATATATATATATATATATATATATGGTGAAGGAGTTGGTGGTGGTGGTAGTAGTAGTAGTAATAGTTGTTGTTGTAGTAATAAAAATAATGTTATAGTATTGATGAAGGATTTCAATTTTTCTAGAAATTTTTCAGAGCTGTCTCTGCTTAACAAAGCAAATAATAAGTTCTAGACTTAAACTTAGCAATCAGTTGATCTTTCAAAAATTTGCAAATTACATAAAATTGGGAGACACAATTTACACATTAGACAACAGAATTAGCATATAACAGGCTATTAAAATTCTTGAGCTTTAGGATAAATGAAATTTAAAAGAAATGCAATAGAGATAAATGTAATGTTTTTCATGTAGGAACAAAAATAAATAATTTCACATTTGAGCATATGATGCAAGGTTCAAGAGGAGTGCTGAGTCATTGTTACAACTTGGTCTGAAAAATATTTGGAGGATTTAGTGAATACCCACCTCAGTATGAGTAAGAAGCAGTATGTTACAATCAAAACACTGATGCAATCTCGGACTGAATTAAGGAGGTAAATAGTTTTCAGAAATAGGAAAGTGATAGTTCATTCCACTTTGGCTTCATCAAAACCACAATTGAATATAATTTTCAAAATTGACTGCCACAGCATGCAAACACTATTCATAATCTAGAGAGTCTTCTGGGAAGTGGAGTCATGATAGTGATGAGTCTTATGACCATGCCATATGAGGATCAGTTGAAGGAACTTGATATGCTTATCCTAAAGAAAATTTAAGGAATACAGGAAAGCTGTTATTAAGAGGAGGAATTGGAATTGCTATATATGATACAAGAGGGCAGAATTAGGAGTAAGAAAGTAATACGTAGAAACTGCAAAAAGAGCAAATAAAGACGTATTGGGAGAAAAATTACCTAGCTATTAAGAGCTAATAAAAAGTGGAATGTGTTCCTTCAAGAAATGACAGGTTCTCTTTTATTGGAGGTCTTTAAACAAGTCTGGAAAACGATGTTGGGTAAATTATTGATGACAACCGTATGAAGTATGTGTAGAAAATTATCCAACTTTTATGACTTTTTTTTAAATCTGTAGACCTCTGATTCAATCAAAATAGTTTTCCCTCACTATTTTTCCTAAATTTAGAAAAGTGCAAATATTTTTCTGGTCTCATGAACTCAGGATACAGTGCATTATATTTTATTCACTGATATTTATGGATAGTGTTTGTTTGAAATTTTAACTTATTTTTGTTTTTGTTTTTTTTGTGAGCACAGCATGGTGAATTATTTAATTCTAGGTTGGATACACATATTCATTTTAGGTGTTACTAGATAAGTTGCCATATGCTGTATGTCAGAGGATGTTAAAAAGTGTCATGCAATATATTTTTTGAAATTGTCTTTTTTGCTATAAATGCATGGCATTTATAATAAATAAATATAAATTTATATATAAATATTTTAAATTATTAAATATAAATTTATAAATAAATATAAATTTATATTTATTTATAATAAAATAAAATTCAATGTGCCAAAATGTTTTCAACAATTGGTCAATGTCAAAAATTAGGGAAATGAATAGATAACTGATTTAAAAATGTGTAATGATGTAAATTGCAATGATGTAAATATGTAATTTGTACAGCAAAATTCTAGAAATCAATTAAAAATGAATGTGCTTCAGGCAAAACATAATTATGTTTAGAGACATTTGCTATGGTATGATTCCATGTAAGAAAATCATATTTTCTATTTTTGTAGTCCCCTAACTTAATTGTCTATAAGGCAACTCTAGACATGTCAATGTATCTTTATATTTTTGAGAGTTTTTTGGAAAAGGTTAAAGTTCATTATATTTGCTCATGAAAGATTGTTTTCCTAAAATCTTATTTATAGAGATGACTTGGGAACACTGCTATACTCAGGATAGCCCACTTCTCTCTAGGGTGATTTTTCTTTAGCTTGCAATGTCATTTGTCTTCTATTTCCTTTAGAGAATTACTCTTTAGATTGACTACTTCAAAGATTCTAAAGTCACAGAGTTACAGACACATGAGAAAGAGGTATCTGAATAAAATGTCACATGAGATACAAATTCAAATTTTCTCACATGTAGGGAAGCTACAAAGCTGATTGATTTTAGCTTTATGGAGAGACAAAGCTCGATAACGTGTATTAATGAGTAAGCCCTGTGTCTGCCTAGATTTCTTTATTATTCTCACGAGTATGTTTAAGAAAGGGACAGGATTATTGTCTTGAAAACATAGTTTAATACTGACAGAGAAGAAAATCAAATTATGTAAACCTTCTTTTGAACAAGCAGCTATTTTATTCTTTAATAATAACAAGTAAAATTTTACAGAGATAAAGTAAAATGGAAATAAATGAAAACTTCAAATAAGTCATAATTAAAGATGGAATAAAAGAATCTATCAGAAACAATTTGATGAATATGTCAACAAAACTGATAAATTAAGTGGATACTTAAATCTGCAAAACGTTCAGATTAAGAGAATAAATAATTCAAATTATATATCCTCAGAAAAAAAGACATAATAATGTCACAAATAAACTCTGCAAGAAAAAAAAAAACCTAAAAGACTAGATGTATTTAAAAGTGAATTATATCAAACATTCAAAGAAAAGTTCATCTCAATATTATGTAGACTAGTGGATACAGTGGAAAAGAAGGGATTCTTCTAATTGCTTTTTCCGTTATTAAACAGGTCTGACATCTAAACCAGATGGAAACAAAACTGAGACAGAATACTATAGACTATTATCTCTAAAGAATATGAATATCATATTATTTTTAAAAAGTACATATTTTCAAAGATGACACAATTCGCTGAGGTGGGATTCATATTTGAAAGGCAGGATTGATTCAGTGTAAGGGAGATTACAAAAGAAATTAACGAAATATATACCAACAATAATAAATAGGATTATATCAATAGATATAAAGGCTTTTGACAAAGTACAACAGCTACTTCTTTTTATATTATTTTATTTTTTTTATTATTTTTTTTGGTTTAATATAAATTTATTTATTTAAATTTTTACATTCATTTTCACAAAATTTTGGGTTCCAAATTTTCTCCCCATTTATCCCCTCCCCCCACACCAATACACCAAGCATTCCAATTTTCCCTATCACCAATCTGCCCTCTCTTCCATCATCCCTCCCTTCTCTTGTCCCCATCTTCTCTTTTGTTCTGTAGGGCCAGATGACTTTCTATTCCCCATTACTTGTATTTCTTATTTCCTAGTAGCAAGCACAATACCCGACAGTTCTTCCTAAAACTTTGAGTTCCAACATCTCCCCATCCCTCCCTCCCCACCCATTCTCTTTGGGAAGGAAGGCAATTCAATATAGGCCATATCTGTGTATTTTTGCAAATGACTTTGATAATAGTCGTGTTGTTTAAGACTAACTGTATTTCCCTCCATCCTATCCTGCCCCTCATTGTTTCTGTTCTGTCTTTTGATCCTGTCCCTCCCTGAGTGTTGACTTCAAGTTGCTCCTTCCTCCCATTGCCCTGCCTTCCATCATCCCCCCACACTGCTTATCTCCTTCTCCCCCACTTTCCTATACTGTAAGATAGATTTTCATAACAAAATGAGTTTGCATTTTATTCCTTCCTTTAGTCGAATGTGATGAGGGTAAACTTCATGTTTTTTCTCACCTCTCCTCTTTTTCCCTCCACTAAAATATCTCCTGCTTGTCTCTTGAATAAGAGATAAATTACCCTATTCCATTTGACCCTCTCTCCTCCGACTACATTTCTCTCTCACCGTTGACCTTAATTTCTTTTAAGATGTGGTCCCATTCTATTCAATTCATTCTGTGCTCTCTGTCTCTGTATGTGCATGCATGTGTGTATGTGTGTGTGTACGCATGCATGTACATGTGTGTGCATGTGTGTGTGCATGTGCGTGTGTGTGTATATGTGTGTGTGGTCCCACCAACTACCCAGATAACGAGCAAAATTTTAAGAGTTACAAATATTGTCTTTCCATGTAGGAATGTAAAAAGTTCACCTTTGGTAAATCCCTTATGACTTCTCTTTACTGTTTACTTTTTCATGCTTCTTCTCATTCTTGGATTTGAAAGCCAAATTTTCTTTTCAGCTCTGGTCTTTTCATCAAGAATGCTTGAAAGTCCTCTGTTTCATTGAAAGACCACTTTTTACCCTGAAGTATTATACTCAATTTTGCTGGGTAGGTGATTCTTTGTTTTAGTTCTAGTTCCTTTGACTTCTGGAATATCCTATTCCATGCCTTTCAATCCCTTAATGTAGAAGCTGCTAGATCTTGTGCTATGCTGATTGTATTTCCACAATACTGGAATTGTTTCTTTCTAGCTGCTTGCAATATTTTCTTCTTGGGAATTTTCTTCTTCTGGGAATTTAGCCACAACATTCCTAGGAGTTTCTCTTTTGAATGTCTTTCAGGCGGTGGTCAATGGATTCCTTCAATACTTATTTTGCCCTCTGGTTCTAGAATCTCAGGGCAGTTTTCCTTGATAATTTCATGAAGGATGATGTCTAGGCTTTTTTTTTTGATCATGACTTTCAGGTAGTCCCATAATTTTTAAATTGTCTCTCCTGGATCTATTCTCCAGGTCAGTTGTTTTTCCAATGACATATTTCACATTCTCTTCCATTTTTTCATTCTTTCAGTTTTGTTTTGTAATTTCTTGGTTTCTCAGAAAGTCATTAGCCTCCATCTGTTCCATTCTAATTTTGAGAGAACTATTACCTTCAGTGAGCTTTTGAACCTCTTTTTCCATTTGGCTAATTCTGCTTTTGAAAGCATTCTTCTCCTCATTGGCTTTTTGAACCTCTTTTGCCAATTGAGTGACCCTATTTTTCAGGGTGTTATTTTCTTCAGCATTTTTTTGGGTCTCCTTTAGCAACGTGTTGACCTGTTTTTCATGCTTTTCTTTCATCTCTCTCATTTCTCTTCCCAGTTTTTTGTCCACCTGTCTAACTTGATTTTCACAATCCTTTTTGAGCTCTTCCATGACCTGAGCCCATTGGATATCTATTTCAGATGTTTTGGGTACAGAGGCCTTGACTTCTATGTCTTTCCCTGATGGGAAACATTGATCCTCCTCATCAGAAATTAAAGGTGGGAACATCTGTTCCCCAAGAATGTAGCCTTCTATGATCTCATTTTTCTTCCCTTTTCTGCACATTTTCCCAGTCAGTTACTTGACTTCTGAGATTCCTGTCCACCCCCGCCTAGGTCTGTCCCGCTAGTGCTTGGGGTCTGAGATTCAAATGCTGCTCCCCAGCCTCAGGGCTTTCAGTGGCCACTGAGGCTGTTTTTCAATGTGAGCTTAAGTTCTGGTGGTCAGATGGAGGCAGGTCTGCCTCCCAGGCTCAGTTCCCTCAGGGGGTTTATGTGGAGATCTTCAGTAATGGAGTGGAACTCCTGCCTTCTCTGGGAGCCCCTGGCTGCTGCTGCCTCTGCTACTGCCCCCCGAGGAGGTCTGAGTTATGGAGACACCCTGCTCCCCTCTCAGCCATCCCACGTGTCTCTCTCACTGACCTGGAGCGCCTGTGTTTGGAGGGACCTTTTGGGAGGTTCCGTCCCTGAAGCCTGCTCGGATCTGCTCCTCTGGGGCCACGTGGCTGGGGCAGTGCAGGGGTGGGCTCCACTGTCCGGTTCGCGACGGATGTTTGGGTTCGGTTTTTCAGGGCTCTCTGGAATGGAAATCTCCTCCACTGCATTTCTGTGCGACTTGCACTGTTCCAGAATTTGTGGGGAGTTCTTTTTACAGGAAATTTATGGGCTGTGAATTCGGAGGTAGCATACGTCAGTCTTTCTACTCCACCATCTTGGCTCCTCTCCCCAACAGCTGCTTCTTTAAAACACTAATAACGGGAGTAAATGGACTTTTACCTCAATATAAGATATAGAGTTTGTCTAAAACTAAAAGTAAACTTAATTTGTGATTGGAAAAAAGTAGAAGCCTTTCAAATAATATTAGAGGTGAATAAAGCAAGATTACTTTTTTCTCTAATACTATTTAGCATAGTGAGTAAAACTCTAGGCATAACAGCAAAACAATTTAATGTCACAGTGGATATAACACTGAAGTTGGAGCCTCAAGATCTGAGTTCAAATCCTGCCTCAGACTGTCACTATAAGTGTGACTGTTGGCAAATCATCTAACCTCTGTGAGACTATTAAATCATCTATAGAATAATAATAAGAAAAACACCTACCTGTCTATCAGTGTTCTAGGGATAAAATGAGTTGATATTTGCAAAGTATTTTGCAAACTTTAAAACACTATATGAAAGCTAGTTATTACTATCAAGAAAAGAATAAATCAAGAAAAAAACATGGAAAACAAAGAAAGGAACTTTGCTTTTTGTAGATATATTTTCTATCTGGAGAACTTTAAATTGTCAGTTTAAAAATACGAAACAATAAATTAAGTATAGTTGTAGGATATAAATAAATTCACACAGCTCACCAACATTACTGTGTGTTACTAATGAAACCCAGCAAGAATAGGAGAAAATCCATTCAAAATACCTAGAGAATGTAGTGTCCCATCCTTTAGCACTACAAAAAAAAAAAAACACCTGTTTTTTCACATGGTCCTACATATTGGTCTTTTCCTCTTTCTTTCCTGTCTTGGAGTAGTACATATCAGAACCATCACTCTGTCAAAGAATATGCACGGTTTCGTTATTTCTTGGAAATAGTTCCAAATTGCCTTCCAGAATGGCTGGACTAATTTGCAATTCTACCAACTGTGCTTTAATATGCTTGTTTTCTGTCAGCTCTGCAAGTGTGAAGGGTGGAGGTTCCACCTCAGAGTTAGTTTAATTAGAATTTCTCAAATTTTCAGTTATTTGGAACACTTTTGGCTTAATTTGAGTATTGATAGCTTGGAATTCTTTCTTTGAAAACTGCCTACCCATTTCCTTTGAACATTTATCAGTTAAAAATTAATCTCTCTATAAATTTGAATTAGTTCTGTATATAACTTGGAAATGAGACTTTCATAAAAAATATTTTTGTGATGATTTCTCCATCCCACCTCCATTTTATGATTTCCCTTCTCATCTTAGCAGCATTCGTCCTCTTTTTAAATCTTATTTGCTGTCTAAATGAAAATTCTACCCTATTTGTGTCCCCCTCCCAGTTGATAAAGAAAGAAAACAAAACCCTCAAGACCCATGTGCATAGCAAAGGGCAAAATGTGTCCCTCATTGGCCATATCTCAAAATGTATATGTCAAGTAGAATGTTTTATCATAGTCTTCTTAAATCATATTTTGTCATTGCATGATCATTTTTCCTCCCCTGTCTTTATAAATGAAATGAAAGTGGCACCCTCAGTTTGAGAAAATTCATTTTATTTTCATGCCGCTATTTTATTTTCTTTGCCCAGAGCCCAGTTATATGTTCATATTGTTTATTTCTTCTTAAACCTCTTTTTATTATACAGTATGTAGTTAGAATTTGTTTTGTTTAGTACTCCTATCTCTGTTAATTTACTCTCTCTTGTATTCCCCCTTTTTCCTTCTACCCTTTTCTTCCTGCTTTCTTGTTGAGTAAAATTGATTTTGTCACCCTGTTTCTCTCTGTCTCTCTCTCTATCTGTCTCTCTTTCTGTCTGTCTGTCTGTCTCTCTCTCTTTGTGTCTCTCTCTGTCTCTCTCTGTGTATCTCTTTCTCTGTCTCTCTGTCTTTGTCTCCATCTCTGTCTCCATCTCTGTCTCTGTCTCTCTCTCTCTCTCTCTCTCTCTCTCTCTCTCTCTCATCCCTCTCTTCCCTATCCTTCAACCAGTTCAGAGAAGAAATGGAGGCTCAGCTTTTGTCTCCTGCCACATCAAAACCAAAATACAGCATTCCCTATCCTTCCATTTTATTTATCACTTTTGATGAGTTCTCAGGGGACATATGCATCATTTCTCTCTATTTGACTATCTACAGCTAACCATTGTTTAATTTCTTATAATTTTTAAATGTCAAAGTTTTATTCATTTCATGTCTTTTCATGTAGAATTATGTGAAACTCAGTGGAGAAAATACATTTTAACTATGGAATTATACTCATTTTTCCTTGATGAATCACTAAGTTTTTAAATGTTGTAACTGATATCACATTTTAACTCTCTATTCCTTTGAAGTTGTTTGATCGTAATTATGATATTTAAGTACTCAAATTATTTATGTTTGCAGTGTTTTTCTTTTTTACTTTCACCATGAAATCTGGATTTCAACTATATTATTCATGGGAATTTGCATTTTAAGCTTTCTTTCAGGAAAATGTCAGAAGCTAACAGGTAGTTTCTTTCTATTTTACATTACTCTCTGGCTATAGGAGATATAGAAAAATTTATCATTTCTCACAGTAGTATATTGAGGCTCTTTTTTTTTTTTGGTCATCACTGTGAGCTTGTCCAATGATTCTAAAATCCTTTTTGACATTTTCCAAGTCAGACATTTTTACTTATGATACCATATATTTTATTATATTTTCTAGTTTTTTGTTTCATTTTCATATTCTTTTTTTGATGGAAATATTAACATATTTACTGCATTCTATTTTCAAGGGAGCTTTGTCTTGTGTAAGGTTTTATGCCTTTTGTCTGAAGCTATTAATCCTTACAATTCTCTTTTTCTATTGATTTGTTTTAGCTTTCTCTTTTGTTTATAAAATGATTTTAGATTCTTTTAAAAACTCATTTTATTTATTCCAGGAAATCTAATTGGACATTGCTTGATTTTCTCATTCTTTCAGAACTTCTTTCTTAACGTTGGACTTCTGTTAATTTCAGGTTCTACACACTTTTGAATGGATCAGATATACTGTGCTGGGACTTCTTTTGCTTTGTCTTTGTTCCTTTTGTTTGTTTTTTGGTCTTGATGTTGCTTTGGGAGAAGAGGGAGATACAGATTGTGCTACTATTCCAGCATTTCAGAAACAAAGTAGAAAGCTGTTAGCATTCAGTGCTACCAAGTGCTCTGATGCACAATGAAGTCTAAGCATTGCTCTTCACAGCTGAGTTCCACAAGGTCATTAGATGAGTTTGGGTCTGAGTTACATAATGGTGGGCTTGCCTTTGACTTGAGAAACAGTCAAACACTTACTCACTGATTTTGACCAATCAGAAAACTCTCCCAGTTTTGAGTGACAGAACTTCAGATTTTCTTTTGGTCAGAGTTTCATGTACTGGCTAATCTGATACAAGCTGCTGACTGTCCCTTAGATCTGGGACACAAATTCTTATTATTTTGTTTAATATAAATTTATTTATTTAACTTTTTACGTTCATTTTCACAAAATTTTGGGTTCCAAATTTTCTCCCCATTTATCCCCTCCCCCAACACCAATACACTGAGCATTTTAATTTTCCCTATCACCAATCTGCTCTCTCTTCTATCATCCCTCCCTTCTCTTGTCCCCATCTTCTCTTTTGTGCTGTAGGGCCAGGCGACTTTCTATTCCCCATTACTTGTATTTCTTATTTCCTAGTAGCAAGAACAATACTCAACAGTTATTTCTAAAACCTTGGGTTGCAACTTCTCCCCATCCATCCCTCCCCACCCATTCCCTTTGGGAAAGCAGGCAATTCAATATAGGCCATATCTGTGTATTTTTGCAAATGACTTAGATAACAGTCGTGTTGTTTAAGACTAACTGTATTTCCCTCCATCCTATCCTGCCCCTCATTGTTTCTGTTCTGTCTTTTGATCCTGTCCCTCCCTGAGTGTTGACTTCAAGTTGCTCCTTCCTCCCATTGCCCTTCCTTCCATCATCCCCCCACCCTGCTTATCTCCTTCTCCCCCACTTTCCTGTATTGTAAGATAGATTTTCATAACAAAATGAGTGTGCATTTTATTCCTTCCTTTAGTCGAATGTGATGAGGATAAACTTCATGTTTTTTTCTCAGCTCTCCTCTTTCTCCCTCCACTAAAATATCTCCTGCTTGCCTCTTGATTGAGAGATAAATTACCCCATTCTATTTGACCCTCTCTCCTCCCACTATATTTCTCTCTCACCATTGACCTTAATTTCTTTTAAGATGTGGTCCCATCCTATTCAATTCACTCTGTGCTCTCTGTCTCTAAATGTGCGTGCATGTGTGTATGTGTGTGTGGTCCCACCAACTACCCAGATAATGAGCAAACTTTTAAGAGTTGCAATATTGTCTTTGCATGTAGGAATGTAAAGAGTTCACCTTTGGTAAGTCCCTTATGACTTCTCTTTGCTGTTTACTTTTTCAGGCTTCTTCTCATTCTTGGGTTTCAAAGTCAAATTTTCTTTTCAGCTCTGGTCTTTTCGTCAAGAATACTTGGAAGTCCTCTGTTTCCTTGAAAGACCATATTTTATCATGAAGTATTATACTCAGTTTTTCTGGGTAGGTGATTCTTGGTTTGAGTCCTAGTTCCTTTGACTTCTGGAATATCCTATTCCACGCCCTTCAATCCCTTAATGTAGAAGTTGCTAGATCTTGTGTTATCCTGATTGTATTTCCACAATACTGAAATTGTTTCTTTCTGGCTGCTTGCAATATTTTCTTCTTGACCTGCTGAAATTTGGGCACAATGTCCCTAGGAGTTTCTCTTTTTGGATCTCTTTCACGTGGTGATCGATGGATTCCTTCAATACTTATTTTGCCCTCTGGTTCTAGAATCTCAGGGCAGTTATTCTTGATAATTTCATGAAAGAAGATGTCTAGGCTCTTTTTTTGATCATGGCTTTCAGGTAGTCCCATAACTTTTAAATTGTTTCTCCTGGATCTATTTTCCAGGTCAGTTGTTTTTCCAATGAGATATTTCATATTATCTTCCATTTTCTCATTCTTTGGTTTTGTTTTGTGATTTCTTGGTTTCTCAGAAAGTCATTAGCCTCCACCTGTTCCATTCTAATTTTGAGAGAACTCTTTTCTTCAGTGAGCTTTTGAACTTCTTTTTCCATGTGGCTCCTTCTGCTTTTGATAGCATTCTTCTCCTCATTGGCTTTTTGAACCTCTTTTGTCAATTGAGTTAGCCTATTTTTCAAGGTGTTATTTTCTTCAGCATTTTTTTGGGTCTCCTTTACCAAGGTATTGACCCGTTTTTCATGCTTTTCTTACATCTCTCTCATTTCTCTTCCCAGTGTTTCCTCCACCTGTCTAACTTGATTTTCAAAATCCTTTTTGAGTTTTTCCATGGCCTGAGACCATTGAATACTTATTTCGGATGTTTGGGATATAGAAGCCTTGATTTCTATATCTTTCCCTTATGGTAAGCATTGTTCTTCCTCATCAGAAATGAAAGGAGGAAACATCTGTTTACCAAGAAAGGAGCCTTCTATGTCTCATTTTTCTTCCTTTTTCTGGGCATTTTCCCAGCCAGTTACTTGACTTCTGAGATTCCTCTCCACCTCTTTCTAGATGCACCCAGCTAGTGCTTGGGGTCTGATATTGAAATGCTCCTGCCCAGCCTCAGGGCTTTCAGCACTGGGTGGGGCTTCTGTTCAGGGTAAGATTAAATTCAGGTTCTCAGATGGAGGCAGGTCCACCTCCCAGGCTCAGTTCCCTCAGTGGGTTTATGCGGAAACCTTCAGTAATGGAGCAGAGCTCCTGTCTCCTGTCTGCTTGGGGAGCCCGGGTCTGCTGCTGTCCCTGTCTCCCCTGCTGCCTCCTGAGGGGCCCTGAGTTATGGAGACTCCCTGCTTCCCTCTCGGCCATCCCAGAAATCTCTCTCACTGACCTGTAGTGCCTCTTCGTGTAGGGACCTTCGCAGCCACTGAAGGCTCCGTCCCTGAAGCCTGCTCAGATCTGCTCCTCTTGGGGCCATGCGGGCAGGGCTGGTTTCCACCGTCTGGTGTGCGACAGACCTTTTTTGTTGGTTTTTCAAGGCTCTCTGGAACAGAAATCTCCTCCACTCCGTTGCTGCGCAACTTGCACTGCTCCAGAATTTTTGGGGAGTTCTTTTTACAGAAAATTTATGGGTTGTGGGTTTGGAGTTAGCATACGTGAGTCTTTCCACACTGCCATATTACTTCTCTACTTTCCACTCAATTTAGCCCCCATGATTACATCTTGCCCTAAACTATTATTTCTCAGTCTGTGTGGGGTTGTAGGACTTATTATCCAATAGTGGCTAATGGTCATTTAAGACTTGTTTCTGGTTCCTACACAATGTGAAAGCCCTCTATGTTATATTTAAGGCTATGCCTTGCTCTGGTGAACATGTATTTGCAGGTGTTCTTCAGTACCTGAACTGAAATGCTCCTTGCAGCCTTTCCTTATTAGACTTTGTCATTTGCAGTTTCCAGAGGTATATCTGTATGTCTCCTTGTGACGAAGCTGGACTAAAAAATGGCTCACTGCATGTTTTTCTTGGATTTCTTGATATCGAATTGGTCTGCTATATTTTCTAGGTGTCTATGCAGGGGTTATTGGAGAATAGATGTCTTTTTGATTACACCTTTTTGGATGACTGTTTTCTATAAATTCTTAAGTTACCTGTTTTCATATAAGCTGTTTTTGCTATGAAATATGTCACATTTTCTTTCATTTTTTTTATTTAGTATTTTGATTTTACTTTTCTTACTGTTGTTTTTGGTGTTGTTATACTTTCTTATAGAGTCAGTAACTTCTTTTTGGTTCATTAAAATTTTCATCAAGTCTGTTAACTGAGAAGGTTTCATACCTATTTTTACTAAGCTATTATTTCTCCTTCCAAGTTTTTCTTCCATAGATTAATAATTTCCTCTAATAATATTATTTCATTTTTTTAAATGTTGTTTCATTTCATCTAGGAGTTTTACTTGATCTTGTAATCAAGTTATGGCTTTCATCGAGTATTCACTTTGGACTTGTCTTCTTTTTGTTTTGTACCTTGGAAATCTGGTACCATATGAGGTTTTATTGTTGGAATCTTTTCTTTTTCTCATTATACCAACTTTACTTCCTAAAGCATGGTTTGTTAGGGAGAGGCATCTCTACAAGAAGTCATGGGACCGCATATGGTTCTGATCTCTATCACCAAGAATCTTGATCTTATATTCTCCAAGTATTGAGTGATGTGTTTTTTCAAGAAACTACAGTGTTTTTCCAGTAACTGGAGAATAAGAGGCATGGACAAACCTGTGTTTACAGCTCAGTGTACTGTGACAGCTTCATTTTACACTACAGAAAAAGAAATCACTGAATATTTTCTAAACATTTTTATAGTGATATCTATTTGAAGTTATCAATGACTTTGAGGATCATTTTGGGAATTTTGAAATACATGGGTTGCTTTTTTTAAAGTAAACATGAAAAACTCCTTTAGAAAAAAATATCTGTAATATAGGAGCAAATAGAAGAAAGTCACCAAAGTTTCTACATTTAAATTAAATTTGAGTTATTTAAAAACATATTTTTTACTGTATGTGTACTTTTAAAATAATTTCTTTTCCGTGATCCTAGCTCTCATTTATCAACTTTTCATGTTTAGCCAAGTACTTCTCCTTGCTTCCCAGATAACACTTGAACAGACTGATTGCATCTGCAGTGTAAATGTGTGATAACACATATAAGGGGTAATCAAATCAACAATGATTAAGCAACATGGGCACAGTAAATACAAACACACTCTAACCTGCCAGTCACACTGTGACTTCAGTAATTTAAACCCTGATCAGATTATTAATCAAGCTACCTATTTTATCCTGATTCAAATACAAAATCCTGCAATTTAGTAGCTAAAGTGGACTTAACCAAACTTCTTAGACTACAGGGCAGGACTTCCAACCAGACTGCGAAAGATCTAGAAAACCATATACAAATCAAGCATTGTCATTTTATTGTTTCATGAAATTCAACATATATTTTGATTCTGTGAATAAACAGTTATTTCCGTGCTAAAAAAATAGAACTTGAAATTTCCTGGAGGCATATGCATATATGTATGTATGTATGCATGCATGCATACTTGTATGTACATGTATATATGTATGTGTGTATTTGTATGCTTGTGTATTTGTGTCTTGTCTTTGTGGGCATGATGTGTTTATGTGTATTTTCTTTGTGAAAAAGAATTCTTCAGTATTCAAAGCATTCATATTTTTTAAAATTATAAGATGGGGAGGCGGAGCCAAGATGGCGGAGTAGAAGGATGCACATTTACGAGCTCCGAGCCCACAACCCATGGAATTGAGGTAAAAGGAGATCCCCATAAATTCTGAATCTCTGCAGGGGGTACATAAACATAGGGGAAGAGATTTCCGTTCCACTGAACCCTGGAGAGCCGTCCCCGGGGTCCATTGCACTCCAGAAAGCGGACCCCACCCCCACCCCTGGCCGCAGCCCCAGAGAAGCTGACCCAGCAGACTTCAGAGAGGAAAGCTCCAGGGGAAGCTCCGGCAGCCGGGAAAGTCCCTCCGCCCACAGAAGCTACAGGTCAGTAAGAAAGAAAGCTGCGATAGGGGAGGGGGGCGGAGCGTCTCCGTGACTTGGGCCCCCTCGGGAGGAAGCGGCTGCGGCAGAGACAGGGGCAGGAAGCGGCGGAGGCAGAGGCGTGGGCGGGCGGCTGAGGCGGCAACAGCCCGGGACTCAGGAATCCCCCAGCAGCAGGTAGGATCTTCAATACTGAAGGTTTTTCCAACCTGAGGGAGCCGAGTAGGGGAGACGGCCCTGCCCCCACCCTGCTCTACTGCTGAACGCCTCTGAATAAAACCCCCAAGGGAGCTGAGCATAGCAGGCGGGGCCCCCCACCCCGCCCCCACCCGCTCCGTTCCTGAAAGTCTCTGCAGAAAGCCCCTGAGGGCCCAAGATTAGAAGGCGGCCCTGCCCCCACCCTTGCCCCAGAACTAAAGCTTGCCGCGGGAAAGCACATTTGAATCTCAGAGGCCAAGCACTAGCTGGGCGGATCCAGGCAGGGGTGGAAAGGAATCTCAGAAATCAAGTAACTGGCTGGGAAAATGCCTAGAAAGGGGAAGAAAAATAAGACTTTAGAGAGTTTTTTCCAACAAATGCAAATGATCCCGACCTTCGGATCTGATGGGGAGGACGAGAACGTATTTTTCCCATCAGGGAAAGATGTGGAGGGCGGGGCCTCAGTACCCCAGACACCCCAGGGGGCTGTTGGGTGGGCTCAGGCCTTGGAAGAGCTTAAAAAGGATTTTGAAAAGCAAGTTAGACAGGTGGAGGAAAGACTGGGAAGAGAAATGACAAAGATGCAAGAAGAGTATGAAAAAAAGGTCAATATCTTGGTAAAGGAGACCCAAAAAAATGCTGAGGAAATTAACACCTTGAAAAATAGGCTCACTCAATTGGTAAAAGAGGTTCAAAAAGCCAATGAAGAGAAGAATGCATTCAAAAGCAGAATGAGCCAAAAGGAAAAAGAGGCTCAAAAGCTCACTGAATTTAATAGTTCTCTCAAAATTAGAATGGAACAGATGGAGTCTAATGACTTTATGAGAAACCAAGAAATCACCAAACAAAACCAAAAGAACGATAAAATGGAAGAGAATGTGAAATATCTCATGGGAAAAACAACTGACCTGGAAAATAGATCAAGGAGAGACAACTTAAAAATTATGGGACTACCTGAAAGCCATGATCAAAAAAAGAGCCTAGACATCGTCTTGCATGAAATTATCAAGGAAAACTGCCCTGACATTCTAGGACCAGAGGGCAAAATAAGCATTGAAAGAATCCATCGATCACCACCTGAAAGAGATCCAAAAAGAGAAACTCCTAGGAACATTGTGGCCAAATTCCAGAACTCCCAGCTCAAGGAAAAAATCTTGCAAGCAGCTAGAAAGAAACAATTCCAGTACTGTGGAAATACAATCAGGATAACCCAAGATCTAGCAGCTTCTACATTAAGGGATCGAAGGGCGTGGAATAGGATATTCCAGAAGGCAAAGGAACTAGGACTGAAACCAAGAATCACCTACCCAGCTAAACTGAGTATAATACTTCAAGGGAAAATATGGTCTTTCAATGAAACAGAGGACTTTCAATCATTCTTAATGAAAAGACCAGAGCTGAAAAGAAAATTTGACTTTCAAACACAAGAATGAGAGGAAGCATGCAAAAGTAAACAGCAAGGAGAAGTATTAAGGGACTTACCAGAAATGAACTGTTTGCATTCATACAGGGAAGGACAATATTTCTAACTCTTAAAACTTTTCAGTATCTGGGTGGTTGGTGGGGACCACACATACACATGTACACGCATGGACACACATACACACATGCATTCACATGCAGAGACAGAGAGCACAGATTGAACTGAATAGGATGGGACCATACCTTAAAAGAAATTAAGGTAAATGGTGAGAGAGAAATGTAGTGAGAGGAAAGAGGGGGAAATGGAAGGGGGGTAACTATATGTCATTTAAGAGGCAAGTAGGAGATGTTTTTAGTGGAGGGAAAAAGAGGAGAGCTGAGGGAAAACAAACAAACAAACAAATAAACAAAAGTTTACCCTCATCACATTTGACTAAACGAAGGAGTGAAATGCACACTCATTTTGGTATGAAAACCTATTTTACAGTATAAGAAAGCGGGGGAGAAGGAGATATTGGGGGGGGGATGATGGAAGGGAGGGCAAAGGGAGGAGGGGAGTAATTGAAAGTCAATACTTGGGGAGGGACAGGATCAAAGGACAGAAGAGAAACAATGAGGGGCAGGTTAGGAGGGATGGCAATTCAGTTAGTCTTACACAATACGACTATCAGGAAGGTCATTTGCAAAGCTACACAGATATGGCCTATAATGAATTGCCTGCCGTACCAAAGGGAATGGGTGGGGAGGGAGGGATGAGGAGAATTTGGAACTCAAAGTTTTAGGAACAACTGTTTAGTATTGTTGTTGCAACTAGGAAAGAAGACATACAGTTAATGAGGAATAGAAAGTCATCTGGCCCTACAGGAGAAAAGAGAAGATAGAGACAAGGGAAGGAGAGGGATGACAGAGAGAGAGGACAGATTGGAGATAGGGAAAATTAGATTGCTTGGGGTATTGGGGTGGGGGGAGGGGATAAAAGGGGAGAAAATTTGGAACCCAAAAATTTGTGAAAATTAATGTAAAAAGCTAAATAAATAAATACATTTTAAAAAAAAAATAAGATGGGCCCTGTAATGGTCATTTAAATGGAAAATGTAATGGTAATTTAAATGGGAAGATTTTTCCCATTCATTAACAGGTCCATCCAACTCTCCTGGGTCACCTGGAAGTTTGAGTTACATGAAGCTTGTGGTAGGAGTAGGTGTGCTGAATAGATAGAACAAGAAGAGATGGAGTAGGAAAAGTGGAACAGGAAGAGGTGGAGCTGGATCAAAGCCAAGAAGAACTTGGCCAAACCAGTCAGAACAGGGAAGGAAACATCAGCTGGCTGTGGGTGAGAGAAGGACATTTTGACTAGGAGTTCCTATTTGTATGAAGGCCTGATAATGTGTATAGAACCTTTGGTTTCTATGATGTATTTCTTCATTACTATGATTGGTTTGACTTTATGGTGTTAGGATCTGACTTTCAGGTATTTGAATAAATGTTTTGTTTCTTTTTTACATATAGAGAGTCTGTTTTGTTTCACAATTCAGAAGTGCACCAACATATTCATGGTTGTCATAGGCACTGTGAATATTATGTTGGCACTACTGGCCCACAATAGATTATATAATAAATTAAAAGATTAAAATTATCTTGAAAACTGTAGACAATATTTTATTAATAGTTCATAGAAAGATTTTCTCAAAATTTTAGTTCATACTGTTCCTCTTTTCCTAATACTTAATTTTCATATTTCTCCATGGACCCACAGAAGCAATATTAATTAAATGTTGACAGTTTTCCTTTCCCTTTTTATTTAAAGGAAAAAGCAAGCAAATAAAACTTGAGAAATTTATTTTCTTGAAACTGGACATTTTGCTAACTCAGTGTTTTCTCCCGGGGAAGTAATTTAGAATTGTTGTACATTTGTTTTATTATCTTCAAGATAATAATGATTTATTTACCTCCATCAACTATTAAATTAAATGAGAGAGGAAGTGTTTCACATTCTCCCCTCTTCCTTCTTCAGCTTTTAAGCCAAAATTCATACAATGCAGTGGGAAATTCATGTAAGATAAGGTGGTGTGAACAGGAAACTATAGTTTCAAGAGTGGTCTAATCTCATTTTGCAATTCCAGGAAGAATATGAATTGGGAAACACAAGGGATGTTGTCTTTGACTGTGAATGGGATATGACTCTTCTACTTGCACCGTGGCCCTCACAATAAGTTTTGGAGGTATTTTTTTTTATTTATTTTTTCTGAAAATAACTGAGATGTATAAATCACAATAAGGGGTCAAAGGCACTGATCTCTACTCCTGCTTCCTTTTATAACAGAGAAAAGATAATATTCAGAAGAAAGTAGTCAATATTACTAGATAAATCAGATAGATCAAGAAGAAACAGGACTGAAAAAAGACCCACCAGATGTATCAGTTGAGTTCATAATTACTGGAAAGAACAATTTCGGTTGAGTTAGTAATTTGAAAGTCAAATTACAAGGCAGTAGAGAAGGAATGAAAAGTAAAGAAAATAGACAAATCTCTCTACCCTCATAAGCATTACCTAAAAGTTTATCTAAGAAATGAAAGAGAAGTAGAATTCTAATTGCTTAAATTTGAAGGAAGAGTAGAGTGCAGAGAAGGTTTCATTGTTGTTGGTTTTCTTTTGTCATAGATTGAGGACCATGGGTACATAAAAAGACAGTGGAAAAGATGTCATAGGTGGGGCTCTAATGTCATAGCTCTCTTCTTTCAGTTTCAATGTTGGGACAAAATAAGTCATTTAATAAAGGAGATTTACTTTATTCATGTATGACAATGATACATGGCAAGGACACAGTGGTTCATAGATTCTTTGGATAAAATCTTCTTCCTCTCCATGGGGAAATGCACCTAGTCATTCATCAGAGTACATCAATTCAGGTGGTCACCATCTCCCACCAAGCCTGAAAGGTACAAAATCCACATGACTTATGATTTTAATTGGCCCTAGTCCAGGAAGTTAGAGAAATGGGGGCAAATCAGATTTCAAGAGTGAAGAAAGCTTTACCAGGAAACCACTAGAGAAACTGTGGTCTAAGGAAGTTATATGGGAATTGTGTTTGTTGGGAGAAGGCTGTGTCAGGGTAAAGGAAGCTGCATCAGAAAATCACTGTCTTATCATATAAGAGAATAATAAACAGGGAGAGGTTGAAGACTTGAGAGGGGAAACAAAGAAGGTTGCATTCTGATGGAGACGATAAGAAGGAATGTAGAGGGGTTAGCCACAGAAAGAAGGAAGGCCACTTTACTGTTATACTGAGAGAAAGGAAGAGAAAATGGGGAGATGACCAGAGTTTTGCTGCCCCAGTTCTTTGGCCTTTATTCTCAGTTAAGTAAAATAAAGTCCTTAGTTGAGAAGAAGTTGAGAAGAATGATTAGGAAATGTAAGGAAATAATGGAAGATATGAGTAGTTCCTGAGGGGAGAAAAATTAAGGAATCAATTAAAGAAGAAGTATAATAGGAATTAAAAAAGGGCTCATCAATCATGTGGTGAAAATAGGGTTGATAGATGGGTAGCCAGAGTGCTCCATTGGTATATTCATTGTATTAGAATAAAATGGAGAAGATTTCTAACATACTGGATAAACTTCTAGTGGCAAAACTGTGAAAACAGAACAAGAAAGGACAATGAAATGAGCTTTAGTGTTATAGTGAGTGCACCTGAGTTCAAAACCAACTTTTGATGCTTTGTGTAGTCGTTTGGTCATGGACAAGTAACTTAAACTTCCTGGGACTCAGTTTCCTCATTTCCAAAATGAAGGTGGTTGAATCAAAAGAATTCTAAGATCACTATGAATTTTAAATGTATGGCAATTTGAGGAAGATGTACAAATTAATGTATTGTTACCTCCATTATTGGAGAACACTTCCAAATCAATGAAATTTCAAATTCAAATATATATGTGTGTGGATGTATACATATGTATGTGTATATTTATATATATATATAGTATCTGTGTATACATACATATGAATGTGTATATGTATGTGTATATGTATATATATATATGTGCACGTGTATATGTATATGTACATTTGGGTATATGTGTATATATCTGTGTACAGGTATATATGCCTGTCCACATAAACAAACACATATAATTTTATTTTATTATTAAATTACATAGATGATATAATATGATGTGATATGAAGTAATGTAATATAAAATATTATTTCATTATCTTATTAGGTTATGAGGCATAATATTATGTTTTATTATTAGTCACACATACATATACACACATATGCATACACATGGATGTGAGCTTATATATATGTGTACAAATATACACACAAAAATAAATGTATATACATATATAAAATAAAATTCACACACTCCTTTACTTATATACATATACACAATATACATGTATGTATGTGGGTGTGTATATATATACATGTATTTATATGTCCATGTGTATATATAACTACACACATATTTTATAAATATTTATTTAAATATAATATATATATATATTATGCATAATAATATATATTATATATTAAATATATATAAATAAATATTTATTATAAAATATAAATATATATTTTGCAAGTTTGTGTTAGTGAATCACAAAGTTATGAAATTCATAAAACACATAGGTAGCATAGGTATGTACATATATACACAATTAAAAGTGAGAATTATCTGGTAATTAGTTATTGAATTAGTATTTATTTCATAAATAAAATTGAATTAACTATTAGAGTATTAAATTAAATTTCCTAGAAAATTAACCAAGGCATCAGATAAACCAAGAAATAATCATTTTCAGTATAATTCAATATTCTTTTCTTAAAGTTAATGTTAACCAGTAAGATTTTTAAAGGAAATATCTTCTAACAATCAGAAATTTGTTTTAATTATGCCCATATTACTGTTCTTCAGAAGGCAATATCTGATTTTCAGTTGATTAACATAATTCTTAGGCTTATCATTCTTTTCCAGTACTTTGGAGTGACACAAATCATTTAAACATTAGTAACTCTGAAATTTTCTAATTATAGATGAGTAGATTTTATCAATAATAAAATATAAATAACTTTTTAAAATGTCATTGCTTTTTCTATGAAACACATTATGCTCTTTTGCTAAAAGGTATGATCACTTCAGAGCTTCTTCTTTTTAGATAGCTGGGAATTAGAGATAGTAATATTCGTGAATCTATAAAGCAAATTCCTAGAAGATTGACACCCCCTAGTTGAAAAGAAAAACAATGAATTCTTAGCATTTAATAAGGTTACTTATCACCTCTACAATTTAATGATCACAAATATTTCTGTCCTCTATTTTACTTGTTAAATTGTTCAATATAATAATAATCGTTGGGAAGGTAAACATAATGATTTATACAGTGCAATAAAATTTAAGCAAGTATACTTTTGCGTTATGTAGATTAAACAACCTCATTTAATAAAAGACAATGTGATATAGTGTTTAGGGATCCATCCTCATAGAAGGAAAAAAGGAAGACATAATTGTCCCTGTTTTTTGTCCAGTTAAAATTGCTCAATCTTCATTTTTTGAAGACTAGTTAT
The DNA here is from genome assembly GCA_023548195.1 of Bettongia penicillata ogilbyi. Taxonomy (NCBI): domain Eukaryota; kingdom Metazoa; phylum Chordata; class Mammalia; order Diprotodontia; family Potoroidae; genus Bettongia; species Bettongia penicillata. The sequence continues at coordinate 2,644,115 of JAJHZJ010000016.1, read as the reverse complement.
CAGTTTGCTCAGTTGGAGGGCTTTTAAACAATGAGATTTTCAATAATTACTCTGGCAAATATCTGTCCTAGAAATACAAAAAGCAAAAAGAAAGAGAACACTTGCCCTCAGGGAGCTAACCTTCTAATGTGAGAAGCAACAGATAGAAAGACGCTTAATAAGGGTGTGGGGTGTGTGTGTGTGGGGGGGGGAAGGTGTGGGCAGATATGTAGATGATTGTGCAGAGAAAGTTGGGAATTCAGCCCTGAGAGAGAATGAGACATCATTGACCTAAGGCAAACTTCTTAAGCAGAGGTTCTGTGAGGAGTCATCCAATCTGGAGGAGAGGCCATTGGGGTAAATAGTACTTTCAAGGTATGCCTTCTAAGGTTAGAGAAAGCTTTGGAGATGAACATGTTGAAGAGATGGAGTCCAGATTTCAGACTGGGGAGGAATGAGATATCTGATATCAGTTTACAGATGGCTATTTGCTATAGCTATATTGTTCTTGTTTTTGTTTTTTATTGTAAACAGAATTAGAAAGCAAAATCTTAACCTTAGGTTATTTTTATACACTGAATACCTCCTAATGAAGCTTCAGAAATGTTTCCAAATTTCCCAGTATTCGAAATATTACTTAGAATATTGACTGATTTAAAAAAAAAGTTCATCCAGATGAGTTACTAAATATATAGTATATTTTCTAGTGTGTATTTTCTTATAAAACAGTATAACAGTATTCTAAACCTAAACTGTTTTTTTTCTGCAATCATATTAACGACATATATAATGGCTTTTGGTAGTATCTTAATATTACTAATGAAGAATAGAAATGACCAACTATATAACTTTTACTAATACTAAACAATATAAAATTTTATACATTATTATATACTTAATTTTCATGAAAATTTGCAAAGACCACAATGTATTAAAGGAGCTCTGCTAAGCATTGGAAAAACATTAAAAATCTTAAATATGGTGTGATCTTACTTAAATATCATACATGTATCCATGTGTAATATTGTGCGAATGTTTTTCTCTATGTGTGAATATGAAGCAACTAGATGTCTCAGTGTATAAAGTCTTAGCCTGGAATGCAATAGACTTAAATTCAGATATAACCTTAATAGTAGTCTGATCCCAGGCAAGTCACTTCATTTCTGCTTGCTTCAGTTTCTTCGTGTAAATTGGATTAAATAGCACCAGAACTCTAAGGTTTTGTGAAAACAAAGTGAGATAATATCCTTTAAATGCTGTGTAAACCTTAAAATGCTATACAAAGGTTAGATATTATACATATAAATACGTACACATATATAATATTTATATCTTTAGATATATTATACAAACATTACACAAAATAATCAATAAAATATCAAAAATATTGAATATTTCCTTTTCAAAATAAGATCAGACTCAAAGGATTGCATATTGTCTCATTAAAGAGACAAAATGTTGTCTCCTTAAAGAGACAACAGGTGCAAAGCCTTAAAGTTCCATGGGTATGCTCTTAGTAAGGAGTAAGTGTGGAAGGCCACCAGAATCTTGAGTAGATCCTTGCCTTCCCTGGTTGTAAAGTTGTGGGAAGATATACACAAAGGTTGCCCAGGATGCATAGGAATGAATGGTTTACAATTTGTGTCATTATAACAAACATAAAAACCGATGAGATCAAAGATTTCTTTGAGTATTTGAGTTGGATATGTTGGAATATTGGTCAACAAGAAAAAACATATGGAACAATGAATCCCTATTATTTAGAGCTTCTTTTTAAAAATACAATATTTAACATGCTATTAAAAACTGTCCTATTTGTGTCCTCTTCTGAACTTACATTGGATCTCTTCAAAAAATTCTCAATTTCACTAACACTGTGCAAATTGGCAATATTTTATTCAAAATTTCTTTCTAGTTTATTTTGTTCATTTTTAAAATGTTTCATGAATGCTTTTTTTGGGGGGTGGGGGAAGGAATGTAGAGGGTAGTTATTTCTTCACAGCATACCAAAACTCCTGCACTTCCTAAGCAAAATCTTCAGCTTGTAAAATAAATGAAATTAAACAAAACAAAACCATATACTAGTCTTGTCTAAAACTATATATCTAATTTTGGACCTTTCTGAAGGGAGGTGGGAAACATTCTTCGTTATAGGTATTCAGAAATATTGAATTTTTTTTCTTTGGAAGGGTGCCAGGGTTTACTTAAAGAAACACGGGTGTGTGCATACACTTATATACATATATGTATATGTATATGTGTGTATATTATGTCTTCTATACATTCATTTTGGGCATTCTTGATGTCCCTATCAAAAAGGAAAAAGTGATCTTTTGAAAGTGATATCCCATAATAGGTCATATCTTTCTAAGGCTGCAATTGACTTAAATATTTAGAGAATTAATGATATTATAGTTTTTATTAACAGTTGATTATTTTTGGAAAAAACATCTTATTTAGTAGAACAAAATATTTTCTTAAGTGTCTCTTCCAATAAAGCATATCCTATTCATGAATCACAATTTATTCAAAACGTTATGAATGTAACAAGAGTAAAGTTGTTTAATATGTCTCTTGTAAATATCAAGCAAGGCAGAAAACTGGGAGATAATTACCATTTCTATGGAGGAGATCAAATGAAGCTAAGGAGATGAAGATTAATTCTCAGTGGATAGTATTTTTTTCCCCTAAAACTCCTGCTTTCAGATGGCATTGTGCCAATTATATGAAACTCTGGAATACTGCAGAGCTTCCTTGAAAATACACAAAACTAATGAAGACTATGGTTTAAACATCCTTTGATGGGAAAAAGAAAAAAAAAACTAATGGAAAAATGTTTGAGTATTTGGGTTGGATATGATGGAATATCGGTCAACAAGAAAAAATGACTGAGCAGTTTGGAGAAACATATATAGCACTTACTATGTGCCAGGCACTGACCTGAGTACTTTAGGATTATTTTCTCCTTTGATCCTCACAGCCACTGGGGAATGTAAGTGCTGTTTTTATCCCCTTGTCACTGATAAGGAAACTGAGGCAAGCAAAAGTTATTTCACTTGCCAAGGGGCATGTAGCTAGCAAATGTCTGAGGTCAGATTTGACTTCTTGTCTTCCTGAATCAAAGCCCAGTTCTCTACTTTCTGTCTCACTTATTTAACTATCATACAAACAAAATAAATAATTCCAAATTATGTGCAAGGAAACAAGTTTTATTTGCACACTTTGGTGGGGCGTTGTGACCTAGCACGGACAGAACCTAGTGGTCAGAAACTAATGTGCAGGCCCAAAGAGCTGTGTGAGTAAGATCCTACCAGAGGAGAACATGAAGTCACATGGCCAGGAGACTGTATCACAGGAAATGCAAAGTTCAGAATTCTATAAGGGTCCTGCCTCATCCTGACCTGGTTGTAGTCCTTCCAGTGGCCATGCTGGAAGCTACCCATTCCTTCAGGGGAAGGAACATAGACTTCCCTACTCTCAACTCCTTTTTTAATAAATTTTTCTTGATACCTTTTTTGTGTGTCAAGTTCATCTCTAACAGTTTCCACGACCTGTTTGACCACTAGTGATTACAGGAAGAAATAAGCTTCCCTCCTTTCACTGATGGGAAACTCTCCATTCAGAATGCTGGACATGACCCTGATTCAGTTATTCTTTTGCTGAATTGTTTTCCTTTGAGAGAAGGGAAGGCATATTTGGAAAAAAAAGATAATAACTTAAAAGCAACACACAAACTTAAAATAGAGATAAGAAATAAATATCAAGCCTTTGGTTATTGATTCATTTTTCAAATCTCGTCTTTCTTAAATTTCAATTGTGAATAAAAATCTGAAATTTTGATTAAACAAATGCAGTAATGTCTTGATTCTCTTTTAAAAGCTTCAAGAAATGTTATTTAAATGAAGATAAACATTTCCCATTTTCCCTAGTGTCCACTTATATTTAATAAAAAAATTACTTCTTCTACCCTGAATTAAGTACTATATGAGATTTGCAATATAGTAATAAAACATCTACTTGCCATTTGCCTAAATTTATTTTAGTTTCCAAGATACTATTGTTATTTTTCCTTTGTTGCAATTCACTAATAAAAAAATTAACATAATGCACAAGTCATTTAGCTCTTCCTTTAATTTTTTTGATTCAATCTATACTATAGGTCCATTTTACATTTTATACCAAAAGCTCCATTTCGCATATTTTCACTGTGGTCCTATCTAATTAATTATGTGCTTGAAATTATTTTACAGTTTGGCAAGCTATTGGTAACATTCATTGGAAATCCCATCCTTCACTAGTGCAATTACATTCTTTTCAGCTTCAGGGTGATTGCAATTTTTTCCTTTGACCTCTCCCTACTCCCAAGTAAATTTTGGTAATTTAGAGATAATATTCTTTTCTCGTCAACATCCACAATGTAAGTTTATCTACTTGTCCTTAATGCCTTCAGCTTAGCTTTATCCCTTCATGAATATTCATTTATTTTCCTTGTCAACCCCAAAATAGAGTTTGTTCTGAGAAAGGGGACAAATAAAATTAGATTGTATACATATTTTTACTTTTTCTCAAACTGGTAACATACATACATTTCATGGGAGTTCCAGTACAGAACTGGGCCCCCCTAAGAGAACCAATCAATTTGAAGGTTGGCATACCCAGTTTATATACCTTTGCAACAGGAGCTGATATCACCCCACCATCATTTTACCTCCAAACAAAATACCTGTTCTGCCATACCACCTTTCAACCATAGCCTTTCATTCCTTGCCTTGGGCTATCTAGGTAGAAGAATCTGTCTCCCCTCAAACCTTAGCAGAAAAAATGAATCTTCCATATCTTTGACTAAATCATTTCAGGATTGAGGTGGGGTTTGATGAGGATAAGACTCAATGAAGTCTCTTTAATAGTAATACCCTTGTGTACAATTTTAGAGAAGGGGCTAGATGGGGGTGGGGAGGTCTGAGTTTCCAAAATACTGATTCCTAAGAAAAATCATTGTTCATATCCTCATACTCTTGTATAGTTGACATACTGATGTTTTTCTATTTGTTGGAGGTTTCCTCTTGAACTGAACTTGAAAACTGTTTCAACTTTCTCCCAGGCTGGGAAATTTAAGTCTCAATTATCATGGTCTCTCCTGAAACTATAGTCACCCTTTCTTTTTCAGGTCTAATTGAAACACATTTACACATAACACACAAACCCTTCCCCATTCCTGCAATTTTTAAGTGTTTTATATAGTAGAAACAGTCCACTTTCACTTTTCCTTTTACACACTAGCAACATAGCAGAGAATACAGCATAAAAACACTCATTTTTTTTCTCCTTTAGAAAAGAAAAAAAAATTAAAAGACAAATTGCTCTCCTGACCTTGATGATAGGACAAGCTTGGATAAGGTTTAGCACTTTTGAAAGGATAAAACGAAATAAAGTGTTCCTTTCAGGAAGTATAAACTCTATTTAAGCACAATCTCTATCATGTGTGATATACAGAGAAGAAAAAGTGAATATGCTATATTTAAACATTTTTCATTATAAAAATGTCATGCACAAATATTATTGTTGGAGTTAATATAATACTACCTCAATCAGTTATAATACTACTTCAGTCAAATAAACAAGTATTTGAAGAATGTCTGATTTTGATTTGGTCCTGACTTCTGGTTTATTTGGCATACGAAATTCCCCCCACTTACCGATTGTCCACCTACTGTCATCTCCTCTTGCCTCTTCCTAGGAATTAGGCAACCTATGGGTCATCCACTTAACTCCCAGAGATATACGCAGGTTAGAATCTCTGGGGAATGGATGAACAGCAACCTACCAGTAAGACAACTCTCAACCAGTAGGAAAAAAGAAAATGAAGGTTTGCTCTGACGTTTTAAACAAGATGTTATATTGAGGCCTTCCTCTATCACAGCCTGAGCTGACAACTTCTACTCCCTCTAGTATTTGCTAGGCTGAGGCCTCCCTAGTGGTGCCCTCAGGGTGTCCTGAGATTTCTGTTTCTTTTCTGGAAAATGGTTTTCCTACACCTTATTCCCCTTCCCCAAGTTCCTCCTTGGTGTATCCAGTCCAATCTCATCTCTCCAATTTACCTTAAGAGATAGAATTGCTAATTATAGTTCAACCTGCTCACAGTGAAAGGCCAAACTCTTCTGTAAGACTAATTCTCTGTGACTCTTGATACCACCCTCTCTCTGGGAAGACATGAATTAAATATAATACCTCCTCCAAGTTATTCTCCCTCCCCACTTATGCTTGTACAAGGACAATTACTCCAGGCAAAGTGTACATATTTGTAAGCATTTGGCACCTTATATATCCATTATAACAACTGTACAAGAAATGTTTCATGAACTATAGATATAAGACTTCTTCATAGTTTCTAAATCCGTGGCATATCTAATTCCCAAAACGTGTTTTCCACCATGATTATTACTCATCTTTACCAACCTGTGCTTTGAAATCAACAGTTTCATAATACATGTTGATTTAATTTGGTATTTTTTTTTAAGTCTTCATACGTTTTTCCTACCTCCACATTCCATGCAATAGATTTTAGAATACAAACTTCATTCATGGTGATACTTTAAGAAATGCTTATCAAGGCACTGAAAAACAAGGTAATCAAATGTCCCTGAAAGTTATATTTCTTATTGACATTTTACATATGATAAAACTATCTCTATTAACTCGTGTATTTTTCTCATCATAAAGAAGTTATGCTATCTCCATTTTTCTGAAAATTACTTTTGTCCTGTAGAATCATTAAGAGAAAAAGATTTCAAGCTCCAAATATCCATTAACATTGGACAATTTACATGCATTTAGAATATCGATACTTAATGTTCATAAATAGTGGGAAAAGCTTTATGATTTTAGTCATGTCTTCCTCCCTTTTATGTCACTGTGCTGCATTCAGTACAGAAAAAGAGTTGAATCTTTTACTATTATTTTATCCTGTATTTTGAAAGGAAAATGTAAAGCGAATTTGTAAGTTTTTGTCTCCATTTTTATATATACATATACATACATACATACATATATATATATATATATATATATTAATTTCTTGACTGGCATGTAAAATTGATTTAAGTGATGCAGAGTTGTGCAAAGTCACTTTCACTCTCTGAGTCACTGAAGTACAGTAGTAAGACAAAAGTCGGGATGCTTGGCAATAACCTGGGATACAATGAATGGTCCTGACATCTTCAATGTCTGACCAAGCTCTAAGACATCCACAGCACCTGATTCAGTGGACATTATGCTGTTGACTTCAGCCTTCATGGCTATGAGAACAAGTTGTTCCTATCCACCCATTCCTCCTGTGTAAGTCTTTGCATCACCCCATGTTGTCATTAGTCCTCTTCAAAAAAAAAAAAAGAGGACAAACAACAACAATGATAAAGTAAACATGTGCCTTTCAAAGTTGTTCTGCCTGGTATGATTTTTCTTCCCTTCTTTCTATTCTCTTCTGTGCTACTCCTCTCCTCCTTTCCTACCTCTCCTTCTCCTCTTCCCTTCTCTTCTTTATTCTCATCTTTCTTTGCTAACCTTCTAACTTATAACTCGCTTTCTTCTCCCTCCCAGTTCTTTGCCTATGTGTGTAGGCACAGTTTGTGTGTGTGTGTGTGTGTGTGTGTGTGTGTATGCTACTTCACAACAATATTCTTACTGGGAGAGCAAGGATGGCAGAGGAGAAAAAAGCACATACCTTTAGTTCTTACCCCACAGCCGATAAAATACCAGTAAAGAACTCTCAACAAATTCCAGAGCAGCAGAAGCCACAGACTAACAGAGTGGAGGAGACTTCTGTCTCAGAGAGACCTGAAAGACCGATGGGAAAGGTCTGTCATACACGAGAGGCAGAGCAGAGCCCAGCCCTTCCTTGGCCATGCAGCACCGAGAGGAGCAGATCGGAGCAGGCTTCAGGGACATAATCTCCATTGGCAGTACAGATCCCTAACCCACAGGCACCAAACGTTGGTGAGAGGATCTTTTTGGCTGGCCAAGAGGGGAGTGGAGTGTCCCCATCACTCAGGCCTACTCAGGTGGCAACAGTAGAGGCAGAAGCAGATGGGGTACCAAAGCAGTCAGTAGCCCGCATCCATTGTTGAAGATCCCATCAGAAAGCTGCTGAGGGAGCTGAGCCCTGTGTGGCAGCCCTGCCCCCAGCTGAGCAGCTGAACTTAATTTCACACTGAATAGTGGCTCTTAACCTGCCTACAGCCCCTGAGGCTTTGAAGCAGCTCATCTGAATCTCATCTCCCAGTACTGGCTTGGCGGAACTTGAGGCAAGGTGGTTGTGGAGAGGAAACTCAGAAGTCAAGTAACTGGCTGGAAAAATGTCCAAAAAAGGGAAACAAATAAGACCACGGAAGATTACTTTCTTGGGGAACAGGTGTCTCCCCCCATCCTTTCAGATGAAGAAGAACAAAGGATATTGTCAGAGGAAGTCAAGGCCCCTGCTCTAAAGGGAATTTAAACTGGGCTCAGGTAATAGAAGACCTTAAAAAACAAGTTAACAGCTTACTAAAGGAGACCCAAAATTTCTGAGGAAAATAATAGCTTTAAATAGAGGCTAACACAATTGGAAAAAGAGGTCCAAAAAGCCAAAGGGGAGAAGGAGGTTCTAAAAAGCAGAAGTAGCCAAATGGAGGAGAAGGTTCAAAAGCTCACTGAACAAAATAATTTGTTGAAAGAGAGACTTGAGTTCAGGGAAATGAATGACTATGAATTAAACCAAGAAATTAGTAAACAAAACCAAAAATTTAAAAAAATAAAAGACGATGTGAAAGAACTCATTGGAAAAACAGCTGACCTGGAAAATAGATCCAGGAGAAATAATTTAAATATTTTTGGGCTACATGAAAGCCATGATCAGAAAAAGAGCTTAGACACTATCTTCCCTGAAATTATCAAAGAAAACTGCCCTGATGTTATAGAATCAAAGGGCAAAATGGATATTGAAAGATTCATTGATCACCCCCTGAAAGAAACCCGAACACAGAAACTCCTAGGAATATTGTGGCCGTATCTCAGAGTTCCCTGATCAAGGAGAAAATGCCGCAAGCAGGTGGAAAGAAACAATTTGAGTACTGTGGAAATAAAATCAAGATAACACAGGATGTGGCAGCTTCAACATTAAGGGATTGAAGGCTTGGAATGAGATATTTCAGAAGCAAATCTGAGTATAATACTTCAAGTGAAAAAAATGGTGATTTAATGATATATACAACTTTCAAACATTCTTGTTGAGGAAAAGACCAAATCTGTACAGAAAAATTTGACTTCCCAAGACAAGAATCAAAAGAAGCATGTGAAGGACAGACAACAAGAAAGAAAAATCATAAAAGACTCTCTAAAGCTGAACTGTTTACATTGATACATGGAAAGAAAATATTTTTAACTCTTGAATCTTTTCTCAGTATTTGGGTAGATGGATAGATTGTACATACACACACAGACTCACACACATATACAAATAGATAGATAGAGAGGACATGATGTGTTATATCAGAAAAGATGATATCCACACAAAAAAATAAAATAAAACAAAAATCTAAGGGGTGAAGGAGGAAAATTTCGGGAAGAGAGAGGGAGAAATGGAACAGGGCAGGCTATAACTCATAAAAGAGATAAGAAAAATCTTATTCAACCGAGAAGATAAGGGAGAAAGGGAGAGGAGGTCCCTTCTCCACATGTGGCTGAAGGAGGGAATGACATGCTCACTAAATCTGATATGAAAATTTATGTCACACCACAGGAAAGAAGGAGAAGGGTTGACAAGTGGGGTGAGGGGATTGTTAGAAGGGAGGGCAAATGGGAGAAGGGAGTCACTAGAAATAAACACTTTTGAGAAGGGACAAGGCCAATTGTAGGGGAAAAATATAAGGGGGAATAGAATAGGACAGAGGGCAATATAATTAGTGCTACACAACATGATTATTATGGAAGTCTTTTGCAAAAGAACACATATTTAGTACATATTGAATGGCTTCCCTTCTCAGTGGGATTGGGGAGGGAGGGATGGAGGGAAAGAAGTTGGAATTCAAAGTATTAGAAACGAATGTTGAGAATTTTTCTTGCATGTAATCAGGAAATAAGAACTACAGTGAATGGGGTATGGAAATTTATCCTGCCCTATAAGAAAAGAGAGAGGATGGGGATAAGGGAAGGGTGGGGTGTGATAGAAGGGAGGGTACATTGAGGGAAGGAGTAATCATAATGCAAGGTATCAGGAAGCAGGGGGAGGAGAGTGATGGGGAGAAAAATTGGACATGTTACAAAGTGAGTTAAAAGCAATTAGTATCAAAACAATTGACTGAATTAATTACTGAGAATAATTCAATGACATCTTTAGTTTGGGGGAAAGAATTTCAGTCTAAATTTCCTAGAGGAAGTCTTGGGTAAAATTTGGTGATGATGGAAAAGTTAAGGTTATAATGGTAAATTTGATTTTATGATTGCTATTTAATCAGGAACTAGAACATGTATAGAAAGGCATGTAAGTCACTTAAGACTTGCCTCAAAAGATGTTCCTTAGCCAAAGTGAAAATTATAATCGTATTTGAAACCTGGTTATTGGAATTTGCCATTTCATAGATGCTATGAGACTATTAACTGACTTCTCCTGAGTCTAACTCCAGGTATGGGCAGCAAGAAAGCGATCTGAGCCTCCAACCCATGATGTCAGTAAGCTGGTAAGATACTGGTATGAATTGCAAAAGGTGATGTCAAGGGAAGGGCGGGAGAGAGGCTGTTCATCTTGGGCTGAAGTGGGATTCTCCTGACTCAATTTCCCCAATGACACCTGGCAGACCTTAAGCCTGACTGAATGCAAGTGGATAGTCTAATCCTCCCTGTAACTGACATGAAGTTGGGGAGATATTGTATCCTTCCAATGTCCCTAATCTTGGTGGCCATTTCCTATAGTCAATAGGTTTGCAAGCTTAATACCATATCAATTATAGATTATTGGTAGGGGAACATCCAAAGTTAAGTCTAAAATTAAGCCATTAGGCATAAGACAATAAGCTAGGGTCCTTTAATTCTTAGCAATACTATGAAGACAATTAGGTCAAGAGCTTGTGAAGTTAGCAACTTAAATATTATTTGTGTCTCAGTTAGTTTAAAAAAAATTCTTTTGTGTTCCATATTGTAAATGCTTTAAAAAGAGTTATCACTTGACCAAAAGTTTGAATTGTTTTATCTATTAGAAACGGTTAAAAAATGAAAAAGAAAAAAAAAAGCAAAAAAACCCAATATTTTTACTTAAAACAAATAAAATAGACATAGATGTATAATCTAAAATAGTATTGCATTTTTTTTGCTGTATCATAAAACTGATATTTAAATTACAATCTGCTAAAATCCCAAGAAAATTTTCAGGCATTGTTGTCTGACCATATTTCTCTATCTTTTTCCTATGAAGTTGATTTATGTTTTTATCTAACATGTCATGCAACACAGTCCAACAAAATTCTTTGGGACATCCTGCTGGTATTTTTTGATAAGTTGTTATCAGCGAAGACATAATTGTGTCATTCTAATCTTAGAGAAACCAAGAATGCTATAAATTAACTGCCAAATATGTGAGCAAGATCCTGTCCCCGAGAGACTGATAAATTAACTCCTCTAAATACTGAAATATCAATTAATATCTATGCAATAGAAATAATCTCCCAAAATAAAGAAACCAGATTGTTCAACTCCTTCTTTTTGAGAAAACTGTGAATTTTGTAGATGAATCAGAAAGCAAAAAAGCAAAGAACATGACCCTCATATTAACCTCTCCTCTATTCACGTTCTCTTCTTCCTTCCTTCCTTCCTTCCTTCCTTCCTTCCTTCCTTCCTTCCTTCCTTCCTTCCTTCCTTCCTTCCTTCCTTCCTTCCTTCCTTCCTTCTTTCCTTCCTTCCCTCCTTCCTTTCTTTCTCTCCCCTTTTTCCCACCGCTTTGTTTAGGAGACCTGTGATTTCACTGGAGAAAGTTCACTCCACCTTTTCATATTAACACTAGTGCGAATTTTATTCTTAGAACTTTACCAGGGACACAACACTGAGAAGCTGAGTGATTTATTCAGGGTCATTCAGCTATTTATGTAGTTATACACACACACACACACACACACACACACACACACACACACACATATATATATATATATATATATATATATTGCATAACGCAGGTTTTTATGACTTTGACATCACTCTTTCCCATTTGTATGAATGTCTATTTAAGTAAAAAATAGTAAATTCGTATAGAGCCTATAGTCAATAAACATAATTAATTATGATTAAATTTGATCATTAGGTATGGTTACCCCTTATCTTCAATATAAACTGGGAAACTTCAAAATATTTTTTGTGGTCCCCATCAGTAATGTGAAGGACTACACTAATGAAATAAAATATGCTAGTTTTATAAATAACAGGGAAGATGGAGGAGTTGAAGATACACATCTCAATAAAGTGGAGAAAAATAATCTATTTGCATAAAATATGATAGTTAACTTACAAAAGCCTAAGAAACCATCTAAACAAACCCAAACTAAGACATTTGTAATTTTGATAAAGGAGTACTATGCAAAATCTACTAAAAAACAAAACAAAACTACGATTTGTTTTCTAGGTGACTAATAAATGGGGAGGGACTCTCTAAAGAAGATAGTAAAGTGTTATGTAAAAATTCCCTCAAGTGTATAATATAATATTTCAAAATTAAGAATAATAAATCAATTTACAATAAAACATCTTTTTTATTCTTAGCACATCTACTGAATAGATCTTCCTCAATTTTGTTGGTTTATCGAATAGAAATATTTAATACCTCTTCATTTGGATGTTCATTATCCCTTATCTAAGCTGTCCTTTTTCACTCTTGTTTGTTCAAGGCCAGTCATGCTGGGCATGCCTTAGATTCAGTGAGATTCAACATTCCCCTCTCTCCTTTTGATATCCATTAATATTTTTTTTTATGTGTATGGTCCTTATTTTTCCTTAGCATCATAGTTGTTTTCCAAAAGACTGTATTTTTATCCCCTCACTGAACCATCCCTTTGAACAAAGAAAAGTAGTTAAGCAAAATTACTTAACTACATGGAAAACTGATATGACAATGGATGCACCATTCCTCAAATATAGGTCACCTATTTACTGACAGGTGGGAAGTTTTTTTCATCATAAACTGCATCTTAGAGAAAGATTGATCGCCATAATTTGAGTTCAGCTATTTTTTAGTTTTTGTGTTATACTACTGTAGTCATTGCATATGTTGCATTTTTGCTATTACTTCCTCTGTTTCATGTCATGTCAGATATTTTTTTTTATGTTTCTTTGAATTCCTGACACTCATTTCTCATGACACGTAATAGATCACTAATTATGTACACTTCATTGGTTCTCATCATTCTCCAGTTTATGAGCTACTACTTTTTTCTCTTTTGACCATACAGTTCCTCTATAAGCATTTGTATATTTGTTGAGTCTTTCTGTTATTGATTTTTTTGAATCAATGAATATATTGACTCGATTTGAAGGATATTGTGAATTTATTCATTTGTTTTTATTTCAACATTTACAGTAGTCATTGCCTCATAGCTTCAATTTTCTTCTTAATGATTGATTTTCTTAGACAAATATTTAAGATACTCAGAATGTCTTATCTGTGAAGATATTTTGAAATAAACACCACTGGCTCCTTTATTTTTCTTATGAAAGAGAGTGTATGATCCAACTGTACTGTAATTTCTTCATGTCTTCTATTTCATTTATAGCAGGATTACTCTTCCATATGTGATTCACGGGTTCTAGTTGTGTGCCAGTTTATCACTGGAAAAAAAAGATCTCTTTGGAAATAATCTAAAATCAGTTGATTTTTAGTCACCATCTATGATTTTTCCCCTGTAATTCTATTTCACATAAAAAACTGAAAGAGGAAGGCAAATGCATAAGAATAAGTGTCATTTTTTGTTTTTATCTTTTTTTCCCTGGTTACAGTTACCAAAATTTATTTTTTCTGTATTTTTAAAAAATCTGTTTTCTATGTCATTAGACTGATTCGCAGATTTCTGACATGGACCATCGCGACCATTCCAAGTTTTCTTGGGTTCCTAAAGTTTATTTGATCTTGTATAAATGTTGTAAGTTTCAAAGAACTCAGAATCACATTCATGCCAAGATAAAGCATCAAAGTAGTAATTTTGTAGAAAAAATAATATTTTATTTAAATACATTATATAGGGTGAGTAAATATGTGGAAAATCTGTAACTTAGTATATATAATGCCCATTTTTAATTTAGTATAAAAAATATCAAACAGTTCCTTAGTGCTCAGAAGGATTAATTAATTTATCCATGGTCACAGTGGACACAAGGCGTGATTGTTGGAAACAAAATAAGGTGTAAGACTTTTGTACTCCAAGTAGAGTACTCTATGCTGTATACTCCTTCATCTTTTTTTTTAAATGAAATATATAATTTAACACAGCATTCAGAACAAATTCCACTCTTTAACTCCAGATTATATATGTGTGCACATATATATGTATATATATATGTATATATGTGTGTGTATTTATGTGATATGCATGTACGTGTATGCACACATATATGTGTGGGTGGGTGTAGGTATATGTTTCTATATGTATATGCATACGTATGTACATCTATATATATTGAATATTTGTGGACGTCTTTTATTTAGAAAAGGAAAGAAAAAGAAAAATGCCTCCTTTTTATAATATTAATTTATTTCTTTAACTTTTTACATTCATTTTCACAAAATTTTGGGCTCCAAATTTTCTCCCCTTTTATCCCCTCCCCCACCCCACAGACACCAAGCATTCTAATTTTCCCTATCACCAATCTGCCCTCTCTTCTATCATCCCTCCCTTCTCTTGTCCCCATCTTCTCTTTTGTCCTGTAGGGCCAGATGACTTTCTATTCCCGATTAACTGTATTTCTTATTTCCTAGTAGCAAGAACAATACTCAACAGTTGTTCCTAAAACTTTGAGTTCCAAATTCTCCCCACTCCTCCCTCTCCACCCATTCCCTTTGTGAAGGCACGCAATTCAATATAGGTCATATCTGTGTATTTTTGCAAATGACTTCTATAATAGTCATGTTGTGTAAGACTAACTGTATTTCCCTCCATCCTATCCTGCCCCCCATTGCTTCTATTCTGTCTTTTGATCCTGTCCCTCCCCGAGTGATTTCAAATTGCGCCCTTCTCCCATTGCCCTCCCTTCCGTCATCCCTCCCTCCCTGCTTATCTCCTTCTCCCCCACTTTCCTGTATTGTAAGATAGGTTTTCATACCATAATGAGTGTGCATTTTATTCCTTCCTTTAGTCGAATGTGATGAGGGTAAACTTCTTGTTTTTTTTTTTTTTTCCTCAGCTCTCCTCTTTTTCCCTCCACTAAAAAGTCTCCTGCTTGCCTCTTGAATGAGATATAATTTACCCCATTCCACTTCACCCTCTTTCCTCCCACTGCATTTCTCTCTCACCATTTACCTTAATTTCTTTTAAGATATGGTCCCATCCTATTCAATTCACTCTGTGCTCTCTGTCTTTGTATGTGCATTCATGTGTGTATGAGTGTGTGTGCATATGTATGTGTGTGTGTGGTCCCACCAACTACCCAGATACTAAGAAAAGTTTTAAGAGTTACAAATATTGTCTTTCCATATAGGAATGTAAACAGTTCAACTTTGGTAAGTCCCTTATGACTTCTCTTTGCTGTTTACTTTTTCATGCTTCTTCTTATTCTTGTGTTTGAAAGTCACATTTTCTTTTCAGCTCTGGTCTTTTCATCAAGAATGCTTGTAAGTCCTCTATTTCATTAAAAGACCATATTTTCCCCTGAAGTAGTATACTCGGTTTTGCTGGGTAGGTGATTCTTGGTTTGAGTCCTAGTTCCTTTGATTTCTGGAATATCCTATTCCATGCCCTTCGATCCCTTAATGTAGAAGCTGCTAGATCTTGTGTTATCCTGATTATATTTCCACAATACTGGAATTGTTTCTTTCTAGCTACTTGCAATATTTTCTCCTTGGCCTGGGAATTCTGGAATTTGGCCACAATGTTCCTAGGAGTTTTTCTTTTTGGATGTCTTTCAGGAGGTGACCCATGGATTCTTTCAATACTTATTTTGCCCTCTGGTTTTAGAATATCAGGGCAGTTTTCCTCGATAATTTCATGGAAAATGATGTCTAGGCTCTTTTTTTTTGATCATGACTTTCAGGTAGTCCCATAATTTTTAAATTGTCTCTCCTGGATCTATTTTCCAGGTCAGATGTTTTTCCAATGAGATATTTCACATTCTCTTCCATTTTTTTTTCATTCTTTTGGTTTTCTTTTGTGATTTCTTGGTTTCTCAGAAAGTCATTAGCCTCAATCTGTTCCATTCTAATTTTGAGAGAACAATTTTCTTCAGTGAGCTTTTGAACCTCTTTTTCCATGTGACTCATTCTGCTTTTGAAAGCATTCTCCTCCTCATTGGCTTTTTGAACCTCTTTTGCCAATTGAGTGAGCCTATTTTTCAAGGTGTTATTTTCTTCAGCATTTTTTTGGTTCTCCTTTAGCAAGGTATTGACCTGTTTTTCATGCTTTTCTTGCATCTCTCTCATTTCTCTTCCCAGTTTTTCCTCCATCTGTCTAACTTGCTTTTCAAAATCCTTTTTGAGCTCTTCCTTGGCCTGCTCCCACTGGACATCCACCTCAGAAGTCTGGGATACAGAGGCCCCAACCTCCACGTCTTTCCCTGATGATAAGAATTGTTCCTCGTCATCAGAATTGAAAGGAGGAAACATCTGTACCCCATCAAAGTTGCTTTCTCTAGTCTTATTTTTCTTCCCTTTTCTGGGCATTTTCCCAGCCAGTTACTTGACTTCTGAGATTCCAGTCCACCCCTGCCTAGATCCACCCAACTGGTGTTTGGGGTCTGATATTCAATTGGGCTTTCCCATGGCAGGCGTGGCTGCTCTTCAATGTGAGGTTAAGTTCTGGTGCTTGGGTGGGGGCAGGGCCTCCTCCCAGGCTCAGTTCCCTCAGGGGATTTATGCAGAGACCTTCAGTAATGGGGTGGGTGGGGGCAGGGCCGTCTCCTAGGCTCTGTTCCCTCAGGGGTTTATGCAGAGACCTTCAGTAATGGAGCAGGTGGGGGCAGGGTCGTCTCCCAGGCTCTGTTCCCTCAGGGGGTTTATGCAGAGACCTTTGGTAATGGCCCTGAACTTCTGTTCTGGGAGTTTTGGGCTGCTGCCATTGCCTCTGCCACTGCTTCTGCCTCTTCCTCCCGAGGGGGTTCGAGTCACAGAGACATCCTGCTCCCCTCTTGGCCAGGCCAGACGTCTCTCTCACTGACTTGTAGCATCTGTGGATGGAGGGACCTTCGTGGCCGCCGGATATTTCCTCCCTGAACCCTGCTCGGATCTGCTGCTCTGGGGCCACCCGGCCAGGGCTGCACAGGGGTGGATTCTGCTGTCCGGAGGGTGATGGACCCCTGGGGATAGCTCTCCAGGGCTCTCTGGAACGGAAATCTTTTCCACTGTGTTTCTGCACACCTTGCAGTGCTCCAGAATTTGTGGGGAGTTCTTTTTGCAGGAAATATATGGGCTGTGGATTCGGAGCTAGCATACGTGAGTCTTTCTACTCTGCCATCTTGGCTCCTCCTCTCCAGAAAAATGCCTCTTTCAACAGTTTTATACATTAAAAATTCAGAAAAGAGAATGTTGACTTTAGATGGAAGTGGAAGTATTTTAAATATGAAATATGTAATGTAATTTAAAATGAGTCAGAAAAAATTTACTCTTTAAGCTGCATATTATGTATCTATTTATAAATATATGTATACACATATAGATATGTATGTGTATATATAAAGTTGTAGTTATTTTGTGAACATATCCATGTGCACATGTATGTTTTAGCAAGGATTTTCTATCCTTTTTCTCTACATAAGGAAAGACAAAAAACTGTCATTCTTTCTAGAGTCCTGTGGTTAAGCAATTAAAAAAATTATAATCCTGATTTGCTTTTACACTTTTAGAAAATAATATGAATATAGTTATTTGGATAAAATCTTGAATTGACTTTTAAGAATGCTAGAGTCCTCTCTTAGTCTTTGAATACCTGACTTACAAGAAAAACATCTGACAGGCTTGCTGAGAAGCATGAACCTGATCCATTACAGCAGCAACACAGCAGGGAATTCCTCTAGGGGACAGAGTAAGCAAGTGAAATAGAGGAATAACATTAGCATAAGGAAGACAAATGGCAAGTAAGAAAACTGTCAAGTAGACAGACTTTAATGAGTAAAGATCGTTTGACTATAGTGATTGAGGCCATAGGGATATCTATTTTAAACATTTAAATATATATTATAAATATTGTCTTCATTTTCATTATTTCCCTCTTTTTCATTCTCTCCCCCAGCAAATTCAGGTACACTTCTTTTATAGCACTTTTTAATGACACAGAAATAAAAGATGTTCACCAAAATTAATCAAACCATAAATCAAGTCTGACACTATATGCAGTATCAGACAGACAAAATACCATCTGCCAAGCGACTTAAAAGAAGAGAGTTCTGTATATTCTCATTTTCCTGTTGGGAGAAAGGGGGTAGGAATTTGACTTTTATAATTGTGTAATATTTAGTACAATTTTGCAGTTATTATTCCATTGTCATTGTTGTAGGGATTATATATACTTTTCCTTTACCTACTTCTTCATTTTTACATAATTAAAAACAATCCTTTGCCCCTCTCTACGCTTCATATTGATTATTTCTTACAAAGTAGTAATATTCTATCACGTGCATGTACCATAGTGTGTTTATTTGTTGTTGTTTTACCCCAGACTGACAGGCATCTATTTTCCACCATTACCATTTATGAACTCAGTGGGAGTATATGTTTCATAGTGATTTCACTGGATCAAATATATGATCATTTTATACCCTTTCTTAAGATAATTCCTAATTGCTTTGCAAAATGAACATACCAACTTAGAGTTTAAATTACTGCCTTAGCTTTCCTGTCTTCTGACAGTTTCTCTAAATCAATTATTTTCAGTATGTTCTATCTTTGATAATTTATTGTGTATGAGTTAAAACACCAAAGTTGTTCTAATTAAAAACTCTTAGAGCAACCTCTTATAGGACCTTTAGTAGTTACCAATTCTTTTGAAAACTATTTATATCCTTTTGCCATTAATCCATATGGAAAACATGATGTTACGTGGTGCCTCCCTACATGTCTTAATATCAATCTGTTATCAGAAATATTTGAAGCAAATTTGTTGCTATTGTTATTCTTGTTACTGTTGCTGCTATTTTCTTTTCATTCCTTCTCTTTTCTATGCAGTCTTCCTTGTTCTGTAGATCATTCCTTTGGAGACAAAGTTACTCATGCTTCCCAAGATAGCTTCCTATAATCTGATAAACTAATTTATGTTTATAGTCTTTTTTAACTTAATTTACTGTGAACTTAGTTTCTTGGAATTTTAAGTTTTATCAAAAAACCTCAGGCTACCTTCAAATAGAAACTCCTCATAACTTGAAATTGTTCACTACCAGTGTCAGAGACTATAGTTTCCTCTGAATATGATTGTAAAATATATCAGTAAAGAAAGAGTAGGAAGTTAATAGCATAAGTCAGATAAACATCCCTAGACATACAGTACAATGGAACCTTAAAATAAATCTTTACAAGAACCAGAAGCTACAGTATAAAGGAAGCATTAATTAGGCTTAAGGGTTGTAGTTATCCTAGGTAGGGAAAATTAGGATAGCTTCAATATGGAAGGCTCAAGTAGAAGTGCTTCTGCTTCTGGGACCAAAGTGGAATATAGAAGTAAAGATTTGAAGTTAGAAATAAGAATAGATGCAATTGAGACCAAAAGAAATTAAATGCCTTACTCAAGATTACATAGGGAGCAAATGTCTGAAGTCAACTTTGAACTTAGGACTATCTTTACTCCAGCTTTCTATCCACTACCCTACCCCCCCTGCCTACAGACAAATGCATCATTTAATACATATATAAGGTAGGGAGAGGAAAAGGGGAGTGAATGGGCATTAAGTGGTGACTTTGACCAAGTTGTCAATATTCTGTTATATCAACCAATTTGAGATAAGAAAAATAGCATTACAACATAATTTCATAACACATTTTTTTGACTTAAAATTCAACTTTAGGTTTCTTTACACATTCACTATTAACTATAATGACTTCCATATGACTGTTCTGAGTTTCATTCCAGTATAATGTTATTTTTATCATAATCTCTCAAATATTTGAAAATGACAAAAAAAAACTATGACAAAGGAAAATCTGATAGCACAAGAATCTTATATCACTAAGCCATTTCTAATAATTGTTTCTATTGAACAGACTCAAAGTATTCATAAATTCTTGCATTCACTCAATCTCCTGTGCCTTACTTATAAAATTCATGCTTACAAAATATAGCTAATGGTAAAAAAAAGGTTTCAGAACAAAACAGTGTTAAATAAAGTCACATTTCTCAAGAATTTATGCTAAGCTCATAAAAGGACAAATAATTCTGAAAAGACAAATAACTAACATGAGCTGTTCATTTTATGTTAAAGGTATCATGAAAAAGCAGGCAAGGAAAAAAAAAGCCTTGATCATATCCTTGTAGACATATTCGGCATTTTCAAAGAGCACACAATTAGTGATGTGATTCTAGAAGGAAATTTCCAGGCATTTCTTATTCATTTTGGTTTATTTCCTTACATATGGCTTCTTCTTCTCCTTGATGATTTTCATAATGTATAGTCATCCAAGATTAAAGTAGTATGCTTAAAAGTGGTGATTATTTTAATTATTCCCCTAGTTGTTTTACAATTAACCCTTAAGTGTCCCCTGAATTGGTAACTGATTTGTTGTCATTATTTTATAAATATTTGACTGCAACTGGCTTTAGACAGTTAATAAGTAGCAGAACTGGGATTCTAATTTGGTTCTTATGAAAATCCAGCAACTTTTCCAATGAAAATACCAATCCTCCCTTAGAATCAAGGGAAATAAATAAACAAATGAAAGGAAAAACCAGAGCTAGAAATAATTTATGTTTCAATGAAAGCATTTTGAGTATAAATTCTCATCTTCATTCATAACTTGCTCCTACTTTCTTTGAAGTTTGGGAGAGAGTCTACAGAAGCACACCAGTGGAATATAAGGTCCTTAAGGACAAGGATTTTTTTAAATTGTCTTTGGATCATTAGAAAGTAGAATCTTGTACATGCTAACTGGTTAATAAATGTATGTTTGATAGAAATGAGCTTAACAGTAATGGAACCAAGTACATTCACAGCCTCTTATGTTGTAACGGACCAAATTAGAATGACAGCAGCAGAAACAATAAAAGAAGAAGAGGAGGAGATATTTTCCTTGGAAAAGACTGACTACAATATTCAACTTCTTACCAAGGCATGAGGATCACTTTTTGAGAGCAAGTGAAATACTTGATACCCTCAAAGTACAATGAAGAATTTAGCACATAAACAGTCTTCTCTACAAAAAGATTTTCATTGTTTCTAATTAACAACAAAGTGACAAATTTGCTTTACAGCTATATTCTTGAAAACCTGCTATAATAATTTTATCTCAGGTGATTTTTTTCTGTAACATTACAAAGAGGTTTGATTGTGATATTAATTTTTATTTGAAAAACATTTCCCAAGGACATGTTAAATGAAGTACACTTTTATTAATTGAAAGCACTGAAAGATTGAAAAATACATAAGAACTATGAAAACATTATGTTATTATTTAGATGATCTTTATTGGGTGATCTCTAGGAAATTGTATGAAATTTCTATTCAATTAAAACAATTATGTGATTACATTCCTCCAATCTGCTAAAAACAGAAATATTTTCATTTGTAGTACACTAAAGCTATTTAGAAATGCTCATATATGTACACACGTGCATTCATCCATAAATATGTATGAATTTGTTTGCGTATGATATACCCAGATGTTAGCCCTTCAAACACAGTATTATGACATGTACAGTATAATAAAATATTCACTAAGATTTTAATTCAGAACCAGTAAAGAATCTTGCTCTTGTTAAATTATGAAAGGATCATATTTGGTAAAAATTAGCTCAAGTTATCATTATATGTATTTATCAGTGGGTAGTAAAAGGCAACAACAAGAATATCAAAAAGAGCGAGGATAAAAACAAAACAAATGAAATTATATAATCTTGAATGCATTGAACAAAACCAAACAAAAGAACCTACCTTAACCTACCTAAGGGTGATTAAGCCCTTAAAAACTATGTGTATTCACATATGGAAATGGCCCTTAAAAACTATGTGTATTCACATATGGAAATGGCGTTGATGATGGTGATGATGATGATGATGATGATGATGATGATGATGATGATGATGACTGTTAGAATCTCAGAATGTAAAACTTAAAGTTTTAATACTGTAGGAAAAAATAGTTTCATGTAAGAAACTTTAAAAAAACTTCAATTCTTTAAGAAAAAACAAAACTATGTCTGATGGAAGGAGAAATAAATGGAATCATAGCAAATCTGAAGAATATAATCTCAAATTTCTGTTCTGTGATAAGAACCTAAAAGAATCTAATGAGGTTAGTAGGGATTCACAAGAATTAGTTACTGATATTACTTCTAAAAATTCACTTTTACTTTCGTTAAAGACCACTCCATGATATATAAACATTTTGTATTCTGTTACTAAGATACATCAATAGATATATCTGCATATTTATCTGTAAGGAGGTATATCTACACCTGCACATATATGTGTGTATACACAAATAAAATACATTTATGTGTGAATACACATATAAAGATCTCTCTTTTATTCCCTCTTGTCTCTCTCTCTCTCTCACACACCCACACACACACCCACACGCACAAGCACATACACACACACAAACATACACACACACACACACACCCCTACCAGTAGAATATAGAATGTCAGACCTAGAGTTAGAAAGACTTGAGTTCAAATCCAGACTCAGATACTTACTATGTGACCTTGATCAGATATGAAACCTCTATCTACCTGTTTCTTCATCCATATAATTCAAATAATTTTAATACCTACTCCACCCTCTCCAGGGTTTTTGTGAATATCATTTGAAATAAAATTTGCAAAGTACTTAGCATGGTATTTGGAGTATAGTAGGTATAGTAAAATGACAGATATTATTATCATTATTTTATTATAATTATCTCCATTTCTATACCTATGTTATAATGAAGATAAAAAAGTCTCCAGTGAACAAAAGTACAAAGAATGCATAACATTCAGACTTTCACTAGGGAATACAAATGTTTTGCGATGAACTTGGGTGTGATATAACTGTCACATTTTTATTTTAGTTTTAGAGTTTTCAAATATATTCCAAGACCTGAAATCCATGATGATATGGACTGTGGTTAATACTCATTTTGAAAAAAAAAAAAGATTCGTTTCTTGAATAAAGGGGATTAGGTTTATACTACTTGGTTCAGGAGGGTAGATGTAGTAGCAGTGGTGGAGAGAAATCCGAGTTAAAGAGAGATAGATTCTGGTTAAACAGAAAGAAAAATTCCAGAATAATTAGGACTTTCCAAAAATGAAATTGATTGCTTTAGTGTAGAGTGAGTTCCCCATCACTGAAAATATTAAAGAAATGCCTGATGTTGTAGAAGAGATTTATAGTTTGGGTCAGGGTTGAAGTAGATGATGTCTAAATAGAAGGTTCTATTTGACTCCTTTTTGTCTTTATGTTTAGGTAAATTGCACTCTCTTCCCATAGACCCTTATTCATCTTTGAATTACAATAGTAATTTATTACAGAAACAATAACAATGAATTAAGTTTTGTAAGTGCGCAATTTTGAAATTTATTTTATTAAAACTAAGCTTCATTAGGACAATTTAATTTAAGAGAATATTACATTTACATTATGTGTACATATACACACATATACATATATACACACATAAATATAGCATGTGTATATATATACATATATATATATTATGCATTTGCATCTAAAATTTTGTTAATTACTTTTTATATGGTAGTCCTTTTGGAATATACCTATACACACTCCTCACCAAATAAGCTATTTCACATTAAAAAAAAAGTTAAGTAAATCAATTAAAACACTTACTATAGCTGAAATTCTTTTTTGATATTCCATGTCCATTTTCTTTCAAATCTTTACTGAAAAATGGAAACATATTTCTTCATCTCTTTTCTAGTTGCTATAATTACAGAGTATCTATTTCTATTTACTTGTCGTTTTTATTTAAATCTTTATGGACATTGTATATGCCCCCTTTCCTACCTCAATTTTAACTTATTTCACTATTGCACCAAGTCATAAATGTCCTCTAATGTTTCTTTGAATTTATCATATTTATTATATAATATAACATGACAATTTTTAGCCTATCCTAAATGAATATTCACCCTTTTTTGTTCTTTGCTATCACAAATGCTGTCATTGATATTTTCATTCATATAAAATGTTTTCTTTCCATTTACCACCTCATCTGTGGTAATAAAATTTTCTGAATTGAAGGATATGAACATTTTAGTCACTTTCTTATTCCACTCTTTTTTCCCCAGAATAGATCAATAGCAGCTTCCACAATTTTATATGATTGACTGTAACCCAATTCCATAATCCATTTAATATTTATCATTTCCATCTTTGTAGCAAATCTAATTTCTACTAAATCTAACATGTTAGCCAGTGAATTCCTTTTCAAATTCAGATAATATGATATTCTGTACATATATATTCTTTAATAATAAAATTTCATCGATTATTTTGTGTTTCCTATTTCTCTCATAAAGTTGTTAATTTTTATTTTTGTTTTGTCTGATACCATGATTCTTTCTCTTCTCCATTATGATCACCTGATATTTAGTAACATTTGTTCCATTATCTTATCTTCATGCTCTGGGTAGCAAATTATTTGGATGTTAAAATATCTACTTTGGCTTCTTTTTTCTCTCATTTTATGAGATTGTAAAGTCCATTGACATTTATGGGTTTGATTGTTGGGTTCATGTATTCTTTCACTTACTTTTTAAAAATCTTTATTTTTTTTCTCCATTAACATGAGCACTCACCCTCTGTGTGATTTGATTTTCTTACACTAATACTAATTTACTTCCACAACTTTCCTCTATTCATGTCCATCTGTCTTCTCCCAAGTTGTTTGGTTTAAAATTTCTAGATAGTTGTTCATTTTATCTACTCCTACACCCACCTCCTTTTCACTTGCCCTTTTCCGCACTACACACACACACACACACACACACACACACACACACACACACACACAGATTCCTTTCCTTTTGCTCAACAGCTCCTACAAGTAGGCTTAAATTGTGTGTGTGTGTGTGTGTGTGTGTGTGTGTTCATTTACTTTGCTTTCTACTTATTTCTATCACCTTCTGGTCTAACTGAATTTGTTTTCTCATTCATGGGTCTTAATTTGCATGGTATTATTTATTCTGTGTCCTTCATGAGTGATAAAACTTCTGTAGTACTAACTCCAAATTTTCTTCCTTATCTTTACCATGGTATAAATATGACTCTGGATTCTTGAAGGTTATGCTAGTAAAGCAGAAGATTTGGGAAGTTTTACTATGCTGCAGAAACTTTGAGTATGATCAAAACAATAGCTCAAGTCTATTTTCTGAGATATACCTAGCTATTTGTGGAGAGATAAATCACCAGAAGACACATTGTCTATGTAGTGTTAATTTTTATTTGGGGAGTTGAATATTGGTAATTCATGAAACAAGGAGAAAAACAAAACCTATCAGTTGCATAGTAGCAGTGTCAACCTTACAGGAGAGGGGGTAAAGGGTGCTAAGAATTATATACGTCTTCCAACACACCAAAGGATTTTGGGGGGGCCTTCAAAAATGTAAAAGATGCTAATGCGGGCCTGTACAACATAGTACCCATGGGCTATATGTTGTGCAGGCCTGGGTTAGCCTATCATGAAAATTTAAGTATCAAGAATCTGGGGCAGTTAGGTGGTATGGAAGATAAAATACTAGACTTGGAATTAGGAAGCCTCATCTTCATGAGTTCAAATACAACCTCATACACTTACTAGCTATGTGACCCCAGGTAAGTCATTTAATCCTCTTTGGTTCATTTTCCTTGTCTGTAAAATGAACTGTAGAAGGAAATGACAAACCCCTCTAGTGTCCTTTCCAAAGAAAAAAAAGTAGAGGTTCACAAAGACTTTTACATGACAAAGCAACAACAAAATCTAAATATGGGATATTTTCCAATGATCAGTGCATGTACCTAGTTTTTGAGGAGGTGAATCATATCTTTCTTTATAATGTTCCTATCAATGAAACCAGAAGTAAGCTGGAAGTTACAGCTAAATGCAAGGGCAATTCACTGGGAATTCTAGAAGTAATGAATTAGAAGACTGGATTTTATTGTTTACCTTAAGGCAACAAAAAAACCCTAATTTCATGTAATATTTGAACATCACATGCTGTTATATTTATAAGAAATCCTCTATGAAATCAGTTGTAGTATTTGCACACTCTCATTGTTGATGAAAAGGTTGTAGAAATTTTATCTATCATTTGATAAAAATCATCCAAATTAGATAAAAATTACTTACTCTGACTCTTAATGAATTCAATGGAAAGATAGGAAAGATGATAAGGAAAAACTTGTAAGAAAGCATGATTCAGAAGGAAGGAATAAAATCAAATGCTTGTGCATTACACAATTGCTTCATGTCTTTATATCATGAAAACATTTTTGAGACAAGGATAAACAGCCATTGATCATGGCAAGCATCAAAATTGTCATAAAAATGAAATTGGTTATAGCATAAGAGACAAGAAATGTATTGCTATTATTGCAGTGGTTATACCACATGAGTTAACTGTCTGTGTACAGCTAAACCTTCTATTCTTAAGAGTTATGATCAGAATTAATAAAAACAATAAAAATGAGAAGAAAAAATATATGATATGCAATTGAGACAATTTGCTCTTCCACTTTTTAAAAGTCTTATTTATTTTATTCTGAACTTTAGAAATAAAATAAACTTTTCTGTTGCATAGTAGAACAGAGGGGGGCAAGAGGATTGTATGTGAAACTGCAGATCTGTTATGTATTTTTGTCTACTCTTTTAAAATATATGATGTTATGTAATTTTTCATTCTTTTCTCTCCCAACACCCTAGACATAGGTACAAAAGTGTGCGTGCGTGCGTGTGTGTGTGTGTGTGTGTGTGTGTATGCAAAACCATTCTATACATACTTGCATTTATCAGTTCTTTCTCTGGATTCAGAAAGCATCTTCTTTCACATGTCCTCTGTAGTTAATTTGGGTATTTATAATAGTAAAAATCACTTATTCACTCAAAATTGTTCTTAAAATGATATTTTTGTTGTAGTATACAATGCTCTCTTGGTTCTGTTCATTTTGTTCTTCACTATTTTGTACAAGCCTATCCATGTTTTTCTAAGTTCATCAAGCTCATTATTTACTATAACACAATAGCATTCCATCATAATCATGCACCTCAACTTGTTCAGCCATTCCTCAGTTGATGGGCATCCACATAATTTCCAGTTCTTTGCCACTACAAAAAGAACTGCTATAAATATGGAAAACAAATCTAGTCTGTGACAATCAAACTGGTTTTCTTTTATTTAGAATGTTTGCAAGTTGAAAGGACCTTAAAAGTGACTTCAACATCATGCCTGTGGTGTAGGTTAACTGTAGAGCCTCCCTCTGTATGTGGGGCTTCTTCACCTTGGAAAATTCATCCATCATAACAGCTCCTTTTGTCAGCCTGCAAATTCCTTCCAGAGTCTCCCCTTTGCTTTTGAAAAGGGACCCTTTTTTAAACTTTCACTTCCTTTCAGCTGCACTTCAGACTTTGTGGATCATAACAGGCCAAGTAGATACCTCTTTCCTCCCTTCCTGTCTTTCAGCTTCCTTTTGTGTGTTGCCTTCCTCTAATAAAATGTAAGCCCCTTGAGAATAAGAACAGTCTTTTTTTTTGTATCTGTAGCACTTAGTATAGTGCCTATCACATAGTATGCACTTAATGAATGCTTGTTGTCTTCTTCACTGCCATTTTTAATGAAAAAAGCGAAACCAAGAAAGTATAAGTTACTTAAACACAAGGTCACATAACAAATGTGAGAGATTTCAACAGAGGTGTTTCTGATAAAAGAATTACTGACCAGAACAAATTTCAAAAGCAAGCTAAATTTCAAATCCTAGCTATATTTCTATTCTCTGTTCCCTTGGGTAAAGAAATCCCATTCCCTCTGTTTGTTATTTGTCCATCATTGTGAAAGAGGACCAATGATATCACAAGGGTGTTATCTTGACTTGTGAGTGAGACATTTAGGTATTTAGTTGAGACAGCTGTGCAAAGTGATCAGCCTCATTCTCTTCTCTAGAATCATCTTCATCCTGTAGTGAGACAATTCAGTATGTTCAGGAGGCAGTGAAAGACCTTGGCCTTTTGTAAGCTAAAGTCTTTTTGTACTGATGATGCATTTTCCTTATTGTTAATATAATTTGGCTTCTTAAAGGGAAGATCTTTTCCATCCATTAATAGTCTCATGTGATCTGCTTAAGTCACATGGAAACCTGAAGCACCAGAGTCTGAGTCATATGGAGCCTGTGGTGGGAGGAGCTTGTTGAATGGGAGGAGCAGGAAGACAGAGCTAGATATTGCTGCGAAGAAGTGAGTCATAAAAACAGACTGATAGGAAAGATGCAGGCAAGCATGCTGCTGGCTAGTGGGAGTGAAAGAGTTGATTTGTGATTTTGTTTAAGAGAGCCTGCTTCTAATTTATTTGATGGAGCTTGTCTGTGGGAAGGCTAGACAGGGAAAGGCTTGGAGACAGTGTTGTTCTCTGCATTGTTACCGTGTACAGATTTTTGTTACTCTGATAGATTTGGCTTTCTGGAGTCTGAATAAATGTTTTGTTTTGTCTTCCAAGCAGAGAATCTGTTGTATTTCGTGATTCAGAATTGCGCCAGAATATTCATGGCCATGGTAGGTGCTATGAATATTGCATTGGCACTACAGTTCCCTAGGTCTCAGTATGTCTGAGGCAACACCATTCAGTTATTAAGGGCAAGGTAAGGATTTAGACAAAAGACAGCTTACTTTGTTCTCACAAAAGAGTGACTGTTGGAGGTAAAGACCCTCAGAGTTCCTGGCCAGAACAACAACAACAAAAATATAATTTGCATTCACTCTGGGTCATCAAAATCCAAACAATAAGCAAAAGATATTTGAGCTGGGACCAATTATTGGCCTATCAATGAAAGCCAGAGCAATTTATATTTAAGGACATAGTCAGATAGCTAGCTCCATTTAAATCACAATGAGCTTTCTTTTCTAGAAGGCAAAAAGGAATTTATTACACAAAAAGGAATTTATTACACCCTCACAAGAAGGGTGGTGTTAGCAAGGGAGTGCATCTGAGCTGAGCAGAGTGCAGCATTATATAGTTCCTAACATGGAAGCCCACTAGTGTCTCTTACAATTGGCTGAGAATCCAGGTGTACATTCTAAATGCGGGAATCTACTCCAGAGAAAAGGAACAGGGAAAGGGACATTGCTCACCAATAAGGATTTTTGTTATCAAATATGGAACTTAAGGGAAGAATGCTGATGTGGCAGTAGTGAAGGAGAATGGTCCACCGGGTCACATGACCAGAACTTTGGTGGTTCTTCTCCATCCTGCAGCATTTTATTTGCCCAAGGGGGATAGTTATTTTAGCTTTGGCAGGAAGGGTGGGGGTTTGGGGAATTCATGCCTGAGGGGTCTTCACTTAACCTGATTTCACTAAATCCCTCCTCTTATTTTTTCCCTCTGAAGACCCCTCCCACCACTCTTAGAAGGCTGCATCTGCTAAATCATCCCCTGTATCTTCTTCACTATCTTGGATTGGTGTTCAACCTTGACTCTTTAGGATCATTAGTCTAACCGACTTCAGTTTCTGGCCTGTCTTTGAAAGGGAATCTTGTACTACTCTGGCTATTAGTTGTATCATGCAAAGAAGACAAATTGGGAGGAGTATAACTCCACTGATGGCAATAGTTGTTTCCACCAGCTTTCTCTGAACCAGGACCACCAAGAAGTGTTAAACAGTGATGTCCAAGTCTGAACGGGAACGTGAGCCAATGTTCTAATATTCCTAGTGATTTCTTTTACTGCTTTCCATTGTCATCTATTTTTATACAGTAAGGGGAGAGATTTAGCTCGAATAAAGTGCCTTTTTTTCTTTATTAAAATTCCTGTTTCCACACCTAAATCCAATAAATACCTCCACACATGCTTTCCCCAATGAATTCTTCCCATCTATCTCCCCATTATGTGAGTATGAAAAGTAAGAAAAGTTGATTTCCTCATTGACAAATTGCAAGGTGACAGTCTCCTTTCATAAATACAAATTCAGAGATTCAAAATGCAAAGTTAAATCAACGAATTGCCCATTCAAAGGTTCCATCTCATATAGCAGTCTGGGGACGAACCTTTTCTGATGAAGTTTTCAGGTCTGGATGCTCGTTCAAACTATCTTCAGCACAGTATCTCAGCATCTTCCTCCCTTAATCTTCTTGTAGAAATCCAGATGTCCACTCTCCTACAAAACTGAACTTAATAACATTTTAGATGATGATTCCTAAGTTTCATACTCTTATCACTCTTAGAAAATCAAAATTGGAACTTTGCCCAATTGTCATGTTTAAGAATTTCACATTAGAACCCAGTTTTTACATTTTACATTATTCCACTATTTATTTCCCCCATCAGGAAGATGAAATTTCATTAAGGAATCAATAAGAGACTTCAGTACTTACATAAATACAATAAATAGTCATGTTTAACACAGCACATATCATATCATAAAACAATCCCAATTTCTGGTCTTGTGATGCTTCTTTTAAAGCATTTTAATACAGACTACAAACCATTTTTTCTTTTAACGTTTGCCAACTGAGAGAAAAATAATAATCACTATGTATGCTAATGTCACAAGGTCTTGACCCAATTATCTCCATACTATTGCTAAGAATTAAAGGACCCTAACTTGTTTTTGTGACTGAAATCCTAAGACTAACAACTTAATTTTAGACTTCATCTCAGATGTTCCCCTACCAACAATCAATTATTTATTTTTTAAAGTTTTTACTTGAAATATTTTGGTTTTACATTGCTTACATTTTTTTTAATTTATTAAATTTTATTTTTTGGTGTTCTACAATTACTACCATATAACTTAGATTTTTTTCCCCTACCTCCTCCTTCCCTCCCCGAGATGGCATACAATTTTATATAGGTTCTACACATACATAACAATTAAATATTTTCACTATAGTCATGCTGTGCAGAAGAATTAAAATGAATGCAAAAATCATATAGCAAATCAAAACCTAATACAAAAGAAAATGAGCTGTTACATTCTGCGATTGAATTCCATAGTTCTTTCTCTAGATGTGGAAGACATTTTGCCTTAAAAGATAATTGGAAATTTTTTAAGTCTTTGCTTTGCAAGGAAGTTCCATGCTTACCAGAAAAAAAACACACTGTAGCTCAATTTGCACAGGTACTTTGGGTGAGGGTTCACACAAGGCCGAGGTTCAGATCCCCTCCTCAATTCCCCAAGAAGCTTTAAGCTGAACCACTTGGACAATGGACCCAGGCTATTTCTCTGGCCACCATAACTGCCTGCTGCTGCTGCCACTCCTTCAGCTGCCATAGGGCTAGTGCTGGGAGACCCAATTCCCCTCTTTCAAGCTGGGAAAACTCTCCAAAATTGTTCTTTGAAGCTTTCTTTGTCACTCGTGTGTTGAGGGATCTGGGACATTCTGCACTAGAGTCCTGTTCAGGTCCTGTTCCTCCTTGTGCAGTGTGGCCAGGGCTAGGCTCCTCTCCACTCAGCATCCAGTGGGATAGACTTTGCCTGTCAGCCTTCCAGGTTACCTTTGGCTAGAAATCTCTTTCACTCTGTTGTTCTGTGGCTTCTTCTGTTCTAGAATTTCTTACAGGTATTTTGTGGGCTGTTGAGGAAGTGGTAGAGTATATGTGCCTTTCTATTCTGCCATCTTGCCTCCACCCCGTTTGTTTTTTCATTATCATTTTATTTGTTTTCAGATTCTACAATCATTTCCATATAACTTAGATTCCCCCCTCTCCCTTCCCCTCCTTACCCCTTTCTCTCTTCTCCCTCCACGAGTTGGCATACAATTTTATATAGGTTGTACACATCTATTCTTATTAAACACATTTTCAGCTTAGTCATGTTGCATAGAAGAATTAAAATGAATAGGAGAAATTATAAAATAAACCAAAATGGAACACAAAAGGAAATAATCTTCTACACTCTGTGATCGAATTTCATAGTTTTTTCTCTGGATATGGAAGGCACTTTGCCTTAAGAGACCATTGGGAATTTTTTAAGTCCTCACATTGCAATGAATTTCTGTCTACCAGAAAAGATGCTTACACACTGTGGTTGTCGCTGTGCATAAAGTTCTCCTGGTTCTGCTCCTGAAGCTCAACATCAGTTCACATAAGTCTTTCCAGGACTCTCTAAAGTCTTCCTGGTAATCATTTCTCACAGAACATTAGTATTCCATTACCTTCATATACCAAAATTTATGCAAGCATTCCCCAGTTGATGGGCATCCCCTTGATTGGCCACTGCAAAGAGTGCTGCTATAAATATTTTTGTACATGTGAGACCTTTTCCCAGTTATATGATCTCTTGGGCATACAGTCCTAGAAATGATATTGCTGGATCAAAGGGTAT
This sequence comes from Bettongia penicillata ogilbyi, assembly GCA_023548195.1. NCBI lineage: Eukaryota > Metazoa > Chordata > Mammalia > Diprotodontia > Potoroidae > Bettongia > Bettongia penicillata. The sequence goes on along the minus strand of JAJHZJ010000016.1, from coordinate 2,611,267 downwards.
GCATATTCATGTAGCCATTTTGGTATAATTCCAAATTGCTCCCCAGAATGGTTGAATCAGTTCACATCTCCACCAAAAATTGTGATCCAATTTCTCACATCATCTCCAACATTTATCATCTTCCTGTTTTGTCATGTAAGCCAATCTGATAAGTGTTATATGGCACATCAAAGTTGTTTTGATTTGCATCTGTCTAATCAATAGTGATTTATAGCATTTTTTCATAAGACTATAGACAGTTTTAATTTCTTGAATCTCTGGGATTCTCTAAGTATATCATCATATCATATACAAAGAGCGATAACTTAGTTTATTCTTTGCTTATTCTAATTCCTTAATTTCTTTATCTTCTCTAAATACTACAGCTAACATTTTTTAGCACCATATTGAATAATAGTGGTGATAATGGATGTCCTTGTTTCACCCTTGATCTTATTGGAAATGCATCAAGCTTATATCCATTGCATATAATTCTTGCTGAAGGTTTTAGATAGATGCTGCTTATTATTTCTGGAATTTGTTCCTATTCTTTCCAGTGTTTATAATTGTAATGTGTGTTGTTTTCTGTCAAAAGGTTTTTCTGCATCTATTGAGATAATCATATGGTTTCTGTTAGGTTTGTTGTTGACATGATCAATAATGCTAATAATTTTTTTCTAATTTTGAACCACACCTGCATTCCTGGTACAAATCCTACCTGATCATAATGTATTATTCTCATGAAAAGTTGTTGTATTTTTTTTGTAAAAATCTTATTTAAAATTTTTGCATCTCTATTCACTAGAAAATTTGTCTATAATTTTCTTTCTCTGTTTGGTCTCTCTCTGGATTACGTATCAAAACTCTATTTGTATCATAAAGAGAATTTGAGAGGACTCCTTTTCCAATTTTCCCAAGTAGTCTACATCTTACTGGAATTAACTGTTCTTTAAATGTTTGATAGAATTCATTTGTGAATCCATCTAGCCCTGAAGAATTTTTCCTAGGGAGTTCATTGATGGCATGTTCAATTTCTTTTTCTGAGATGGGGTTGAGTATTCAACTTTCTGTCCTGTTAATCTGGGCAATTTATATTTTTTAAAATAATCATCCATCTCATGTTTACTGTCAAATTCATGGGCATAAATTTGGGCAAAGTAATTTCTACTTATTGTTTTAAATTCCACCTCATTGGAGGTTAGTTCACACCTTTCATTTTTGATATTGGTAATTTGATTTTCTTCTTTTTTTTTAATTGACCACCAAGTATTAGTCAATTGTATTGAGTTTTTCATAAAACCAACTCCTTGTTTTATTTATTAGTTCAATAGTTTTCTTAATTTCAATTTTATTAATCACTCCTTTGGTTTTCAGTATTTCTAATTTGGTATTTACTTGGGGATTTCCAATTTGTTCTTTTCGAGGTTTTACACCTGTATGCCCAATTTATTGATCTCCTCTTTCACTATGTCATTCATGTAGGCATTCAAAGATACAAAGCTTTCCAGAAGAACTGCGTTTTCAGTATCCCATAAAATTTCATAGGTTGTCTCATTGTTGTCATTCATTTGAATGAAGATATTAATTATTTCTATGATTTGCTTTTAACCCATTCCTACTTTAGTATTACATTATTTAGTTTCCAATTAATTTTTGGCCCATCTTTCCATGAACTTTTACTACAAAGGATTTTTATTGCATTATGATATGAGGATACATTGACTATCTCTGCCTTTCTGTACTAGATTGTGAGGTTTCTATGTCCTAGAACATGGTCAATTTTTGTATATATGCCATGTACCAGAGAGAAAAAGGAATATTCCTTTCTATCCCCATTCAGTTTTCTCCAGAGATCTACCATGTCTACCTTATCCAGAGTTTTATTCACCTCCTTAACTTCTTTCTTTTTTTATTGTGAGGTTAGATTTATCAAGTTCAGAGAGGGAGAGATTGAGGTCCCCCACTAGTTTTGCTATTTCCTCCTGTAACTCTCGTAACTTCTCCTCTAAGAATCTGGATGCTACACCACTTGGAGCAGATATGTTTAGTTATGACATTGCTTCATCACCTATGGTGCCTCTTAGCAGTATAGTTTCATTTCTCATCTCTTTTGATTAGATCTATTTCTGCTTTTGCCTTGTCTGACATTAAGATTGCTACCCCTGCTTTTTTTGCATCAAGTGAAGCATAGTATATTCTGTTCCTACATTTTACCTTTACCCTGTGTGTATTCCTACATTTCAAATGTGTAAACAACATGTTGTTGGACTATGACTTTTAGTTCATGCTGCTGTCCATCCCCATTCTATTGGAGAATTAATCCAATTTCACATTCATAGTTATGATTATTACTTGTGTCTTTCCCTCCATTTGCGATTTTAATTCTCCCCTCTCCCTTCCCCTACACAATAGGGTTTTAATTTTTTTTACCGCCATCTCCCACAGTCTTCCCTTCCTTCTTTGAGCCCCTCTTCCTTTTTCTGACCTTTACTTTTAATACTCCTTCCCTCCCTTTTAACCTCCTCTCCCCTTTCTTTCTCCCTTCCCCTCCTACTGCCTATAGAACTAGTTAGATTTATATACTTAATTAAATTTATTATTCCCTCCTTGAACCAAGTCACATAAGAGGATCTTTCAAACAATTCTCCTCTCCCTCCTCTCTTTTCATCTACCGTGATAAAATTGTGTACTTTTCCTGTGATGTAATTTGCCATTTTCTGCTTCTTCTTTTTTATATCTCCTGTTACAATCCGTTTGCATGCTTGAATCACACATTTGTCATCACATAATTTACTTTATATTCATTCTTTCTATCTCTGTATATTCATTTTATATTTTATAACGCATTTACAATTCTCAAGATTAATGAGTATAATCTTCCCTTTTAGGTAGGTACACAGTTTGCCCAAAGTGGGTAACAAGTTTTCTTTTCCCCTGTTTACCATTTTATGCCTCTTTTGAGACCTGCATTTGAATATCAAATTTTCCACTGGGTTCTGACCTTTCTGTCAGGAAGGTGTGGAAATCCCTTATTTGATTGAATGTCCATCTCCTTGCCTGAAATATTATGCTGAACTTTGCTGGACAATTGATCCTTGGTTGTAGTCCCAGCTCCTTTCCCTTGTGGATTATCATATTCCAATTCCCCCAGTTTTTTAATGTAAAAAGTGCAAGGTCCTGTGTCATACTGACTGTAGCTCTTCGATATTTGAGTGGTTTATTTCTAGCTGCCTGGATTATTTTCTCCTTCACTTGATATTTCTGGAATTTGGCAACAATATTTCTTGGTGTTTTTAGTTGAGGATCCCTTTCGGGAGGTGAATGGTGGATTCCTTCGATGACTATTTTGCCTTCAGGATCTAGCATTTCTGGACAGTTTTCTCTGATGACTTCTTGGAAGATATTTTCCAGACTCTCTTTGTTTCATCATGGCTTTCTGATAGACTGATAATTCTTAAATTTTCTCTCCTGGATCTATTTTCCAGGTCATTTGTTTTTCCAGTTAGACAATTTACATATTCTTTTATCTTTTCATTCTTTAGATTTTGTTTGACTGTTTCTTGATATCTTATAGAGATGCTTGATTCTACTTGTCAAATTCTAATTTTCACCAAATTGTTTTCTTCATTTAACTTTTGCATCTTCTTTTCCATCTGTCCAATTATTCCTTTTGAGGAATTTTTTTCTCCAGTTAGTTTTTGTTCTTCCTTTTCCATTTGTCCAGTTTTCCCAGGTAGGTTTCCTACTTTCTTTTCCATTTCTCCAATTTTCCCAGGTAGGTTTTGTGCTTCATTTTCCATTTATTCAATTTTCCTTTTAAAAGAGCTGTTCTCTTCAGTGAATTCTTTTTTCCTACTTTTAAATCCATTAGCCATTTTGTCTTTCATTTCTTTCTTCAGCTGTTCCAGGAGTGCTCTTTGTGCATGGGAGCAGTTCATAGTCCCTTCTGAAATTTCAGATGGGAGTACAATCCCAATACTGACCTCTTTGGTATTACTGTTTTGGTCCTTATCCCCACAGAAAGATTCTAGGTTCTTTTCCTTCCTCCTTTGCTTCTTTTTCATGATGGTGGGGCTTAAGTTCTTTCAGCTCAACGCTGAGGAAATTTTTGCTGAGCTGGCTGGTGTGAGAAAATGAAGGCAGGTGAATTCTGTTTGTGATTCTCTGGATTAGCCCTGGAGCTAGCTTGGTAATTGTGGTGGAGTGGTGGTCTGGCCACGGAAGATCTCCTCAACTGAGCTTGACCAGAGGCAAGCTCAGCGCTTGGTGATCCTAGCTGCTGTAGGGTCTTCTCATTTCCCCTGGAGCATTTAGGCGCACCTGGGTCACAGGATTAGACTCCACCCCCAGAGCTCTGACTGTCTGGGACAGCTCAGTCCTCTGTCACAGTAAGAGGAATTCCTCTAAGCTATTTTCCTAGCTTCAGGTGCTATGAAAATGTTTGCACCTTCTGCTGATCCCACTAATCCATAAAATATTGCCCCAGAAAAATCCTGGATGAGTGGAATCAGCAGAAAAGGCAAACAGAGCTTGCTGGAGCCTTAAAATTACTTGTCTCCCTTATTCTATCCCTTATCTTTCAAGCCCCCCGCCATAACACCTGAAATTATTTTAACAAATTAGCTTACAAATATAAATTTGTTAGCCCTTTCAAAAATCATACAAAAGAATTTTGCAAAACATTTCTTCACATAGCAAATATCTTCCTCTTTTTTATATAACAGTTTACAATTTATCACAAAACCCTTATGAACCAAATTGACAAAAATTGCAAGATCTAAAACCCAGGCCTTTTCACACTTGCCCATAAGGTTCAAAAATTATTACAAACATACTTTTGTAAGTGCTTGAATCATAGCAAAATTATTAGTTCAAACTTCCTTCTTAACAGCAAAAATTACCTTTTTAATATACTTAATCTATCCTTAGATGGAATAAGCTTCAAAATAACACTCATATATAAAAATATATACATATATTTTCCCAAAGATTCTCATTTCCTCAATAAGAATTCTACAATACAGAAACTCATGCAGAATTCATAACAATTTTTACCAATTCATCATTAATTTAATTATGCAATTCCTAATATAAACTATTTTTGTTTTCTTCAAACTTTAAATAAGCCATTGCTCATTCAACTGAATGCATTTCCACATCACATTGCACAGTAATTCATCTCCTTACCACCACATGGTCAGTATCACCCTGATCAGATAGAGTCATCTCAAATTTGATTGAGCTGTTAATTATAAAATCAAGTTACATGATTTTATTTTTCCCAAAATACTTCCTAGCACCCTCCATGCTTACTGAAACCATATGAAACTGACCCATACAGAACTCTTCAAACCTCATTCATCTTTTCAATTTTATTTGGATTGCTCAGATTATTCAGTTCCTCCATTTCTATAACTCTCTGCACTGGAATCCCCTTCCATGATGACACCTAGGTTGTGAGCCTAAGTGACTGAGAATGTGACAGTGCCCTCAACAGTAATAAGAATGTCATAAAGAGGGAAGGTTTTGGGGAAAAGATAATGAGTTAGGTTTTGGACATGTTGAATTTAAGATATCTATGGGATATGCTGTTCAAGATGCCCACTAGGCAGTTCATGATATCAGACCAGAGCTCAGGAGAAATCTTAACTCAAAGTCTCATTTTCAGAGAAAAAAATAGTCTAAATTTCTAATGAAAAAAAATTAGAAAAATTATTCATGAATGTAGGGTACAGGATATTACCTATAATGATCCTGTTATCACAGATATATATGACCAGGAAAGGAGGTGAGGTGGTAATATCACCAGAATTAAACCACATACATTTAGACCCAGAGCAAAATTAGTCTTCTGAAGTTATTAAAAGAACCAGAGAGAACCATCCAGTGTGATGATTAGATCCTCTGGTAAATTCAAACAACATGGAAAAACATCACAGAGGATAAGATAGTATGGAATGATTTTGATCAGCACACGTGGGAGAGAAGCCACATTAATTATCCTCCATATTGAACATGGCATCAAAACAAATTGCCTTTGTCTTGATACATTTTTTCTTCTATTTTCGCCTTTAAAAGTATGCACTCCTGATCTCTTTGTACTTGACTTAGATGTACATATTACAGAATGCAAGTTACTTAGTCTGAGTTCTATTATATGTACAGACTGTATTAGAAAGAAATTTCTTCAAAATATTTTTCAGTAATACAATTTTAACTAACAGAATCCAGCCAGAGTATTTTTAACAACTGATGAAAGCTAAATTTTTTGTCAGAGGAAGAATAAGAATGAAAAATGACAATGTAGAGGAAAAGGGTGGATTTGTATTTTCTTAAGTGCCTAGAACAGTTCATTGAATCTAATAAAAGTATAATTAATATTTAGTGAATGAAGGAAATAAAAATGACACTTGCCTTGTTATCCCCATTAGTACATAAGACTGACAGACCTCTTCAGTTCAGGATTGTTGTGCAACAGTAGAACTATGGTGTTTTGGATGTGCACACTAAGTAAAGTATGGATATGGTGAGCACTAGGTTAGAGGAGTGACCATCAGATTGTCCAAGGAAGAATAAACAGTGGCTGTTACACTTCTTTCAACTTAAGTCAGACAAGGGGGAGAGAGAGAGAGAGAGAGAGAGAGAGAGAGAGAGAGAGAGAGAGAGAGAGAGAGAGAGACAGACAGACAGACACACAGACACACAGAGAGACACAGAGACAGAGAGAGAATGGAGGAAGAGATGAAAGGAAGGAGAAAAGGAGGTAAAAAAGGCAGGGAGCAAAGAGAAAGGAAGGAAAGTATGAAGGGAATGAATGAAATATCCTGAATGATCTAGTGTCCTCTGAATCCTACATCTAATCTATAAATCTGTCCCTTCCCCTCAGACCATACACACGCACACACACACGCACACACACACATACAATCACCTTATAATACTATAAAATAGTATGATTAGTACTTAGATACTTCAGCTAAAGCTGTTGGAGTGAGAAAAGAGAATATTTCAGCTTGAAGGAGTAAAGAGATTCATATGAAATCTGAACCAGTTCCCAGAAGTTCAAACGTTCTAAATTGAACAAAATTGTGTAGATGAGGGAGGGGGAAAGAGAACATTTGTACCATCAACAAGGAGGGTAATTTCTCATTACCAATAATCTATGAGATTCTTCTCCTTATACATTCTGGGTTTTTTTCTAATAAATCTCTTCTCAGAGCCTCAGGCAAGATATTACAGAATAAGAAAGGGATTGAGCAAGCACCAGTGAAAAGAGTAGAGGATTTAGAATTAAGAATCTGCATTTGATTTTGGTTTCTGTTGCTAACTACTTGCATAACTCCAAAGAAGTCTCTTCTCATCTTTAAGCCTCGATTTCTTTGTCTATGAAATGAAGAAATTTGGCAAGATTGAGAGTTTTTACTTTAGGATGTTTCTGTGAACATGGATGTGAGGGGAAATTATATATTTGTGGGCATGTTTTACACATCTATAGATATTTTACTTTTGCTCACCTCTAATTGAGATTCATTATTTTCTTCAAATATGAATATAAGCAACAAACTTTTACTCTGAAAAGGCATCCAGAGCTTTCAGCAGACTGCCACAGGGCTCCATAAAACAAAGAAGCTTCAGAACCCCTTGGCTAAATGATCAATAGAGTCCCTTTTAACACTATATCTATGATCTTAGGAGTATAAAATATTAAATTCCTTAGGTTCAAGGCATCCAAAATATCAAGATTTCAGGTCTGGATTAAATATGCAGGATCTACTTGAATAACATGGAAGATTAGTGTTCATAGGATATCATTATGTATTCTGTGAGAGAGTTCTAATATTCCCCAACAATAGTACTTTAAGAACTTAAACAAAAAAGTAATTCATTAAACAATATTTAAATTGAGGTAATTAATTTATATTCATATAAAAGCTTAAAAATTAAATGTTCATTGTAAAAAGGAATCAAATATTAATAACTGAGAAATAATAGTCATTTTGAGATGAAAATAGGAGAGAGACAGAGAGAAAGAGAGAGACAGAAAGAAACAGAGAGACAGAAACAGAAATGCGGTGGTGGGGTCCTCTTCTGGTGAGGCGGTATGATTCTGGCTTCTTAGACATTGAGTTGAGCAGATTTAGGTTTGAATGTTGACTTGGCTGCATCATTTACTGACTGTGTGGCCTTATGCAAGTTTTCATTAAACTCTGAGCCTTGGTCTCTTCATCAACAAAATGATAATGAAAACCAATCTGCTACATGTCTGGAGAGGTTATTGTGAACATAAAATCTGATGTAATATTAGGCAAAATTCTTTGTACTCATTAAAGGAGATGAAAATTCTTGGGCAACAATGAGAAGGATCAATTACAAAGAAGATGTTGGAGTCTGAGAAACCAATTAGATGTCAGTTGTAATAGCCTAGGCAAGAAATAGTACATGTCCATATATTATAGTGGAGGAGGTTGTGAAATTTGGCAATAGATTATATATGGAAAGTGGGTTGGACTGAGCAATCAAGGATGAATTCTAGTTGTGAAATAGGTGACTGGAAGAAAAGTAGTGACCTCTTGTTTGGATAAAGAACCTAGGGGAGGAGGTTCAGGTGGCTGGATGGAGGGAGGAAATAATCATTTATAAGGTGTCTACTATGTGTCAGGGACTGTGGTAATCATTTGTTCCAAATATTACCTTATTTTATCTTCACAAAAACCCTGTGAAATAGGTGCTATCAATATCCCCCTTTGAGAGTTGCCAAAGCTGAGGGAAATGGAGGTTAAGTAATTTGTCCAGATTCACAGCTAGCTAAGTGTATGAAGCCTAGTTAGAACTCAGGTCTTTCTTCTAGGCCCAGTGTTCTGCATGCTGAGTCATCTACATGCTTCTTATTGTACCCACTGAGGTTGACTTGGGAATGAAGTGGAAATAAGCCAAGTAATCTACATTGAATGTGTTGATTTTGAGGTGCTTCTGGGATATCTAGGATATTGCTAGCACACAGTTGAAGAAAAGACACTAGAATTAAGCTCACTCTTCTGGTGCAATATTCCTCTTACAACTATTCCTATTTTCATTCACTGTAGTATTAAGTAGAGTTTGTTTAATTGCTGAGGTAATTTTATTTATTGATAGATTTTGGTCATGGCACTCCTAAGCAAAATGTGTCAAGGGGTCTGTTACCTCCTGAATAAAGTTGAAGCTCCTTTTCTTGAGATTTAAAAACCTATTCAGGCTTATCTCCTGCTAATCCCAGTTTCTTCTATTCAGGGTCTTCTATCAGCAACAAGAGAGATCTAATCTTCTGATAATACTACTGTTGGTTTATAACAGTCAGCCAAAATCTATTGCTCCAAACACTTTTCCAATACTCTCCTATATTTGTCTTGAACTTGCACATTGGTAACCCTCAAAAAATCACAGAATTTTAAGAGTTTGAAAGGACCTTGTTCAAGCCATACCTGAATAAGAATTTCTTGTCCATTATATTCAACAAGTAAGGGGAACACAACCAATTCCATTTTTGTGATCCCTCCAAGAAGTTCTTCCTTACACTATATTCATCTCTTTCCTTTTTTCCGATCATTGCTTCTATGTATGCTCTCTGGAGTCAGGCAGAGGACATCTAATCCCTCTTCCATATAACAGTCTTTCAAAACACCTAGCAGCCATAAAGTCATACCCTTTTCTCATACAATTCTCTTCTTCAGGATAACTGAATTAATTACTTTAGATTTTTAAAATGTCATAGACTTCAGGAATTTAATCATCCCATTTGCCTTTCTTTGAAAATGGTATAATTTATCAATATTCTTCCTTAAATGTAGCAAGCCAAAGTGAATATGCTACTCAAGAAGTGATATAGCCAGGGCAGATGAAAGCATAATCATCACATCCCAAGATGTGACACTATGATCACTAGACACTATAATGTTAAGAACATATTCTAAGATAAATTTTTGGCTGTCATACCAGACCATAGTGCTTACCCAAAGTGTGGTTATATTACATAAATAGATTAGCTTTGCTCAAATTGCTATCTAATAACACCCATTCTAAATAGGGCATGCATGGCAAATTGTTTAATCACAACTATAAGGCTCAACATCTATTACTCTTTATTTCTTTTTTTATACCAAAATATTCATTTATTTCTTTTTATTTTTTTTCTAATTTATTTATTTATTTTCAGTTTTCAGCATTCATTTCCACAAGATTTTGAGTTCCAAATTTTCTACCCATCTCTCTCCTCCCCTCATTCCAAGACAGCATGCATTCTGATTACCCCTTCTCCCAATCTACCCTCCCTTCTATTAAACCCTCCCTTCTCTTATCCCTATCCCTTCAGTTTTCTTGGAGGACAAGACAGATTTCTATACCTCATTGCCTGTGTGTCTTATTTCCCACTTGCATGCAAAAACAATATTTAACATTCTTTTTTAAAATGTTGAGTTCTAACTTCTCTCCCTTCCTCCTTTCCAATCCACCCCCACTGAGAAGGCAAGAAATTTCATATATTGTACATATGTAGTTATGCAAAACACTTCCATAATAGTCATGTTGTGGAAGACTAACTATATTTCCCTACATTCTATCTTGCCCCCTACCATTTATTCTGTTCTATTCTGCCCTCCTCCCATTTGCCATTCCTTCTATCTTCCCCCATCCTATGTTTATCCCTTTTTCTCCTACTTTCATGCAGTGTAAGAAGGTTTTTTGCAAATTGTGTATGTATATTTTTCCATCTTTAAGCCAAATGGGTTGAGAGTAAGGTTTACTATTTCCCTCTCACCTCCTCTCTCTTCCCTTCCATTGGAAAAACTTTTCTTGCCTCTTTGATGTGACAAATAATTTGCCCCATTCTATTTCTCCCTTTCTCCTCCCAATATATTCCTCTTTCACCTCTTAATTTTATTTTTTAGATATAATCCCTTCCTATTCGAATCACCTTGTGCCCTCTGTGTATAGGTATATAATTCCTCCAACTACCCTAGTGCTGAAAAAATTCTCAAAAGGTATAAATATTATTTCTCCATGGAGGAATGTAAACAGTTCAAATTTATTAAGTGACATGATTTCTGTGTCCTGTTTCACATCTTTTCATACTTCCCTTGATTCTTGTGTTTGAAAACCAAATTTTCTATTCAGCTCTAGTCTTTTCATCAAGAATACTCGAAAGTCCTTTATTTCATTGAAAGACCATCTTTTTCCATGAAGTGTTATATTCAGTTTTACTGGGTAGATGATTCTCTGTTTTAAGGTTAATTTCTTTACTTCTGGAATATCATATTCGAAGCACTGCGATCCCTTAATGTAAAAGCTGCTGAACCTTTAGTTATCCTTATTGCATTTCCACAATACTCCAATTGTTTCTTTCTGACTGCTTGCAATATTTTATCCTTGACTTGGGAGCTCTGCAATTTATTTACAATATTCCTAGGAAATTTCCTTTTGTGATCTCTTTCAAGAGGTGATCTGTGAATTCTTTCAAACTTTATTTTACCCTCTGACTCTAGAATATCAGAGTGTTTTCCTTGATAATTTTATGAAAGATGATATCTAGGCTATTTACTTTGATTGTGGCTTTCAAGTAGCCACATATTTTTTAAATTGTCTCTCCCAGATCTGTTTTCCAGGTCAGTTGTTTATCCAATGGGATATTTCATTTTGCCTATTTTTTTCATTTTTTTTGATATTGTTTTTTATAACTTCTTGATTTTTCATGAAGTCATTAGCTTCCATTTGCTCCATTCTAATCTTTAAGGAATTATTTTCTTCAGTGAACTTTTGAATCTTCTTTTCCATCAGACCAATTCTGTTTTTTAGGGCATTCTTCTCTTCGTTGACTTTTTGGATTTCTTTTGTCATTTTACAGTGTTATTTTCTTCAGCTTTTAGTAGGGCCTCCTTTAGCAATCAGTTGACTCGTTTTTCATTATTTTCTTGCATCGCTCTCATTTCTCTTTACAATTTTTGCTCTGCTTCTCTTACTTGATTTTCAAATTCCTTTTTGAACTATTTTATAGCCTGAAACCAATTCATACTTTCCTTAGAGTCTTTGAATGGAGAAACTTTGACTTTATTGTCCTCCATTTGCATGATTTTTATTTCTTTGTCAGTAAATTAAAATTCTATAGACTGATTCTTGTTTTGATTTTGTTTTGCTCATTTCCCCAGCCATTTACTTGACTTTTGAGCTCTATGTCAAGGTAGATCTCTGCTTCCATGGGGGTGGGGGGTGTACTGTCAGCCACTACATTCCCCACTTTCTGTAGACTTAGAGTTCCAGAAGCAGTCACTGTCTCTGCCCCTATTATTGCTGTGGTTGCTGTGTGTTCCTCTGCCCCCTTCCTCCTTTGCAGCCCTGGGTCTGGGCCTGTACCACAGCATTCCCATACTGGTCCCATAGTTTTTTTCTACTGACCTTCCAATTTATCCTCAACATTTTGGCGTCCTGAAGTCTGGAATCTACCACAGGTGCCAGAGAGTCAGTCAGCCCAAGACCTGCTCAGGTCCTGTCTGTGCCAGCATAGCCTACATTGAACTGCACCCGGCCCCCAGGTAGTGAGATAGACCCTTCCTGAAGACCTTCCAGGATATCTTGGGCTGAAGATTTGCTTCACTCCTTCATTCTGTGGGCTCTGCAGTTCCAAAATTTGATTAGAACTATTTTTTCTGGTATTTGGCTGGGCTTTGGGGCAATGCTCTAGAAAGTGTGTGCTGTTACTCCACCATTTTTGCTCTGCCTCCTCTTTATTTCTTTAAAGTTTCACTTTGACAGATTTAGGTTTGCCAGAAATTTAAATCTTTCTTATCTGTGTAATTATTATCTTTTTTAAATTTATCTTTTTATTTTTTAAATTTAATTTCTTTGATCCAGTCTTTCATAAAATAATTTTCTTTTAGTTTTTAACATTGACTTCCACAAGATTTTGAGTTCCAAATTTTCTCCCCACCTGCCGCCCAAGACAGTGTCCATTCAGATTACCTCTTCCATCAATCCATCCTCCCTTCTATCACCCCCAACACCTTCTCTTATCCCTTTTCATTCTATTTTCCTGTAGGGAAAAATAGATTTTTATACCCCATTGCTTGCAAATCTTATTTTCAGGTTGCACGTAAAAACAATTTTCAACATTCATTTGAAAAACTTTGAGTTTCAGGAGAGAGCCAAGATCTGGAAGTTGAAACAGGGACCTGCCTGAGTTCTCCCACCAAATCCCTCACAATCCCTATAAAATGACTCTAAACAAATTATAAAACAGCAGAAGCAAAAAATGAAAGAGTGAAACAGATTTCCAGCCCAAGACAATCTGGAAGGTAAACAGCAAGGTTCGAGCCCATCTTACAACACACTGGCATGGACGTGATTGGCAAGACTCTGGGTGCTGAATCATTGGTATTGTAATGATTGTCATGTGAGCATAGTTCAACTCACAAACACCAAAAACAACCTCAAAAGTCAGTGGAAAAGTTATTTTACGTGGTGAGAGAGAAACTTGCTTCATCCCCAGCCAAGGTCACAACTCCTTGTCTGCAACAGCCACTTCCACAGAGGGAGCTGCATATGGAGCTTTTGGGCCTACAGAGTGTGGGGGGATCCAGTGGCTAATCTGGGTTGTAGTCCTGGGTTGCAACCCTGGGGCAAGAAGAAGTGCTGTCACGGAAGAACTGGTGGTAGTTATGGAGAAGGAATCCTACTTGCAGTCTCAGAGCAGAAAGTAAGGCTTGTGGTTTCTCACAGACAAGAGTGCAGGTCAGAAGAGGCAAAAGCACATCTCCTTTGATCATACCACTTTAGAGGAACTGAGAATTTGTAAGTCTCAAGAGATATCTCTGAAAATAGTTGCAAAAAATCCCCTGAAATTTGGGCCAGCACACCCTCCACTTAACAAAGAGCTCAAAAGTCAAGTAATTGGCTGGGAAAATGACCACAAAGGGGAAAAAATAGGACTATAGAAGGTAACATTCTTGGTAAAAAGGTATTCTTATTACGAGGTTGATCAACACATACAGCCAGCAGAATTCAGCAAGGTCAAAGTTCCCACATCCAAAGTCTCCAAACAAAATAAGAAAAGGACTCAAGACATAGAAGAGCTAAAAAAAGGATTTTGAAAATCAAGTAAGAGAAGTAGAGGAAAATTTGGGAAGATAAAATAGTGATTCAAGAAGATGATGAAAAAATATGTTAACAGCTTAATAAAGGAAACCCAAAAATGATAAAGAAAAAAAATAGCACTTTTAAAAAATAGCTTAACCCAAATGGCAAAAAAGGTTCAAAAAGCACATGAAAAGAAGAAGGTCATAAAAAGTAGAATTGGGCAAATGTAAGAGGAGGTCCCCCAAAAAAACGAAAGAAAATAATCCCTTCAAAATTGGAATGGAACAAATGGAAGTTAACAGCATTATGAGGCATCAAGAAATTATAAAACAAAACCAAAGGAAAGAAAAAAATAGAAGACATTTTGACATAACTCATTGGATAAACAACTGACCTGGATCATGGATCCAGGAGAGTTAATTTCATAATTATTGAAATTTTGCTTCATGAAAATCATGAAAACAAACAAGCCTAGCCTAGATATCATGTTTCAAGGGGCAGAGCCAAGATGTTGGAGTAAGAACACACTTATTCTCTAGTGCTTCCCCTACAGTCCAGAAAATACCTGTAAAAAATGACTCGCAACAAATTCTAGAACAGTAGAAGCCACAGAATGACAGAGTGAAAGAGATGTCCAGCCAAAGGTAACACGGAAGGCCAACAGGAAAGGTCTATCACACAGGATGCTGAGCAGAGTGTAGCCCAGCCCTGGCTGCATGGCAAGGGGAGGAACAGGACCTGAACAGATCTCCAAGGCAGAATCCCCAGCAAAGAAGGTCCCAGATCCCTCAACCCACAAGCAAAAAATAAAGCTACAAAGGTCAGTGTGGGAGGACTTTCCCAGTGGACGAGAGGGGAGAGGAATCCCTGAAGGACAGGCCCCAGGTGGTGGTAGAGGCAGCAGCAAGAAGTGGTGGGCGGCTACGGTGGCCACAGAAGCAGTCGGGGTCCATTGTCCAAATGGCTCAGCTTAAGGCCTCTGGGGGATTTGAACAGGGGATATGAACCTCAGACCTCAGTGGTGGTTCTGCCCCTACCCAAAACCCCTATGGAAATTGAGTAACTGATGTGAATCTCATATCTCAGCATGGTCCTGTGGGGAAGAGGAACACTAGGACCCTTCTCTTGACAAAGGATTCAGAAGTCAAGTAACTGGCTGGGAAAATGCATAAAAAGGGGGAAAACTATAAGACCATAGAAGGTTGCTTTCTTGGTGAAGAGATATCTCTTTCCATCCTTTCAGATAGGGAAGAACAATATATACCATCAGAGGAAGTCAAGACTTATGCCTCTGGTACCTCTAAAATGAATATGAAATGGACTCAGGCCATAAAAGGGCTTGAAAAGAGAGTCAGCAGCTTGCTAAAAGAGAACAAAAAAAAACATTGAGGAAAATAGCACCTTTAAAAATAGGCTAACTCAATGGGAAAAAGAGGTCCAAAAAGCCAGTGAGGAGAAGAAAGCTTTAAAAACCAGAATTAACCAAATGGAAAAGGATGTTCAAAAACTCACTGAGCAAAATACTTCTTTAATAATTAGTGGAATAATAAATAACTTTGGCAAAGTTACAAGTTACAAAATAAACCCACAGAAATCTTCTGCATTCCTATATATTAGCAGCAAAGTCCAACAGCAAGAGATAGAAAGAGAAATCCCATTTAAAGCTAGGGCAGACACTATAGGAGTTTACCTGCCAAAACAAACTCAGGGATTATATGAACACAATTACAAGATATTTTTTGCACAAATAAAGCCAGATTTAAGTAAGTGGAAAAAACATCAGTTGTTCATGGTTAGACTGTGCTAATATGGTAAAAATGACAATTCTACCTAAATTAATTTACTTATTTAGTGCCATACCAATTAAACTATCAGATAATTATTTTCTAGAATTGGATAAAATAATATCAAAATTCATTTGGAAGAACAAAAGGTCCAGAGTATCAAAGGGACTAGTAAAAAGAAATGTTTGGGAAAGTGGTCTAACACTACCAGACCTCAAACTGTATTATAAAGCAGCAATTATCAAAACCACTTGGTATTGGCTAAGAAACAGATGGGTAGACAAGTGGAATAGACTTGCCACTCAAGACACAGTAGGCAAGGAATATAGCAACCTCCTCTTTGATAAACCCGAAGATCCCAGCTTCTGGGATAAGAACTCACTGTTTGACAAAATATTGCTGAGAAATCTGGTTAACAGTGTGGCGGAAATTAGGCATAGACCTATGCCTGACACTGTACACAAGATTAAAGTCAAAATGGGTACATGATTTAGGTATAAAGATTGACACCATGAACAAACTGGAGGAGCAAGGAATAGTGAATCTATCAGATTTATGGAGAAGGGAAGAATTTTTTACTAAAGAAGTGATAGACAACATTCTGAAATGCAAGATGGATAATTTTAATTACATTAAACTGAAAAGTTTTTACACAACCAAACCTAATGAAACCAAAATTCGGAGGGATGTAGTAAATTGGGGAAAAAAAATTTATGACTAAGCTCGGGGATAAAGGCCTCATTTCTGGAATATATAGAAAATTGACTCAAATGTAAAATAAATAAAAGTCATTCCCCAATTGATAAATGGTCAAAGGATATGAACAGGCAGTTTTCAGGGGAAGAAATTAAAGAAATCCATAATCATATAAAAAAGTGTTCTAAATCACTACTGATTAGAGGGATGAAAATCAAAACAACTCTGAGGTACTACATCACACCTATAAGATTGGCAAACATGACAGAAAAAGAAAATGATAAATTCTAGAGGGAATGTGGGAGAGTTGGAACAGTAATTCATTGTTGGGGGAACTGTGAGCTTATCCAACCATTCTGGAGAACAGTTTGGAACTATGCCAAAAGGGCTAAAAAATGTGCATACCCTTTGACTCAGCAATATCGCTATTAGGACTTTTTCCCCAATTGATCATAAAAATGGGAAAGGGTCCTACATGTACAAAAATATTTATAACAACACTCTTTGTAGTTGCCAAAAACAGGAAATCAAGGGGATGCCCATCAATTGGGGAATGGTTGAATAAATTATAGTATATGAATGTAATGGAGTAGTATCACAACAGAGGAAATGATGAATAAGAAGACTTCAGGGAGGCCTGGAAGAACTTATATGATCTGATGCTGAGCAAAAGGAGCAGAAACAGGAGAATTTCGTGCACAGCAACGACCACAGTGTGCGAGAGTTTTTTTTTTTTTTTTTTCTGGTAGACTTGGAACTTCCTAATAACGCAAGAACTTATTAAAAGAAAAAAATCCCAGTGGTGGTTTTCTAAGGAAAAATGCCTTCCGCACTCAGAGAAGGAAATATGGAAGTCATTTACAGAATGCAGCAGATCATGTTTTTGTGTGGGGGGGGTTAGTGTATTATGTTTTGATTTGTGTTATGATTTCTTCCATTTATTGTAGTGAGGCTACATAGCATGTCTATAGTGAAAACGTACTCAATAGAAAAGTATATGTAGAACCTATACATAATTGTATGTTGTCATGGGGAGGGAGGAAGGTAATGGGGAGGAAGATAAGGGGAGGTTAAATCTTAATTTTAAGGAAGTGATTGTAGAACATTTTAAAAAAGTAATTAAAAAAAAGAAAAAAAATAATGAGAATGAAGTTCAGGGAAGCCAATGACTATCAGATAAACCAAGAAGTTATGAACTAAAACCAAAAGATTGAAAAAAATAGAAGATAATGAAAAACATCTCATTGGAAACAACTGGCCTGGAAAATAGATCCAGGAGAAATAACTTAAAGGTTATGGGATGACATGAAAGCCATGATCAAAAAAAGAGCCTAACCATCATCTTTCATGAAATTACCAAGGAAAACTGCCCTCATATTCTTGAACCAGAAAGCAAAAGAAATATTGAAAGAATTCATCAATTACCACTTGAAAGATACCCAAAAGATAAATTCATAGGAATATTGTGGCCAAATTTCAGATTTCCCAGGTCAAAGAGAAAATATTGCAAGAATCTAGAAAAAACAATTCGAGTATTGTGGAAATACAATCATTATAACAAAGGATCTCGCATCTTCTATATCATGGGATTGAAGGGTTTGGTATAGGATATTCCAGAAGTCAAAGGAACTGGGATTAAAATCAAGAATCACCTACCCAGTATAACTGAATGTAATACTTCAAGGGAAAAAATAGTAATTCAATGATATAGAGGACTTTCAAGTATTCATGAAGAAAAGACTAGAACTGAATAGAAAATTTCTCTTTGAAACACAAGGGTTAAGAGGAGTATGAAAAGGTAAACAGGAGAGAGAAACCATGATGGACTTTGTAAAGCTGAATGTTTACATTCCTAACTGGAAAGATAATATTTGTAACACTTGAGACTTTTTTCAGTATTTGGGTGGAGGGACTACACACACACACACACACACACACACGCGCACACGCGTGCACAGACACACTCACACAAACATACACACACACATAGAGTACAGGTTGAATTGAATCAGAAGAGATGATATCCATAAAAAAATAAAATTAAGAAGCGAGAGAAAAATATTGATAGGAGAAAGGGAGAAATGGAATGGGACAAACGATCACTCTAAGATACGAAAAATATTTTTCAATGGAGGAGAAAAGGGAGGAGGTGAGAGGGGAAAAGTGAAGCTTACTTTCTTCATATATGGCTTAAGGAGGGAATAATATGCTCACTAGATTTGGTAGGACAATCTATCTTACAATACAGGAAAGTAGGGGAGAAGGGGAGAAGGGGGTGATGGGGATGATAGAAGGGAGGGCAAATGGGAGAAGGGAGTAACTAGAAGTAAACTCTTTTGGGAAGGGACAAGGTGAAATGAGAGAATAAAAAAAGCGGGGGCAGGGTAGGATGGAGGGCAAGTATAGTTAGTCTTACACAATATGACTAGCATGGAAGTCGTTTGTAAAATGATACATATGTTGCCTGTATTGAATCATTTGCCTTCTTAGTGGGAATGTGTGGAGGGGAGGAAGGGAGAGAAGTTGAAATTCAAAGTATTAGAATCAAATGTTGGGAATTGTTATTGCATATAACTGGGAAATAAAAAAATACAGGTAATGGGTACAGAAATTTATCTTGCCTTACAAGAAAAGGGAGAAGATGGGGATAAGGGAAGGGTGGAATATGATAGAAGGGAGGCCACAATGAAGGAAGTGGTAATCAGAATGCAAGGTGTTATGGGGTGAGGGGAGGTGAGAGATGGGGAGAAAAATTGGAACTCGACATTTTGTAGAAATGAATGTCGAAATCTAACAATAAATAGAACTAATAAAACACTTAAGAAAATTAAAAAGGAAGAAAGGACGAAGGACAGGAAAAGGAAGGAAAGGAAGGAAGAAAGACGAAGAAATTATCAAGGAAAACTGTCCTTTTTTCTAGAGCCAGAGGGAAAATACAAATGGAAAGAATCCACTGTTCACCTCCGGAAATGAATCTTAAAATTATAACTCCTAGCAATATTGTAGTCAAATTCCAGGGTTTCCAGGCCAAGAAGAAAATTTTACAAGCAGTCAGAAAGAAACAAACGTCTTGTGGAAGCACAATCAGGATAACACAGAATTTAGAGAATTTAGCAGCTTTTCCCCTAAGTGACTGGAGTGTTTGGAATATGATATTCCAGAGGTCAAAGGAGCTAGAATTAAAACCAAGAATCACATATCCAACAATACTATTATACTTCAGGGGGGAAATGGTCATTCAGTGAAACAGAGGACTTTCCAGCATTCCTCATCAAAAGACCAGAGCTGAATAGAAAACTGGACTTTAAAATATAAGAACTAAGAGAAAAATGAAAAGGCACACAAGAATGAGAAGTCATTAGGAATTCAAGAAGCTGAACTGTATA
Source organism: Bettongia penicillata ogilbyi (assembly GCA_023548195.1). NCBI lineage: Eukaryota > Metazoa > Chordata > Mammalia > Diprotodontia > Potoroidae > Bettongia > Bettongia penicillata. The sequence continues at coordinate 2,591,325 of JAJHZJ010000016.1, read as the reverse complement.
AATTCCTACATGGAAGGAAGATATTTGTAGCTCAGGAGGCCTTTCTCAATATTAAGGTATTTAGAGGGAATTGATAGATATAGATATTGATATTGATAGATATAGATATCTGTATCTACATCTATCTGAATATATCAATATATGCATCCATTCATAGACATTTATACATTTATACATATATGTATATATATATACATATATATATATACATCCACACATTCACATATACATATACCCCATGTATGTAGGTATATGTGTATGTTAGTGTGTGTATGTATATATGTACCCATAGATATAGATCTCTATATATGTATATGTATATATGTACACATATATGTATGTATTTACCTGTGTGTTTATGTGTGTGTACATATACCCTGAGCGCACAGAGAGTGATCTGAATGTGAAGGGAGAATACCCAAAGAAATTAAATTATGTGTTGAGAAGAATGTACTGGGAGAAAAAAAGGGAGAGGAAGAATGTATTAAAATATCTCACATAAAAGAAGCAAAAAAAGAGGTTATACAGTGGAGAGGAAGAGGAGGGAGGTGAGAGGGAACAAGTGAGCCTTACCCTCAGTGAATATTTCTTGTGGGGACTGGAAATCTACCTCAACCTAAGGAAAGACAGAGGGAAAGGGCATAGCAGAGGGAGGATAATAGAAGGAAGGGCAGATGGGGGGAAAGAGTAACTAGAAGCAAACACTATTGTCAAGGGGGAGAACGAAATAAATGGAGTCCAGGACAGTATAGAAGGTCAGTCTTTTGCAACAAGACTGTAATGGAGGTGCCTTGCATGGCTACACTTCTATATCAAAATGCATGCTTTCTCAGTGAGGGTGTTCATGGAGGGAGGTAGGGAGAGAATGTGGAACTCAAACTTTTCAAAGTGAATGTTAGTTTTTTGGGTTTTTTTTTATGCAACTGGGAAAAAAATTGTACAGGCAATGGGGTATAGAAATCTTTAGTGCTCAACATAAGTGAGGTGAATGGGAGAAGGAGATGATAGAAGGGAGGGTAGGTTGGGAAAGGGGTTATTGAGGTACATGCTGTCCTCAGACAGGGGGGAGAGATGGGGATAAAATATGGAATTCAAAATCTTGTGGAAATGAATATTGAAAGCTGAAAATAAATGAATTATATTAAAAAAGAAAACTTTGACTTACAAATTATCTGTCTTCGTTGCCCACTCAGCCTCATTGAGAAGGCAAGGGAGTCAATACAGGCTACATGCGTATAGTCATGCAAAGCATTTCCATAATACTCATGTTGTGAAAAACTAATTATATTTCTCTCCATCTTATCTTACCCAGAATTTATTCTATACTGTCCTTTGACTCTGTCCCTCCTTAAAATTTTATGCTTTTAATTAACCCATCCCCAATCCCCCCTCCCTTCTATCATGTCCACCCTTTCTTATTTCCTTCCCCCCTACTTTCCTGTAGGGTAAGAGAGGTATCCATATCCAATTGTGTATGTTTTTGTTCCTTCCTTGAACCAAATCCAATAATAGTTAGGTTTTCTCATTTCCTCTCACTTACTCCTTCGCTCCTTTCACTGTAAAATCTTTTCCTTGCCTCTTTTATATAGGATAATTCCACCTATTCTACCTCTCCCTTTCTCATTCTCCTAATATATTCTTCTCTCACCCCTTGATATCATCCCCTCATATTAAACTCACCCAGTGCACACACACACACACACACACACACATACATATATATATATACACATAATATGTATATGTATACATATACATACATATACATATATATATATATATATATATATATATATATATATATATATATATATATATGTATCCACACTCACACATGCATACACACACACACATTTGGTGTAATATTCCTAGGAGTTTTCCTTTGGGAATATCTTTTAGGAGTTGATTGGTGGATTCTTTCACTTTCCATTTTATTATCTGGTTCTTGGATAACAGCGTGGTTTTCCTTGATAATTTCTTGAAAAAATGCTACTTAGGCTCTTTTTTTGATCAAAGTTTGTAGGTAGTCCAATTTTTAAAATTATCTCTCCTGAATCTAACATCCAGGTCACTTGCTTGTCTAATGACATATTTCACATCATCTTCTTTTTTAATTTCTTGGTTTTATTTCATATATATATACACATATATACACATATGTATACATATATGTATATATATATATGTATTTGTATAATACTTCAGGGGAAACTATGGCCATTAAATGAAATAGAGGATTTTCAAGCATTCTTGATGAAAAGACCAGAGCTGAAAAGAAAATTTGACTTTCAAACACAAGAATGAGAAGAAGCATGAAAAAGTAATCAGTAAAGAGAAGTCATAAGGGACTTACCAAAGGTGAACTGTTTTCATTCCTACATGGAAAAACAATATTTGTAACTCTTGAAACTTTTCAGTATCTGGATAGTTGGTAGGGTTACACACACACACCTACACACACACACACCCACACACACATACACACATCCATGCACACACAGAGACAGAGAACACAGAGTGAATTGAATAGGATGGGATCATATCTTAAAACAAATTAAGATAATCTGTGAGAGAGAAATATATTTGGAGGAGAGAGGGTGAAATGGCATGGGGCAATTATCTCTCACATAAGAGAATTTTTAGTGGAGGGAAAAAGAGGAGAGCTGAGAGAAAAACATTAATTTTACTCTCATCATATTCAACTAAATGAAGGAATAAAATGCACACTCATTTTGGAATGAAAATCTATCTTACAATACAGGAAAGTGGGGGAGAAGGAGATAAGCATGGTCGGGGGAATGATGGAAGAGAGGGCAATGGGAGGAGGGAGCAATTTGAAGTCAACACTCGGGGAGGGACAGGATCAAAAGAGAGGATAGAAACAATGCAGGGCAGGATAGGATGGAGGGAAGTACAGTTAGTCTTACACAACACGACTGTTATGGAAGTCATTTGCAAAACTACACAGATATGGCCTATATTGAATTGCCTGCCTTCCCAAAGAGAATGAGTGGGGAGGGAAAGATGAGGAGAAGTTGGAACTCAAAGTTTTAGGAACTTGAGTATTGTTCTTGCTACTAGGAAATAAGTAATATAGGTAATGGGGAATAGAAAGTTATCTGGTCCTACAGGACAAAAGAGAAGATGGGGTCAAGGGAAGGGAGGGATGATAGAAGAGAGGGCAGATTGGTAATAGGGGAAATTAGAATGCCCGGTGTACTGGGGTTGGGGGAAGGGACAAATGGGGAGAAAATTTGGAACCCAAAATTTTGTGAAAATGAATGTAAAATATTGAATTAATAAATTTATAAAAAAATAACAAAATAAATCTAGGGCTTTCTGATCTCAAAAAAAAAAAATTCTGCTTTTTAAGGTATTCTTCTCCTCATAGGCTTTTCAGATCTCTTCTGCTGCTTGGTTTGGTCTATTTTTATTGTGTTAATCCCTTGACTATTTTTTTTATTCTCCTTTAGGGAGCCATTGATTCATTTTTCTTGAGTTTCTTACACCACTTTCATTTTTCTTCCCAATTTTTCCTCTACTTCTCTTTCTTGATTTTCCAAATCCTTTTTTAACTCTTCCATGTCCTGAGATCAATTAATATTTTTCTTGGAGGATTTTGATGTAGGAGATTTTACTTTGTTGCCTTCTTCTGGTTGTATGTTTAGATCGTCTATGTCTCCAAGGTAAGGCTCTACAGTTTGATTTTCCCCTACTGTTTACACATTTTCCCAGTCTATTACCTGACTCTTTAACACTTTGTTAAGATATGTCTCTGCTTCCAGTGTGAAGGATGTACTTTCCCAAGTTTCAAGGTTTTGTGCAGTTGTTTTCAGAATTTCTTCTAGGGGCTTGTAAGTTTTCAGTTCTTCCCAGGTTGTATGATCAAAGGAGAGGTGTTTATTCCTCTCTCAGTCTGTCCTCTGATCTGTGAGGGACCACATAGACTCTTTTCTGCCTTGAAACTGTGAGGAAAATTCCCTCTCCACCATCACCACAAGTTCTTTGATGCCAGTGCTCCTCCTCACCCAAGGAGTACCACGCAGGATTGTGAACCACATTCAGTCATGGGCAAAGCAAGAGGATCCTGCCTCAACACCAACCAGACTGACTTCTTCTCTCACCCGGGTCTGACAGACCTTTCATAACGACCTTCCAAGATATCTCTGGCATGTGTTGATATAGAAGTCTGGAAACCATCAAAGATCCCAGTGATTCAATCCCCTCCCGGATTGCTTGGACCCAGTCTATGATGGAACTGTCCATGCTGGACTGTGGTCACAGTCCACACTGGACTACACTCCTCTCTCTGACTCATTCAACAGCCCTTTTCTGGAGACCTATTATGTTGTCTCGGGCTGGAAATTGATTTCACTGCTTCATTTTATCAGTTCTGCTTCTCTAGAATTTTAGTCACTTTTTGCTGTTATTTGAAGGGTTTGAGGGGATACACCATTTCCTCCATCATCTTGACTCCATCTCCTCTATCTGTTTTATTTTATTTTCTCCAGCTTGATGATATCTGAAATGTTGATTAGCATTCTGTCTAAGGCTTTGGTTAAACAGCACAGGTACCAGGACAAATCCCTGGAGCACTCCAGAGGGGATGTCCTTACAATTAAGCAGAACAATTATTGGTTAGTTTTGACCTCATTTTAATCAATTTAATAGTATTATTATCTAAAGTACATCTCTCCACCTTTTATGCAAGACTAGGATAAAGTAGTCAAAAGTTTTCCTAGTCAGTCTACTAGATCAATAACATTTTCCTAATATATAAATTTATTCAAGCTGTATAAAATGAAAATAAGATTTAGTGAGAAAAACCTGTTATTCATGAAACCATGTTGGTTCTTGCATATCAGGATTCTTTTTTTCTCCCCCTGGAATCTCATAAGTGAAGTTATCTGGTCTATAGTTTATTCACTTTATTTTTTACATAAAAAAAATCAGGACACTGATTTCTCCTTTCCTGTAGAAGTAGTACTTAAAATCTCCACAATCTCTTAAATTTACTGCTCAGCAATTACAGCTACAAGATTTGTCATGTACACATATTCTGAAACTTTATGGTTGGAGGACCATTTGATAAGGACATTCAGAATATGGGACTTCTGCTTGGTTTAAAAAGATCTTTATCTAGGAGAGGTCATCTGAATGCATTAAGATTAAACAGGTGTTCACTTACTGCTACTTTGTCCAGATTCATTACCTCAAAGATACAATTAGCTCTGCTCACATAACTTATCTTCGACCTTTTGCCTTCAATCAATCAACTATAGTAGATGTGGCTCAACCAGCTACATTGCCAAGGCAATATTCACAACACCAAAGGTGATTATGAATATGCCAGGTAGTTCTGAAATTCAAAGTATAACAGACTCTCTATGTAGAAGGCAAAAGAAAAAAAAATATTTATTCAAACACCAGAAAGCCTAATCCCGATACCAAAAGCTAATTCCATCATATCAACCAAGAAGTCGATACACATGAGCACTGCAAGGGACAAAGCTATTCCCAACTCTCCCCCGCCGACCACTGGGACCTTTCCACAATTAAAAACACTCACAAGACTAACTGTACTTGCCTGTGTCCTCTCTTTTCTCTGTCCTGACTACTCTGAACAACTTCCTCCCAGCTCTACTCTACCTTTCCTGTTCCACCTGTTCAATAAATTTCTACTACCACTAGTGACTTAGGTTTCGATGTGATTTAAGTGGATCATATGTGCCTATTAATGGGTAGGAAAGATCTTCAAATTAAGCAAAAATACATTAAGCAAAACAAATACATTAACATTACATCAGGGAAGCTAGTACTCCCTATCAAACTAACAAGTATAAGTAGTGGGAGAAGAGACTCCATCTCAAGGGAAACTAGTTTCTAAATATGTGGTCCAGGTTGTTTTATTTTCTTTTTCTCATCATCTTTGGCCTTTTATGTTCTCATCTTGGAACCTTGGGAGTAAGTGGGGGGCAGGGAGTAAGGGATCTCTTAAAACCTACGTATAGCACATACATACATACATGCACATCTGCATATTTGCCCACAATGGTACAATGATACAATTGAATGAGACATGTATGCATTGAATAGATAACAAAAATAGATTTACTTACCCTGTAGCACAGCGAATATACAACATAGCTTCAGGAACACTGCCGAATTTTGGATCCAGAATGAATTAGAGAAGTCTTTCAACCAAACCAAATATTATTGGACTGTCTAGTATCTCATTTTGAAACCCAAGAAACCCATGACTGTCTACGAAGCGGAGATTTTTAAACTTTTTCTAAGTGTCATGGACTCCATTGTAATCTGGTGAAATCTATGGAACTCTTGTCAGAAAAAAAACAAAAACAACTTAAATGCAGAGGAATGTAAAGGCAAGCAATTATTTTAAAATATTCATCTTTGTGTGTGTGTGTGTGTGTGTGTGTGTGTAGGTATATCTATGATCTTGTGATAAATTCAATATGCTTTCCAGAATAAAAAGTTTATCTCTAATAATAATAACATATTATTTTACTGTGCATCATTTCACACAATTGTCTGTCCTCTAGAAACAAAATGAGCCTGAAACTGAGCAACCATTTGCTAAGCAATTAAGTTACTTTTAAACTTAATCTGAGTTACTCTTCCCATTTATACTTGTACATATCTATGAAGGTCACTGCTTAACCCATAGCAAAATTTAGGAAAGAAAAAGATGTAATAATTTTATGTAGTATTTTGGCATGGTATATTAGGAGAAAAGCAGTGAAATAAAGTCAAAAGACCTGATATTCAATTACATCCATACATGTAGCAAGGGTTTTCCTCTTCCTGGAGTAGCAGAATGTTATTGTGTAGCTAGAAAGGAGGCAGAACAGACATATCTAGCCTCTTTTTCTCTGAGCTTTCTTCAAGTGAGACTAATTCCTCAAGGTGGTGAAGCAGGCAACTTAGGCACAGATGTCACCACTCTGTTCTCTTCTGAGAGAGATGGTACTTGGCTAAGAATCACATTTATGTGCTTCTTAATATAGGTTTTTGGAGTAGGGGATGGGATTTGGAAGTTCAATCTAATTTCTGATCACTCATTCTTGGAGAAAACAGGAGGATCTACATTTTATATCTAAGACTTGACCCATTTCCTGCCAAGTACCAGTTCCACAACGAACATACACAGTAGGTATACAACATAAGCAGAAGTCAAGAAACCCATTTATCCAATTAGTAAAATAAAAGTCGGAGAAAATAGCATAATAGAATATATAGCATACACTATGGAATGAAAGACATCTCCCAAGCTTGCTTTCTATTGGATTATTCAAATATTTATGATTAATTTTAAAGGTAAAATATAAATTGGGATATTCCAGTAGAAAATTAAAAAAAAATCTCTAGGTTTAAGAGACATGCATGGCTAGATAAAAGTTCATGTGAAAAAAAATACTTGGATGTTTTAGTATACTCTAAGTTCAAATGGGTTAACAGTTTAACAGAGAAGGGAAAGAGCTAATACAGCTTTATGATTTATTAATTTAATATTCAAAATGAGAAAAGTGATAGCTCTTTGTTTATTATTGTTGTTGTTGTGGTTCTGTCTTTTCAGTTGTTCCAAATTCACCATGACCCCTTTTAAGATTTTCTTGGCAGAGATACTAGAGTGGTATGCCATTTTCTTCTCTAGCTGATTTCAAATATGATAAAACTGAAGCAAACAGAATAAAATGACTTTCTCTTTTGTCTGAGGTTAAGTTTGACCTAAAGAAGATGTCTTCTTGACTTTATCCCAAACCTCCATTCACAGTGTCACCTACCTTCCCTAGTTCCTTCATATGGTCCCCTAATTAGACTGAATCTATAGCTTTGTGTTCTTTTAAGAGCAATGTTTTCAGAAACATAATTAAAAAATTCAGCACATTTGTAAGAGGGAAATTAGAGTGGTAAGAGACCTAATTAAAAGAGTTGGATAAGTAAGATTTAACAAGAGGAAAGAAGACTTAAGGGAGATGGTATCAGCAATCTCAAAGAATTTTAAGTTTTGGGGGGCAGAGCCAAGACGACAGAGTAGGAAGACGCATATGCTCTAGCTCTTCCCCCACAGCCCATATAATTTCTATAAAGGAAGATTCACAAGAAATTCTAGAGCAGCAGAAGTCAAAGAACTATGAATTGGAGGGGATTTCCAGCCCAAAATGACCTGTAAGGATGAAGGGAAGGATCTGTTGCACTGGATGTGGAGTAGAGCACATCCCAGCCTTGGCCGTGTTGCATCAGCACCAGGAAGAGAAGGACCTTAGGTTCACAGACCCCTGAACTCACAAGCGACAAAGACACTTCGAAGGGCAGTGAAAGAGCATTTTCACCTCCATGACAAGGTAGTAGGGTCCTCCCCTAGCCCTGTCCCCAGGCTGCGGCAGCAGCAACAGTGGTGTTCGAAATGTCTGCAGTGGCTGTAACTAAGGTAGGCAGCAGCCAGCTTCCATTGTTGAAGCCTCAGCTCAACACCCCTGGGAGAATTATGCAGCTGATATGAAACTCCCTGAGTGAAAGCCCTGCCACCAACTGAAGTCCGTGGGGGATTTAAGCAGTTGATCTGAATTTCACCCACAAGCCCAGCTAGGGAGTAAACTCCTCTCCCTTGATTGTGCCACCTTGGAGGAACTGAGATCTTACAGATTCACAGAATATATCCTACTCCTGACAAAGGACCCAAAAGCCAAGTAACTGGTTGGAAAAATGTCCAAAAAAGGGGGAAAAATAAGATTATAGGTTAAATCCTTGGTGAACAGATATTCTCTCCCATCATTTTGATTACAAAGAACAAGGTTTACCATGAGGGGAATACAAAAAAGTCAAGGTTTTTGCATCCAAAACCTGCAAAATAAATATGCAAAGGTCCCAGGTCTTGGAAGAGAACAAAAAGAAGTTTGGAAATCAAGTAAGAGAAGTGGAAGAAAAATTAGAAAGAGAAATGAGAACGATGTAAGAAAATCATGAAAATCAACTCAGCACCTTGCCAAAGGAGACCCAAAAAATGCTGAAGAAAATAACACCTTTAAAAATAGACTAACTCAATTGGCAAAAGAGCTCCAAAAAGCCATTGAGGAGAACAATGCTTTAAAAAACAGAACTGGCCAAATGGAAAAGGAGGTTCAAAAGATCACTGAAAACAATATAGTTCTTTAAAAATTAGAATGGAATAGATGAAAGCTGATGACTAATGATGAGAAACCAAGACACTGTAAAACAAAATCAAAAGAATGAAAAAATGGAAGATAATATGAAATATCTCACTGGAAAAACCTCTGACGTGGAAAATATATCCAGGAGACACAGTTTAAAAATTATGGGACTACCTGGAAGCCATGATCAAAAAAAGAGCCTAGACATCATGTTTCATGAAATTATCAAAGAAAACTGCCCTGATATTCTAGAATCACAGGGCAAAATGAGTGTTGAAAGAATCCACCTTCTGAAAGAGATTGAAAAAGAGAAACTCCTAGGAATATTTTAGACAAATTCCAGAGTTCCCGGGTCAAGGAGAAAATATATCAAGCAGCTAGAAAGAAAAAATTTGAGTACTGTGGGGATACAGTCAGGATAACACAAAACCAGGCAGCTTCTACATTAAGGCATCACAGGGCTTGGAATATGATATTTGAGTAGTCAAAGAACTAGAATTAAAACCAAGAATGACCTACCCAGCAAAATTGAATATAGGACAATGGATACGTAGTTCATATCTGTAATCTCCATTATTTGAGGTGTGGATAATGGCTCACAATTAGAAGGAGGGGCCATGGTTCAGGAAAGACAACCTGGGAGAATAGTAGGACCTTCCTGGCTCTGGAAGAACCACAGGGGAGAGAAGTAAACCTTCAGGATATCAACACCCTGAGGCAAGCCTTTACTTGACCTCTTGTAATTTCAATTATACTTTTATTAAGATTAATCTGTTCTATTCATGATTTTAGTACTCAAAAGCATTTGGAGGTTGATGCTTTTGGACAAGATTCCTCAAACCCCTTTACCCACCTTATCATACAACTCGATAACTCCATTGTATCTGTAGCCATCCAGATAAATTCCATTTTATGAGTGTCATCTCACTTTTCTGAGTCAGCCAAAAATAGAGACATTTGGAAGGATGTTTGAAATTCATGAGCACTAATGCACTCCTTGTACTCAGATACGATTTTTTTTATTTCACGTTTATTTCTGTTTATTTTTCCCATTTTTTTATCAAAAAGAATTTTTTTTAAATTTATGTCATTCACACTTCTCAACCACCAGCCTCAGTTACAGAAATTAAACAAGGGATGTGAAATTGCCGAAAACCTTCAATTATCTTCAGTTTTAAATTATTTTATTTTGCATTCTTTTTTTTGAACTTTATTTATTCATTCATTTATTTATTTTTCTATATTTACTTATTTAACTATTTACATTGACTTTCACAAAATTTTGGGTTCCAAATTTTCTCCCCTTTTGTCCCCTCCCCCCACCCCAATACACCAGGCATTCTAATTTCCCCTATCACCAATATGCCCTCTCTTCTATCATCCCTCCCTTTCCTTGACCTCATCTTCTCTTTTCTCCAGGAGGGCCAGATAGCTTTCTATTCCCCATTACCTGTATTTCTTATTTCTTAGTAGCAAGAACAATACTCAAGAGTTGTTCCTAAAACTTTGAGATCCAACCTCTCCCCATTCCTCCCTCCCAATCCATTCCCTTTGGGAAGGCAGGCAGTTCAATATAGGCTATATCTATGTAGTTTTCCTAATGATCTCGATAATAGTCGTGTTGTGTAAGACTAACTGTATTTCCCTCCATCCTATCCTGCCCCCTATTGCTTCTATTCTGTCCTTTGATCCTGTCCCTCCCTGAGTGTTGACTTCAAATTGCTCCCTCCTCCCATTGCCCTCCCTTCCATCATGCCCCCCACCCTGCTTATCCGCTTCTCCCCCACTTTCCTGTATTGTAAGAGAGGTTTTCATACCAAAATGAGTGTGCATTTTATTCCTTCCTTTAGTCGAATGTGATGAGAGTAAACTTCATGTTTTTTCTCTCAGCTCTCCCTTTTATCCCTCCGCTAAAAAGTCTCCTGCCTGCCTCTTCTATGAGAGATAATTTGCCTCATTCTATTTCACCCTCTATCATCCTCCCAATACATTTCTCTCACCACTTTATTTTTTTAAGATATGATCCCATCCTATTCAATTCACTCTGTGCTCTCTGTCTCTCTGTGTGTGTGCATGTGTGTATGTGTGGGTGCATATGTGTGTGTCTGTCTGTGTGTCTGTCTGTGTGTGTGTCTGTGCAATCCCACCAACTACCCAAATAATGAAAAGTTTCAAGTTACAAATATTGTCTTTCCATGTAGGAATGTAAACAGTTTAACTTTGGTAAGTCCCTTATGACTTCTCTTTGCTATTTATTTTTCATGCTTCTTCTCATTCTTGTGTTTGAAAGACAAATGTTCTTTTCAGCTCTGGTATTTTCATCAAGAATGCTTGAAAGTCCTCTATTTCATTGAAAGAGCAGTTTTTTCCCCCTGAAGTATTATACTAAGTTTTTCTGTGTAGGTGATTCTTGGTTTTAGTCCTAGTTCCTTTGAGTTCTGGAATACCATATCCTATGCCATTTGAATCCTTAATGTAGAAGCTGCTAGATCTTGTATTATCCTGATTGTATTTCCACAATACTGGAATTGTTTCTTTCTAGGTGCTTGCAGTATTTTCTCCTTGACCTAGAAACTCTGGAATTTGGCCACAATGTTCCTAGGAGTTTCTCTTTTTTGGATCTCTTTGAGGTGGTGATTGGTGGATTCCTTGAATACTTATTTTGCCCTCTGGTTCTAGAATATGAGGACAGTTTTCTTTGATAATTTCATGAAAGATGATGTCTACGCTCTATTTTTGATCATGGCTTTCAGGTAGTCCCATAATTTTTAAATTGTTTCTCCTGGATCTATTTTCCAGGTCAGTTGTTTTTCCAATGAGATATCTCACATTATATTTCTTTTTTTCATTCTTTTGGTTTTGTTTTGTGATTTCTTGGTTTCTCAGGAAGTCATTAGCCTCCATCTGTTCCACTCTAATTTTGAGAGAACTATTTCCTTCAGTGAGCTTTTGAACCTCTTTTTCCATGTGGCTAATTCTGCTTTTGAAAACATTCTTGTCTTCATTGGCTTTTTGAACCTCTTTTGCCAATTGAGTGAGCCTATTTTTCAAGGTGTTATTTTCTTCAGCATTTTTTTTGGTCTTCTTTAGCAAGGTATTGACCCGTTTTTCATGCTTTTCTTGCATCTCTCTCATTTCTCTTCCCGGTTTTTCCTCCACCTGTCTAACTTGATTTTCAAAATCCTTTTTGAGCTCTTTCATGGCCTGAGCCCATTGGATATCTATTTCAGATGTTTGGGATGGGACACAGAGGCCTTGACTTCTATGTCTTTCCCTGATGGTAAGCATTGTTCTTTCTCATCAAAAGGAAAGGAGGAAATATCTGTTCACCAAGAAAGTAACCTTCTATGGTTTTATTTATTTTTTCCCTTTTCTGGGCGTTTTCCCAGTCAGTTACTTGACTTCTGAGATTCCTCTCCACTTCTGCCTCACCTCCAGATCTGACCAGCTAGTGCTTGGGGTCTGAGATTCAAGTGCTGTTTCCTAGCCTCAAGGCTATCAAGGGGGGTGGGGTTGCTATTCAGTGTGAGATTAAGTTCAGGTTCTCAGGTGGGGGCAGGGCCACCTCACAGGGCTCAGTTCCCTCAGGGGGTTTATGTAGAGACCTTCAACAATAGATCCGAGCTCCTGCCTGCTTTGGAATCCCGGTCTGTTGCTGCCTCTGCCACTGCCTCCTGAGGGGGCTTGAGTTATGGAGACACCCCGGTCCCCTCTCTGCCAGCCCAGAAGTCTCTCTCAATGACCTGTAGTGCCTGTGGGTTGAGGGACCTTTGTGGCCACCAGAGATTCCGTCTCTGAAACTTGATCTGATCTGGTCCTCTCAGTGCCCCGTGGCCAAGACAGGGCTGGCCTGTACTCTGGATTTGGTGTGCGATGCACCTTTGATGTCAGTTTTTCAGGGCTCTCTGGAGCAGAAATATCCTCCACTCCGTTGTTGTGTGGCTTCCACTGCTCCAGAATTTGTTGAGAGTTCCTCTTTACAGGTAATTTATGGGCTGTGGGTTCAGAGCTAGCATATGTCAATCTTTCTACTCTGTCATCTTGGCTCCTCCCCTGTTCTATGTTCTTTTGATACAACAAGGGATCTAATTGTCTTCTGGTGGTATCATTGTGCTCTCACTTAGCTTGTTCCCTAAAAACCTGGCATGGTCTGCAGTTTCACTCTAGTTTATAGTAGCTTCTGGGTATGTCATTAATGAATGGGGACTGTCTGGTACTGCCGCATCATAATATTTTTATTTTTTGACAATCTTGGGATAACCCATGTCTCTATTGGCCATGAATTTGCCTTTTCCCTCAGCTTCAAGTTTTTTACTTTAGCTAGAGTCCCAAATGGAAATAGTGTGGCATTTGCTAATTCACTTTAATCTTATAACCAAGAGGCTGAACTTTAACTCTTTTATGGAAGTAGACCGTTCCAATATCTAGTATCAGATTAGCAGAGTACCCTTAGCTATTTTTCTCTTTACATGAGGAAAATCTGTCTCTTGTCAGAACCGTGGCTGTTTTGACAACAAAGAATAGTTAAGTGGTGCCCGGAGTCATTTTTCTATCTCAGCCTTTTCTTTCTAATCAGCAAGTATTTCGCAAGAATTTAAGTCTATTAAGGTTGAAAAGGTCTTCTTACTCCCACTTAATGTTTTCTTGCCAATTTACTCTTTCAAATATGCTTTATTCTCAACAAACCACCAAAGGTTGTCTTGATCAAATGTTTATACAAGGTGTCAATATGGAAATCTAGCTTTTGTATATAATTCTGACACATCAAATATAAGACATTTGCTGTATCAAAATGATCAGCTTTATCTTCTCATTGAAATAATTTTTAATATATTTGTTCTTGTTTTCAGATTTGTTTTTGGAAATATCTCAAAAGGCAATGTCACTCTCATTTTTTTTTTTTACCAAGATAGTCTTTTATCTCTGCCCTGGCAGCACTTCCTTCTTGCTGACCTATTTTACCTCTAAAATCTTGCTCCCAATTTTATAAAGATCATTTAAGAAAATTATTATTTCTTTGCAATTTCAGTCACGTCATTCTTTTCTCTAGGAACCTAAGTAGATTTATTAATTAAGAGCAGGAAGATAACAGGGATAATTTGTCTAAATCCTTCACATTATTGGTAGGAGAATGAGCCCAGACAATTTAAATAATTTCTCAGGCACATAAATTCTAAAAAAAATCATACCCTGAGCCTGTATCATCTATCTGTAAATTCCACTATAATATTACATCTCTGAAATCATTTAAGATATAAGTGCTAAACTACTATTTTATTGATTTAATGCATTCCTTTGTGAACTGTCCACTTTAGCCAGGCTGAACTCCCTCTCTCACATTTGAGAAATTGCATATGCTACAGAATTTGAACAGTATCAAAAGATTTTTGCTTCCACTCTCTCACATAACTTCAACAAATTTTTAACATGAAAGTGGAATAAATGGGAGCAGTATAGACTGGAGGGAAATATAGTTAATCTTTCACGGTATGACCATTACAGAAATTTTTGCATAACTACTGATATATAACCTATATTGAATCACTTGCCTTCTCAGGGGGGATGGATGGGGAGGTAGGAACAGAGAGTAGTTAGAAGTCAAAGTTTTAAAAACAAATGCAAAAAAATGTTTTTACATGCAACTGGGAAATAAGAAATACAGGTAATGGAATATAGAAATCTATCTTGCCCTACAAGAAAACAGAGGGGATATGAATAAGAGAAGTGAAGAATGTGACAGAAGGGAAGGTAGATTGGGGAAAGTCATACTCAGAATGCATACTATCTTGTGGTGGGCAGAAAGAACAGATGGGAAGAAAATTTGGAAGTCAAAATCTTGTGGACTTCTTTGTTGAAAACTAAAAATAAATAAATACATTTCAAAACGAAAAAAAGAAATTTCTATCGTTGTTCACATGGATGTGTAGGCATAGACAAGCAATGATTCTGATGCTGAGAGAAAGTGACTTTTTCCGTTTTGTTTTTGCTATACCACTTGGTGCATATATGTTTAGTAATGATATAACTTCATTGTCTATGCTACCTTTTAGCAGGATATAGTTTTCTCCCTGGTCTCTTTTGATTAGATTTATTTATATTTTTTTTTTGCTTTTGCTTTATCTCAGATTATGATTGCTACCTCTGCTTTATTTTTTTTTTGCTTCAGCTGAAGCATAGCTCTCTTCCAGCCTTTTACCTTTACCCTATGTGTATCCCCCAGTTTAAGATGTGTTTCTTGTAAACAATATATTGCAGGATTATGTTTCTTTAATCCATTTCAACTCTCTGTTTTCTTTTCATGGAAGAGTTCATTACATTCACATTCCAAGTTATGATTACTATGTGTGTCTTTCTTTCCACACAATTCCCCCCCTTGTTTATGCTTTTATTTCTCCCTCCTCTCTTCCCCTTCTCAAAAGTTTTACTTTTGACCACATCCTCCCTCTATTTTCCCTCTCTTTTACCAATCACCTTCACATTTTTCCCTTTTCCCTTAATACTTCTTGCCCCCCTTGTATTTCCCTTTTCTTTCCCCTTTTCTTTCCCCCTACTGCCTGTAGTATAAGTTAAATGTCTATACATACCTGAGAATGTTATTGCCTCCTGGAACAGAATTCGATGAGAGTAAAGCTCAAACAATGCTTATCTTTCTCCCTTTTTTCCCTCTATTATAATATGTTTTTGTGTCTCTTCATGTGAAGTTATTCATCTTTTCTGTCTCTTCCTTTCCTCTTCTCCTTTTACATCACTCACCCCCAGTTTTTACTCTTTCTTTTTTTCACCCTCATCAGAGGTTTCTTAATTCCTATTCCCTTTCTGCCATCAGAGTGTTATCATCTGAATATGTGACATTATTGATATTTCTCCAGCAATGTTATTGCAGGTTTTGATTCATCTATTTCACCTGATGTACTCTGCATATAAGTTAAATATATCAGATGACAACATGCAGCCTTATCATACTGATTTTCTGATCTTAAGCCAATTCTTTGTTTCATATTTGCTTCTAAGTATTGCTTCATGACATCTATTTAGTTTCCTTTGGAGAAAAATGAGATGATCTGGTACTCTCATCTCTTTGAGGACTTACCATAGTTATGATCCACATAGTCAAAGATTTTAGTGTAATTAATGAAGCAAAGTAGATGTTTTTCTGGAATTTAATTAGTTTTTTTTTATCTTCATATCAGTTAATTTATACCCACACCCTCTATCTATGTATTTCCCATTTAAATGTTGTAATAAATATATAATTCTCAAGATGAAGGAGGATCATCCCACCCCCCATATAGGGCTATGAATAAGAAGGTTTTTTTTTTCTTTTCTTTTTTTACCCTCTTTACCTTTTTATGCATCTCGAGTTTTGCATTTGAAGATCAAATTTTCCCTTGACCTCTGGCCTTTTAATCAGAAAGATCTGAAACTCCCTTATTCCATTGAATATCCATGTCCTTGGATGAAAATTGATTCTCAATATTGTTGCATAGTTGATTCTTGGTTTTAATCCAAGCTCCTTTGTACTGTGGAATAGTCATATAATATATGAAATGTTATATTCTAATTCTGCTTTTCTTTTAATGTAGAAGCTGCAATATCCTGTGTGATCTTGACTATAGTTCCTCAATACTTGAATTATTTCTTTTCAGTTGCTTGGAGTATTTTCTCCTCATAATTCTAGAATTTGGCAACAATATTCCTTGGTGTTTTCAGCTTCGGATCTCTTCCAGGAGGTGATTGATAGATTCTTTTGATAACAATTTGGTCTCAGCCTCTTGAACCTCAGGGAAATTTTCCTGTATGATTTCTTGGAAAGGTATTATCTAGGCTTTAATTTTCATCATGGTTTTCTGGTAGACCAATAATTCTTAGATTTTTCTCTCCTGGATCTATATTCCATGGTAGTTGTTTTTCCAGTGAGATATTTTACATTTTCTTTTTTTTATTATTATTTAGATTGTTTCACTGATTTTTGATGCTTCATGGAGTCTTTACTTTATACTTGCCCAATTCTACTTTTCAGCTTACTGTTTTCTTTAGTGAACTTTTAAACCCCCCTTTTAAAGAGTTATTTTCTCCAGTTAGGTTTTGCAACTCCTTATGCATTTGACCAATTTTACTTCTAAAAAGCTGCATGTATTTTTAAAATTACTGGTCAATTTTTATTCTACCTACCTCTTTAATTTGGCTCTTAAAATACTTCTTGAGCCCTTCCTAGAATGTTCTTTGAGCTTGAAACCAGTTCATATTCCCTTGTGAGATTTCAGATATATCAATGATTCAGATGCATTTTATTACAGTATCAATATTCTCTGTTGTTAAGAAGTATATGAACTCATTGTGGAGGGGGAAATAAAGAATACATGATACAATTAGGAACCAAGATTGAGGAAGTACGAGGTAGTAATTAGAAGGCTAGAGGAGGAATTAAAATGACCTAGGTTCAAATCCTGTTGTGTTTTGCTAAATAGCTGAGTGTCCATACGAGTTATATAAATCATTGAACTTTACTTACCTAAACTTTAAAATAGTCAATAATGGTAGGAAGTATTTTTTGTCAGTTAAATCTTGCAAACCATTTTACATGTTATCTTGTCTGATCCTCACAACAATCCTCTGAGGTAGGTGCCATTGACCTCCTTATTTTACCAATGAGAAAACTGAGAGTGAAAAAGTTCAAGGGACTTTTATAGTGTTGCACAGCTAATAAGTAAATGTCTAAGACAGCATTTGAACTCAATTATTTCTTCTTTCAGGTAGAATCCTCTCTCCAAAAAGTCCTGGTGATCATGCCTGTAATAATAGCCTCACAGAGTTTTTGTGAGGCATAATGATATAGTGCAGCAGAAAGTATGCTGAATTTAAAATCGCACACACACACACACACACACACGCACAATCGCAGAAAACTTAGAGCATTTTAAACTACTTAATCTTAAGCCTTTTCTCCTCCTCATTGAACATCTTCTTTATTATGGGAATGAGAAGAGATTGAAAGTTGAAAACTTCAAAAGAAAGAAATGAGCCTGCCAGACTCATCCTGGATATTGTATTCATTTCGCAAAATAAAAAAAAAAAAATAAACATTACCTTCATTATAAATATCCACTGTCATTTAGCAGGATAAAATAAAATAAAAAACATCCTCAGACTGAAAATCAATCACAGTCTTTTACTTTAAAAATTATATTTAATATTTTTTATTTACATTTCAAATTCTACCCTCCCTGCCACAGATTCCCATACTGACTCAGAAGGCAAACAATATGATCTCAATTATACATATGAAATCATTTAAAAATATATTTACATATTAGCCATATTTAAGAAGAAAATATTGACGTCAAAGAGAGGATTTTGTATTTGATCTTTAAAGAGATAGTGAATCCCTGGAAGTAGTTGTTATAAGGGCTACATTGTTGAATTGGTAATTTAGGAAAATCACATTGTTGGCAAAATAGAGGTTGGACTGAATTAGAGCAAAAATGGTGGCAGGAAGTTTAACCTGTAAGTTATTTCAGTAGTTTGGATGTTAGGAATACAATTAAAGCAAAAATAATGACAGTCCATACCCTCAGAGAGATTACATTCTAGTGGGGGAAGATAAAAAAAAGGGTAAGATAAAAAAGGAAGATTAAGAAAAAGAAGGTAAATGGCAAAAGACTGAGGAGAGAAGACACCCACGGAGATGCATAGTGGCAAAGTTTGGACATTTTGAAACAGAAGTGAATGGGAAGAAGTATGACGGTTGGGGGCCCATCAGTAAAATTGAGCGTCCAAGGAAGAACTCACTAATGTGAGAAAGTGTCAGAATCTTGGAAAAAAGTTCCAAGTGTGAAACCATTTGAGTTTTGGTGACAGTTTGGAGAGTCAGAAGCATAGCTCAGAGGTTTCACCTTGTCCTGTGAAATGACAGCTAGTTTCTATTCATAAAGAAGAGCCCATTTAAAAGGTGATTTAGGAAAATGATTCTTATAGTGATATAGAGGATGGGGGGGGAGGGGAGAGAGACGG
This sequence comes from Bettongia penicillata ogilbyi, assembly GCA_023548195.1. Lineage (NCBI taxonomy): Eukaryota > Metazoa > Chordata > Mammalia > Diprotodontia > Potoroidae > Bettongia > Bettongia penicillata. The sequence goes on along the minus strand of JAJHZJ010000016.1, from coordinate 2,572,141 downwards.
AGAGAGAGACAGAGAGAGAGAGAGAGAGAGAGAGAGAGAGAGAGAGAGGGAGAGAGAGAGAGCACAAAGGAAGGGATAGTTAGGAGCCTATAATTCATTATTAGGACTACATGATCTTCCTCAACCACGAATTGAGGTCTTATTTTAACTGATGCTGGTATGAGAATCTCTATTTCTCAGCCCATGAAAGGATATTTCCCAGCTTCCTTCATACAGAAAATTAAGGCCATATTCTTCATCATACAGATATATCTTTGATGATGCTAAGTGAAAGGAACATAAATCTAGTAAATAAAACTAACAACTTTATTCTTAAACTTAATAAAAGAAGAGGTTATTATGGTATTCTGGTTTTGATAGCAGTATATTTTAGTTTGCTGAAGAAACTACAAACTTCTTTAAACTCCCAACTCATTGTGGAATATATGTGACCTCAGATCTTGAGGAGTAGATGTTTTGTTAGATCCTACCAAAATGAAAACACTCCAAATATGGGTGGAATTATGGTTTTCACAATAAACAATTGGAGGATCAATTAAAGAGAATTTGGGGAAGTTTCATCAGCAAAAATACAATCACTCAGTAAAGAATATTTAGGGCCTCGGGAACTCATCAAAACCATCTATTAGGGGGGTGGAGACAAGATGGCAGAGTAGAAAGACTCATGTATGCTATCTCTGAACCCACAGCCCATATATTTCCTGCAAGAAGAATTCTCCACAAATTCTGGATCACTGCAAGGCACGCAGAAACATGGTGAAAAAGATTTCCATTCCAGAGAGCCCTGGAGAGCCTTCCCCAGGGTCCCTCGTGCCCCGGAAAGTGGAACCCACCACTGTGCTGCCCTGGCCAGGAGGCCCCAGAGAAGCAGATCCAAGCAGGCTTCAGAGATGGAAACTCGGGCGGCCGGGAAGGTCCCTCCGCCCACAGACGCAACAGGTCAGTGACAGAGACGTCTGGGCAGGCCGAGGGGGGAGCGCGGTGTCTCTGTGACTCGGGGCCCCTCGGGAGGAAGCAGCGGAGGCAGCGACAGGGGCAGCAGCAGCGGCAGAGGCAGTAGCGACGGCCCAGGTCTCCCCGAGCACGCAGGCAGAAGTTCAGGTCTCTGCACAAACCCCCTGAGGGAACTGAGCCTGGGAGGTGGCCCTGCCCCCACCCAAACACCAGAACTTAAGCTCAAATTGAATAGTAGCCTCGCCTGCCAAGGAAAGCCCGTTAGAATCTCAGACCCCAAGCACTAGCTAGGCGGATCTCCGCGGGGGTGCAGAGGAATCTCAGAAGTCAAGTAACTGGCTGGGAAAATGCACAGAAAAAGGAAGCAAAATAAGACCATAGAGAGCTATTTGGATGGGGTGCAGATGTTCCCGCCTTTAAATTTGATGACGAGGAACTATTCTTACCATCAAGGAAAGACGTGGAGGTTGGGGCCTCTGTATCCCAAGCATCCCAGGTGGATGTCCAGTGGGCTCAGGCCATGGAAGAGTTCAAAAAGGATTTTGAAAATCAAGTTAGACAGGTGAGAAAAAACTGGGAAGAGAAATGAGAGAGATGCAAGAAAAGCATGAAAAACGGGTCAATACCTTGGTAAAGGAGACCCAAAAAAATGCTGAAGGAAATAACACCTTGAAAAATAGGCTCATTCAATTAGCAAAAGAGGTTCAAAGAGCCAATGAGGAGAAGAATGCTTTCAAAAGCAGAATTAGCCAAATGGAAAAAGAGGTTCAAAAGCTCACTGAAGATAATAGTTCTCTCAAAATTACAATGGAACAGATGGAGGCTAATGACTTTCTGAGAAACCAAGAAATCACAAAATAAAACCAAAAGAATGAAAAAATGGAAGAGAATGTGAAATATCTCATTGGAAAAACAACTGACCTGGAACATAGATCTAGGAAAGACAATTTAAAAATCATAGGACTACCTGAAAGCCATAATCAAAAAAAGAGCCTAGACATCATCTTCCATGAAATTATCAAGGAAAACTGCCCTGATATTCTACAACCAGAGGGCAAAATAAGTATTGTAGGAATACATCGATCACCACCTGAAAGAGATCCAAAAAGAGAAACTTCTAGGAACATTGTGGCCAAATTCCAGAATTCCCAGGTCAAGGAGAAAATATTTCAAGCAGCTAAAAAGAAAGAATTCCAGTATTGTAGAAATACAATTAGGATAACACAAGATCTAGCAGGTGCAACCTTAAGGGATTGAAAGGCATGGAATAGGATATTCCAGAAGTCAAAGGAACTAGGACTCAAACCAAGAATCACCTGCCCAGCAAAACTGAGTATAATACTTCAGGGGAAAATATGGTCTTTCAATGAAACAGAGGACTTTCAAGCATTCTTGATGAGAAGACCAGAGCTGAAAAGAAAATTTGACTTTCAAACACAAGAATGAGAAGAAGCAAGAAAAAGTAAACAGCAAAGAGAAGTCTTAAGGGACTTACCAAAAGTGAACTGTTTACATTCCTACATGGAAAGACAATATTTGTAACTCTTAAAACGTTTCAGTATCTGGGTAGTTGGTGGAACCACACACACACATACACACATACACTCGTACACGCATGCATGCACACACACATACACACATGCATGCACATATAGAGACAGAGAGCACAGAGTGAATTGAATAGCATGGGACCATAGCTTAAAAGAAATTAAGGTAAATGGTGAGAGAGTAATACAGTGGGAGGAAAGAGGGTGAAATGGAGTGGGGTAAATTATATCTCATTCAAGAGGCAAGCAGGAGACTTTTTAGTGGAGGAAAAAAGAGGGGAGCTGAGAAAAAAACATGTTTACCCTCATCACATTCGACTAAAGGAAAGAATAAATTGCACACTCATTTTGGTATGAACACCTATCTTACAATACAGGACAGTGGGGTAGAAGGAGAGAAGCAAGGGGGGGTGATGATGGAAGGGAGGGCAATGGGAGGAGGGAGCAATTTGAAGTCAACTTTCGGGGAGAGACAGGATCAAAGGACAGAATAGAAACAATAGGGGGCAAGATAGGATGGAGGAAAATAGAGTTATTCTTACACAACACGACTATTATGGAAGTCATTTGTAAAACTACACAAATATGGCCTATATTTAATTGCCTACCTTCCCAAAGGGAATGAGTGGGCAGGGAGTGATGGGGAGAATTTGGAACTCAAAATTTTAGGAACAACTGTTGAGTATTGTTCTTGGTACTAGGAAATAAGAAATACTGTTAATGGGGAATAGAAAGTCATCTGGCCCTACAGGGAAAAAGAGAAGATGGGGACAATGGAAGGGAGGGATGATAGAAGAAAGGGCAGATTGGTGATAGGGAAAATTAGATTGCTCGGTGTATTGGGGTGGGAGGAGGGGATAAAAGGGAAGAAAATTTGGAACCCAAAATTTTGTGAAAACGAATGTAACAAGTTAAATAAACAAATTTTTATTAAAAAAAAAGAATTAAAGCAAGCCACCCCCCCCAAAAAAAAAAAAAAAACATCTATTAGGGCATTCAGGGAGGTTTTGTGACCAATTTTATTGAAGAAATATGTACACTAATAAGATTCTGATTTAAAAGAAGCAACTAGAGATGGAAAAAAAGTAAATGAGCATCAATAAGTGAGGAAACTGATTGCTTAAAGATTTTCATGAAATCACAGAAATACTCATTTTTCACCAATTTAGAGAGAACCACAATGATTCTGTACAGGTAATTTAAAAATCGTATCTATGATTGATTTCTTATTGATCAAAACGTCTATTGAGTAATGATTCACAAATCAAAAACCACACTAATGACCAGAATTTTACAACTTTCATTAACAATTTCATAGAGAAAAACATGCTTTCCCTTTTCCTAGATAAAATAATACCCTTTGCAAACTGCAGATACCAGAGGAGAGATAAATTAAAACACCTCACAAAAATGATATTGCTTGGAAAGAAATGGATCCATTTTGGAAAACAGAAAATGGTATTTGCAGAAGTTCATACACTTGAAGAGCCTCTGATACTATGATAATAATGGCATATTTTTTCTCTACCTGCTCGGAAGAAGAACTGAAACTGAGGAGCAAATATATTTGCAATTTATATCTGTATTGTATTATGGCAGTATATGAGATGTGGGACTATCATCTTTCTTAGAGATAACCTATACAGGTTCCTGATAAGAATTAACTATAGTTAGACTTAGAAAGGTTGTGCAGTATCCAGTGCTTTGTGAGAAGAAGAGATAGGGGAATTTAATAGAAAGATGCATTCATGCAATAAATGAAGATGTTAGGGAAATCTTGCAGCAGATGAAGTTATTATTCACCTGACTGGTTTCTTCCATTCAGATCAATGGATACAGCTTCGGACTGCTGAGCAGCTATTTTAAGTATTACAGACAAAAATTTTAAGATTTCACAAATGTCTCTTGCCCTTAAACTCGTGTGTCATAATTGTCCAAGAACTTCCCTGTGTTGGCAAAAGTTAAAATAAATACCATGATTGTTAATGGATTCAGGCCATTTGAAAGAAAACTTCTAATCACAGAATGACTGTGAAGAAAGTCCTAGGAAATGTTTAAAACCTGTCCATCCCTCACTCAGTCATCTCTTTTCAAAGGAAAACTTTGTTGTCTGAAAATAATTCAAAACTACCAAGCAGACAATGGGAATTCAACTGAACCAATTTGTCTAGTTAATGTTGTAATCCCTCTATAGATCAAATCTGACTTTTAAAAGTATTTAAATAGTCTTTCTCATCCTAGTCAGTACTAGTCTTTAGCAATCTTTGCTGATTTCTAAAATCAGATTATTTCTAATATAAAACCAATAAAACTAGTTGTGAGGTTGTGATAATGATGATTTTAATTGACTTAAATTTTTTTAGAAAACTAACGTCAAGTAATATGTTTGAATGTTCACTCCTTTACTAAACAGATTTCCTTCACTGATGTAATTGAAATGAATTATTGAAAATAATTAAAATAATTATTTAAAAATAACTGAAATGTTGCATGTGCCTTTATAGATTGGAGCCAATGAAGGTATGCTATAATTAATTCTTGCTCGTAGCATGCTATCTAGTCATTTCTGTCCTATCTTCTGACCTATTTTGTTGGAGCTTTTAAAGGTGATGAGATGAATCATCACTTTATTCAATCAAAAATTATTTATTGAATATAACACCCAGCCGAACTATGTCATCTTATTGCAAAACAACCAAGGCAGAGCCAAGATAGTAGACTATACACAGCTACCCAGCCAAACCCTTCCAATGTTACCTTGTAAAGAACTTTTTAAAAAATGCCTCAAATCCAACTGTAAAATGGAAAAGTCAACAAATGATGAGTTAGAATTTTTTTTCCAGCTCAAGACAACCAAGGAGGCCAACAGGAAAAGTCTATGACAATGGGTGGAATTGGAGAGGAAGAATCATGAGGTCCATAGCTGCAACATGAGCTACAGGCTTTGGAAGTGACAATGCCATCTTCCAAAGGCTGTTTCTAGAGCTCTGAACCCAGAGATGAGAAGGGATGATTCCCTTCTGACAAGTCATCAGAAAGGGATTACTGGGGACTGTGAGCTGACTGTAGGCACAGAACCAGATACTATTTGGCAATTTCATGGCTTATACTCAGTTTTGGGTTTCAGCTTCAAGAAAGAGAGAAACATATGGGGTTGCAAGATAGCAGCAGATCTGCTCTCAGTCTCAGTGCTGAGAGGAGCCTAATCACTTGTGGCTCCAAGGGAGGAAGAGACCTTTTCTCTGAAACAGCAGCAGTAGGATGAAATATTCTGAAGTTTAGGACAGCACTTCCATAATCAAAAGGTGAATAGAGCTCAACTTTAATATAAAGTCCTAAGTCATGAAATAGGCTGATTGAATAAGCAAACAACAACAACAAATAACTTGATCATGAAAAGCTGTTAACACTGTCAGAGAAGACCAAGATCCAAACCCAGAAGAAGAAAACAACCGCAAGCAAAGATTAAAGGAAATTTAAAAAAAAAAATCAAACACAAGATCCAATTAATTTTTGGAAACTTTTTAATTAATTTTATTTATCTTCAGTGTTCCACAAACGACTACCATACAGTTTAGACTTTTTTCCCTTCCCTCTCCCCTAGCTGTGCCCTCCCTCGCTGAGACGACAATAAATTTTATATAGGCCCTACACACACGTTACTATTAAATACATTTTCGCTATAGCCTTGAAGTGTAGAAAAATTAAAAGTAAAGAGAAATCGTATACCAAACCAAAATGTAATACAGAAGAAAATGATCTGTTACATTCTGCTATTGAATTCCAGAGTACCTTCTCTGGAGGTGAAAAACAGTTTTTTTTTTTTTTCCTTAAAGGACTATTGGTGATTTTTGTAAGTCCTTGCATTGCAATGAAGTTACAAGTATAACAGAAAAAAAAAAAAAAAAACAACTCTCACACACTGTGGCCGCTGTTGTGCACATAGTTTTCCTGATTCTGATCCTTTCACTCAGCACCAGATCATGTAAGTCTTTTCAGACCTCTCTGAAGTTTTTCTGTTCATCATTTCTTTTTTTTTTTACACTCTTTGCACATATTATATTTATTTATTTATTTTTATTAATTTTTTATTATTTTATTTATTTTTTAATGTTCTACAATGTTACTACCATAAAATTTAGAATTTCTACCCTCCGACACCTAACCCCACCACCCCCCTCTCTCCGCAAGAAGGCACACAATTCTATACATGATCTACATAAACTTTCCTACTGGATACCTTTTCACTACAGTCATGCTATGTAGACAAACTAAAATAAACGGAAGAAATCATATAATAAATCAAAACATCACACACACACACATACACACACATACACACAAACATGATCTGCTACATTCTATGAATGAATTCCATGGTTCTTCCTCTGACTGTGGAAGCCAGTTTGCCTTAGAAAATCATTGGGAATTTTTTTTTTAAAGTTCTTGCGTTATTACAAAGTTCCAAGTCTACCAGAAAAGGCTCTTGCACACTGCAGTCCTTGTTGCGCACAAAGTTGTTCTGGTTCTGCTCCTTTTACTCAGCATTAGATCATATAAGTCCTTCCAGGCCTCCCTGAAGTCTTCTTGTTCATCATTTTTTATGGCGTAGTAGTATGTCATTACATTCATACACCAAAAATTATTCAGCCATCCCCTAATTGATGGGCATCCCCTTGAATTTCAGTTTTTGGCAACTACAAAGAGTACTCCTATAAATATATTTGCACATGTCAGATCCTTTCCCATTTTTATGATCTCTTAGGGATACAGTCTTAGAAGTGATATTGCTGAGTCAAAGTGTATGCACATTTTTGTAGCCCTTTGGGCATAGTTCCAAACTGCTCTCCAGAATGGTTAGAAGAGCTCACAGTTGCACTAACAATGAATTAGTGTCCCAATTCTCCCACATCCTCTCCAACATTTATCATTTTCCTGTTCTGTGATGTGTGCCAATCTTATAAATGTGATGTGGTACCTCAGAGTTGTTTTGATTTGCATCTCTCTAATCAAAAGTGATTTAGAATATTTTTTTTTCATATGATTATAGATATCTTTAATTTCTTCTTCTGAAAATTGCCTGTTCACTTCCTTTGACTGTCTATCAATTGGGGAATGACTTGTATAGTTGTACATTTGAGTCAGTTCACTATATATTCCAGAAATGAGGCCTTTATCCCTGAGATAAGCTGTAAAATTCTTTGTCAATTTACTACATTCCTCCAAGTTTTAGTTGCATTGGCTTTGGTTGTGCAAAAACTTTTCAGTTTAATGTAATCAAAATTATAAATCTTGCATTTCATAATGGTTTCTATCTCTTTTTTTTAGTAAAAAACAATTCTTCCCTTCTTCATAAATCTGATAAATGCACTATTACTTGCTTCTCCAGTTTTTCAATGGTATCAATCTTTATACCTAGATTGTGGACCCATTTGGACTTTATTCTTGTGTATGGTGTCAGCCATAGGTCTATATCGAGTTTCCACCACACTGTTATCCAGTTTTCCTAGCAATTTTTGTTGAACAGTGAGTTCTTATCCCAGAAGCTGAGGTCCTTGGGTTACCAAACAGGAAATTGCTGTGTTCCTTGCCTACTGTGTCTTGAGTGCCAAGTATATTCTACTTGTCTACCCTTCTGTCTCTTATCCACTACAAAGTGATTTTGAAAATTTCTGCTTTATAGTGCAATTTCAGATCTGGTAGCTTTAGGCCACCTTCCCTAGCATTTCTGTTCCTTAGTCCCTTTGATATTCTGGACCTTTTGTTCTTCCAGATGAATTTTGATATTACTTTATCCAGCTCTAGAAAATGATTATCTGGCACTAAATAAGTAAATTAATTTAGGTAGAATTGCAATTTTTATTACATTAAGTTCAGCGTACCCATGAGCAACTGATGTTTTTCCACTTACTTAGATCTGACTTCATTTGTCCAAAAAGTGTCTTGTAATTGTGTTCATATGGTCCCTTAGTTTGTTTTGGCAGGTAAACTCCCAAATATTTTATAGTATCTACCCTACCTTTAAATGAGATTTCTCTTTTTATCTCTTACTTTTGGACTTTGTTGTTAACATACAGGAATGCAGAAGGTTTGTGCAGGTATATTTTGTAACCTGTAACTTTGCCAAACTTGTTTATTGTTTCAAGTATTTTTTTTTTTACTTGAATCTCTGGGATTCTCTAAGTGTATTATCATATCATCTGCAAAGAGTTACAACTTACTTTCTTCTTAGGCTATTCTTATTCATTCATTTGCTTTATCTTGTCCAATTGCTACAGCTAATATTTCTAGTAGCATATTGAATAATAGTGGTTAATGGACATCCTTGTTTTACCCCTAATCTTACTGGAAATGCATCTAGCTTAACCCCATTGCATATAACACTTGCTGAAGGTTTTAGGTGGACACAGCTTATTATTTTATGGAAAGTTCCATTTATTCCTATATTCTCCAGTGTTTTTAATAGTAATGGGTGTTGTATTTTGTCGAAAAATTTTTCTGCATCTATTGAGGTAATCATGGGGTTTTTGTTAGTTTTGTTGTTAATATTATCAATAATGCTGATAGTTTTCCTGTTATTGAACCAGCCCTGCCTTCTTGTTCTGAATCCTACCAGATCATAATGTATTATTCTCATAATAAGGTGCTGTATTCATTTTACTAAAATCTTACTTAAAATATTTGCATCTATATTTATTAGAGAAATTGGTCTATAATTTTCTTTCTCTGTTTTGTCTCTTCCTGGTTTAGGTATCAAAAGCATACTTGTATCATAAAAAGAATTTGGGAGGACTTCTTCCCCAATTCTCAGAAATAGTCTATCTAGTGTTGAAATTAACTGTTCTTGGGGGCAGAGCCAAGATGACAGAGTAGAAGGACACACATTTACGAGCTCTGAAACCAAAGCCCATAGAATTAATGTAAAAAGAGACCCCCATAACTTCTGGAAAACTGAAAAGGGTACAGAAACGGAGTGGAAGGGATTTCCGTGCCAGAGAGCCCTGGAGAGCCGTCCCCAGGGTCCGTTGCACCCCGGAAAGCAGACCCCACTACAGCGCTGCCCTGGCCGTGGCCCCAGAGAAGCTGACCCGAGCAGGCTTCAGAGACGGAAGTTCCGGCAGCCGGGAAAGTCCCTCCGCCCACAGAAGCTACAGGTCAGTGAGAGAGGCTGGGCTGGAGGAGGGGAGCAGAGTGTCTCTGTGACTCGGGCCCCCTCGGGAGGTAGCGGCGGCAGAGACGGGGGCAGGAAGTGGCGGAGGCAGAGGTGTGGGCGGTGGCTGATGCAGCAGTGGCAGCAGGCAGGATCTTCATTACTGAAAGTCTCTGCATAAGCGATCTGAGGGAGCTGAGCCTGGGAGATGGCCCTGCCCCACCCCACTCTATTATTGAAGTCCTCTGCATAAAGCCCCTCAGGGAACTGAGCCTGGGAGGCGCCACCCCCCCACCCGCTCCATTCCTGAAAGTCTCTGCATAAAGCCCCTGAGGGAGCTGATCCTGGGAGGCGGCCCTGCCCCCACCCCAGCACCAGAACTTAAGTTCACATTGATTAGCGGCCGGCAGGGAAAGTCCATTTGAACCTCAGACCCTAAGCACTAGCTGGGCGGATCTAGGAGGAGGTGGACAGGAATCTCAGAAGTAAAGTAACTGGCTGGGAAAATGCCTAGAAAAGGGAAGAAAAATAAGACTAGAGAGAGTTTTTTTTAACAAATGCAAATGATCCCGACTTCCGGATCTGACGAGGAAATATTCTCGCCATCAGGGAAAGACGTGGAGGGTGGGGCCTCAGTACCCCAGACACCCCAGGGGGATGTCGGGTGGGCTCAGGCCTTGGAAGAGCTCAAAAAGGATTTTGAAAAGCAAGTTAGACAGGTGGAGGAAAAACTGGGAGGAGAAATGAGAGAGATACAAGAAAAGTATGAAAAACGGGTCAATACCTTGGAAAAGGAGACCCAAAAAAATGCTGAGAAAATTAACACCTTGAAAAATAGGCTCACTCAATTGGCAAAAGAGGTTCAAAAAGCCAATGAGGAGAAGAATGCTTTCAAAAGCAGAACGAGCCAAATGGAAAAAGAGTCTCAAAAGCTCACTGAAGATAATAGTTCTCTCAAAATTAGAATGGAACAGATGGAGTCTAATGACTTTCTGAGAAACCAAGAAATCACCAAACAAAACCAAAAGAATGAAAAAATGGAAGAGAATGTGAAATATCTCATGGGAAAAACAACTGACCTGGAAAATAGATCCAGGAAAGACAATTTAAAAATTATGGGACTACCTGAAAGTCATGATCAAAAAAAGAGCCTTGGCATCATCTTCCATGAAATTGTCAAGGAAAACTGCCCTGACATTCTACAACCAGAGGGCAAAATAAGTATTGAAAGAATCCATCGATCACCAACTGAAAGAGATCCAAAAAGAGAAACTCCTAGGAACATTGTGGCCAAATTCCAGAACTCCCAGCTCAAGGAGAAAATCTTGCAAGCAGCTAGATAGAAACAATTCCAGTACTGTGGAAATACAATCAGGATAACTCAAGATCTAGTAGCCTCTACATTAAGGGATTGAAGGGTGTGGAATAGGATATTCCAGAAGGCAAAGGAACTAGGACTCAAACCAAGAATCACCTACCCAGCTAAACTGAGTATAATACTTCAGGGGAAATTATGGTCTTTCAATGAAACAGAGGACTTTCAATCATTCTTAATGAAAAGACCAGAGCTAAAAAGAAAATTTGACTTTCAAACACAAGAATGAGAAGAAGCATGAAAAAGTAAACAGCAAAGAGAAGTCTTAAGGGACTTACCAGAAGTGAACTGTTTACATTCCTACATGGAAAGACAATATTTGTAACTCTTAAAACTTTTCAGTATCTGGGTAGGTGGTGGGACCACACACATACATGTACACGCATGCACGTGCACACACATACACACACGTACAGAGACAGAGAGCACAGACTGAACTGAATAGGATGGGACCATATCTTAAAAGAAATTGAGGTAAATGGTGAGAGAGAAATGTAGTGGGAGGAAAGAGGGTGAAATGGAAGGGGGTAACTATATGTCATTTAAGAGGCAAGTAGGAGACTTTTTTAGTGGAGGGAAAAAGAGGAGAGCTGAGGGAAAAAAAAACAAAACAAAAACCAAGAAGTTTACCCTCATCACATTTGACTAAAGGAAGGAATAAAATGCACACTCATTTTGGTATGAAAACCTATCTTACAGCATAAGAAAGTGGGGGAGAAGGAGATAATGCAAGGGGGGGATGATGGAAGGGAGGGCAAAGGGAGGAGGGAGTAATTTGAAGTCAACACTTGGGGAGGGACAGGATCATAAGACAGAAGAGAAACAATGAGGGGCAGGTTAGGAGGGATGGTAATTCAGTTAGTCTTACACAACACGACTATCAGGGATGTCATTTGCAAAATTACACAGATATGGCCTATATTGAATTGCCTGTCTTCCCAAAGGGAATGGGTGGGGAGGGAGGGATGGGGAGAATTTGGAACTCAAAGTTTTAGGAACAACTGTTTAGTATTGTTGTTGCTACTAGGAAAGAAGTCATACAGTTAATGAGGAATATAAAGTCATCTGGCCCTACAGGAGAAAGGAGAAGATGGAGACAAGAGAAGGGAGGGATGACAGAAGAGAGGGCAGATTGGAGATAGGGAAAATTAGATTGCTTGGGGTATTGGGGTGGGGGGAGGGGATAAAAGGGGAGAAAATTTGGAACCCAAAATTTTGTGAAAATGAATGTAAAAAGTTAAATAAATAAATAAAATTATTTTTTAAAAAAGAAATTAACTGTTCTTTAAATGTTTGATTGAATTCACTTATCAATCCATCTGGCCCTGGAGATTTTTTCCTAGGGAGTTCAGTGATGGCTTGTTCAATTTCATTTTTTTCTGAAATGGGGTTCTTTAAGTATTCAACTTCCTCTTCTGTTAATCTGGGCAATTTGTATTTTTTAAAATACTCCCCCATCACATTTCGATAATGGGATTTGTGGGCATAAAGTTGGGCAAAGTAATTTCTAATTGTTGTTTTAATTTCCTCCTCATAGGAGGTGAGTTCACTGCTTTCATTTTAAATATTAGTAATTTGATTTTCCTCTTGACTTTTTTAATCAAATTGACCTAAGATTTTTCAATTTTATTAGTTTTTTCATGAAACCAATTCTTGGTTTTGTTCATTAATTCAACAGTTTTATTAATTTCAATTTTATTAATCTCCCCTTTGGTTTTCAGTATTTCTAATTTTTTATTTACTTGGAGATTTTCTATTTGTTCTTTTTCTTGTTTTTTTTTTTCAGCTGAATGCCCAAGTCATTGTTCTCCTCTTTCTCTATTTCATTTATGTAGGCATTCAAAGGTATAAAACTTCGCCTAAGAACTGCTTTTGCAATATCCCATAAGATTTGGTGGCTTGTCTGTTTACTGTCATTCTCTTGAATGAAGTTGTTGACTATTTCTATCAATTCTTTAACCCACTCATTCTTTAGGATTAGATTATTTAGTTTCCAATTGATTTTTGTTTTATATTTCCATGGCCTTTTATTACATATAATTTTTATTGCATTATGATCTGAGAAGGACGCATTGATTTCCTCTGCCTTTCTGCAGTGGATTGCGTGGTTTTTATGTCCGGGTATGTGGTCAATTTTTGTAAATGTGCCATGTACTGTTAGGGACCCCGGGGGTTGGGGCTGATCTCTCAGGCCCACAGGCTTATCTGAGCAGAGGCCTGTAGGCCCTGATAGAGTTTAGCTGTAAGCAATGATTGAGGCGGGAGATAAGATAGTAAGAACTCCGTTTATTCAAGCATTGAGTGGTGCGTTTATCTCTTTTCTGACACCAGTGCCCTAAGTGAACCTATCAGCTAGTAGTTTACCCTTATATGGAAGTAGGGCAGGACTGCCCAAGGTGGACACGTAGCCCCTAGAAAGAAAAAGCGTTTTTGGTTTCTTTGTTCTCAGAAAAGCATGGGAAAATAGCCTTGAGCAAAACAGGGGCGGAACCCTTCCTCACAGCGCCATCTTGTTCATGCTTTACCAGGCTCCCCTCAGTTTACCTGAGTCGTGACCAGTGAATGCCATCCAAGAGGCTGGGAGTCGGCAATTCCCTTACAATGTACCACCAAGAAAAGCGTATATTCCTCTCTATTCCCATTCAATTTTCTCCAGATATCGATCATATCTACATTATCTACCCTTAACTTCTTTCTTCTTTATTTTGAAGTTAGATTTATCAAGTTCAGAGAGGGGGAGGTTGAGGTCCCCCACTAGTATAATTTTGCTGTCAATTTCTTTCTTCAGCTCCCCCAACCTCTCCTCGACGAATTTGGATGCTATACCACTGGGAGCATACATGCTCAGTAATGATATTGCTTCGTGGTCTATGGTGCCTTTTAGCAGGATACAGTTTCCATCCTTATCTCTTTTGATTAGATCTATTTCTGCTTTTGCTTTGTCTGAGATTAGGATTGCTACTCCTGCTTTTCTTACATCAACTAAAGCACAATCTATTCTACTCCAACCTTTGAACTTTGCCCTGTGTATATCCCCCGTTTCAAATGTGTTTTTTGTAAATACCATATTGTTGGATTATGGCTTTTAATCCATTGTACTATCTGTCACCGTTTTACGGGAGAGTTCTTTCCATGAAGATTCACAGTTATGATTACAATCTGTGTATTTCCCTCCATCCTCTTTCCCATTGTTTTCACTTTTAGCTCTCCCTTTTCCCTTCCCCTCAATAGTGTTCACTTTTTACCACCTATTCCTGTAGCTTTCCTTTCTTTCTTGTAGCCCTCTCCCTTTTACTACCCTTTACCCTTACTGCTTCTTCCCTCCCTTTTCGCTTCCTTCCCCTTTCTTCCCCCTTCCCTTTCTACTGCCTATAGAGCTAGTTAGGATTATCCACTTAAGTTTATTGTTCCCTCCTTGAAACAAATCAGGTGACTGTACCTCTGAAACAGTGCACATCTTCCTCCCCTCTTTCCCTCTAGTATAATTTTATACTTCTTCCTGTGAATGTAATTTACCATTTGCTGCTCTCTCCTTTTCCCATGTTACAATACCTTTGGCATAATTAAATTATATTTTTAACATGACTTCATTTACTTTATACCCTATAAATATACATATATATATTTATTTAATATATATATTTATATAACATATATTATATATATTCCATATATATATATATATATATATATCCCTTCTATATTTCATAATAGATGCACAATTATCAAGATTAAAAGGTGTCATCTTCCCTTATAGGGAGGTAAACAGTTTACCCAAATGGAGTAACAAGTTCCCCCCAACCCCCACCCCCACCAGTTTTCCTGTTTATGCTTCTCTTGAGACCTGCATTTGAAGACTGAATTGTCTATTAAGTTCTGGTGTTTTTGTCAGGAAGCTCTGGCAATCCTTTACCTCATTAAGTGACAGTCTCCTTGCCTGGAATGCTATGTTTAACTTTGCTGAGTAGTTGATCCTTGGTTGTAGTCCCACCTCCTTTGCCTTATGGAATATTGGATCCAATTCCTTCTATCTTTTAATGTAGGAGCTGTAAGGTCCTGTATGATCCTGACTGTTGCTCCTCGATATTTGAATTGTTTCTTTCTGGATGTCTGTAGTATTTTCTCCTTCATTTGATCGTTCTGGAATTTGGCAACGATATTTCTTGGGGTTTTGAGTTTGGGATCCCTTTTGGGAAGTGACTGGTGAATTTTTTCTGACTATTTTGTCCTCTGAGTCTAGCACTTCTGGGCAGTTTTCCTTAATGATTTCCTGGAAGATATTTTCCAGACTCTTTTTTTAGTCATGCCTTTCTAGCAGGCCAATAATTTGTAAATATTCTGTCCTGAATCTATTTTCCAGGTCAGTTGTTTTTCCAAGCAGATAATTTACGTTTTCTTCTTTCTTTTCATTCTTTAGATTTTGTTGGACGGATTCTAGCTGTCTCATTGAGTCATTTGTTTCTACCTGTCCAATTCTAATCTTTATCAAATTGTTAACTTTTGCATCTCCTTTTCCTTCTGTCTAATTTTTCCTTTTAAGAAGTTATTTTCTCCAGTTAATTTTTGTACTTCCTTTTCCATTTGTCCAATTTTCCTTCTCAAGGAGATGTTCTCATCAGCAAATTCTTTTTTTATAAATTTAAAATCATTGTCTAGTTTTTCTTCTCTTTCCTTCTTCAACTGTTCCAGGAGAGCTGTTTGTGCATGCGATCAGTTCATAGTCCCTTCTGAAGTTTCAGATGGAAGTACAGTCTCAGTACAGTGTCTTTGGTATTTGTGTTTTGGTCCTTATCCCCATAGAAAGATTCTATGTTTTTTTGGGCTTATTTGCTTTTGCTTTTTTTTTTTTAATTCATAGTAGTGACTGTGTATTGTGACTTCTGGTTCATTCAGTTAGAAGCTGCTGAACTTAGTGTTGAACTGACGTGTGAAAAGCTAAGAGCAGGGGTTTTTTTTGTGTTTGCCCAGTCAGCCCTGGGATTAGCTTGTTAAGTGTGGGGCAGGAGTGGTCTGGTCACAAGAGATCTCAACTGAAATGAGGCAAAGACAAGCTCAGGGGATTGTGATCCCAGCTTCCCTATTGTCTTCCCGTTTACCTTGGAGTGCTGAAGCACAGCTAGATGCTAGTGAGGATTCCTACCCCTCCTGGGACTCCTGCCCTGGTGCTGAGGTTTGCCTGGGTTCTAGTGCAAGTTTTCTCTGCCCTGGGTCCTCTGTCCTTCCAGTTTGCCTCTGCCACAGTGGGATGAATCCCCCTTAGCTATTTGCCTAGTCTCAGGTATTATGAGACTATTTGACCCCTTTGCTGTTTCCACTGATCCAGGATTTTTGTGGGGAAATATTTTATGGTTCTTTCATGGTCATCAAGGGAGCTGGAGAGAGCATTTACTGATCATTCTGACATCCTGGCTCCTGGAAGTTCAATTAAGTGACTTACAGATGCTTAATACATGGACTGAAAGTCTCGGGAGCTACTGGGCTGATATCTGGCACTCAATGGCCACCACTCCTTCAGCTCTTCTGGTCTCCCACCCTCGGATGTCACTTTGCTGGTTCTGCCTACTCTTCTCAGGTTTCCTGTGGCCCTCTTGCTCCACTGCACTGGACGTGCTGTGCTGTGTGCTGTGGGCTCCCCACTGCGGAACAGATCCTCCCCCTGGTTCTTTCCAGTCTGTCCTGGGCTCCAAATCTGCCATAGTCTGTCTCCCAATGGATAGTGCACCTCTGAAATTTGGTCAGATTCTCCTTTCAGAGGTAAGCGAAGGAGTTTGTCCAAGAGCTTAGGTGAGTCATTGCTCTCACTCTGCCATCTTGTCTCCATCCCTGTTCATCATTTCTTATAGCAAAATATTATTCCATTACATTCAAATACCATAATTTATTCAATCTTTCCCCAATTGATGGGCATCTCCTTGATTTCCAGTTTTTGACTAATACAAAGTGTACTGTTATAAATAATTTTGAACATGTGGGACCCTTTCCCATTTTTATGATTTCTTGGGGATACAGTCCTAGAAACGATGTTACTCGGTCAAAGGGTATACATATTTTTTGTAGCCCTTTGGTCATACTTCCAAATTGCTCTCCAGAATGGTTGGATCACATCACAACTCCACGAATAATGAATTAGTGTTCCACCTCTCCCTCATCTTCTCCAACATTTATCATCTTCCCCTTTGGTCATGTTAGTCACTCTGATAGGAGTGATGTGATACCTCATAGTTGTTTAAATTTGCATCTCTCCAATCAAGAGTGATTTAGAGCATTTTTTTCATATGACTATAGACAGCTTTAACTTCTTCCTCTGAAAACCACCTCTTCATATCCTTTTACCATTTATCAATTGTGGAATGACTTGTATTCCTGTACATTTGACTCAGTTTTCTATATATTTTAGAAATGAGGCCTTTATCATAGACAGTTGATGGAAAAATTATTCCCCATTTTTTTGCATCCCTCCTAATCTTGGTAGCATTATGTTTGGTTGTGAAAAAACACTTCAGCTTAATATAATCAAAATTATCCATCTTTCACTTCATAATGCTTTTTATCTCTTCTTTAGTTAAGAATTCTTCCCCTCTCCATAAATCTGATAAATACATTATTCCTTGCTCCTTATACCTTGTTCATGTACCTATTTCGATATTTTTCTTGTGTGTGCTTTCAGGCATTGGTCTAAACTAGGGTTTCTGCCACACTGTTATCTAGTTTTCCCAGCAATTTTTATAGAACAGTGAGTTTTTATCTCAGAACCTGAGGTCCTTGGGTTTATCAAATTAGAGATTGCTACATGCTTTGCCTACTGTGGCTTGAGTACCTAGCTATTCTACTTGTCTACCCTTCTGTGTTTTAGCCAGCACGAAGTGTTTTTGATTATTGCTCCTTTATCATGCAGTTTGAGATCTGGTAGTGCTAGGCCACCCTCCCTAGCATGTCATTTCATTAGTTCTCTTGATATTCTGGACATTTTGTTCTTCCAGATGAATTTTGATATTATTTTTTCCAGCTCTAGAAAATAATAATCTAATACTTTGATTGATATGGCACTAAATCAGCAAATTAATTTATGTAGAATTATCATTTATGCTGTATTGGCTCAGCTTACCTGTGAGGAATTGATGTTTTTTCATTTACTTAGATCTGATTTGCTGAAAGTGTTTTGTAAATGTGTTCATAAAGTCTCTGGGTTTGTTTTCTCAGGTCAACTCCCAAATATTTTGTGATATCTACCCTGGCTTCAAATGGGATTTCTCTTTCAATCTCTTGCTGTTCAGCTTTGCTGCTAATACATAGAAATGCTGAAGAATTCTGTGGGTTTATTTTGTAAACTGCAACTTTGCCAAAGTAGTTTTAATTTCGATCAGTTCTTTACTTGAATCTGTGGGATTTTCTAAGTATATTCTCATATCATCTGCAAAGAGTGATAACTTAGTTTCTTTTTTACCTATTCTCATTCCTTCATTTTCTGTATATACTCCAATTGCTGCAGCTGCCATGTCTTGTACAATATTGAATAACAGTGGTGAAAAATGGAAACCCTTGTTTCACCTCTGATCTTTTGGAAATGTGTCTAGCTTATCTAAATTGCATGTAAAGCTTGCTGAAGGTTTTAGGCAAATACTGCTTATTATTTTATGGAAAGTTCCCTTTCTTCCGATGTTCTGCACTGTTTTGTATAAGAATGGAGGTTGAATTTTCTCAAAAGCTTTTCCTCCATGTATTGACAGAATCATGTGTTTTCTGTTAGTTTTGTTGCTGATATGATCAATAATGCTAATAGTTTTCCTAATATTGAACTAGCCCTGAAACTCCTGGTATGAATCCTGCCTGATAATTTATTATCCTCAAGACAAGCTTCTGTATTCTTCTTTCTAAGATTATATTTAAAATTTGTGCAGGAGGAGCTAAGATAGTGGAATAGAAAGACTCAAATATGCTAGCTCCAAGCCCACAGTCCATAAATTATCTGTAAGAAGAACTTCCAAGAAATTCTGGAGTAGTGGAAGCCGTGCATCAATGGAATGGAGGAGATTTCTGTTCCAGAGAGACCTGAAAAACTGACACCAAAGATCTGTCACACATAGGACCTGGAGCAGAGCCCAGCCCTGCCTCATCCTCACGGCCTCTAGAGGAGCAGATCCGAGAAAGCTTTGGGGATGGAATCTCAGGTGGCCGCAAAGATCCCTCCACCCACAGGCACTACAGGTCAGTGAGAAACATTTCTGGGTTGGCCAAGAGGGGAGAGGGGTGTCTCCATAACTCAGGCCCCCTCAGGAGGAAGCAGCAGAGGGAAGCAGCAAAGAGGAATTGAAAATCAGGCAGGAGCTCATATTCATTTTTGAAGGTCTCCACATAAACTCCCTGAGGGAACTGAGCCCTATGAGGAGACCCAGCCCCCACCTGAAAAATAGCATCCCCGCCCCCCTCCCCCGAAAGCCCTGAGGCTGGGAAGTAGAATTTGAATCTCAGACCTCAGGCACTACTGAGGCAGAGGTGGACAGAAATCTCAGAAGTCAAGTAACTGACTGGGAAAATGCCCAGAAAAGGGGAAAAAAAATAAGACCATAGAAGGTTACTTTCTTGGTGAACAGATGTTTTCTCCTTTCCTTTCTGATGAGGAAGAACAATGCTTACCATCAGGGAAAGACATAGAAGTCAAGGCCTCTGTATCCCAAATATCTGAAATAGATATTCAATGGGCTCAGGAAATGAAAGAGCTCAAAAAGGATTTTGAAAATCAAGTTAAACAGGTGGAGGAAAAACTGTGAAGAGAAATGAGAGAGATGCAAGAAAAGCATGAAAAACGGGTCAATACCTTGCTAAAGGAGACCCCAAAAAATGCTGAAGAAAATGGCACCTTGAAAAATAGGCTTACTCAATTGGCAAAAAAGCCAATGAGGAGAAGAATGCTTTCAAAATCAGAATTAGCCACATGGAAAAAGAGGTTCAAAAGCTCACTGAAGATAATAGTTCTCTCAAAATTAGAATGGAACAGATGGAGTCTAATGATTTCCTGAGAAACCATGAATTCACCAAACAAAACCAAAAACAACTGATCTAGAAAATAGGTTCAGGAGAGACAATTTAAAAATTATGTGACAACCTGAAAGCCATGATCAAAAAAAGAGCCTGGGCATCATCTTTTATGAAATTAACAAGGAAATCTGCCCTGATATTCTAGAACCAGAGGGCAAAATAAGTATTCAAGGAATCCACAGATGACTGCCTGAAAGAGAGCCAAAAAAGAGAAACTCCTAGGAACATTGTGGCCAAATTCCAGAATTCCCAGGTCAAGGAAAAATATTGCAAGCAACTAGAAAGAAACAAATCCAGTATTGTGGAAAGGCAATCAGGATAGCAGAAGACCTAGCAGCTTCTACATTAAGGGATCAAAGGGCATGAAATAGGATATTCCAGAAGTCAAAATAACTAGGACTAAAACCAAGAATCACCTACCCAGAAAAACTGAGTATAATACTTCAGGGGAAAAAATTGGTCTTTCAATGAAATAGAGGACTTTCAAGCATTCTTGATGGAAAGACCAGAGCTGAAAAGAAACTTTGACTTTCAAACACAAGAAAGAGAAGAAGCATGAAAAAATAAACAGCAAAGAGAAATCATAAGGGACTTACCAAAGTTGAACTGTTTACATTCCTACATGGAAAGACAATATTTGTAACTCTTGAAACTTTTCAGTATCTAGGTATTTGGTGGGATTACACAGACACACACACAGACAGACACAGACATATGCACACACACACATATGCACACACACACATACACACATGCACGCACACGGAGAGACAGAGAGCACAGAGTGAATTGAATAGGATGGGATCATATCTTACGAAAATTAAGTTAAACTGTGTAAGAGAAATATATTGGGAGGAGAGAGGGTGAAATGTAATGGGGCAAATTATCTCTCATAGAAGAGGCCAGCAGGAGACTTTTTAGTGGAGGGAGAAAGAGGAGAGCTGAGAGAAAAACATGAAGTTTACTCTCATCACATTCGACTAAAGGAAGGAATAAAATGCACACACATTTTGGTATGAAAACCTATCTTACAATACAGGAAAGTGGGGGAGAAGGGGAAAAACAGGGTGGGGGGATGATGGAAGGGAGAGCAATGGGAGGAGGGAGCAATTTGAAGCCAACAGGGACGGTCAGGAGCAAAAGAGAGAATAGAAGCAATGGGGGGCAGGATAGGATGGAGGGAAATATAGTTAGTCTTACACAACACGACTATTATCGAAGTCATTTGCAAAACTGCACAGATATGGCCTATATTGAATTCCCTGCCTTCCCAAAGGGAATGAGTGGGAAGGGAGGGATGGAGAGAAGTTGGAAATCAAAGTTTTAGGAACAACTGCTGAGTATTGTTCTTGCTACTAGGAAATAAGGAATACAGGTAATGGGGAATAGAAAGTTATTTTGTCCTACAGGACAAAAGAGAAGATGGGGTCAAGGGAAGGGAGGGATGATAGAAGAGAGGGTAGATTGGTAATAGGGGAAATTAGAATGCTCAGTGTATTGGGGTGGGGGGAGGGGATAAATGGGGAGAAAATTTGAAATCCAAAATTTTGTGAAAATTAACGTAAGAAGTTTAATAAATAAATTTATAAAAAAAGTTTCATGTCTATATTCATTAGAGAAATTGATCTATAATTTTCTGTGTTGTCTCTTCCTGGTTTAGGTATTAAAACCATATTTGTACCCTAAAAAGAATTTGGGGGCAATCCTTCTTCTCCAATTTTCTGAAATAATTTATTTAATATTAGAATGACCTGTTCTTTATATGCTTGTGATAATTCACTTGTATACCCATGTGGCCCAGGGGATTTTTTCGTAGTGAGTTCATTGATGGATTCTGCAATGTCTTTTTTCTGCGATGGGATTGTTTATGTATTGATCTTGCACTTCTGTTAGTCTGGGCAATTTATGGCTTTTTTTTTAAAGTAATCATCCATCTCATTTGGACTGTCGAATTTATGGGCATAAAACTGGGCAAAGTAATAGCTAATTATTCTTTCGATCAATGCTTTCGTTTTTGATTGGTAATTTGGTCTTCTTTCTTTTTTTAAGTCAAACTGACCAACGGTTTATCAATTTGATTAGTTTTTCTTTCGTAAAAGCAAATATTAGTTTTATTTGTTAGTTCAATAGTTTTCTTACATTCTATTTTGTTAATCTCTCCTTTGGTTTTCAGTATTTCTAATTTCGTATTTACTTGAAGATTTTCTGTTCTTTTTCTAGCTTTGTCATCTGTATGCCCAAGTCATCGATATCCTCTTTCTGTATTTTATTCATGTACACATTCACAGATGTAAAACTTCCCCTAAAAACTACTCTTGAAGTATCCCACAAGATTTGGGAGGTTTTCTCATTAATGCCATTCTCTTGAATGAAGTTGTTGATTGTTCCTATGATTTGTTGTTTAGCCCACTCCTTCTTTGTGATTATAGTATTTAATTTCCAATTATTTTTTGTTTATTTTTCCATGGTCTTTTGTTGAATATAATTTTTATCGAATTTTGATCTGCGAAGTATGCATTGACTATCTTTGCCTTTCTGCTCTGGATTGTGCAGTTTTTATGCCCTAGAACATGGTCAATTTTTGTATATGTGTTATGTACTGCTGGTAAAAAGATATATTCCTTTCTATTCCCGTTCAATTTTCTCCAGAGATCTCTAACATCTATCTTATCCAGAGTTTTATTCACCTTCTTAACTTCGTTCTTGTGTATATTAAGGTTAGATTTATCATGTTCAGAGACTGGGAGGTTGAGGTCCCCCACTGCTGTAGTTTGCTGCATTTAAAGTATAAATATAAATATAGGCTATATTAATATAGTTTCTTCCTGCAACTTTCCTATCATCTCTTCTAAGGATTTGGATGCTATACCACTTGGAGTATACATATTTAGTAATGTTATTGCTTCATTTTCTATGGCTCCTTTTAGCAGGATATAGTTTCCTTCCTTTTCTCTTTTGATTGGATCTATTTCTGCTTTTGTTTTGTCAGATATTAGGGTTGCTACTCCTGCTTTTCTTAAATCAACTGAATCTCAGTATATTCTGCTCCAACTTTTTACTTCACCCTCTGTTTATGCTCCCATTTCAAAGTTGTTTCTTGTAAACAACATATTGTTGGATTATGGCTTTTGACCCATTCTGCTCTCCATCTCTGTTTTATGGGAGAGTTCATTCCACTCACACAGATTTGCGTTTACTACCTGTGCCTTTTCCTCCATCCTTTTCCCCAGCGTTTATGCTTTTAGTTCTCCCATGTCCCTTCCCCTTCTCAATAGTTTTCACTTTTGACCACTACCTCCTCCAGTGTTCCCTTCCTTATTTTAGCCTCCCTTCATTTGCCTCCCCTTTATTCTTACTACTTCTTCCCTTCCTTTTAGCTTCCTTTCCCCTTTCTTCCCCCTTTCTTTCCTAATGCTTATACAGCTACTTAGATTTACATAATTAATTAAGTCTATTATTTCCTCCTTGAACCAAATAAGATTAGAGTACCTCTCAAACAATGCTCATGTCCCTCCCTTCTTTCTCTCTACTATAATACAATTTTGTACTTCTTTCTGTGATGTAGGTTATCATTTTCTTCTTCCTCCTTTTCACATCTCCTTTTAAAATCCCTTCGCATATTTGAACCACATTTTTATCACCACATCATTTATATTATACTCATTCCCTCTATCTATGTATGTCATTTTTTTATTTCATAACATGCACAATTCTCAAGGCTAATAAGTATCATCTTCCCTTATGGGGAGATAACCAGTTTGCTTTACTTGAGTAACAAGTTTTTCTTTCCCCTGTTTACCTTTTTATACCTCTCTTGGGACTTGCTTTTGAATATCGAATTTTCTATTGAGTTTTGGCCTTTTTGTCAGGGAGGTCTGGAAATCCCTTATTTCACTGATTGTCCATATCCTTGCCTGACATGATATGTTGAACTTTGCTCGGTTATTGATCCTTGGTTGTTTTTCCAGCTCCTTTGCCTTGCAGAATATCATATTCTCATTCCTTTGACCTTTTATGTAGAAACTGCAAGGTCCTGTGTGATTCTGACTGTAGCTCCTCAATATTTGAATGTTTTCTTTCTGGTGGCCTGTAGTATTTTCTCCTTGACTTGGTAATTTTGGAATTTGGAAAAAAAAATGTATCTTGGTGTTTTTAATTTAGGATCCTTTTGGGAGGTGAATAGTGGATTCTTTTGATGAGTATTTTGCCCTCTGGATCCAGCACTTCCGGGCAGTTTTACTTGATAATTTCTTGGAAGATATTGCCCATACTCTTTTTCATCTTGGCTTTCTGGTAGACCAGTAATTCTTAAATTTTATCTCCTGGATCCATTTTCCAGGTCAGTTGTTTTTTGCAGATAGATATTTCACATTTTCTTCTACCTTTTCATTTTTTGCACTTTGACTCATTCTTGATGTTTCATAGAGTCATAAGTTTCTACTTAACCAATTCTAATTTTTATCAAGTTGTTTTCTTCAGTTAAATTTTGCATTTCCTTTTTAATTTGTCCAGTTTTCCCAGTTAATTTTTTTTGCTTCCTTTTCCATTTTTTCAATTTTCCTTTTTGAAGAACTGTTTTCTTCATAGAATTCTTTTTTCATACTTTTAAAGTCATTTGCCAGTTTTCTTCTATTTCCTTCTTCTGCTGTTCCAGGAGAGCTTTTGTGCCTGTGAGCAGTTCATAGTCCCTTCTGAAGTTTCATATGGGAATACAGTCTCAATACTGACCTCCTTGGTATTTGCGTTTTAGTCCTTGTCCCCATAGAAAGATTCTCTGGTCTTTTCATTCTTGCTTTGCTTCTTCTTACTCATGATGGTGATGCTTTGTGTGTTGTGGCTTCTGGTTCTTTCAGTTGGAACCTGGAGAATCTAGTGTTGAACTGGAGGGTGTAAGAAAGCAAAAAAACAGGTTTCATTTTCTTTTTGTTTGTGTTTCCCCCTTGGCCTATGTTGTTAAGTGTGGAGGAGGGTTGGTCTGGTCATGAGAGATCTCCTCAGCTGAGCTCTATCAAAGGCAAGCTCAGGGCTTGGTAATCAAGGCTGCCTTCCCATTTCCCCTGGAGTGCTGAGGTACACCTGGGTCCTAGTGCAATAATCCACCCCCCTAGGCTCCTGATCTCCTCTTGGATGATTTGCTGAGATGGGTCTGTTGCCACAGTAAAAGGAATATCCCTAGCCTCAGGTGCTAGAAGCCTATTTGTCCCTTCTGCTGATCCCACTGATTCAAGATTTTTCTAGGGAAATATTTTATGGTTCTTTCAAGATCAACAAGGGGAGGGGGAGAGAACATTTGCTGAACATTTTGCCATTTTGGCTGCTAGAAGGTCAAGTAGATGACTTACAGACAATTAATCTGTGACTGATACCTGGGGCTCAACGGCTGTCATTCACTGGGCACTTTTGGTCTCCCACCCTGGGCTGCCACCGTGCTGCCCTGCTGGTGCCTCAGGCCACTCTGGGGCTTTCCTGCTCAGCTTTTCCGGGGTGGGAGGTGCTATGCTGTATACTGTGGGTTCTTCCATGCCACTAGAGCAGAACCCTCCCATCGATTTCCCAGTCTGTCCTGGTCTGTGAATCTGCCATTCTGTCTCCTATGGGATTCTCCACCTTCAAAATTTTGTCAGATTCTCTTTTTAGAGGTATTTGAAGGAGTTTTTCTAAGAGGTGAGGTGAGAAGTTGCTCTCACTCCGCCATCTTGACTTTGTTCCCAAGAACAAAAAAAGAGATATATCTCTTTTAATCTATTTATCTCTTTTTATTTATTTTATCTTTTTAAAAGGAGATAAAATACTTGAGAAAAATTTGGGAAAATAAATGGAATTGATGCAGGAAAATTATTATTTTCTTATAGTGCCAATTTAAAATAGATTTTATTCTCCAGGACAAGAATTGCAGTTCCACTTTTGTCCAGTAGTGATGAAGTGCAATGCTGTTCACTTCTCACCCCGCTGCCCACCTTCAAGTATTCAGAATGCCCAGATTAACACTTTGACTTAAATGTGACTTTTAAACTGCTGCTGCCTTGACTACAAGTTTAAGTCCCTCAAGTTTTGGAAAGCTGTGTGAAATGTTCTTTCTTCTGTTCTTTAGTCCACCTCTTCAATGGTGGGTCTAGAATAAGTATATCCAGATGGTGTTACTCCACCACCTGGCCACCCATTAGCTTTGTGTCCTGGTATGCTCCCTGCTCTCTGGTACAGCTTAGTGATGATGGGGTTGCAGCCCCTCTCCAATTCTTTCTGTTGATGATCAAATTCTTCCTTCTCAGCAGTCTGATTCTTTCCCAGTCAGTTGATTACTTTACTATATCAGTCAAAGATCTTCTGCTTGTTTTCATCACCATTTTTGCCTTGCAGTTTTTCATGCTTTACAGTAGAAACTGTTCATGCTAAAAACATAAGATGCAAGAAAATTCTTTCAGACACCTTGTCTCTTTTCTTGTCTTCTTCAGTCTTGTATTTCTCAGCCTCTTGGACCATACGCTCAATGCCTTCCTTGCTCAGACATTCTTTATCATTGGTGATGGCGTTCTTGTTATCCTTGCCTGTGCTCTTATCCACACCAGAAAGCACTGAAGATGTCATTTGAATCAACGTCAAATGTTACTTCAATCTGAGGAACAGCCCTGGGTACTGAGGGGAATTCTTTTGAGCTCAAATTTGCCAAGCAGTTTGCTATCCTTTGTCATTCCTCTCTCACCTGCATGAACCTGAATAAGCATTAACAGGCTGGTTGCCTGAATATGTGGTAAAGGTCTGTGTCTGCATGGT
This sequence comes from Bettongia penicillata ogilbyi, assembly GCA_023548195.1. Lineage (NCBI taxonomy): Eukaryota > Metazoa > Chordata > Mammalia > Diprotodontia > Potoroidae > Bettongia > Bettongia penicillata. Next base: position 2,545,308 of record JAJHZJ010000016.1, on the reverse strand, counting down.
GGAGATGATGGTATTATGTTTGATCAGAATGGTCATAACTCCACAAGTAGTTGATGGAGCACATTGAGACCAGCTATGATCTGAGGATCTTTAGTGGCCTGACATTGGGAATTGTTGAAATAGGCTCATAATGTGACAGCAGAATTTGTGACAGTCTTCCCAAGTAAACTTCAGCAATTTATTTCATCTTGGTCAAGACCATAGAAGATATTTCTTCTGGATAGAAACTTTTGGTCTCCCCTTTGTACTCCACTTGGCCCTTAGGTCTTCCTGCATCATTCACCACCATAAAAAGTCATTGCTTCATGTTTGAACGCACAACTGAATTATCAAATCTGTGACCAATCAGGCATTTAGCATCAAAAACTGTGCTGTTGGGGTTACTTGCAACTTGATTCTTTGCAGGATCACCAATTACACTTTCTGTGTCAGTGAAGGCAATGTGGCTTGGGGTGGTGCTGTTTCCTTGATCATTAGCAATGATCTCCACTTTCCCATGTTGGAATACTCCCACATCAGAGTAAGTGGTGCCAAGCTCAATGCCAATTGTGGGTCTCTTCGACATGGTTGTGGGGGAAGTTGGGAGTGGTAGCTGACCACTGTGGAGAAAGGACTGCTACTGCACTGAGTAGACCTAATGCAGGAAAATTATGAGGAAAATTAACAACGTAGCTAATGTGGCACAAAAATACTGAAAAAAAACATTTAAAAACACAATTGGCAAAATGGAAAAGAAGTGCGACAAAAATTCACTAAAGAAAATAATCCTTAAAAATTATAATTGACAAGTAAAACGAATTAAGTATCAGTATATAATAAAGAGAAAGTCAATAGAATTAAAATTGGAGAAAATGTGAACTATCACAGTGGAAAAACAACGGATCTGGAAAATAGAATTATGAGAGAAAATGTTAACATTTTTGCACCAGTTGAGAGGCGTGATTTAAAAAAGAATAAAGACACCATATGTTAAGAAATTACAACTGGAAAACTGTACTGATATTTTCATGTAAGCATATAAGATAGAAATTTGCAAGAAACTTCCAATAACCTTCTGAAGAAGATGGCAAAATGAAAACTCCCAGGTAAATTATAAAAAAATTCCAGAGTTCCCAGAAAAAGTAGAAATATTGCAAGCAGCCAGAAATAGACAAATGAAATACTGTGGGGCCAAATTCAACATTATAAAACATTTAGCAGCTACCATGTTAAAGGAAGGGATTGTTTAGAATATGATTTTCTGGGAGGCAAGGGAGCTAGAAATCATTCTAACATTTTCTTATCCAGCAAAACAAAACATAACACACACACACGCACACACACGCATACACACACACGCATCAACCTGAAGGAAAAATATTTAGTGAATTAGAGGACTTTCAATCATTCATGAAAAAAATACCAGAGCAGAAATAACTGTTCACTATCAGATCTATGGAGAAGGGAAGTATTTATGACAAAATAAAAGTGAACATTATGAACTACAAAATGGATAATTTTTATTATATTGAATTAGAAAGGTTTTGCTCAAAGAAAACCAATGCATCCTAGATTAGAAGGAAAGTGGAAAGTTGGCAAACAATTTTTATAGCTAGTATTTCTGAAAATTATTAATAATTTCACTTCTAAAATATATAGAGAACTGAATCAAATATGTAAGAATATAACCAACCCCAAAATTGATAAATGATCAAAGAATATGAACAGCAACTTTCAGAAGAAGCAATCAAAACTATCTATAGTCATATAAAAATGCTCTAAATGGTTTTGATTAGAGAAATACAAATTAAAAGAATTCGGAGGTACCATCCCACCTTACACCTATCAGATTGGCTAATATGACAGAATAGAAAAATGACAAATGTTGGAGAAGATGTGGGGACATTGAAATACTTATGCTTTGTTGGTATAGTTGATAACTGATCCAAGCCTTCAGGAGGGCAATTTGGAACTTTGCCCAAAGGGCTTTAAAACTGTGCATACCCTTTGATCCATTAATGACACAGCTATGCTTGTACCCCAAAGAGATCATAGAAAAGGGAAAAGGACCCGAATGAATAAAAATATTTATAGCATCTTTTTCTGTGGTGGCAACGAATTGGTAATTTAAGGGATCCCCATCAACTTGGCAATGGCTGAAGGAGTTGTGGTATATGAATAGAATGGAATACTACTGTGTTTTAAGAAATGATGAGCAGATAGATTTCAGAGGGAAAAAAGCAAACTTGGAAAGTTTATATGAACTGATGCTGAGCAGAACCAGGAGAACATTGTATACAGTACCAACAACATTGTGTGATGGTCAACTATGACAGAATTAGCTCTTCTCAGCAATATAATGATCCAAGACAATTCCTACATATCTGAGATGAGAAACATTAACCACATCCAGATAAAGAAATATGGCATTAGAATGAAGACAAAATCATACTATTTTCACTTACTTGTTTTGGTTTCTTTCTTTTTCTTGCTTTTTTTCTTTGTCATGATTTTTCTTATTTGTTCTGATTCTTCTTTTATGATATGACTAATGTGAAACTATGTTTAACATGATTGTGCATTTATAATCAATATCATATTACTTGATGTCTTGAGGAAGTAGAAGGGAATGGAGGGAGAAAGAAAAAAAAACAAAATCTTGCAAAGGGAATGGCGAAAACTATCTTTACATGTAATTGGGGGAAAATTCAAATCATATTAAGAAAAAATGAAAATATCAGAGATGAATAGAAAATTTGACATTCAATCACAAGATTGAGAACAATTATAAAAAAGTAAACATTAAACGAAATCTAACAGAACTAAGTAAAGTTTAACTGTTCAAATTCCTATATGGGAAGATAAATGATATAACTTTTAAGAAAATTACTATTATTAGAGCAATTAGAAATACTCTTCTTAGGCAGAGGTGATTTGTGTCATTTGATTCTATTGTAATGATATGAAAACAAAATGAAGGCATGAGAAGAGAGATCTCCTGGGAGAAATGGAAAGGGAGAGGAAGAATGGGAGAAATTTACCTCCCATAAAAGAGGTGTGCAGGGAAGAGTTTTTAGAGTGTGTGTGTGTGTGGGGGGAGGGGAATGGGATAGTGGTGAGTAATTCCTTAACTTCAAACTCTGTAGCATTGGTTCAAAGAGAAGAATATATGGACATTTAATTAATTCGGTATAGAAATATCTTACCTGCTAGGGAAGTATAGGCAGAGGAAGCACATAAAAGAAATGGGGAGGAGAGATGATAAAAGGTAGTTTAGATTAACAGCTGCAGAGGTCAGAGAAAGGACAGGAAATATAATAAATCCAAGACAATTCTGAAGGACTCATGATGAAAAAAACACTATGTACCTCCAGATAGAGAGCTGATGAATTCTGATTATAAACTGAAATAACACTTTTTCAACTTATTTTTCGTGCTTTTTTTGTGACACTGCTAATATTATAAACATGTTTTGCACGCTTTCACATTTTTAATTGATATCATATTCCTTACCTTCTCAATGTGTGTGGGAGACAATTGGAGGGAACAAGAGAATTCAGAACTCAAAATTGTAAAAATGTTAACAATAAAATAATTGATGAAAAACAAACAAGAAAAAAGTACACAGGATATTTAAATGTATATTATATAAGTATTTTTTGATGTCAAGTACTTGATATTTGAAAAATGCAAACACATAGTTATACAATACTGAGTTTTCTTATCAGAAAATATCAACATAATGTTGATGATGAAATGTTATCATCTACATAAAGGCACACACACATACATACACACATCTTTGACAAAATGGGCAGATATTTGGATGTCATGACTGAATATTAGCTTTCGAAAAAAAGTTGAGTGTATATAATATTTCTAGATTCCTAAAGGTCCAGAAAGATATGTCTTTTCCCTCAAGGAGATCTACCCATCTTCTCAAAGATGACTATGGCTGCTCACACTGTCAGGGTGAACAGAAAGTCTCTAATCATAATCCTCCTAGTAATATGATGGGTCCATGAGGCTGTGTCATTTGCCTTGCCATGAACTTAAGGGCTGCTGGACCTTTCCCTGTACCTCCTTTATATGTTTTCCAGAATCACTATGTAAACTCTTTGAGAGCAAAAAATAGCTTTAATTTTCCATTTTTATCTCTAGCACTCACCACAGTGTTTATCGCATACTGTGTTTAATAAGTGGTTTTTTTAGTCATTTAATCTTTCAGTTATGACTCATGAAACAGTCCATCTATTCTATTTACGAACAAGAAAAAAATATAAAGCAAGAACATTTTATTATTTCTTAATGAAAGTTGATTAAACTGAGCCAAACAGAAGATAAGTGACTTGCCCAAGATCACACAATTAGTATGTGTCTGAGAAGGGATTTGAATTTAAGTATTCTTGACTCTAGGTCAAAGACCTACCAGTTCTATCAATTAGCTGCCTTACATTTGGAATGTAAAGGCAAAGTAGATTTGAAAATTCTATTGGGTTTATATCTTTTAGACATCGGGACATAAATAAATATATTGAATACGAAAGGGAAAATATCCAGGCTAAACCACTTGCTGACTGCAAACGATGGCAACTCACTTGTATTTCAACTTCAATTCCTCATCTATATAATGACACCAATCATAGTAACTATTCGACCATATTGTTGTGAATATCAAATGAGGTAACTCAAAAGCACTTTACATATCTTAAAGAATATTCATAAATATTTATGGTAAGTACTATAATTATTGATAAGTAAATGACCACATATTAACTTATGACTTTTTTATGAATTTAGTTAGATTTTTCTTCCTTGTCTGATATCCATATTCTCCCACTGGGCTTCAATCAACATTCATTAAATTGAAGTATGGTTACTAGATCAAAGAATTGAATAAGGATGCCATGAGACTTTCAACTAAATGGAACAAATTATCTGGATCTAATATGGTGTTTGGAATGAGATCTTTGTTCTCAATTCAACCCGATTTGATAGATTGTCAGAGGATATAAACAGGCAACTTTCAGATGAAGAAATTAAAGCTATCTATTGTCATATGTAACGATGCTCTAAATCTCTGTTGACTGGAGAAATGCAAATCAAAACAACACTGAAGTACCACCTAACACTTACTGGATTGACTAATATGACAAAACAAGAAAATGATAAAAATTGGAGAAGTGGGAGAATTAGAACACTAACTCATTCTTGATGGAGCTGATCCAACGATTTTGGAGGGTAATTTGGAACTATGCCGAAAGGGCTGGGCAAAAGTGCATACCTTCTGACTCATCAATACTGCTTTTAGGGATATATCCAAGAGAGATTATAAAAATGGGGAAAGGACCCACAAGTACTAAAGGTTTTTATAGCATTTTTTATGTGGTTACCAAGAACTCGAAATCTAGGGGATGCCCATCAATTGGGAAATGGCTGAACAAGTTCTGGTATATGAATGTAATGGAATACTATTATGCTATAAAACATGGTGAATAGGCAGACCAGAAAAAACTTGGAAAGACTTATATGAGCTGATGGTTAGTGAAGTTAGCAGAAGCAGGAGAAAATCATACGTAGCAACAGCCACAATTTGCAAGTACTGCTTCTGATAGACTTAGTCCTTCACAGCAATGCTAGGACCTAAAACATTTCCAAAGGACTCATGATGCAAGGTGAAATTCACTCCCAGAGAAAGAATTATGTAGTTAGGAAGGATGCATTAATTATCTTTCTGCACTGGATTGTGAGGGTTTTTTCACTAGTACATGGCCAGTTTTTGCATATGTGCCATGTACCCCTGATAAAAAGGTATATTCTTTTCTGTCCCCATTCAGTTTTCTCCAGAGATCTAACTTATCCAGGTTTTATTCACTTCCTTCACTTCTTTCGTGTTTATTTTGAGGTTAGATTTATCAAGTTCAGAGAGGGCAAGGTCGAGGTCCTCCACTAATAGAGTCTTTTAGTCTATTTCTTTCTGTAACTCCCTTAACTTCTCTAAGAATTTGGATGTTATACCATGTGCTGCATATTTGTTCAATAATGATGTTGTTTCATTTTCTATGGTGACTTTTAGCAGAAAATAGTTTCCTTCTCTATCTCTTTTGATTAGATTTATTGCTGCTTTTACTTTTCCTGAGATTAAGATTGCTACCCTTGCTTCTTTTTTTTTTTTTACATCAGCTGAAGCATAATATTCTTCACCAACCTTTAACTTTATTCTGTGTATTCCCCTGTTTCAAATATGTTTTTTGTAAACAACATATTTTGGGTTGTGGTTTTTAATCTCTTCTGCTATCCACATCCATTTTATGGAAGAGGTCATTCCATTCATATACACAGTTATGATTACTGTCTATGTCTTTTCCTTCATCCCATTTCACCCTGTTTGTGCCTTTGGTTCTCCCTTCCCCTCTCAATAGTTTTCACTTTTCACCACCACCTCCTGCAGCCTTCCCTTCCTCCTTTCATACCACTCCATTTTACACCCCTTTTTCTTTGCTATTTCTTCTCTCCCTTTTAGCCTGCACTCCCTTTCTTTCCCCTTCCCTCCCCCCATCTTCTATAGAGCTAGTTAGATTTCTATACTTAACCGTGTTTGTTCTTCCCTCCTTGAACCAAATCAGAAGAGGGTAATTCTCAAACTGTGTTCATCTCCCTGCCCTTTTCCCCTCTACTATAATATGTTTTTGTGCCTCTTCCTGTGATGCAATTTACCTTTTTCTGCCTCCTCCTTTTCACATCTCTTGTTACAATCCCTTTCCACCCTTAAATCACATTTTTATCATCACATCATTTACTTTACACTCACTCTATGCATATTCTTTTTAAATATCATAACAAATATACAATCTCAAGATTTACAGGTATCATCTTTCCTTATAGGGATATAAATATTTTGCCCTTATTGAATAACACGTTTTTTTCCCATGTTTACCTTTTTATCTCTCGCTTGATACTTGTGTTTAAAGATTGAATTTTCTAATTTGTTCTGGCCCTTTCATCAAGAATGTCTGGATATCCCTTATTTCATTAAATGTCCATCTTCTTGCCTGAAATATTATCCTCAGTTTTGCAAAGTAATTGATCCTTGGTTGTAGTCCCAGCTTCTTTGCCTTACAGAATATCACTTTCCAATCCCTCTGATCTTTTAATGTAGAAGCTGCAAGGTCCTCTGTGATCCAAACTGTAGTTTCTCAATATTTAAACAGTTTCTTTCTGGGTACTTGCAGTATTTTCTCCTTCACTTGGTAGTTCTGGAATTTGGCAATAATATTCCTTGGTGTTTTCAATTTGGGATCCCTTTCAGGAGGTGAACAGTAGATTCTTTCAATGATTATTTTGCCCTCTGGATCTAAGGGCTCTGGGCAGTTTTCACTGCTGCTTTCTTGAAAGACACAGTCCAGGCTTTTTTTGTCATCATGGCTTTCCACTAGAACAATAATGCTTAGGTTTTCTCTTGTGGATCTATTTTCCAGGTCAGTTTTTATTCCAATGAGATATTTTACATTTTCTTCTATTTTTTCATTCTTTAGATTCTGATTGACTGATTTTTGATAAGCTTCTACTTGCCCAATTCAAATTTTTAATAGATTGTTTTCTTTCGTTAATTTTTGTATCTCCTTTTCCATTTATCCAGTTGTTTCTCTTAAGAGGTTACTTTGTCCAATTATTTTATACTTCCTTTTCAATTTGTCCAGTTTTACTTTTAAATTCTTCCCTGATTTCTTTTTCCTTATTTTTAAAACCATTACCAGTTTTTCTTCTACATCTCTTATTTGGCTTTTTAAATTTTTCTTGATCTCTTCCAAAAATGTTCTTTGGGTTGAGACCAGTTCATATTTTCTTACGAAGTTTCAAATGAGAGTACAGTCTCAATTCTAACCTCTTTGGTTTTCATATTTTGGTCCTTGTCCCCATAGAATGTTTCTATGGTCTTTTCGGGGTTGCTTCTTACTCATGATGGTCACCCTTTTTCCTGGCTTTTAAAGTAGAATTCTGCTTCTAGGGCACAAGGGGCTCTGTCCAGCAGTTGTTATGCTTAGAACTTGTGGCTTTGTGCATTGTAACCTTTGGTTCTTTCAGCTAGAAGCTAAAATACTGCAAATTACCTGGTGCTGAGTTGACTGGTCTGTCAAACAGAAGCCAGGTGAAGCCTTTCTGTGTTGTCCAGAGTTACCTTGGAGTTCACTCCGTTATGTATGGGGGAAGGGATTTTGTGGTCATAGATGGTCTCCTTTCTTGAACTAGACCATAGGCAAGCTCCTTGGCTGGTGAACCCCATCTGTGCTAGTGTCTTCCTGATTTCCTTGGTTGTGCTGAGGTATGACTGGAGTGATTGGTAATTATGAACTCCACTCATCTGGGGCTCAGTAGGTCCTCCCATTTCACTGCAGTGGGACTGTCTGAGACAGCTCCAGTCCTGCATTGGTCCCCTTCAATCACAGCAAGATGGACCACCCCTTTATGATTTTCCCAGCCTCATAGGCTAAGAGACCCTTTACCCCTTCAGCTGTTCCCACTGTTCCAAAATTATTCTTAGAGAAATATTATCCGTATTTTTCCAAAGCCAATTACAGATCACTTCACCATCTTGGCTCCTGGAAGTTCAAGTGGGTGACTTACAGATGTTTAATCTGTGGGCTGATAGTTTCAGAAGTTACTGTTGCAGTTACCTGGGGTTCAGATTTCTATCTCCCATTGGACTCCTGTTCTGGGCTGATATATGCTTGAGAATCTGTAGTGCTGCTGCTGCTTCAGACCACCTATAGTTTCCGGCTCTACCTTTCTGTGGTGGGGTCTGCACTGGTGTAGCCTGTGCACTGTGTGCTCCTCCAGCCCTGTGCAACAGATCCTTCTTGTAGAAGTTCCATGCTGTCCTCAGTCAGAAATCTGCCAAACTCTGTCTCCTACTGGATTCTGCCAATTTAAAATTCGTTCAGATTCTGTTTTTAGAGGTATCTGGAGGAGTTTATCTTAGACCTTAGGTGAGTACTTGCTCTTACTCCACTATCTTGGCTCTGCCTCCAGAACTATGGAGTTATAACACAAAATGAAGCAGACTATTTTTCTTTTTTTATGCTTTGTTTTTCTCATGGTATCTCCCATTCCTTCTTCTTCTTCTATGAAATGGGATTAATGTGAAATTATGCTTAATAGGAATGTATGTGTAGAGCCTACAGCAGATTACATGCCATCTCTTAGAGGGGAGGAGGGGAGAAAATTGAAAACTTATGGAAGTGAATGCTGGAAACTAAAAGTAAATAAATTAATTAAATAAATTTTTAAAAAAGCTTGAATATGCCTTCAATATGTTGGAAAAATAAATGATTAAATTGGAGGGAAAGTATAATTTTCATGTTGGTGAACTGAACTAGTTAAAGAAAAGAAAAAAGCCTAAGAAGCCAAGCTCATTAGAAAATCTGCTACATAAACTGATATACTAGTGTCAAATGTGATAATACATATCTTGCATCTATATCTTTGTCTTATGCAGTATGTCATTCCTGTAATGTTCTCCATTCTCACTTCTATCGTTTAAAAGTTGTAGAACCATTCAGGATTCATAAGGATACATAAGAACTTTTCCCTATCTTTCTAGTGACTCTAGATAGTAGATAGACTCCCTATCTACTAGTCACTCTTTTTAAAAAATCAATCTATTTATTTTTATGAGTTTTGCATGCACTTGTCTATGTAGTTCCTTTTCTCCAAGTAGAATGCAAGCTCTTTGAGGGAAAGAAATATCCTGGAATAGTATGTAGAATGCAGAAGACACCTGAAAATTGTTATTTAATGGAATTGAATCGAATCTGATTATGAGGATTCAGGGAAAACAATTAGAAGATAAAATATTTATATTGATATAACAGTTTAACAATTCTTGGACCCTTTATTCAAGCATTTTGCTGATAGTTGATTAGTAAGATTTTTCATGAGTTTTGTGTGGCACTTGGGTTAAAGAAGAAACTCGGTATTCTGAGATTTTGAGGTATAATATTAAATAAAAACCTAATACTGTAATTCAAGACTCATAAATAATCTCAGACAAGTTACTTATTCTCTGTCTGCTCTAGTTATTTCCTTTTTATTTTCTTCTTTTTATTAATTGATTTATTTAAGGTCTTTACTAGTCATATCTTCATACAAAAGAACAAGGAAATGATAGTCGGAGAAAATTATCTTGTTCCCTGGGCTAAACTTGTTTCATGATTTTATTTTTATTCATCTAATCACCTACACAGTGGAAGGAAAAATACTTAAGAGCTTGAAAATTTCGAACATTTGAACCCTGGAACTGCTAAATTGTTGTCAAGTAAACTTTATGTAACTTGTAGGTTAGCCTTCAGAGATTAAAATTTTGGAGGAATGTGGAGTGTCCACCACAAATTAGGATTAGATCTCAGACAGACAGAGGAATCTATGTCTCTGGAATTGTAATATAAGTCCAAAGAAAAGACTAAACCTGACGTCATTAATTAGCTGGAAGAAGTAGATTCTTTGTTACAAAGAACTTGAAGGTTTGGTTAGAGCACCTCCTGGTAGTGGAATGAATCTTCAAAGCTGAGACTGTGAGGGAAGAAACCAAGAGCAAATATTTTTACTGGACCCATGCAGAGGCTTCTGAGTTTCTGAAGGAAATCAAAAAAAGTCTATGGGAAGAAGAAGAAGAAGAAGAAGAAGAAGAAGAAGAAGAAGAAGAAGAAGAAGAAGAAGAAGAAGAAGAAGAAGAAGAAGAAGAAGAAGGAGGAGGGAGGAGGAGGAGGAGGAGGAGGAGAAGGAGAAGGAGGAGGAGGAGGAGAAGGAGAAGGAGGAGGAGGAGGAGGAGAAGGAGGAGGAGGAGGAGGAGAAGGAGGAGGAGGAGGAGAAGGAAGAAGAGAAGGAGGAGGACAACAGTTATGATGTCTAAAAGAATGAGATGACAAAGAAAAACAAGAAGAGTAAGAGTAAGAAGAGCAAATAAAGAAAATGAAGAAAAGGAAAAGAGATCATCAAATCTGATCTTTCTCACTGAGAAAATGTTTGATTTACTGCATATGTATCCCACACAAAATCTGAATTTTTTATGATGTGCTTGGCGTGTAAGAGAGAAAAAAGTTACTTTCTATTAATTGGAAGAAATGGAGAAGTGTTGGGCCCTCCAGATATGGAATGTTGCATGTACTGTCAGATGAGGTCACTGTACTATGAGTTTGACTTGTTTTTCATCATCACAAGAGAACTCTCAGGATGTTAATCTGTAAATATTTATACTGTAAAATAACATCCATCTATTGGAGTTTTAAAGAGTTAAAATTTAAATTAGAAGAGATATCCAAAGGTCTCAACAAAAATAGATACTAAAGAATGTGGATTATTCAGCAGAGCATCATTTGATAGACTTTACGTTGATCCACATGGCATCCAGCAAGCAGTATCAAGTGGAAGAATTACCAGTAAAGAAACATACAATGGAGTATACTGTGGACCATACTACAAATTATCTTTCAGCAGAACTTAATAGGTCAGTAGGAAGTAGGTTTAGTAACAACATTTGGTAAAACTAGATGAAGTCATTAACTATCTTGAAGAATTAGAGGTATAAGCAGCTTCTCAACTCATGTGCCTTGGCTAAAGGTTTCCCCAATATGTCTGGCGTTCTTTGTTTACCATAAATACGTAACTTACTTAAGTTTGCTGCAATTTAATATATACCTTTCCACACGTGTAGACTGGTCACAAATTCTCCACTTGTTCATTTTGTGTGTGTTAATCTCAGATTTTTAAATGTTTTCATGTTGAACCAAGTGGGTCCTCTGAATTAATATTTAAGGTGAGAACTCATAGACTATGGTTTTAGGAAATGCAGGCCCACAAAATACCTATAGTATCTATTTCGTGGAAGCAACCACCCTCCAAGTTGAGGGAAGTCCCTGAGTAATATACCTAGAATGTAGAATCTCTTCCATTATTCCTCTGAACATTTATCTTATTTTTTTTTAATTTATAAAGTGTTCTTAACTTCATTTATTTATTTTTAATATACAAATTTATTTAACTTTTTACATTCATTTTCACAAAAATTTTGGGTTCCAAATTTATTCCCCATTTGTCCCCTCCCCTTAACACAATACACCAAGCATTCTAATTTTCCCTATCACCAATCTGCCCTCTCTTCTATCATCTCTCCCTTCCCTTGTCCTCATCTTCCCCTTTCTCCTATAGGGTCAGATAACTTCTTATTCCCCATTAACTGCATTTCTTATTTTCTAGTAGCACGAACAATATTCAACATTTGTTCCGAAAACTTTGAGTTCTAACTCTTCCCCATTCCTCCCTCTCTGCCCATTCCCTTTGGGAAGGCATGCAATTCAATATAGGCCATATCTGTGTAGTTTTGCAAAGGACTTCCATAATAGTCATGTTGTGTAAGACTAACTATATTTCCCTCCATCCTATCCTGCCCTCCATTGCTTCTATTCTATCTTTTGATGCTGTCCCTCCCCGAGGGTTAACTTCAAATTGCTGCCTCCTCCCATTGCCCTCCCTTCCACCTCACCCTGCTTATCCACTTCTCCCCCACTTTCCTGTATTGTAAGATAGGTTTTCGTAACAAAATGAGTGTGCATATAATTCACCGAATGTGATGAGAGTAAACTTCATAATTTTCTCTCACCTCTTCTGTTTTTCCCTCTACTAAAAACTCTCCTGCATGCCTCTTCTATGAGAGATAATTTGCCCCATTCCATTTCTTCCTCTGGCCTCCTAATACATTTCTCTCTCCCTGCTTCATTTTTTAAGATATGACCCCATCCTATTGAATTCACTCTGTGCTCTCTGTCCCTCCGTGTGCGTGCATATGTACGTGTGTGTGCGCGCACGTGTGTGTACGTGCATGGGTGTGTGTGTGAATGTGTATGTGTGTGTAATCCCACCAACTACCCAGATACTGAAAAGTTTCAAGAGTTACAAATATTATCTTTCCCTGAAGGAATGTAAACAGTCCAACTTTGGTAAGTTCCTCATGACTTCTTTTTCCTGTTTACTTTTTCATGCTTCTTCTCATTCTTGTGTTTGGAAGTCAAATTTTCTTTTCAACTCTGGTCTTTCCATCAAGAATGCTTGAAAGTCCTCTATTTCATTGAAAGACCATGTTTTCCCCAGAAGTATTATACTGAGTTTTGCTGGGTAGGTGATTCTTGGTTTGAGTCCTAGTTCCTTTGACTTCTGGAATATCCTATTCCATGCCCTTCGATCCCTTAATGTAGAAGCTGCTAAATCTTCAGTCATCCTGATTGTATTTCCATAATATTGGAATTGTTTCTTTCTAGCTGCTTGAAATATTTTTTTCTTGACCTGGGAATCTGGAATTTGGCCACAATGTTCCTAGGAGTGTCTCTTTTTGGATCTCTTTCAGGCAGTGATTGATAGATTCCTTTAATACTTACTTTGCCCTCTGGTTCTAGAAGATCAGGGCAGTTTTCCTTGATAATTTCATGAAAGATGATGTCTAGACTCTTTTTTTGATCATGGCTTTCATGTAGTCCCATAATTTTTAAATTATCTCTCCTGCATCTATTTTCCACGTTAGTTGTTTTTCCACTGAGATATTTCACATTCTCTTCCATTTTTTCATTCTTTTGGTATTGCTTTGTGATTTCTTGGTTTCTCAGAAAGTCATTAGCCTCCATCTGTTCCATTCTAATTTTGAGAGAACTATTTTCTTCAGTGACCTTTTGAACCTCTTTTTCCATTTGACTGATTCTGCTTTTGAAAGCATTCTTCTCCTCGTTGGCTTTTTCAACCTCATTTTCCAATTGGCTGAGCCGATTTTTCAAGGTGTTATATTCTTCAGCATTTTTTCGGGTCTCCTTTACCAAGGTATTGAACCGTTTTTCATGCTTTACTTGCATCTGTCTCATTCTCTTGCCAGTTTTTCCTCAATCTGTCTAACTTGATTTTCAAAATCCTTTTTGAGTTCGTCCATGGCCTGAGCCCACCGGATATTCATTTTGGATGTCTGGGATACAGAGGCCCCAAACTCCACATATTTCCCTGATGGTAAGAATTGTTCCTTGTCATCGGAAAAGAAAAGTGGTAACATCTGTTCCCCACGAAAGTAGCTTTCTATGGTTTTATTTTTCTTCCCTATTCTGGGCGTTTTTCCAGCCAGTTACTTGACTTCTGAGATTTCTCTCCACCCCTGCCTAGATCAGCCCAGCTAGTGCCTGGGGTCTGAGATTCAAATGCTGCTCCCCAGCCTCAGGGCTTTCGGCGTTGGGTGTGGCTGCTCTTCAATGTGAGCTTATATTCTGGTGCTAGGGTGGGGGCAATGCTGCCTCCCAGGTTTAGTTACCTCAGGGGGTTTATGCTTAAATCTTCAGGAATGGAGCGGAGCTCCCATCTGCTCCAGTAGTCCCAGGCCACTGCTGCCTCTGCCGCTGCCTCCACCGCTGCCTCCCAAGGAGGCCCGAGCCATGGAGACACCCTGCTCCCCTCTAGGCCCACCCAGAAGTCTCTCTCACTGACCTGTAGCACCTGTGTGTGGAGGGACCTTCGTGGCCGCGGGAGATTCTGTCACTGAAGCCTGCTCAGATCTGCTCCTCTCCAGAGCCCGTGGCCAGGGCAGCGCAGTGGTGGGCTCTGCTGTGCGGTGCATGACAGACCCCTGGGGAGGGCTTTCCAGGGCTCGTTGGAACGGAAATCCCCTCACCTCCGTTGCTGTGTGGCTTGTGTTGCTTCAGAATTTGTGAGGAGTTCTTTTTACAGGAAATTTATGGGCTGTGGGTTCTGGAGCTAGCATATATGAGTCCTTCCACTCCGCCATCTTGGCCCCTCCCCACTCTAATTTTTTAAATTTATTTATTTAACTTTTTACATTCATTTTCACAAAAATTTTGGGTTCCAAATTTTCCCTCCGTTTATCCCCTCCTCCCACCCCAATACACCAAGCATTCTAATTTCTCCTATCACCAATCTGCCCTCTCTTCTATCATCCCTCCTTTCTCTTGTCCCCATCTTCTCTTTTGTCCTATAGGGCCAGATGACTTTCTATTTCCCATTAACTGCATTTCTTATTTCCTAGCAGCAAGAACAATACTAAACAGTTGTTCCTAAAACTTTGAGTTCCAAATTTTCCCAGTCCTTCCCTCTCCAACCATTCCCTTTGGGAAGGCGAGCAATTCAATACAGGTCATATCTGTGTAATTTTGCAAATGACTTCCATAATAGTCATGTTGTGTGAGACTAACTATATTTCCTTCCATCCTATTCTGCTCCGCATTGTTTCTATTCTGTCTTTTGATCCTGTCCCTCCCCAAGAGTCCCAGAAGAGCAACTTAAAATTGCTCCCTCCTCCCATTGCCCTCCCTTCCATCATCCCCCCACCTTGCTTATCTCCTTCTCCCCCACTTTCCTGTATTGTAAGATAGGGTTTCATACCAAAATGAGTGTGCATTTTACTCCTTCCTTTAGTCGAATGTGATGAGGGTAAACTTCATGTTTTTTTCTCAGCTCTCCTCTTTTTCCCTCCACTAAAAAGTCTCCTGGTTGTCTCTTGAATGAGAGATAATTTATCCCATTCCATTTCACCCTCTCTCCTCCCACTATATTTCTCCCTCAATGTTGACCCTAGTTTCTTTTAAGATATGATCCCATCCTATTCAATTCGCTCTGTGGTCTCTGTCTCTGTATATGTGCATGTGCACATGTGTACATGTGTGTTTGCATGTGTGTGTGGGGGGGGAGGTGTGTGTGGGTGTGTGTGTGGTCCCACCAACTACTCAGATACTGAAAAGTTTTAAGAGTTACAAATATTGTTTTTACATGTAGGAATGTAATCAGTTCACCTTTGGTAAGTCCTTTATGACTTCTCTTTGGTGTTTGCTTTTTCATGCTTCTTCTCATTCTTATGTTTGAAAGTCAAATTTTCTTTTCAGCTCTGGTCTTTTTATCAAGAATGCTTGAAAGTCCTCTATTTCATTGAAAGACAATATTTTCCCCTGAAGTATTATACTCAGTTTTGCTGGGTAGGTGATTCTTGGTTTGAGTCCTAGTTGCTTTGACTTCTGGAATAGTCTACTACACGCCCTTTGATTCCTTAACGTAGAAGCTGCTAGATCTTTTGTTATCCTGATTGTATTTCCACAATACTGGATTTGTTTCTTTCTAGCTGCTTGCAGTATTTTCTCCTTGACCTGGAATTTGGCCAGGATGTTCCTAGGAGTGTCTCTTTTTGGATCTCTTACAGGCAGTGTTCGATGGATTCCTTCAATACTAATTTTGCCCTCTGGTTCTAGAATCTCAGGGCAGTTTTACTTGATAATTTCATGAAACATGATGTCTAGGCTCTTTTTTTGATCATGGCTTTCAGGTAGGCCCATAATTTTTAAATTTTCTCTTGTGCATCTATTTTCCAGGTCAGTTGTTTTTCCAATAAGATATTTCACATTCTCTTCCATTTTTTCATTCTTTTGGTTTTGTTTGGTGATTTCTTCTTTTCTCAGAAAGGCATTAACCTCCCTCTGTTCCATTCTAATTTTAATCAACTATTTTCTTCAGTGAGCTTTTGAACCTCTTTTCCATGTGTCTAATTCTGCTTTTTTTTTTTCAAAATCCTTTTTGAGCTCTTCCAGGGCCTGAGCCCACCCGCCACCCCCCTGGGGTGTCTGGGGTACTGAGGCCCCGCCCTCCACGTCTTTCCCTGATGGCAAGGATATGTCCTCATCATCAGATCCGAAGGTCGGGATCATTTGCATTTCTTGGAAAAAACTCTCTATAATCTTATTTTTCTTCCCTTTTCTAGGCATTTTCCCAGCCAGTTACTTGACTTGTGAGATTCCTTTCCACCCCCGCATGGATCCGCCCAGCTAGTGCTTGGCCTCTGAGATTTAAATGGGCTTTCCTCCTGCCGGCTGTCAATCAGTGAGCTTTAGTTCAGGTGCTGGGGTGGGGGCAGCGCCGCCTCCCAGACTCTGATCCCTCAGGGGCTTTATGCAGAGACTTTCAGGAATGGAGAAGATGGGGGTGGGGTGGGGGGCCCGCCTCCCAATCTCAGTTCCCTTGGGGGCTTTCAGAAGAAGCCTTCAGTAATAGAGTGGGGTGGGGGCAGGGCCGTCTCCCAGGCTCAGCTCCATCAGGTTTTATGTGGGAATCTTCCGTAATGAAGATCCTGCCTGCTGTTGAGGGATTCCTGAGTCCTGCGCCGCTGCCGCCTCAGCCCCCGCCCACACCTCTGCCTCTGCAGCTTCCTGCCCCCGTCTCTGCTGCTGCTGCTTCCTCCCAAGGGGGCCCGAGTCACGGAGACGCCCTGCTTCCCCTCTCCTCCAGCCCGGCCTTCTTTCTCACTGACTTGTAGCTTCTGTGGGCGGAGGGACTTTCCCGGCTGCCGGAGCTTCTGTCTCTGAAGCCTGCTCGGATCAGTTTCTCTGGGGCCGCGGCCAGGGCAGCGCTGGGGGTGGGGTCCACTTTCCGGAGCACACTGGACCCTGGGGACGGGTCTCCAGGGCTCCCTGGAATGGAAATCTCTTCCACTCTGCTTCTGCACACCTTGTATTGACCCAGAAGTTATGGGGCACTCTTTTTACATTAATTCTATGGGCTTTTGGTTTCGGAGCTCGTAAACGTGCGTCCTTCTACTCTGCCATCTTGGCTCCGCCCCCTAATTCTGCTTTTGAAAGCATTCTTCCCCTCGTTGGCTTTTTGAACCTCCTTTGCCAATTGAGTGAGCCTATTTTTCAAGGTGTTATTTTCTTCAGTATTTTTTGTGTCTCCTTTAGCTAGGTATTGACCCATTTTTCATGATTTTCTTGCATCTCTCTCATTTTTCTTCCCAGTTTTTTCTCCACCTCTCTAACTTGATTTTCAAAATCCTTTCTGAGCTCTTCCATGGCCTGAGCCCTTTGGATATCTATTTTGGGTGTTTGGGGTACAGAGGCCTTGACTTCTATGTCTTTCCCTGATGTGTAAACATTGTTCGTCTTGTTCAGAAATGAAAGACGGAAACATCATCTGTTCCCCAAGTGAGTAACTTTCTATGGTCTAATTTTTTTCCCCCTTTTCTTGGCATTTTCCCAGCCAATTACCTGACTTCTTAGATTCCTATCCACCTCCGCCTCATTAGTGCTTGTGGTCCGAGATTCAAATTCTACTTCCCAGCCTCAGGGCTTTCAGTGGGGGGCAGGGCTGCTATTCAGTGTTTGAGATTAAATTCAGGTGTTGAGGTGGGGACAGGGCCACTTCACAGTGCTCAGTTTCCTCATCCCTATTTATCTTATTTCAAAGTTCAACTCGAAGGCCACTTGTTACCTTCCCCGACCTCACACTCCCTGATTTTTGTACTCTCCCTCCACAAATTACCTTGCAATTACTTATTTTCAGACATGATTTTTATGGTCTCTTCATGCTTATAACGTTTCTTGAAGATAGGAATCATTTGTTTTCTTCTTTGTTTACCCAGTGTCTTGCTCAGTGCTTCTTACAAAGCAGGTACTTAATACTTAGTGAGTTGAATTCTGAGGAAGAACAAGTTCTAAACTTGAACCTGTTTCCTACAATGTATAACCTGCCCACTTGATTTCTTGAGCAGTTTTTAGAGCAGCTTAGGAAACTGTATTCATCCATAGCCACCACAGTTCCAACTAACAGGTAGCTCATCTTTCCTTTAATTGTTTATGATGCTTATTCAACCAGATAATTAGAGGATGGTTGAAAAAAGTAGTCTTTCTCCTTATTATTCTACTAGGTATATTTTAATTTTGCAACAAAGACATAAGCAAAGGATTAGAAGATTCTGATTGAAACCTATAGTTACCATGCAATTTGTCATCATACATAATATAAATAATGTTGCTTTAAAGAATCCTATCTTGACTGAATATTTATTGACAAGTAACTTATGAAGTAACTTGGATCCTCTGTTTCCTCATTTCTAAGATGGAAATAAAATAGCAATATTTAACACTTATTTAGTATTTTCTTTACAAAGCACTTTAGATATGTTATGTCATTTAATTACCTCATGAATCCTTTAATACAGGTATTATTATTTGCTCCATTTTAATCAGGAATAAACTGGAACTGAGAGAGGTTGTTTACTAATGTTTGAGTAAGGATTTATATTCAAATTATCATGACTCCAAGTCCAATACACTACCTATGTTGTCACTTAGCTGTTGTTCATTATAGGTTGCATTTAATATTGTACTTTAAGGTTTTTTTTAATCGTAGTACACATTTTCTCATTTGATAATATCTTGTGACTGCCTCACAAGGTAGACTAAAGGAAAGCAATTTTATAATTTGCAAAGCACTAGATAACATGAACTACATACTCATCATTATTCAATAGCAGCTTTTAATCTGTATTCAAAAAGAAAGACATAAATTAGATTTGTTAAACCTTTGAAAATGAATAACATGGTATATTCCTAGCAGAGGGGTGAAAAGGACAATTAAAAGCATAATGATCTCTTTCATCCATCCCTTATCTATTTCTTTGAGGAGGAAAGAAGAAGATGTAATAGAAGGGCAGAAGGGAGTACAAGAAAAAATGGAAATAGAAGAGAAAATCAAGGGAAAAAAGGGAAGTATGGGCGAAGATGGATTATTTTTGCTCTAACCCTAAAGGTAGATGTTCCACTTCATGGGAGTAGGGTTGAAGAGATGAGAGTGGAACTAAAGCAACCCCTCCTCCAAAAAGCCACAATTAATGCTTTGTCCTCAATTGCTCAATAGCAGAATTGTTTTTTCTTGATTCTATATCAAAGCATAGAAATTCATATTTTTTTTCTTGCTCAGGGGATTTAACAGATGTAAATACAATTCTGATTTTACATGTGACTAGAGTGAAGATCACCTACAATCCTTGTAAAATTAGAAATGCCCTTAAGATGAGGAAGGAAAAAGTTCCGAAGTATTTAACAAAACTGTCTCCTTGCTTAACCAAAGTGAATTAGTCTTAAGAGAGTTTTCATACATCAAATTGAAAATAACCCGTTGTCCTGGTCATTGATTTTTCTTTTGTATTTTCTCTGAAATAAGATAGGAGAAAGACGTCTTGAATTTTTACAACACATTAGAAACATTTTTATAGGGATGAGTGTCAAGTCTTGCAACTGAGTTTGAAGAAAGAAAGGCAAACTCAAGTATAAGATGCAGGTTGCTAACCTACAGTCATTCATCTCGAAACTTCAGGAGGTGAAAGGAAGGGTTAAGGTATTATAGACTAACTGTGAGACAATAATGTGTTCTGGCTGACACACACATTTATTTATTTCATTAAAAAAAATTTAGTACATAGAATTCACTTCCACAATATTTTGAGTTCCAAAATTTCTTCCCATCTTTCCACTTCCCTGCAACTCAAAATGGCATGCATTTTTATTATTGTTCCACCCCATCTATCCTACCCTCCCCCTTCATTTATCTCTTACCCCTCCATTTTCTTACAAAGCATGAGAGATTGCTATATGCCATTGTCATTATGTCTTCTTTGGTAGTGGCACGTAAAAAGGATTTATACCATTCATCTTTAAAATTTGAGTTCCAATTCTCTCCCTTCCTTCCTCCACACTCTACTGCATTTAGGAGGCAAGTAAACCAATATAGGTAATGTATGGAGAGTCATGCAAAATACTTTCATGACAGTCATGTTTTGAAAGATTACTGTATTTCCCTCCAACCTATTCTGCTTCACCTTATTCTATTCTCTCCTTTGACCTGATCCTTTCACAAAAGGGTGTGATTCTGATTATGTCATCTTACCATGTGCCCTGCATTCTATCATCTTTCACCTCCCCTCCCCTCCCCTCCACGTACCTGTAGGACAAAGATACATTTTCATGCTTAATTGAATGGGCATGTTATTCCCTCCTTAAACCTAATCCAATGAGCTTAAGATTGTCTCATTCCCTCTCACATACCCCATTTTCCCCTCCACAGTAAAAGCTTTTTCTTCCTTATTTTCTGTGATATAATTTACCCAGGTATACTTCTTCCTTTCTCCTTCTTCAAACATATTCCTCTCTCATTGCTTAATTTTATTCTTTGGATATCATCCTTTCATATACAATTCACCATGTGCTGCCTACTCTCTGTGTCTCTAGAATAGGATATTCCAGAAGTTAAAGGAACTAGGACTCAAACCAAGAATCACTTACCCAGCAAAACTGAGTATAATACTTCAGGGGAAAATATTGTCTTTCAATGAAATAGAGGACTTTCAAGCATTCTTGATGAAAAGACCAGAGCTGAAAAGAGAATTTGACTTTCAAACACAAGAATGAGTAGAAGCATGAAAAAGTAAACAGCACAGAGAAGTCATAAGGGACTTAACAAAAGTGAACGGTTTACATTCCTTCATGGAAAGACAATATTTGTAACTCTTAAAACTTTTCAGTATCTGGGTAGTTGGTGGGACCACACACACACATACACACACACACACACATACAAGTGTGCACGCACACACACACACATGCATGCACATGCAGAGACAGAGAGCACAGAGTGAATTGAATAGGATGGGGCCATATCTTAAAAGAAATTAAGGTAAATGGTGAGACAGAAATGTAGTGGGAGGAAACAGGGGGAAATGGAATGGGCTAAATTATATCTCATTCAAGAGGCAAGCAGGAGACTTTTTAGTGGAGGGAAAAAAGACTAGAGCTGAGGAAAAAAAAAAGAAGTTTACCCTCATCACATTCGACTAAAGGAAGGAATAAAATTCACACTCATTTTGGTATGAAAACATATCTTACAATACAGGAAAGTGGGGGCGAAGGAGATAAGCAATTTGCGGGGGATGATGGAAGGGAGAGCAATGGGAGGAGGGAGCAATTTGAAGTCAACACTCGGGGAGGGACAGGATCAAAAGACAGAATAGAAACAATGGGGGGCAGGATAAGATGGAGGGAAATACAGTTATTCTTACACAACACGACTATTACGGAAATCATTTGCAAAACTACACAGATGGGGCCTATTTTGAATTTCCTGCCTTCCCAACGGGAATGTGAATGATGGGGAGAAGTTGGAATTCAAAGTTTTAGAAACAACTGTCGAGTATTGTTCTTTTTACTAGGCAATAAGAAATACAGGTAATGGGGAATAGAATGTTTTCTGACCCTACAGGACAAAAGAGAAGATGGAGACAATGGAAGGGAGGGATGATAGAAGAGAGGGCAGATTGGTGATAGGGGAAATTAGAATGCTGGGTGTATTGGGGTGGGAGGAAGTTACAAATCGGGAGAAAATTTGGAGGTCAAAATTTTGTGAAAATGAATGCAAAAAGTTAAATAAATAAATTTGTTTAAAAAAACATTTATGGATTAGGGAGAAGGGAAGAATTTTTGACTAAAGAAGAGATAGAAAGCCTTATGAAGTGTGAAATGGATAGTTTTGATTACATTAAACTGAAAAGTTTTTGAACAACCAAACTCAATGCATCCAAGATTAGGGGGGAAGCAGAAAACTGGGAAAGAATTTTGGCATTTACTGTCTGTGATAAAGGCCTCATTTCTACAATATATAGAGAACTGAGTCAAATGTACAAGAATGCATGTCATTCCTCACTTGACAAGTCATCAAAGTGTAAGAACAGGAAGTTTTCAGAGGAAGAGATTAAAGCTCTCTGTAGTCATATGAAAAAGTGTCCCAAATCATTCTTGATTAGAGAGATCCAAATCAAACAACTCTGAGATACCACATCACACCTAACAGATTGACTAACATGATATACCAGGAGGATGATAAATGCTGGAGAGCACATGGGAGAGTTGGAACACTAATTCATTGTTGGCAGAGCTGTGAGCTGATCCAAACATTCTGGAGAGCAATTTGGAACTATGTCCAAAGGGCTATAAAAAATGTACCTACCCTTTGATCCAGAAATACCACTTCTCGGACAGTATCCCAAAGAGATCATAAAAATGGGAAATGGTCCTACATGGACAAAAATTATTTATGGCAGCTCTTCTTGTGGTCTCCAAAAACTGGAAGTCAAGTGGAAGTCCATCAGTTGGGAAATAGATGGATAAATTGTGGTATATGAATATCATGGAATACTATTGTTCTATAAGAAATGATGACTAGGAAGACTTCAGAGCAGCCTAGAAAGAATTATATGAACCGATGCTAAGTGAAAGGAGCAGAACCAGGAGAACTTTATACACAGCAACAACCATAGTGTGCGAAGAATTTTTCTGGTAGTCTTAGTATTTCATTGCAATGCAAGGACTTAAAATAATACCCAATGGCTTCTTAAGGCAAAATGCTTCTCACATCCAGGGAAAGAACTATGGAAATCGATTTCAGAATGAAGCAGATCATTTTCTTTTTTATTTTGTTTTGGTTTGTTTTATGATTTTCGCCATTCATTTTAATTCTTCTATGAATGACTAAGGGGAAAATGTATTTAATAGGAATGTGTGTGTAGAACGTATATAAAACTGTATGCTGTCTCAGGGAGGAAGTGAGGAGGTAGGGCAGAAAGTGGGGAGGGAGGAGAAAAATCTAAGATATATAGAAGTGAATGTAGAACACTGAAAACAAATAAAATATTAAAAGAAAATGCTTGAAAATCCTCTATATAATTGAACATCCATTTTTTCCCCTCAAGTATTATATGCAGTTTTACTGGACAGGTGATTCTTGGGTTTAATCCTAGTTCCAGTGATCTCTGGAATATCATATTCTAAGCCCTCTGATCCCTTATCGTAGAAGGGTTAGATCTGATTGTGTTTCCACAGGACTCCAATTGTTTCTGGCTGCTTGCAATAATTTCCTCCATAACCAGGGAACTCTGAAATTTGGCTACTATATTTCTAGGAGTTTAATTTTGCGATCTTTTTCAGGAGATAATTGATGATTTTATTTAATATATATGTTGCTTTTTTGTTCTAGAATATCTGGGCAGTTTTCCTTGACAATTTCTTCAAAGATGATGACTAGACTTTTTTTTTTTTAAATCATGGCTTTTAGGTGGTCCAGTAATTTTTAAATTTTCTCTCTTCTGGATCTACTTTCCGGATCAGTCGTTTTTTTTTTTTTTTTCCCATGAGTTACTTCACTTTGTTTTCTGTTTTCTTCATTCTTTTCTGTTCTGTTTTGTAATTTATTCATTTATTATAATGCCATTATGTTTCATTTGCTCCAACCTAATTTTTAAGAAATCATTTCCTTTTTTATAATTAATTTAGTTTTCAATTTTCAAAAATCACTTCCATAAGTTTATATTATAAATCAGCATTGTTCTTGGCTTATATAGCTCTTCATTTGGTTAGTTGGTTTATTCTTTACTGGCTAATTAGTTTCTGATAACTTTAGGCCTCGTCATGGAAAGTTAATTAAAACGTTTTTTTTCCATTTTACAGTTATTATTAAGGTTAACTTTTCTTTTTCTTTTTTCCCCTCATTTTAAATGTTGACTATTCACTTAAGTAGCTCAAGTTGAAATTAAAACCTTTTATTTTTATCCTTTCTTCTAAATTATTGTTGATTTGAAGCTTCTATGGGATCTATATTTTTCTGCACATATGCTGATTGCTTGATAAATAAAACAACAGATATCAAATGTATTCAATTATCAAATGATTATTAACATTGAACAAGTACAAAACTGGAAGAAAAATTGGAACGGGTATTTTTAAATGCCATCTAGTAAGTCTTGTTCAGTGTAGAAATGGAAAAGGTATGCCAAGCCTTGGACAGGGATAACTTGACATGATGATATTATTCAGGTGGTAATATTTGTGTATTATTTTGGGATTGTGTCAGCCAGTCCCAGAATAATATAAGGTATCCTCAGTGAGATACACATTATTCAAAAGAGATGAAACTAATAATCCACATAGGAAAATGAAATTACAATACTTAATGTCCAAACTGGTGGTTGGATAACCAATGGACTTAGTTAATAAATCAAACTATGTATTTTGTACAGACCTTGGAAATGGATATTAAATTAGATATAGAACTGAAAAGAAGGATAAGAGTGATCGGGATTGTATTTAAGAAATTGTACAATTATTTAATGTTGCCTTCTTGCTTCCTATTTCTAAAACTCTTCTTTATAAAACACATTCTCATAGTAATGTTCTATGTTTATAAATCTTGATATAGTATAATCTCCAAAGAATAAAACTTTGAGTTTACTCATAGGATAATTAGGATATGTATGGTGAGCCCATAAAAAGCTACAATATACTTTAAATAAAACTATGGAAATGAAATGACATGAGGAGGGATATCAATAAAAAACAACATATGGGATGATGAGGTACCTTTGTTCATGTGACAGAAAAAAGGATAGCAGAGAGAAAGTTTTGTGCTTCATTTATATTTTCAAAATGCAGAAAGATCCAAAGAAAGATCTCTAGGACATTTGGTAGATACTTTGTTGAGGATCTACGGATAGATATGGACAAGAACCATGCAGGCTAATAAGCCATAAATGAGTTGACCCCTTCATGGATAAAGTAGATATCTGTATAACTGAGATTACAAATCCATTTAAGTTTAAGTACATGCAGTGCCTCCTCTCAGAGACTCCATCCTCTAACTCACTCTCATAGTTTAAATACCCAAGGTATTTAATCCTTAAGTTCAAAGTGGTTACAAACTTCTGAAGCTAAAGATCTCAAATGGTAAATTTACTTTGCTTCTAATTAGAGAGCAAAATGGAAATGAAATTGGCCAAAGAATTTGTTGAAATGGAGTAAAAAGTTTCTTGAAATGTGAGAACTGTACACAAAAAATCACCCCCCCTTTGCACTCTTTAATGGATACATACAATGTTATTGGGAAATTGGACATATATGGAGCAAATATATAGGAAATGTGTGGCTAAAACATTGTGAAGAGCGGGACATTATACTTTCGATGGTACAAGGATGCAGAAGAACTGATATCTCCTTCAATTTCCACCAATTTTAGTCTTGCAGGTACTACCACACTCAGGTTCACCACACTGTGCTGGATGTTGTTTCAGTGGATGCCACTAGATGCAACCACTACTTCCAGACTTAAAGCTTCACTGACTTCCTAGCCTAGGGTTTGGCTTTTCCCTTTTAGGAAGAACTAAAGACTTGCCACTGGATCAGCAGTAGAATGGTGTACAAAGTATTTTATTTCCTGAGTACTTTTATACTTCCAAGTGCCTTAATCTCTACTATTCTTGCTGACAACTCAAATCTCCAGATGAACATTCCATTACATACTTCTAGGCACTTTTTGTTTGAAGAAGTCATTACCAAAGGTACAGAGAAAAGAAATTTCCTTCCCTTGGGCCTTGGTGCACTATTCAATATGTACAAGGGAAATGGTATAAAACTTTCCAGAGCTGATTTCTTCTTCTAAATTTGACTATACTATCAACTATTTCAGAATGAAGGCTCTCTCTATCTATTTTTGGTCATAAGGTATATGTGTGGTATGTTTAACCAATTCTGAATTGCCTTCATATGACATTTAACACCTTATATCAAGATGTATACATGAGAGCCAGTATCTGAAAGGAATGCCCACAAATCACATTGCTATTACCTGACATGTATATCCCATAATTTCATCAAGTGAACCAAGAAATTCAATTGAGCAAGGATTACTTCATCTAGGTCAACATTATAAATTAAGTTAGAATATGTGTGTGTATGTTCGTTCTTCATTGCCAAAGAAGACCATACCATCAGAGAAATAGTGGCATGACTTGCACTTGATTTTTGTTTTGAGTGAGTGAGGGCTGTGCAAGTCACCAGCCTCACTTCTGATTCATCTGAATCCAGTGACCAGATATACATCAGAATGACTGGAGATGAGTCAGGATGAGACAATTGGGGTTGTGACTTGCCCAAGGTCACATAGCTAGTGAGTGTCAAATGTCTGAGGTGAGATTTGAATTCAGGACCTCCTGACCCCAGCACTGGTCCTCTATCCACTGCACCACCTAGCTATCTCAAGTTAGAATATACAGCAAAATTGAAGAATAGTCACAGATTCATTTGGATGAAGAATATATGGGAGTTGATGGAAGGGATGCTATTATATACAAAATAAAAATCAATTAGTCATATTAAATAATTGATCATTTCATATTTTGGTTCTCACAATAAGTGAAAAGATTACCACAACAATAATTTTAGTTTAAGTTTCCTCATCATCTGTTTCAAAGGGTGAAGGAATTACTTTTAAGGCTTCACAAAACTGCATCCTGCAAACAAAATCAGTGTGTGCTTTAATCCTTGTTGATTTCAAGGCAAAGTTGAGTACAGAGAAAAAAAGTACAAAACAAAGAAAACTGTGTTTTAAAACACGCATGAAAAAGAGACAAAGACTTGCAGGGTAAATAGAAGCTTTGTTCCAATATATGGTGAATGATTTCTTCAAGAACAAATTAGGATAAGCTAGGCATAATTATTAACATGTAATTCTTCAAAGTGACATTTATCACATTCTAATGGAGAGAAAAATATTTGGCTTCTGATATGAAAAGCATTTTTTCTATTGACCACAGTGACACAACTAAAAAATTCTAGAAACTAACGGTCAGTGAAAATCTGACCTCCCTGATAAAGTGAGTACTGTGTTGGCAAAGGTTACACAACTTTAGAATGGAAACATAAAATATGCACATAAACACATACTATCATCTGTCCCCAGCCTAGGAGAACACAGTGTTCAAAGGAGCAAGGAATTTTCACACTTAACCTAAGCAAAAACATGCTGCCCTCCAACATCTAACCAGATGACTAATTTCCATGAATATTAAAGGTGTTACATTGAGAAAGTGGTTTTAACCCCAAGCCAACCCATGAGACAACAACTTTCTCCCTTTGGGTTCCACAGTAGGTGCCTGCAGCTGCCTCCAGGACAGTTTAGGGGGACTGGAGAGGTTCAAGAATATTCATGCCTAGTTGCTGAGAAAACAAGAAAGCACATTTGAAGAAATGAGTCACAGGCATATTTCTCATACATTATCATGGTAAGGTAAGGTAAAAATGGACAAATGATTTAGACATAAAGCAAATTAGTGGAACATTGAGAAATGTAGTTGTCAGATCTTGGGACAAAGGAAGAATTTATGACCCAAGAAGGGAAAGGGAGGATCACAGTAAGTAAAAAACAAAAATAACTGTGCTGATTGCATAAAATTAAAAAGTCCTAGAACAAAAAAATAATAATGCATGTAAAACTAGAAGGAAAATAGGAAACTGGGGAAATTGATATCAAATTTGTCTGAAAAGTTTTCATTGCTCAAATATATGTGGAACTAGGCTTAATTTGTATTAAAAATAGTAAAAATTTTCCTGTTTTCAAATGGTCAAAATATATGAATGACCAGTTTTCAGTATGGTTACATGAAAAAATGTTCTAAACCACTATTAATTAGAGAAATGCAAATTAAGACAACTGTGAGATACCATCTCACACCTGTCAGACTGACTAACACAAATACTGATGCTAAGTGGAGTGAACAGAACCAGAAGACCATTTAACATAATAACAACAATATTGTAAAGTCGAACAACTGTGAATGACAACACAATGATCCAAGACAATTCCAAAGGACCCAAGATGAAAAATGCTATACACCTTTAGCAAGAGAATGGAAAAAAAAAGACATCAAATACAAATTGAAGCATATTAAATTTTTTATTTAATTTAGTTTTGTTTTTGTCTGTGTTTCCTTTTGCTCTGTGGCTAATATGGAAATATATTTTGCATGACTTCACATGTGCAATCAATATCAAATCGTTTGCCTTCTCAAGGAATGGGCAAGGATGGGAGGAAAAGAGAGAATTTTGAACTCAAGATTTAAAAAAAAATGATGGTTAATATTTTTACATATAGTTGGGAAATATTTAATGAAATAAATAAAAACAAAGCAATGATCGCAGTGCTAAGTATAACTCAAAGCTAGACACTCTACTGAGTTTTAAGTGATCTGTACCTCCCAGAACCTGAGAATCTCCATTGATACTTCAATGTTGTCCCATCTCCCTCCCCTTCATTCTGTCTTATTCATATAGTACCTCAAAAGATCCAGTTGATTTCTTTCCTTGAAGGCTCCTGGTTGTATCAAAACTTTCATTAACATTTAAAATAGAAACATTACTAAAACTTTGAACACTACAGTAATTTTCAGTCTTCTCTAGCCTAGGTAGACTTTTGGGAGCTCAACAATAAGTTAGGGATTCAATGGCTTTTCCAGTGCCAGCTCACATAAGGTGTCTTCTAAGATGAAGCCATCCCAGAGAAGAATATTGACCAAGAGTTTAACAATAACTTGCCATAGCAAGACTTGGAATGAGGCAAGACTTTTTCCTCCACAACAGTTTATGTATAGAAGGGTTAACTTCGATTTGGGAAAAGAAGATAATTTTCATGTAAATTAGTACTGTCAAACTGAAGTAAAAATATGCGCCACTAAGTCTCATATAAGTATCTTTTTTGTCTCCATTTTGACTTAGAAAAATACATATTGACATCATCTATGCTCTATTGCATTTTTATTTATTTTATTAATTATTTCCTAATTGCCTTTTGATGTGGTTGAAGGGAAGTATTGCCAGTCACAGAAGTCCAGTGTATTTGAAGCCTCTGAAGTAGATAAATCTTGAGCTGAATCTTGAAAAATGGCAAGAATTGTACCAATTGAGGTGAGAAGAGATTGTATTTCAGACATAAATAAGTTAATTGACCTGCTTTATAAAGGCCTGAAGGCAGGAGATGGATGTCATACTTAGGTAATTAAAAGCAATTTGACTATAACAATCTGACTACAAGAAAAAGAAGTGTGAAGAGTAGTGACATTACATGCCATAAGTTTGGAAAGGTAAACTGGAATCAGATTATGAAGGTCTTTAAATACCAACAGAGAAGTGGGCAATTTATCAAACAGATATCACCACAGTACGTTTCTGAGTATGAAAAAGAAATTTTAAGTCCTGGGCTTTTGGAACATCAATCTGGTATGTGTGAAGATGAATGAGAGAAGTGAGAGTTCAAATGAGTGGAGACCAATAAGGAGCCTATTGTCATGCTTCAAATGAAAAGTGGTAAGGGTCTTAACTAGGGTCTGAATTCATGAGAATGGAGAATACAGACAAAGATGAGAAAAGCAATGGAGGGAGGATTAGAAAAGATGGGACAATTGATAAGATGAAGTATGATAAAGGAGATTGAAGAATCAAGACTCACTTTAAGGTTATGAATTTGTATAACTGGAATCATGTAGATATCCTTGACAGAAAAAAGGTAAAGAAGTAGGGAAGGCTATAGGAAAAAATCAAAATGAGTTCTGTTTTGCCATGCTTAGCTTAAAATGCTTTCCAAGTTGGAAATATCCAAGAGCTAGTCAGTTGATTCAGTGCTCAAGTACAGTAGAAAGATCAGGACTAAGTAAATAGATCTGGTGTTCTTCTGTGAAGTGGTAATAGTTTAACCCATGGGAGTTAATGAGATCATAAATAAGAGAAACGAGAGGAAAGGGCACAGAATAGAATTTTGAGGGGTGAGGGGTAGGATATACCTACACAAAAGGGAAGAGGTACAGATGACACAGACAGGAGAAAGAACCAAGTGATTAGCATCACAAAAATTCAGGGAAGATTAAAATGGTAAAATGCATCAAACACTGTGGAGAGGTCAAGAAACGTAAAGACCAAGAAGAGTATATTGGAATTATTGTTGAAGAGATCAATGGTAACCTTGGGAAAAAATTTCAAATGACTGAAGACAGTGAAAAATAGTTTGTGCCGAGTGAGTGAGAGGAGAGGGAAAGGATTTATTAACAGTGGGCAGCATTTTATAGAATTTGGGGTGTACTAAGGAGGAGAGATTTCAAACTGTTCAGAATGTCATAGAGCTTCCTTGAATGAGATTTATAACCAACCAAAACAGCTTAGACTACATATAAAAAAAACCAACCCTAAATAAACAATAACAGCAAGAAACCCCAAGAGAATGAAGAAGTGGTCTTGTTCTGACTGTGATTTGAGATGGATAGTTCATGCAACTGGTCCATTAATATACATGTATATATGTAATAAATAAACATGTGTACATGTACAAACTACATGGGTAAATATGTGTATATACACTAGTGAAGTACAAATACATGCATGTGTGTCCTCTTATACATGAAATAAGTAGATACGTCTTAAAAAACATTCTAATTGTACAGTGATCAGATTTCAACAATATGAGGAAGAGATTAGGTTTTAATTAGGAAATGACTTAATTCTATTGAAAATTCCAAACTTTTACCTGAAGTAAAGAATTCATCTTTTTAATATCAAGATCGTTCACATAAAAGAGAATAATTAAGAGTTATATAATGTCGTAGAAAGCCTTTACCATTCCCTCTTAATTTTATTGCCATCTTTCTGTTGATGTTTCCAATTGACCCTTTACATGGTTTATTTGTACATAGCTGGTTTTTGTGTTTTCTCCATGATGAGACTGTAATCTAATTGAAATCAAGGGTTTTATTTTTCCTTGCTTTGTTTTGTCAGAATTTAGTGTAGTGCTTAGCACATAATAATAATTTCATGTATATTTATTGCCTGAGTGATTGTCTATGAAGATTATAGTTCATTGCCTCAGAGTTAGAGCTAAAAGATATTTTATGTTCTTACAAATAGAAAAACGAGGTGCTTACTAACCATCTTATTTTTTTTTTCTTAATTCCCTTGGGGAGGCAGAGCCAAGTTGGCGATGTGAGAACAACTACTCACCTCAGCACTTAAACAAAGTCCTTCAGATAGCTTTAGGGAGAGAATCTGATGGAACTTTGGAGGTGCAGAATCCAATAGGAGACAGATTGCTGCATATTCATAGCCCAGGACAGACTGGAAAGTCGATATGAAGGATCTGTTCCATGGAGGTGAGCCCAGAGTGTAGCATGCCCATTGCAGCCCAGCGAGAGGGTCCAGGGGAGACCTGAGACAGCAGCAGACTGTGCAGTGGAGTGGCAGCCCAGGGTGAGACACCAGCAGAGCCCAGTGAGTGACAGATACTGAGCCCCAGATATCAGCCACAGCAGCTCCAGAGACTTTCAGCCTGCCAATTGAATGTCTGTAAGTCACCTACTTCAGCTTCCAGAAGCCAGGATGGTAGAGTGATCAGTAAATGCTCTTTCCTCCCCCCATGATGCCCTCAAAAGAACCACAAAATATCCTGGATCAGTGGAAACAGCAGAGGGGACAAATAGTCTCTTAATACCTGAGATTAGGAAAATAACTAAGGGGGATTCCTCCTACTGTGGCAGAGGTGAAACTGAAGGAGAGGGGGCCCCAGGGCAGGGAGAACTCACACTAAGACCCAGGTGTGTCTCAGTGCTAGGAGTGGAGCCCCAGGAGGAGTGGAAACTCGCACTAGGATATAGGCATACCTCAGAACTCCAGAGGAAATGGGAAAACAATAGGGCAGCTGGGATCACCAACACTTGAGCTTGCCTTTGCCTCAGATCAGCTAAGATCTCCCTTGACCAGGCCACCCCTCCCCCATAATTAACAAGATACTTCAGGGCTGATCAGGGAAACACAAAACAAAAACTTAAAATGAAACTAACCCTTAGTTTTTTTCACATAAGTCAGCTCAACACCAAGTTCTGCAGTTTCTAACTGAAAGAACCAGAAGCCACAACACACGATCATCATCATGAGCAAGAGAAAGCAAAAGAAGAGTGAAAAAAAAACATATAATCTTTCTATGGGGACAAAGACCAAAACAAAAATACCAAAGAGGTCAGTAGTGAGACTGTGCTTTCATCTGAAACTTCAGAAGGGATTATGAACTACTTGTATGCACAAAAAGCTCTCCTGGAACAGCTGAAGAAGGAAATAGAAGAGAAACTGGCCAATGATTTTAAAAGCATGAGAAAATAAATCCAGGAAGAGAACATCTCTTTAAAAAGGAAAATGGAACAAATGGAAAAGAAAGTTCAAGAAGTAACTAGAGAAAATAATTCCTGAAAAGGAAAAATTGGACAGATGGAGAAAGAGATGCAAAAGTTAACTGAAGAAAACAATTTGATAAAAATTAGAATTGGTCAAGTAAAAACTAATGACTCTGTGAGGCAGGAAGAATCAGTCAAACAAAATCTAAAGAATGAAAAGGTAGAAGAAAATGTGAAATATCTAATTGGAAAAACAACTGACCTAGAAAATAGATCCAAGAGAAAAAATTTAAAAATTATTGGCCTGTCAGAAAGTCATGAGGAGAATAAGAACCTGGAAAATATCATCCAAAAAATCATCAAGGAAAATTGTCCAGAAGTGCTGAATTCAGAGGATAAAATAGTCATCGAAATAACCCACCATTCTCCTCCTGAAAGGGATCCCAAATTCAGAACCCCAAGATATACTGTTGCCAAATTCCAGAACTATCAAGTGAACGAGAAAATACTACAAGCAGCCAGAAAGAAGCCATTCAAATATCCCAAAAACGGTGGGAAAGAGGATGAAGGGAAATACACAGAGTGTAATCATAACTGTGGATGTCAATGGAATGAACTCTCCCATAAAACTGAGACGGATAGCAGAATGGATTAAAAGTTGTTCACAAGAAGCACATTTGAAATGGAGGGATACACAGAGTGAAGGTAAAAGGTTGGAGGAGAATGTATTGTGCTTCAGTTGATGTAAGAAAAGCAGGGATAACAATCCTAATCTCATGCAAAGCAAATGCAGAAATAGATCTAATCAAAAGAATTAAGGAAAGAAACTATATTGTGCTAAAAGGAACCATAAAGAATGAAGCAATATCATTACTAAACATGTCTGCTCCAAGTGGGGTACAGCATCCAAATTCTTAGAGGAGAGGTTGGGGGAGTTGAAGAAAGAAATAGACACTAAAACTATACTAGAGGGGGACTTCAACCTCCTCCTCTATGAACTTGATAAATCTAACCTCAAAATAAACGAGAAAGTGGTTAAGGAGATAAATAATACTCTGGATAAAGTAGGTGTGACAGATCTCTGAAGAAAACTAAATGAGAATAGAAAGGAATATGCCTTTTTTCTCAGTAGTACTTTGCCCATATACAAAAACTGACCATGTATTAGGACACAAAAATCTCACAATCTAGTGCAGAAACGCAGACATAGTCAATACATCCTTCTCAGATCATAATGCAATAAAAATTATATGTAATAACAGGCCAAAGAAATATAAAGCAAAAATCAATTGGAAACTAAGTAATCTAATCCTAATGAAGGAGTGGGTTAAAAAAGAACTCATAGAAACAATCAACAACTTCATTCAAGAGAATGACAATTATGAGACAACCTACCAAATCTTTTGGATAATGCAAAAGCAGTTCTTAGGGGAAGTTTTATATAGTTGAATGCCTACATAAATAAAATAGAGAAAGAGGAGATCAATAACTTGGGCATGCAGCTGAAAAAGCTAGAAAAAGAACAAACTGAAAATCCTCGAGAACATACCAACTTAGAAATACTGAAAACCAAAGGAAAGATTAAGAAAATTGAAATTAAGAAAATTTTTGAATTAATAAATAAAACCAAGAGTTGGTTTTCTGAAGAAAGCTAATAAAATTGATAAACCCTTAATTAATTTGATTAAAAAGAAAAAAAGAAAATCAAACTACCAATATCAAAAATGAAAGGGGTGAACTCTCCTCCAATGAGGAAGAAATGAAAACAATAATTAGAAATTACTTTTCCCTATTTCATGGCCATAAATTTGACAATCTAAATGAGATGGATGAGTATTTTAAAAATATAAATTTCCTAGATTGAGAGAAGAGGAAGTTGCATACCTAAACAACCCCATCTCATAAAAAAAATGGACAAGCCATCAATGGACTACCTTGGAAAAACTTTCCGGGGCCAGATGGATTTACAAGTGAATTCTATCAAACATTTAAAGAACAGTTAATTCCAATACTATGCAGACTATTTTTGAAAATTGGGAAATAAGGAGTCCTCCCAAATCCTTTTTCGACACAAATATGTTTTTGATACCTAAACCAGGAAGAGAGAAAACAGAAAAAGAAAATTATAGACCAGTTTCTCTAGTGAATATAGATGCAAATATTTTAAATAAGATTTTAACAAAACTAATACAGAATCTTATCACCAGAATAATACATGATGATGAGGTAGGATTCATACCAGAAATGCAGGGCTTGTTCACTATTAGGAAAACTATCAGCATTATCGATCACACCAATAACAAAACTAACAGAAACCACATGATTATCTCAATAGATGCAGAAAAGGCTTTTGACAAAATACAACACCCATTGCTATTATAAATGCTGGAGTACATAGGAATAAAGGGAACTTTTCATAAAATATTAAGCGGTATCTACCTAAAACCTTGAGCAAGCATTATGTGCAATGGAGGAAAGCCAGATGCATTTCCAAGAAGATAAGGGATGAAACAAGGATGTCCATTGTCACCACCATTATTCAATACAGAACACTAATTCATTGTTGGTGGAGCTGTGAGCTCATCCAACCATTCTGTAGAGCGATTTGGAACTATGCCCAATGGGCTTCAAAAATGTGCATACCCTTTGACCCAGCAATATTATGTCTAGGACTCTATCCCCAAGAGATCATAAAAATGAGAAAGGATCTCACATGTATAAAAACATTTATAGCAGCACTCTTTGTAGTTGCCAAGAACTGGAAATCAAGGGAATGGCCATCAATTTGGGAATGACTGAATAAATTATGGTATATGAATGTAATGGAATATTATTGCACCATAAGAAATGATGAGCTAGAAGACTTCAAAGAGGCCTGGAAAGACTAATATGATCTGACGCTGAGCGAAAGGAGCAGAACCAGGAAAACTTTGTGTACAGCAACGACCACAGTGTACAAGAGTTTTTTCTGGTAGACTTGGATCTTCCTAGCAATGCAGGGACTTAAAAGAAAATTCCCAGTGATTTTCTAAGGCAAAATGCTTTCAACATCCAGAGAAAGAAGTATGGAATTCAATCGCAGAATGTAGCCGACCGTTTTTTGTGAGTATGTTTAATGTTTTGGTTTGTTATGTGATTTCTTCCATTTATTTTCTTCTACACAGCATGACTGTAGTCAAAATGTATTTAATAAGAATGTATGTGTAGATTGTATATAGAATTGTATGCCATCTCAGGGAGGGAGTGTGAGGGAGGAAAATCTAAGTTTTATGGTAGTGATTGTAGAATACTAAAAATAAATAAAATTAATATAAAAAATTAATTTCCTTAGGATTTGGATCTTGAAATATTCAACATCTTTAGGATATGGAAAAGGAAATATGGGGAGGTGATTAGGACTGCAATTCATGATTAAATTCTTGGATATTTATAGAGATAAGTTAATATGACATCTACTGCTTGTCCACTACCTCTTCTTTTCCTCTGTCAATATGTTGTTTACTGCATTATAATATAAATTTGGAGAAACAGACTGATGCAATTATGAAAGTAGAAAATTAGAAGTATGGTTCCCAAATTATAAGTACTTAGAATAGGATTCAATAGCTTCTCCAACTATAAACTGTGCTCCTGAAATTCTAACCCTACAAAACTGCTGTATCCATTGCAGATAGCATACAGCACCAAAGTGGAGGGCAAAATTAACAGGAGCATGTATATGTCCCTCGGTACCTTTTGATTTGATATAAGTTAAAATCATATTCCATTATACTTCCCCAAAGCTATTTCATTAGATTTTCATTTGCTGATTTGTGCTAGGATTTTACTCCTCAACCAGACAACCAAGCTAACTGGATTTCCATAAACACAAGCCCTGTGGTCCCATAAGTTCCTCATATTTATGTCAATTTTGTACTCATACCAGATATTTCTTCGTACATCCAGTCCCTCATGATTCAACTCCACAATCCCAAGCAAATGTTTGTATGAAACATTCTTTTTTTTTTTTCCATGTGTTTTCAGGTTGGTAACATAATATGCCATTGGATAATTCATAGCTCAGATCACCAAAGAAGGCTTGAGGATACCTTTTAATGTATAACTCTTCTCGATAATTTTCACAGAATTAAAACAAAAATAATGTTCTACAGAATTCAATAAGAATGAATAAATATTTCATTTAGATGGTCACTAATGAATCCCACTTTTCTTTAAAATAACTTACAAGCTCCTTATTTGTCTTAATTATTATCATCATTTGAAAATTAAAAAAGTGATTGGATAAAAATAATTTTGCTCTTATAATTTTGAGATTACACTGGCAAATATTGCAGATGGTTAAATTTTCATTGGGTCAAACTACAAGACTTTTGCTTTCCTCAGTCAGGACACAAGAACACCTGAATACATTCTTGCTTGTTTGTTTGTGTTTTTGATGTTTTGGTGACAGATAATAATTAATTCATTTTCACCTCCTCTGTTTCAAAGACTGATTGGTTTCTTTTCCAATGGTCTGACATATTCTTTGTTACATAAAAACAGAGATTTAAATAATGGATTTAAGGTTTATTCAAGAAGTTTGTATTCAGTCTTATTTGAGACTCACAAAAATTAAGTAAGGTTATACTGCAAGCATTATTATTTGTAGATGAGAAAATAAGGAGTTTCTTGGAGGTATTATGAATTAGTTATCTCTCTATGATCCCACAGCAAATAAAGGTCAGGGATCAGAGTTAAACCCATATCTGCCCCTTTCAGGTTGTACCCTCTACATACCCTACCATAGAAATTTTGTACTTCCTTATATTTAAGTCATAGCAAAATAATCTCAATCAATAACTCCAAACACTGTTTTGAATGTCAAGAATTTGGTCATCGGGGAAAAGTCACATGAGATTCAGGAATAGATTCCATATTCAAATGAGTATGCCATGTCATATACATTACATGTTTAATGTTCAATTATTTTTTCTTCTCTTTTATTTCTAATAATTTTAAATTCTATTTTTTCCTGCAATTTGAAATATCTTTTTCATTTCTTTCTTTTTTCTCATGGATAGCCAAACAGTTAATTATTTGTCCCCTGTTTTCTATTTGCAGAGAGAAAATCACTGCAAAATCTCATGATGCATTATTCATGATGAAATATAATCTAACTTGTACATATAAATCTACTCTTTAGAATGGCTTAAATTTTCCAAGGTGTCATACACTACAACTTTTGAAGGAATAAAGAAAAGGAAATGAGAAATGTACCTGTTGCTTATATGGAACTTGGAGGACTTATTAATTTTCACTTTTTCTCATGTCTCACTTTGTGATGACCGTTAGAACTGGGTATCAGTAGTCACTATCTCTCCATTCAGTAAGTCCTGTTCTCCTTTTGTGATGATGAATCCCACATATTTTTTAAAAGGCTAAGATAATGGCAATCTTAGTTACTATGATTAAAGAAAAAATTGTCCCACACAACAGCAAATGTCGTTTTTGGGGGAAAAATAAATAATTGCTATTTTTTTAATGATTTCAAAGGGTCAAATGACTCATTCTTACATGGGACATATCTCCTCTGCAGCCAACAAAGAATTGCTTCTAATTTTGGGTGACAATCATTTCTTAGAGAAAACTGATTTCATGTGTTTCAAAGTATATTTTTCCTACATCTTGAATTGGCCTGTTTCAGGAAAAAATAAATTACTCCTCATTTGCTATGAATAGGTCAGTGGGTCATCCAAATGAAGATAATGTCCAATTTGTTCTTTAGCATCTCTGCCTCATGTAAAATTACAAGAAAGAAATGAAAAAGAAAACAAAACAGTACATTCAAAATCCACTTTTTTGTTCCAATCAAAGAGTACTATTCTGAAATTCACTGAACCACGTATGGAATACACAGGATCTAAGAAAAGGGTGATATGTGTATAGAATATCATTTTCTCATTCTGAAATATTTTTTATTGGGAATGAAATAACACAGAAATTGGACGCTTAATAAGAAATATGGTAACTGAGGCTTTATTTATATGTAACATGGGCTTGCCTAATCAGATATTTAATGACTTAAGCCTTTTTGTATATTCTACAACATGAAGTTACTCAGAAGTATTGAAACTGAACAAATAATAAAAATATACTGGCGAAAATACTTTTAATGAAGAGAGAGAGAGAGAGAGAGAGAGAGAGAGAGAGAGAGAGAGAGAGAGAGAGAGAGAGAGAGAGAGAGAGAGAGAGAGAGAAAGAGAGAGAGAGACAGAGAGAGAGACAGAGATAGAGACAGAGACAGTGACAGAGACAGAGACAGAGAGAGAAGATTCTATGGCAGTGGGAAGCACATGGGAATGGCAGATTAATCTTGCACAAGAATCTTAAGTCTCTCTGAGACTCAGTTTCCTAATCTTTAATCCAAGAGAATTGGATTAAATCATCACTAAGATTATTTATGCAGCCACTTTAAGATAGTATAAAAAAATGCCAGTCTTGGAATTAGATATTTAAGTTTAAGTCTTTCTCCAAAAAAAACACTATGTACATAATCATGGGCTGGTTATTTAACCTGTTAGTGTTCTAAGCAGTGCCTTGAAGCTATAAATTAGAGGTGAGTTACCAATCTGTTTGCAGGAGAAGCCATTTCTCAAAATTACTATATAAAATTTAATGAAAATGAGAGGTAGTTCTGAGTGAACTAATTAATTAGGGAAAACAGTTCTAATTTTATTAACTGATAAATGGGTAAACTTAGACCTTGATTGTTTTAGAAATTGGGATGAAAGCAATAAATAAAACAAATGGTCAAGTTTGATTGAAGAGTCAGTGTGGTCAGAAGTAAGATCAAAGTTACATAATAAAATGTTTTGAATAGTTTACAAATACTTTCCACTTCTCAAATTTTCAAAAAGGATAATATATGTAGTATGTCTGACAGGCCACTATATGATTAATTTCGTTAATTTAGTTATTTATTGTTTTTCATTTAATACATACTAATTATATGTAACTATTATTTCACTGTAGGCTGAATGTTTAATGAAAAGTTTAGCATAATTGATTATTAATTTTCTAATTATACATTTAATTTTACTACTACTGTTTAAAAGGAGATTAATATGTTGAGTAAGTATTGTTATAAGTGGGACTGAAAATTCTTAGGACCTTCCTAATTTTAATAGCAGAAGAAGAGAATAAAAATGAGAAAATCAGAAGAACATTGAAAATGGTTCAAGAATTAGGAAAAAGCAAGTCGTTTTGCTCAGCTAATACTCTGTAAATAATCTGATCTACTAGATCATTCCAAAATATTATTGAATGGGAAAAGAAACTAATGATGACTAATTTCTCAGAGTAAGTATATGCAACCAACTCACATAAGGGTGAGCTTCTTTTTAAAAGTATATGTAAAGAGATGATTTGAAGGTAGAAATGGTAAGATTTGAAATCTGATCACATGTATTAGGAAGAGTGGCAATGTTAGGATAGTGAGTAGATTACTAACCAGAAACACTGGAAGACCAAATCTTATATGTAGGTTTTAACTGGCAACTTTGTCTGTATATGATCTGAGGGATGTACCCCAATTGTCTAGTCTCTCCATTACAGCGAAATACAATAATAGTAGGGAACAATAATTTGCAACTGATGTACACAACTCTTTTCTGGATAAGAGCTGGTTAAGGTCATAAATACCTTAATTAGAAAAGGGAGTATGATAGCAAGGAAGTGGAAAGAAACATTTACATTAGAAAGAGATAGATCACCTCTAAGAGCCAAAACTGAGTTCATTACTTCAGAAAATGATAGTCAATCAAAGGGACAGTTCATCTGCTGACAGAAGGGAAATTAGTTCTCCTATATCTCAAAGAATTTTTTCTCCTATAGACAGGACTGTTCCAACTTTGCCTTCTTTTTACTTCATTCAGTAATTTCTCTTTGCAGTTTCACTGAATCTATACTTAGATCACCTAATCAAAATTCTGGCAGCTCTTATTTACTGTCCTCCAGAATACATCCTTTTTTTTTTCCCCTCAATCAGTTCAGGGACTGACTCACAATATTTCTCTCCTTCCCAACATCTTTGCTAAATACTACAGAATTTTGGCATAGTTATACATAGAAGTAACATGCACATATGAACAAATAGCCAGATTTCTGGTTCTTCAACTTCCTCCTTTCCCATGACCTCCAATCCATCTCAGCTATCTCAGCTGCACAAGAAGTGGTCATGCCCTTGATCTTTCTATATCCCACAGAAGTACCACTTCCATGCTGAAGAACTTTGAATTCCCCTTATCTGATAAGAATCTTCTGTGATATTTCCTCTTTGTCTATTTTACCACCCAAACACCCATTGTTAATCCTCAACATGTGCTCTAATTCTTCAATGCTTTAGTGGAATTTTTTTTTTTTTTTTTTTGCAAAGACCACATGTGCTGGTTATATTCTTCTGTCTTCACCATACTGACATCTGGATG
Source organism: Bettongia penicillata ogilbyi (assembly GCA_023548195.1). Lineage (NCBI taxonomy): Eukaryota > Metazoa > Chordata > Mammalia > Diprotodontia > Potoroidae > Bettongia > Bettongia penicillata. The sequence continues at coordinate 2,503,989 of JAJHZJ010000016.1, read as the reverse complement.
AAACAGTTCAACCCTTTCCTCTTTTCTACCCTTGAATTTTTGGACCTTTTATGCCATTGCCAAAAGCTTTCCTTTCTAATCTTCAACTTTATATCAGATCTTTCATCTGATCCAAGTCACACGCTGCTAAATGAAGGCAAATGATTATCTTATCAGGAATCTCTACCTACTGGGCACATTACAAATTTACATTACAAACATTTTTATACCTCCCCTACTAATTTTCTATCACACTCACCACAATAATTGTTCCATACCTTTTTATCTGTCCTGGAATCTCCCATAACACCTCTTTACACTCACTTTAGCTAATAGCCTTTCCTCACTGAAAACGTTGAGGCTATCTCCTGAGGACTCAATCTTTATCCCTCCTCCTCATGTCACATCCCTAAGGTCATTTCTCCCCACGGTCAAACTTGTTTTACATAAAGAGATGCACCCACCCATTTTTTTTTTTACAAAACAAATCCCTCTATATGTCCAAATGTTCACATTATCCCTCACTTCTCTATCAGATTGTCTCTTAAGTCATCCCTACTTTCTCAGTTATCTTCCATATATCCCTGTCTACTGACTGCTTCCCTATTGTCTTACAAGCATGTCTATCTCTTTCCCAACTTAAAATCAAAACAACGAAATAACCAACAGTGAAATAAACCTCCATTTCATCAGCCCATCCTGGTAGTAAGTGTCAAAATTGTCTTTTACTTTGTGTGGTCAAACTCCTTGAGACTGGCCTTTATAATTTTTATTTCCATGTTCTTTTCACTCTTCTGAACTCTACATTCTGGATTGTGATCTCATCATTCAACTAAAACTGTTTCCCAAATATAATTTCCCATTTTAAACATTCACCTTATTCATCTCTCAGTAGACCAAGACAATGTCAGTCACTGTTATGTAATTAATATGCTCCTCTTCAATTGTTTTTTTTTTCCTTTAATTATACTACACTATCCTAATTTGAGAATTATTTGATAGAACTTTTTTCCTCTGGCTGTATTCAGTAAGCATGGAAATTCCAGAGAGTTCTTTTCTCAGTCTTCTTTTCTCCCTCTTTTGTATTTCACTTGTGAATATTATTAGCTCCCATGGACTCAGTTATCATCTATATGCTCATGACTTTCAGTTTTATTTATCTAGTTTTAACCTTTTTCCTAAAGTGTAGACTTCCGTCTTTAACTGGTTTTGTACATCTCAAACATGATATCATGAAAAATCTAAAACTCAGCATGTCTAAAACTTTCCATCAAAATCCACTCTTCTTCTTAACTTCCTTAATAAAATTAAAGGCCCCATCATCCTTCAAGTCATCAAAAATGAGGATGACACTTGGGTGTTATCTTCAAAGTCTCATTCTCTTTTGCTACCAATATTCAATCACTGGTTACCAATTCTTGCCATTTTTTTTTTCTATGTATCGTCTCTGGTGTATACCCTTTTCCCTCCTCAGTTGGTACAACTACTCTGAAACAAACCTCTCACCTCACCTAGACTATTCTCTGCAACTTAGAGAGCTGCCTGGAGCAATGCATAGAAAACTTAAGTGCCTTGCTATATAGTAAATGTCAGAGATAAGACTTGATCTTGAGTTCCCTTAACTCTAAGATACACTCTCCATTAATGACAGTCAACCCCTATTCTCTTTTTTCCAAATTGGTTAATTTATAGATTTTTCAGTTTTCAACATTTACTTCTATAAGTTTTAAATTTCCTCCTCTTCCCTCTCCTCTCCCTCTAGAACACAGCATGAAATATTATATGATCTCTACACATACATTACTATTAAAAACATTTTCACATTAGTCATATTGCATAGAAGAGTTATACAAATAGGAGGAACCATGAGGAAGAACAAAACAAAACAAAAGAAAATGAAAGAGAAAATAGTCTGCTATATTCCGCATACTAACTCCATAGTTCTTTCTTTGGATGTGAATGGCATTTTGCATCAGGAGTCTTTTGGAAATGTTCCAGGTGCTTGCATTGCTGACAAGGATTAAGTCTATCAAAATCAGTCATCACAGACTGTAGCTGTTACTGTGCATAATGTTCTCCTGGTTCTACTCGCTTCACTCAGCATAAGTTCATATAAGCCTTTCTAGGTATTTCTGAATTCTGGAAGCTCATCACTTCTGATAGCACAATAGTATTCCATTACATTCACATACCATAACTTGTTTAGCCATGCTTCAATAGGTGGGAATTTACTGAGTTTTCAGTTCTTAGTTAGCAAAAAAGAGCTGCTATAAATATTTTGGTACATGTGGGTCATCCTCCCATTTTTATAATTTCTTTGTGATACAGCCCTAGAAGTAGTATTTCTGAATTGAAAGATATAGAAATTTTTACAGCCTTTTGGACATAGTTCCAAACTGCTCTCCAGAATGGTTGGATCAGCTCACAGTTCCACCAACAATTAATTAGTTTTCCAACTCTCCCAATCTTCTCCAACATTTATCAGCTTCCTGTTTTGTCATGTCAGCAAATCACATAGGTGTAATGTGGTACCTAAGAGTTGTTTTGATTTGCATCTTTCTAATCAATAGTGATTTAAAGCATTTTTATATGACTATAAATAGTTTAATTTATTTCTCTGAAAACTGCCTGTTCATATCCTTTGACCATTTATCATTTGGGGAATGGCTTGTATTCTTGCAAATTTGATTTGATTCTCTATATATTTTAGAAATAAGACCTTTATTATAGACACTATTTCTAAAAATTCTTTCCCAGTTTTCAGTTTCCCTCCTAATCTTGGTTGCACTGGCTTCACTTGGACAAAACATTTTTTCAATTTAGTGTAATCAACATCCTCCATTTTGCATTTCATAATGATCTCTATCTCTTTTTTGGTCATAAATTTTTCCATTCTCCATAAATGTGACAAAGAAACTGTTCTTTGCTCTCCTCATCTGTTTATGATGTCAGCCTTTATACCTACATCAGTGGACTTTACTCTGGTATATACTGTCAAGCGTTGGTCTATGCCCAGGTTCCACTCTATTATTTTCTCAGTTTCCCAGCAGTTTTCATTAGAATTATTTAAGAACAGTGAGTTCTTATCTCAAAAGCTGGTAGCCCTGGGTTTATCAAATAGTAGACTGATATTGTCTTTGAATATTGCGTTATATGTACCCAACCCATTCCGGTTGATCAACCCCTCTATTCCTTAGCCAATGCCAAGTGGTATTGATGATTGCTGCTTCATAATCCTATTTAAGATGGGTATGGGTTCTCCACTTTCCCTAGAATTTCTTTCATTAAATCCCTTGATATTCTGTACATTTTCTTATTCCAGATATATTTTGATATTATTTTTTGTAACTTCATAAAATAATTTTTGGTAGATTGATTGGTATAACACTGAATAAGTACATTATTTTAGGTAGAATAGTCATTTTTATTATATTAGTTCAGTCTAGCCACAAGCAATTGATTTTTTTGCAGTTATTTAGATCTAACTTTATTTGCATGAAAAGTATTACTTTTTTTTGTTTGTTTAGCCATATATTCCCTGGATTTGTTTTGGCAGGTAGACTCCCAAATATTTTATTATATTTCCATGAACTTCAAATGGGATTTCTCTTTCTATCTCTTACGATTGGACTTTTTTAATATATAGAAATGCAGGTGATTTATGTGTTTTTAATAATATCCTGCAACTTTGCTAAATTTGTTAACTAGTTCAAGTAGTTTTTTTTTTTTTACTTGGTTCTCTGGGATTCTCTATGTTTATCATGATATCATGTGCAAAAAGCAATAACTCAATGTCTACTTCACCTACCGTAATTACTTCAATTTCTTCTTTTTCTTCTCTTACTGTTAGAGCCAACATTTCTAGTAGCATATTGAATAGTAGTGGTGATAATGGACATCCTTCTTTCACCCCCAATATTATTTGAAATGCATCCAGCTCGTTCTTATTATATATAATGTTTGCTAATGGTTTTAGGTAGATGCTACTTAGGATTGCTTGCCTGTTTTTTGTTTGCTTTTCTTTACTTAAAATGAAGCATACTATATTCCCCTGAAGCTTTGTACCTTTACCTTTCTGTACCCACCTGTCTCAAACATGTTTCTTGTAAACAACATATTGTAGGATTATGGTTTTTATTCCATTCTTCTGTTTGCCCCCATTTTATGAAATCCCATTCAAATTCACAGTTATGATTACTGTCTGTGTCTTTCTCTCCATCCTATCCCCCACATTTCTATTTTTATTTCTCCCTTCTCCCTTCCCCTCTTCAAGAGACTTTTGCTTGGACCATCACTTCCCACAATCTTCCTTTCTTTCTGTTAGCCCCCTTTCCTTTTCTTTCCCTTTTCCCTTACTACTGTTTCCTTTCCTTCTAATTATCACCTCCTTTTTGCTTCCTCTTTCTCCTCCTGTGGAGAGAAGTTAGATTTCTATACTTCACTGAGTATGTTTTTGCTTTCTTTAACCAAATCAGATGAGAGTAAAGCTGAAATAATGTTCATCTCTCCCCCTTCTTTCCCTCTATTATGTTATGTTTTTGTGCCTGTCCATGTGATGGAATTTATCCTTTTCTGCCTCTTCCTTTTCTCTTCCTCCACTACAGTCCTTTCATTCCCCTTAACCTCCGTTAATTTATACCCACACCCTTTATCTACGTATATCCCTATTAAATTCTGTACTTCTCTAATTTGACTTTTAAAATCCCCTTGACTTCTTGCAAGAACGCTTTTAGGGCTTGACACAAGTTCATATTTCCTTTTTAGGTTTCAGATGTGGGTATAGTATCAATGCTTTCCTTTTCTGAATTTGTATTTTGATCTTTCATGTCCCTACAATAAGATTCTATGGTGTTTGCTTTTTTAAATTGCTTCTTGATCAGGGTGATTACCCTTTAGCTGGCTTTTGAAGTGAATTGCCTCTTCTGGGTCACAGGGGCCTCTGTTCCATGATTCTTGTGCTGGGAGATTTGGGCCTCATTACTGACTTTGTGTGCTGTGTCCTCTGGTTCTTTCAGTTAGACGCTACATAATACTGCACCTTACATAGTGCTGAGCTGGCTGGTGGGTGCCACGGTCGAGTCCAGGTGAAGTTTTTGTGAATTTCCCTGAGGTTACACTGAAACTTGCAGTATGAGGTTTCAGGGAAGGGTGGTCTGACTGCTGGAGGTCTCCTCCTCCCCTAGGGCTGTCCTAGAGCATGGATGGGCTCAGCAGCTGGTGGACCCCTGTCTGCACTGGTGTCTATCCAATTTCTCTTGCTGTGCTAAGGAATACCTGGGGTTCTGGTGTTGGTTCTTCTTAGCTCACCTCCCTTTGTCTCAGGATCTAGTACTGGCCTACTGAAGGGGGTTTGCTGGGATGCCTTTGGTCCTGCACTGTTCCACTTCAATCACAGAAAGATGGACTCATCCCAGCAATCTCCGTAGTCTACCAAGCATAAAGACTGCTGTATCCCTTCTGCTGGCCCCACTATTTCAGGATTTTTCTGGGACAATATTCTCTGGGTTTTTCAAGGTCGACAAGGGGAGGGTGAGAATGCTTATCATTTACTCCACCATCTTAGCTCCTGAAATTTCATGTAGTTGACATTCAAACAATTAGTTTGTGGTCAATTGCCCCAGGTGTACCTACTGCCACAGGCCCTGTTCTTTTCTCTCACCCACCTCTGCCAGACTCCTGTGCTATGCTCAGAGGTTTGAGAATTAATGCTGCCACTGATGATTCAATCAGCTTGGGCCATTCCTGCTCCACTATGACTTAGTCTTTGTTGGTGCAGCCCACACACTCTAAACCCTCCCAGCCCCGTGCAACAGCTCTTTCCCATCAACCTTCCTTGCTGTCTTGGGAAGGAAATATGTCACACACTGTATCTTAGTGTATTTTTCCAATATAAAATTCTTTGATTCACTTTTTAGAGATATCTGAAGGAATTTGTGAAAGAGCTCAAGTGACACCTTGCTTTCATTCCACCATTTTGGCTCTACCCACAACCATTATTCTTTATCAATAGAAAAGACATTAAATGATATACATTCCCATATGCTTTCCTGTATACTCTAAGAATGGATGAACTTTCCTATCTGACTTTTGGCTGAAATAAACTGCATATATTTCCCCCATAAAAATATGCAAACTCTTTGAAACCAGAGAATCTTTTGCTTTTCCATTTCTGTCAGGAAGGGTATACTAAGATATTGTTCCTAGAATTGAGAATTGGCTCAAAAGTTTTTTAAGACAACCTGGAATTATGCTGAAATGGTTACTAAAGTTTCTGAATTTTTTTTTTACCCAGAGATCCTTTGGCTAGGGATGCAATTCAAGCAGTAGAAAGTCAGAATCAAATGATTTGTATATACTAAAATAACCATAGCAGCCCTTTTTATCTTAACAAGGATAAGTAAATAAAATCAACATCAATTTGAAAATGGCAAAACAAACATTGTACAGTAGCATACTATTCTTGTGATCCAAGAAACAGTAAGCATGAAGAATTTAGAAAATTATGAAATTTTATTATATTCAATGAAGAATTTAAGTGGCTCCTGAAAATGATACATACAATCATTCCAATAATATAAAAAACAGGTACTACAAATCACACACACACACACACACACACAAGAATGTTATATACTCTTTAAAACCAGGATAAAAGATTGGTAAAAGTGCAATTGATTGCTATTATAGTCAAGATGAAAGACAATAGGCATGGAATATTGCATAGGTTTTTAGACTTGGCCAATATGTTGGTTAGGTTTGTTTGACTGGTTTCTCTCTCTCTGACTTTATATACACATTCACAAATCTAAGTGTATACATATGGAAACACAAGTGTAGAAAAATGTGTATATGCATGCATATATAAACATGTCATATACTTATGTGTATATGTATACATATACATAGTACTAGAAGGAGTTTCTTTGCCATGAATTCCCCATGCCAACTAAACAATAGCTACAAGTTATTATTTTTTTTTATTTCAAGAACTCCTGTAATGAAATGTGTCCTGGATTTGGAGTCAGAGGTCCTGAGTTTGAATCTTACTTCTGTTACTCTCTAACTCTATGACACTGAGCAGTCACTTAACCTATATAAATCTCACCCTTCTCATCTATAAAATGAGAAAATTTAACTTGACCATGGCTTTTTGAACTCTGAATTTATGATACTATGAATTTCTTGGCTCTAGGATACAAAGATGAAATCAAAACATCCCCTTCTCTCAAATAACTTGATAACAGAGGATTAAGTAATTGACAATGTACCTTAGAATTAAAGACATTCAAACCTATGATTTTCAATGGATCTGACACCCTTGTTTTGTATTCCTGTTAGCACTGATATGAAATAATTTTCACAGATCTTGACACTTTTGAGGGATTTTCATTTTGCAGGAGTATGGTCATAGAATAGAGGTCTAATAGTAAGTAGGTTGTGAATTGTGCAAGGCTATTTATCATCATGACAGATATAGGAGTAAAATATTTATTCACTAAGAGTTCATTTAGTTTTTCTACTGTACAATATTTCCTTTATTTGCTACCTTTAAATATTAAATTGTTAAATATATTTTCACTTCAAAGCATTCTTTGATCTGTTGGTCAATTGGTTCAAAGTGGTAGAGTATCTTGTGGGAAAATTTATTTTTTCTGAGTCGGGGCTTAAATGAAGAGAAATTAAATGCCAATCCCACTCTGCTGGCAAAATAACAATGACTAAAAGAAAGGAAACCATTTGTCAACATAGTTAAAGACAGAAGGGAATAAGAAACAATATCTCCTTAAAGGAAAAATGTATTTAAAAATGCAACAATCTCAAGTTGAAAATAAACTAAATTTAAAAAATGAACAGCCAAAACAAAACAGAAAACATGTCCAATATGCTATTTAAATGCTGTATTTTTTTTCTAGTTTCACAGATCTACCTACTGAAATCTCACAGTGGGTCAAGATTATTTACAAATGTAAGTCACTATCTTAATTCCATCTTGGAATGACTTAGTGACACTTGAAATTGCTACAAATTTTTATGACTTTAAATATTAGCGACTTTTTTAACTTTCCAAACTGCAAATGATTTTAGTAGTTTTTTATCAGTGGCTTATATTCATTGGCTTATCCTTTTTATAACTCCTTTTTCATCTCTAATCCATTCTCAAATGTAAAGATTCATCTTTGAGCTAACATAGTCCTTCCTTTGACTCAATTACTCTATGTTACCCTCTACAAAAGTCCTTACTCTTATCAAATGGAGTTTGCTGCCTCATAAATTCAGAAGATTTATTTCAGAGAAATGTTATCATGGTTTCGTACTTTTGCAAAATCTCCAATAGATGATTCCATTATTAATTTACTCCTTCTTAAAAACTGTGGGCATGGACCTCAATTTTAGGGCTCATTTCAACTTTTCTAATCCTAGTTTCATTTATGGCAAATCAGGAATGATACTTCATTAAAGCACTCTCCCTGGTATGAAAGTTGTCAGAATCAATGAATGTTATATTTCTAATGCTTTACACTTCTGAAGTACATATTCATATTAGTATTTTGTTATGTTTGATAAAACCATTTGTTATTTGATTCTTTATATGTGATGCCAACCTGTGATTTCATGTCCAGAGAAATTTCTAGTGTGAAAACTCTCTCCATCCATTCATATCAGATACTCCTCCTTAATTTACATGTTTAGAAAGTTGTCTAGGACACCATATAGAGGCAAGATGTAAACCCTGGTCTTCTTGACTCCAAGGCCACCACAGTATATTCCCTTTCCCCAATTTGTGTGTGTGTGTAGATAGATAGATAGATACATCGATTGATAAATCCATATATAATATACACACACATATACACACACATATGTGTATATGTAAGCATGTGTAGGTTTATATATCTATATATGCATATATATATATATATATATATATATGTATGTTAAAACACTGTTTTTACAGGGTAAATAAATATCATTATCAAGAGCAAGCCTACACTACGTCATCAGCTCTTTGAAGCACACCAAAGGATTTCTTCTACATACACAGGATATTTCCCTTCATATTTTTTTCAGCCATCAGAAATCCTCTGACATGCCGTAAGTGACTCTGTAACCTTAAGTGGCTGGGAGGACACAAGTGTGTAGGACTGACATAGTGGAATGTTTAATTGCCAGTCTTAGAAAAAAATACATATGCATTTCATAGACATATACTGAATATATACATATATGTAAATATTGTATATTCATATGAATATATTCGTATGTGTATATACATATATGTGTATATTCACTTTTGAAATATATTCAACATCATTTTAGTTTATATATAAATATATGTTCACATATATTCCATTTTAAAACTAAAGTCATAATTCAGCATTTTTCATCATTTAATTATGAATGAGCAATGTGAATAGATACAGAAGATCTATTTTTGTTCATCTTTTTTATCCTTTTGAAAGTTAGGATCTGTTAGTCCTTTATGTTGTGACAACAGCACAGTGAAGTAGAGAATTTGCAATAATCAACTTATTTATAATTTTGACATAAGTCAAAAGAGCTAATTAAAACCAAGAAAAACCTGCTTCAGGGTCTAATTTAACTTGCCCTCTCCATAATAATGAAATAATGATGATAATTAGTCAATTTCCTTTTCTCTTTGTTTTCTAAAGCATCACCTGACATAATGTCCTTTTTGTCCAATAATTATTGACATTGACAATGAAAATTCTGAATATTCTGGGCTCCTTGAGGACAGAGACTATAATTTCTTTATTATTGTGTATCTAAAAGAAATACAGTGGATTAGATGTAGTAGGCACATAATACACTTTTATTGAATTTATTTTTGTGAATAAATGTCTTAAAATTCCCTAGCATTTTGTGGACAGAAAAAGATGTTTGTAGCTATTCTTTTTTGAAATTAAGTCATTTCTACTATCATCACCCCCAATGACTTGTTTCAGTGACTTACTGTGGTGCTCACAAAAATTGAATAGTTTTTAAATGATATTTTCCTTATTTATTTATCTTTCTTATAGTCTGATATTTTATATAACAATTTCTTCATTATTCTACCTTTCTTGCCATACTTCATCTTGGCTTTACATTTTTTGATGTTTTTATTTAAATTTTCTTCCTTGGTCTCTTGTCTTTTCATGCTTCCTTTTGTATTCCCAATGACTTTTCTGTGGTTTCAGTCCCTTCATTCTTTTCTCATCAAATGCTATGTAGATTCATGAAGCTAAGTACTCTTCACCTTTTTGATTTGGAAGACGTGGTCTCCCAGACCACGTTCCTTCCCTGAGTAAAATTTGGTGAAGGGAAGTATTGGACATAGTTGTTTTTCTTATCTCCTTTTCCTTAAACAGAGACACATTTTTCTCCAGTCCTGGTTTTGTTCTGTCAATGATTTGCCTCTTCCTCTAGTTTCACTCTCTTTTGGGTAACTTAGCAGAGGTCTGGCACTGCTCTTGGAGTTAGAGAGGATTCCAGCTAAATCCTTCAACAATGAAGAAATACTTTGTGGTTAGCACAGTGCCTGACTGTGCTAAATAGAAGGCCCTGAGATAAATGCTTGTGGACAGCTTCATCACTTTCATGGGGAAGCTGAGCTGTAATTCCTGTTCGTGGACTCTGAAGTAAGAGACAAGTATTCTAGTGGTGACTGTCACTTGCATGTGAAGAGGATTGAAGATTCACTGTTTATGAGCTCTAAGTACTTAAACTCCCTGATGCTACTCCATACCCCCTTCCCCCACATTTAGGGTCTCACAATCTTCCTTTTCCTCCTTTTTATCCTTCCATCCCCCTCATTAAATTCAGTGACTATTCATTAAGTACTTATCATATGCCAGATACTGTGCTAAATCCTGAAGATACAAAAAGGCAGTCCCTACATCAATGGAATTTGCAACCTACTGGGAAAAGATAGAACACAAAGAGAACCAAGAAAGCAGTGGGAAGTGTGGTGCAAAGGTGATGCTAGGGGGTACCTAAGGCCCAGGAACACCTATAAAGGTGAAAACAAGAAGAGCTGCAAATAAAAAGTAGAATGAGTTGCAGAGTTCACCTTTTTCCCCTCTCTGAAGGAAAGCTTTGAGTGGAATTTAATTTTGTAACCCCTAGCTCTCCAAACTAGGGAAGACAAGTCTAAAGGAGGTGGATACTAAAGGAGGATTCCTTAGGATTCTATAGGATAAGACAAATTGGTTCCTTAACTTTTCCATCCACCAAACCAAAAAAGAAGAAACAAACAAACAAACCTAGATTGACCTCAGCTTCTCTGATGCAGATTCCTGATCAGGAGGGCATAAAAAGTCTGAACTCAAGTGTCTCTTAGATTTAGTCATGCCTGCTGAGACCTTGAAATTTGCCACACATTACTGAGTACTGACCAGTCTTCTTTCCTGATGGAGGTGAGGGAATGGTATGCATCCAGAGAAATTATGGGCCACTGTATCTTCGGTATATATTTTTCTGTGTCTGGGCAATGTATACTTGCTTTGTTCAATTATTCACAAGTTGAATTTAGATGGTGCTGGCCTAAGAGCCATGACTACAACAGCTTGTCTTAATCCATATTTTTTTCTTCATTATATTTGGTGCTTTTTGTTTGTTTATAATTCTGAGTTCAATTCTTTGTTTCAGATTTTATGTTTCAGACCATTTTCTCTCCTCTCTTGGATCAGTTTCATAGGCCTTATTTGGTCCTTTCCTGATTTAAATATCAATTTTGCTGCTACTAATCATCCAGATGGAATATTCTACCTCAATCCCTGGCTTCTATCTGAGGTTATAGTGTCCTATTGGTTCTATTTGAAGCCAGAGTTGCATCTGATACCCACAGAATTTCCAATCAGAAGTTGTTTTACTCTGTGAGTGTGACCTTGAAGGCAGCAGTGGAAGGATAAAGGCTATGATTGTCTTAATTATCCAATACATTCTTCCTAGTACTATTGCCATAGTGTCTGCAGACTTTTCTGCTGCTGTTAATTTCCATGCTTCAAAGAGTTCAGCATCAGGCTGAGTTTCTCTGTGGAGTGAACTGTAAATCTAAATCTTTCCTTATTACTGTTCTTATAAAACAGAATTGTATTTGGATTAGGTCTCCAAATATTGAACTGAAGATGGCTTCTTAAATCCTCACCCCATCCTCATTCTATTTAAGGTGTTGGTTGGTTGGTTTTAGATCCATTTGTTAAAGCTCTTGCTGCCTTATGTGATATAGCCTCCCAGTCTGTCTCATTTGGGCAGTATGTTTACCTGAGCTCTTGTTGGAGTTCCTAACAAGGCTTCTCTTCATTGCTTCTGGCTAATTTACCTATGACATGACATCTATCCCTACCTTTACCACTTTTCAAGTTTATTGATACTTGGGCTCGTTTCTTTCTTTTTTTTTTCCTCCAAATTTGTTGATTTATTTGTTTTCAGTTTTCAACAATCATTTCCATAAGTTTCAACTTTTCTCCCCCTCTTTCCACTCTCCCTCCCCAAAACCACATGCAATCTCATATGGACCCTACATATACATTCATATTAAACATGCTTTCACATTAGTCATGTCACATAGAAGAAATTAAACCAATGGGAAAAAAGCAAGAGAAAAACAAAACATAACAAAAAAGAAAATAATATGTTTCATTCTGTGTTCCTACTCCATAGTTCTTTCTCTGGATATGGATAGCATTTTGCCTCATCATTCTTTGGAAATATTTAAGGTTCTTGCATTGCTGTGAAGGGCTAAATCTAACAAAAACAGTCCTTGCACATTGTGACTGTTATTGTCTATAATGTTCTGGTTGTACTCATTTCACTCAACATCAGTTCATATGCATCTTTCCAGGTTTTTCTGAAATCTGCCTGTTTGTCATTTATTATAGCAAAATAGTATTCTATTACATTCATATAGCACAACTTGTTTAGCAATTTCCTTTTGATTTCTAGTTCTTGGCCACCACAAAAAGAGCTGCAATATATGTATCTGTGTGCATGCATGCTCAAAATTCTGGATTTAATATAGAAGCTTCTGAATTTTTTTTTCCATTTTTCTTTATTATTTGTACTTCTGGGATCATTTTTCAGATGTTTGCTTATGTTTTTGCAGGATGTCTTATCTTCTCTATGACATTTCAAATCAACATCTTAAATAAAAATACTTGTTTCATGGACCTTTAATTTTATGGCTAATTTGGGCAATATTGTGGATGGCTTAAAAAGTTGCAGACCCAATAATACTTATAGAAGATAACATATATTTACATACATATAGTTACATACATATAGAAGATAACAAAGAGTACCTAAAACTTTGCAAGATAAGAACATTTCTTAGTACTTTTGCTTGAATATATAAAACAAATCCTTTCTAGGCAAGATTTTGTTTTGTTTTCTGGGGAATAAAAGAAATAAATTCACCAATTAATAATTTTTCATCAAATATTTAAAAAATAACTTGAATTTTTAAATAATCTCTTGTTTGTTTTAACTCCTGAGTAGATAGGTCAGAAATTTTCTTTATACATTTCAATTATATTGTTTTGGTACCACAAACTGCCTGGCTCAATGTTATGTGTTAAAGTAGTTTTTGATAAATGAAGAATTTTCTATGCTGATTAGTTTCCGAGGCAGTGTGCTGTTATCTATTTGATGAATTAACACACTGAATTTAACATAAAAAATACAAAAAAAACTTTCGATTGTGAGTCAAGAGATCTTCGTCATGACCTGACCCAAAAACCTACTTCTCTGATCCTTAGTATCCTCATCTATAAAATGAAAGGAATAGACTTTATAGATGCTAAGGTATCTTTGAATTCTCAAAATCATGATTCTCTTATTTACAAGGAATAACTTGCTTTGGAGGTGAGTGAGGTCATTTACAGATGCATGTAATAGAGAAACCAGGGATTAAAAAGTAAAATGTAAGAGCCCTTTTTCTTCTCTTCATTCTCTTCTTCCTCCTCTTCTTTACAACGAGGACAAAAATTAATATTGACTTTCATTTTAAAGAGTTCATCATTTACTTCTACAACAGAAATTTACAGAGCTCTATCTCTCCCCAATTTATATCTGAATCCCAATATCTGCCAAATTTAAAGACCTGGCATATTTTTGTAAGGGTCAGACACACTAAAAATTGCTATAGAATAAATTAAAATTGTTAATTGTTATGTTCTTCTTTCTTTTTGCTAATTTCTCTTTTGAAAGCAAAATAATCCTTATCCAATGATCTTTCAACATATTTTCAGTCTCCCTTTATAAGCTAGCCTACTTAGTAGCCAAGATTTATGTGATATTTACATACTAGCTTGCATAAACTCACATCTGGGAATGATGCCTCAGGCAAGTTAAATTACTGATCCACGCCTGTAGGAAGCAGGGATATGAAGGTACAAAGCTAATGCCTAGTTCTCTGAGGGGAAAAAATGTTTAGACAATGCACTTTTATGTTTAATTTGCACTAAATTCCATAGTACTTCCTTTTGGTAATCAACAAAATGATAAATCAAGCATCACTTTTGTGTGTGTACCTGCACACACTAAAAATTTAGTAAGTGGCTTTCAGAAGTCAATTGAAGCTGTTTCCAGACAACGCTGGAGATGTGTTATCCAAACTAAATGCTTCCTAATTCAATGTCTACTCCTCTATGAACTACTCAATATGCACATGTACATGTGCATTCACATCATACCACACAACAGCAATAAGAGCAATCAAAATGTACAAGAAAAATAGCTAGAGCAACTCATAGCCTGAGAGCTAATAATGTCTCCAGAAGAGGGAAGGAATAGATGTCTTCAGGCAAAAGAAAGGGGTATATTTTTGTCATAGTTCAAATAATACTTTTCTTCTCCAAAATAAAGCAAAAGGTAAGGTATTCTTTCTCCTAAAATATATTCCAGAGGACAGAATAAAAAGTGATCTTATTCATATGGTAGAGAGAATAAGCTAGGCGTTATCTGATGCCTGTATATCTTTCCACTTTTTTTTTTTTTTTTTTTTTTACCCTCTATCAAGAATGAATCCAACAAAAGCAAGGAAGACAATACGTTTTGTTTTAGACGCTATCTAAATTTTTTGCATATAGCTGAAGTTCAACTTACAGCATTAGAACATTAAAATATTCCAATCTTTCTGTACAATCATCATTGACATAGTATTATAAATGAAATGCCTTTACAATGTTAAATTTTTTAAAGATCTTTGAAAAAATTATATCTCAGTATCAAAGGAATGAGTTTGAAGAAATATCTTTAACACTAGTTCATAAATTGTACTGATTTTCACTGCATTTTTGCTACAAAGATATATGGTTGTTTACTTAACGCTGATTTAAGGTTATCTATTTTCATCTTAGCATGGACTGAGAAGCCACCAGTCTTCTGTCAGCATACATAATATAAGTCATTCAGCTCTAAAAGGCAAACCAATCACAGCAGCCTCTTTGATTGCAAAAAGTTAATTTAAAATGGTCAATTATTTTTAAATTTAAAGAGTGTGTAATATAATCCAATAAAGGTTTCAATGAGTCTATATCAAACATTTTAATTATCCAGAGCTCTGAAAAGATTGATGCAATAAGTGTTTAAAATTTGACCACTGGATTACCAAATATAAAACACCTCCAAATTTCTTATAAATTACATTCACATAGCTAATAGAATGTAGGGATAAATTGATTGCTGGATTAATTGCATCTCTAAGCTGTACTTCATAATTTAAAATATTTTGCTTCATTCATGAAAAAGTATAACATTCAGCTAAAGCACTTTTTTTTACACAATTCAATTGATAATATGTTTGGTTTTTCCAAGGTAAATTTATTATAGTTTTACATCCAATTCAATTTAATAGTGATGAAGTGTCTACTGTGTGAGAGGAATTTGAGTTGCATAGGGGATGCATACGTAGATAACATAATGAAACCATGTCAACCCTCAAGGAGAAGAACTTATTTTAATTTTCAAGAAAGCATATTGGAAACACCCAATGAAGTAAGAATACTATACTTAATATATCAAATTTTAAAAGGAATTATAAATTAGGGGACAGTTCTGAGGAAATATGCCTGCATTTAAGTTTAACAATAATAAATAAGCATTTAAAATTTGAATAACTTTATTTTTACACCTGTTAATTAGCTTGATTGTCACAACAACAGATAAAATAAACTGCAATATTTCTAAGGGTCAAGGAGAAACCAATGGATAGAGAAAAAAATGATGGGGGCAGAGTGGATGATTTATTGGAAACTTTAGTATAAGAAGGTAAAAGGGCCATAAGAGGAAGAGGTCCAAAATTTACTTTTTGTTTGTTTGTTTTAGTTATGGAGTGGAAGGGACTAAAAGAGGTGAAGTTGGATATAGAAGAAGTAGGGTTGAGGAGGATTGAGAGCAGAGAAAGGAAAGTGAAAAATGTGGCAGTGTTGTTTTACTCTTAAACTTTCATTTAAATATCAAAGAGAATATGGTAGTAATGGGAGATGGGAATTTGCTAATCTTAGCTGCTGGGAAAGAGAAGAGCTTTGCTGATATTGGTAGATCGTTAGATAAATATAGTTCACATCTCAGTGAGTTCCTCTCTGATACTTTGCTTCAGTCTCAGAGGGGAAGTCCTTTCACTCATGACTATGTCAGATTGAGGGAGGACTAGGACATCTGGTGTGAGGGCTTGCTGAACCCTTTCTAGGGCTCCTCATCTACCTTTGGTGTCCACCTGTCACCTAGCTCCAAGAAGCTAAAGAATGTGCAGCAGTCATATCCCACTAAAAGTGTTTCCATAGACACAGTAAACCAGATTGAGGTTAATCAACAGGCCTCAAACTTGTCTTTAATTTAGGGGGATGACTACCATTAGGCCTCCTCTGGTGTAATGGGTAGATCTGAAGCATTTACAGTTTGGTCAGACATAAAAAGATATCAAGATGATCTATTTCACCCTGGGTCCTCATCACTTATCTTGATTTTTGTCTTATCACTAGATTTCTAGAAGGGAAAACAAAGTTGACAACCTTGTGCAACTCTGTCTTACAAGTCCAATTCATGAGAAAGTCATCACCTCATGATGTCATTGATCCTCTTTGTAAATGAAGGACCACCAATGACATCAAATTAAGGGATACTTTATTAATGTGGAAGCATGGTTAGCAAAAGACTGCATCCATATACAGGACTCAAGCATCTTTGTCCCCAGGCTCAATACTTTCATGCACTGCATTAAGTAGTTATACAAACACTGCCTCAGAATTGTACTAACTTTGTGAACCTGGCCAAGGTATTAATCTCTGTTTGCCTCAGTATCCTCATTTATAAAATGGGCATAAGAGAAACAGCTCAACTGCAGGGTTATTGTGAAAATCAAACAAGATAATATTTAAAACACTCTGAAAGCCTTAAAGCATTACATAAACGTCTATGTTCTTCTCATTCTTGTTCTTCTATTATGCAACTGTTATTTAGTTTTTATGCAGAGAAATTAAAGACATCTAAGCCTTGTTTCTCCTTCCCAGTAGATTGGCAGAGAGTTGTTAATTAAGAGTTAATTCAAGGTAGTCATCCAAAATATTTGGTGTTAGTCAAAAAATGAAAAAAGTAGGACTATACAACTATATGAGGAATAATCAGAAAAAAATAATATATTCAATAATTCAATGTTCATTAAACCTGAGAATATACATTACCTGGAGTAGAACTTCCCATTTTACTAAAAATAAACATAAATCAAATTGGAATAATTTTAAACCATTGACAATAGGAACAAAATAGATATAGATTGTTCTGTTGAATTGTGTGTTGGAGGTTAAAAAAATAAATACATAATATAGATGGATATATACATAGATATACACACATATATAAATATTATATATATGTATGTGTGTGTGTGTACATGAGATTCTTCAAAATAACAGTAGGGTTCTTTTTTTATGAAACATGGGAGGGAGTTGATTACAAAAGATGAATGAAGTCTTTTTAATTACATGAAACTGAAAATCTTTTGCATAAAAATTAACACAACTAGAATAATAAGAAGAGAAAATATATGGGGAAATATGTTTGCACCAGACATCTCTGATGAGGGTCTTATTTCCTAGATTTATAGGGAATTAGAAATATATATATAGTCAAAAGCCATTCCAAAAATGGTAAAAAGGAGTCATAAGAATAATTCTCAACAGAAGAATCACAAATTATTAGCAACTGTACAAAAGGGTGACCAAAACTTATAATAATAAAACATGTATAAGCCAAAATACCTCTATAGTTTAACCTACCATCCAGAGAATTGATGAACATTACTGAAGATATCAATTTTCAGGTTTAGAGAGTATGTCAGAGATAGGAACATTAAAGCGTTTTTGACAATGATATGAATTTGTGCAACCATTTAAAAAAGCAAATTAGAAATATACTAAGTATGTGACTAAAACACATCATACCCTTTGAGCCACACATTCACATTTCTTTGCATCAGTGATTAAGAAATCTATGGTCAAAAATTGTCCTATGCATATCAATATAATTTGAAATTGGAAAAACAAAGCAAATGTCCATCGATGAAAAAATGGGCAAAGTGTGATTATAAGGAAAGACTAATGTTGTATAAGAAACAATGAATGGAATAGCTGCTGATGACCATAAGAACTTTTACATAGGCTGAGAGAAAGGGAAGTAAGAAAAGCCAGAAAAAAACAATACACCTAAGTATAGCAATTTAAATGGAAAGAAAAATGAAACAAATGAGATTGAATCAGATGAAATTACATTGACTACCCTTAGCTTGGTAAAAGAGAAATGAGAATGCAATCTTTTTTTTTCTAACTGAAGCAGTTAAGTGTTATAGTGAAAAGAATGCCAGATTTTGAGTAATAAAGACACGAATTTTAGTCTTTCCTGTCTCCTAATAGCTATACATACCTATCATTTCACTGAGCTTCTTTCAGGCTAAGATTCAAAGAAAATTAAAAAGCACCTATTTCCCAGGATTTTGTGAGGATGAAGTCAAATAAGACAACATATGCAAACTATCATAATAAGGAGAGGAAACATTGACATATCTGTGTTTCTTTGAAAAATTTGTACTCCATTGTTTTGAATCGTGCTATTTTTGTATTTAATATCATGTCTTGAAACATATTAACATAGATATTCTATGGTTAGACTATGTAGCTGGTATTATTCTATTAATGTACCATTTTTTCAAAGATTTTCCCCTAAATCTATATAATTAGAGGACTTGTGACATGTT
Source organism: Bettongia penicillata ogilbyi (assembly GCA_023548195.1). NCBI lineage: Eukaryota > Metazoa > Chordata > Mammalia > Diprotodontia > Potoroidae > Bettongia > Bettongia penicillata. The sequence continues at coordinate 2,484,761 of JAJHZJ010000016.1, read as the reverse complement.
TTGTCAAATATGATTTTTGCTAATGTTCCCTTATATTATTTTCAGTGTTTGTGTGAATCCAATTTGAAAGTATCAATTTAAAAAAAGTATTACTCTAGTTACTTCCTCTCAGAAATTGCTCTAAAATTTTAAATTATTAGTAATTAGAGATATCTTTCTAACATTTTCTTTCTTTTTATTATCACCAACAAGTTTAGGTATTAGGATAAAAGTCATTTCATTAAATAAACAAAATTTTGGTATAGTGTTTTAATGAAACTCACTGTTCACTCTGGAACAATAGTCATTGCATTTATCTATTTCTGGTATTTTTTTGTTTGAATTTGAGATAAATACAAATGGTTTGGACAAATATTTCTTTTTTTCTATTATTTAAATGGATTTATTTAAGTTTTCAACGCTAATTTGCACAAAATTTTGGGTTCCAACTTTTCTCCCCATTTCTCCCCTCCCTCACCCCAAAACGCTAAGCATTCTAATTAGGCCTATCACCAATTTGTCCTCCCTTTAACATCCCTCCCTACCCTTATCCCCATCTCCTCTTCTGTCCTGAAGGGCAAGATAAATTTCTATACCCCATTACCTGTATTTCTTATTTCCTAGTTGCAAGAACAATTCTCAACAGTTGTTCTTAAAATTTTGAGTTCCAGTTTCTCTTTATTCCTCCCTCCCCACCCATTCCCATTATTTAAGACTTTAAAGATTTAATTGATGTTTTTGAAACTGACAGCATCACTAATATTTAGGTAACATTGGATGTTTTATAAAGGCTAATCTTAGTATATAAATAAACCTGCATTTATTAAACACTTATTTCCTCAGCATTTCCAACAGTAAGTACCCTGACATACCCAGGATGGCCTGTTAGCACAGGTTCTTAGATCTGCTTTACTAAAAGGAAAACAACTTTTGAAGGGTCAAGTATCTTCCTTATTCACATATACCAATAGAGAAAATACCATCAGAGAGATAAAGGCCAACAGACAGGGCTTTTAACTGCCTGATCATAAGTAAGGATACATCACAGATAACAGACAGATTCAACCATCTGACTATTAGATATATACATAGTTACCAGAGATAGAGGCACCAACATCTGGGTTTTCAAAGCAGGGTGGGGGGTGGGGATCTTAAAGGCTGCTGAGTCTCATCTTGCACAGGACCATTCTTCCAAAGAGTAAACCACCAAAGCAAAACCTCCCCTCAGAGGATATACACATTTCTAAGAGCCAGAGGGCATGACCCTCTTGATCCAGTGCCTCATTAACAATTAGCAAAATGTGTGGGCCTTCCTAGAAAACAAAGTTCTTCTAATCTGAGGTTCATTAATGACTGAGGAATATCTTCACATTACTACATTGTGTTGAGCACTAGAGATAGAATGAAAAGTAAATGACAGTAATTCCTTTCAGTCTAACGGGGGTGACAATATGCAATTACTATGTACAAACAAGTTATCTAAAGGATAAAATGGAGATAATCAGTAGAGGAATTGAGAAAGGCTCTATGTAGAGGAGGTTTTATCTAGGTCCTGAAAGAAGTCAGGGAATCCAAGAAGAAATGAAGAGAGAATTCACGCAACAAGGAGTAGCATTGAAAAAACCTAAAGTCAGAGGATTTAGTATCAATTATACCAAGGATAGCAATATTGTTGAATTAAAGATGATATGGGATCTCTTTGATGATCAGAGTCAAGAAGGCAGAGCAGAAAAAGCACTCCACTAAGCTCTTCCAACAATCCCCTCCAAATATTGCTAAAATAAGACCACAAAACAAATTCTGGAGTAGCAGAGTCAATCAAAGGTCAGAGGGAGACAAGTTTCCAGGATGAGTCAAGTTACGAATTCAGGAAGAGATATCTGTGACTACATACAGTTGTAGGCTGTCCTGGAAGTCACATGGATGAAACACCAGTGATGGGATCAGAAAGTGGTGACAGAAGCAGCAGCAGCTTCAGGAAGCCTCAAGAAAAAAGTGGTAATGGGACCTGACAACTCATCATAGAGAGATTACAGAGGACCCTGTAGTAGAACTGGATGCAGGACCAGGTGCTATCTTTAACTTCATTACATATATTAATTTCTGAGTTCACACAAAGTTTGAAGGTGATCAGGGGAACTTCTAGTCAAGCAGGTGTGGAAGTCAAGATGGGCAACATAATTTTTGGTTATAGGGAACCCACAACAATGAGGAACAATTTCATTTCTTGCCCCAAGGAATTAGCCACCTTGAGCAATATTGTCTTTCCTGGTGGAAAACAATAGGAACATTATCTATTGCAATATTAAGATATAGGGGTCATTCCTGGGTAAAGAACAGCATGTTGATCAGGAAAGCAATGACCAACCTTTTCTTCAGATCCCACCACCTTGGAAGCACTAAAATCTTTCAAACCTCCATAAGTATTCTCAAAATAGAAAGGCAAAAAGACTGATGCTTGAGTGAGTGTCACTTCTCCTCCTAGTAGAACAGAGCCAATTTTTAATGAGAAATTCAAAATCAAGAAACAGTGTGGGAAATGAGCATGCAGTAATAACTACAATAACAAAAATGAACGTCAACCAAAAAAAAAATCTACTATCAAGACAAGAAAGATCAAGACACAAACTTGGTCAAAGACAATGAAGTCAAAACAAAGAGTCCTGAAGAAAAATATGAATTACACATTATTGCAACAAATTTCTGGAAGAGCTAAATAAAGATTTTCATAATCAAATTAGAGTGATAGAGGAAAAATTAGGTAATGAAATGAGAGAAAAGCAAGATAATTATGAATATTAACTTAAGATTTTTTTTAATTATAGGGGGATAAGAAATTAAAGAGAAGATGAAAATAAAGAGTTGAAATGATTCACCAAGGAATCATAATAGGAAGAAGGGAGAAGGTAGCCAATGTAGCCAAAAACTAACAACAATTGAGGAGTAAAGTGAAATAAGGTCATGGTAATAACCAAGAACAAATTTGGAGTCACAAGGTAGAGAGTGAGGTAAAATGACAGCAACTTGTGATCAAATAAAAAATAATTTCAGTGTTGAACATGACAAATAACAATACAAATGTTATTTGTAGGTGATGAAAAGATAACCTGGCTTTGGTTCCAGGTTAGAGGAAAAAACTGAAGATATGGGATAAGATGCACCATCCACCATTCCCAGTTTTAGAGATGATTACAAAAATTAAGTTACTACCATAAAAATGCACAGACAAAAGAGAAAGAATCCTACCATAGAAAGTGACTATAGGAATAGAGAAGATTCAGGTTTATTTTCAGAGCAATATATATTGAAGAATGAAACCCTATTCTACCACAAAGAAGAATGTTAAATGGTCACTTGCCCCAAAAGAATTCATAGAAGTTCTTTAAGAAGACTTTAAAAATCAGATGACAGAGAAGGAGGAAAAGCTAAAAACAAAAACAAACAAAAAACAAAGCAAAACAAAAAGCAACAACAACAACAACAAGAAAATAAGAATGATCGAAGAAAAATAAGAAAACTAAGAAAGGAATGTCAACTAATTAGGAAAGGAAATCCAGAATCAGAAGGGAGAAAATGACACCTTGAAAATTCGAATTGGGTAAGATGAAGCCAGCAAAATTATAAGAGATCAAGAAATCATTAATTAAAACATGAGTAATAAAAATAAAGAAGAGAGTGAAACACATTACAAGGAAAAACACAGATCTGGAGATAGATCAAGAATAGAAGATGTAAAAATAATTAGACTAATTGAAAACTATGAGAAAAAAATGAAACTTGATGGAATAATCCAAGAAATAATTAAAGAACATTGTCCTAAAGCATTAGAAGGGCGAGGGTATAGGGAATTAGAAATAATAATAATAATAATAATAATAATAATAATAAACAATCACCACTTAAAAGAGATCCTACTAGAAAAACCCATAGGAATATTATAATCAACTTATGAAGCACACAGTTCAAAAATAAAATATCAAACACAACAAAAATTAAATGTTTTAAATATGATGGTGGCACAGTTATAATCACACAAGACATTAAAGGACTGCGGGCCTTGGAACACTATATATATATATATATATATATATATATATATATATATATATATATATATATATACATATATATATGTATGTATGTATGTATATACATATATATACACACACACACATATAAACACACACATATATACATATACACACACACATATATATACACACATATACATGTTGTTATTTATTTTAGTTTTTAACACAATTTTGAGTTCAAAATTTTCTCCCCATCTCTCCTCTCCTCGACCCCAAGACACTGCACATCCTGACTACTCATTCCCTCAATCTGCACTTGCTTCTATCACACCTCTCCCTTCCATTATTCCTATCTTCTCTCTTTTCTTGTAGCTCAAGGTGGAATTCTATACACCATTGCCTATATTTCTGATTTCACACTTGGATGCAAAAACAATTCTCAACATTCGTTCCTAAAACTTGGATTTTCAACTTCTCTAACTTCTGCCATCACTACCCATCCCCAGTGAGAAGGGAAGAAATTCAATATAGATTATATATGTGTAGCTTTGCAAAAGGCTTCCATAATAGTCATGTTGTGAAAGACTAACCATATTACTCTCTATCCTATACTACTCATATTTATTCTATTGTCTATTTTGACCTTGTCCATCCCCTAAAATGTTTACTTTTGATTACATCCTCCTCCCATTTGCCCTCCTTTAAATCATTTCCCCACACCGCACTTACTGCCTTCTCCCCTATTTTCCTGTAGTGTAAGATAGATTTTCATACCAAATGAAGTGTGCATGATATTCCTCCTTAAGCCAAATATGATGAGAGTAGGCTTAATTTTTTTTTCCCTCTCACCTCCTCCCGCTGTTCCCCTCCATTGAAAAAGCTTTTCTTGCCTCTTTTATGAGGGATAATTTGCCCCATTCCATTTCTCCCTTTCTCCTCCAAATATATTCCTCTCTGACCACTTAATTTTATTTTTTTAGACATCATCCCTTCCTATTTAAGCCACGCTGTTCCCTCTGTCTATATGTGTGTGTGTATGTATGTATGTATGTGTGTATGTATGTATGTATATCATCCCTCCAACTTTGAAAATATTGAGAAAAGTTCCAAGAATTACAAATATTATCTTTCCATGTAGGAATGTAAAGAGTTTAATTTTAGTAAGTCCCTTATGATTTCTCTTTCTTGTTTACCTTTTCATGTTTCTCTTGATTCTTGTGTTTGAGAGGCGATTTTTCTATTCAGTTGTGGTCTTTTCATCAAGGATGCTTGAAAGTCCTCAATTTCATTCAAAGACTATTTTTTCATCTGAAGTATTATGCTCAGTTGTGTTGAGTAGGGGATTCTTGGTTTTAATCCTAGTTCCTTTGACTTCTGGAATATCATATTCCAAGGTCTTTGATTCCTGAATGTAGAAGCTGCGGGATCTTGTGTTATCCTGATTGCATTACCAAACACTCCAATTGTTTCTTTCTTGATACTTGGAATATTTTATCCTTGACCTGGGAACTCTAGAATTTGGCTAAAATATTCCTGGAAAATTACTTTTCAAATCTCTTTCAGAAAGTGGATTCTTTCATTATTCTTTATAACCTCTTTTTCTAGAAATTCAGGGCAGTTCTCTTTGATAATTTCATGAAAGAATAATGTCACGGGCAAGGTTCATTTTTTTTTTTTGGCCATGACTTTCAGGTAGTCTCATAATTTTTACAGAGTATCTCCTAGATCCATTTCCCAGGTGACTTGTTTTTCCAGTGAGATGTTTCACGGTGTCTTCTACTTTTTCATTCTTTTGCTTTTGCATTGTAATTTCTTGATTTATCATAAAGTCATTAGCTTCCAACTGCTCCATTCTGTTTTTTCTTTCTTTTTTTTATTCTTTTACTTTTTGTTTATTTTGTCAATGAAAATTTATTTTAGAAACTAAAAGTAATCCTATATAAAACCATAAGATTCAGGTTGTTCACATTTTGATTTGAACAAGTGTGTGTTAACTTTCAAAAAAATGATAACACTATAATTTTGATACACTATCAAGTAATCTTAGTACCTTCTTTCTGAGACTACCCCAAATTTATCATATAGGTGTATACACACAGAAACACACACACTCACACACCTTCTTTGTGTATAGCTGTTTGCATGTGATCTTCTTTGTTAGACTGTAATACTTTTGAGTAATACACTGTTTTTTACCTTTCTTTGTATCTACAATGCTTATCATGGTACCTGGCATGCTGTTGTTTTTGCTAACTTCATTTTTTGTTTTCTCTTTCATTTTTTTTTTGGTTTTATTTATTTACTTTTAGATTTGGCCATTCGTTTTCCAAAAATGGTGAGTTCCAATTTTTCTTCCCATTTCACCCCTCCCCCAATAACATCTTGAATTCTGATTATCCCTTCCCTCAATGTACCCGCCCGTGTATTAGAGAAATTGGTTTATAAGTTTCTTTCTCTGTTTTGCATCATCCAGGTTTAGGTATCAAAACCATATTAAGATCATAAAAAGCATTTGGGAGTATTCTTTCTTCTCCAATTTTCCCATATAATCTATATAGTATTGGTATGAACTGCTCTTTAAATGTTTGGTTGAATTCACTTGTGAATCCATCTAACCAAGGAGATTTTTTCCTGGGGAGTTCATTGATGGCTTGTTCAATTTCTTTTTCTGAGGTAGGGTTATTTAAGTATACAATTTACTCTTCTGTTAGTCTGGACAATTTGTATCTTTTAAAGTAATCATTCATCTCATTTAGATTGTCAAATTCATTGGCACACATTTGGGCAAAGTAATCTCTTATTATTGTTTTAATTTCGTCCTCATGGGACATGAGTTTTATTTTTGGAACTGGTAATTTGGTTTTGTTCTTTCTTTTTTGTTAATGACACTGACCAAAGGTTTTCCAATTTTATTGTTTTTTTTTTCATAAAATCAACTTCCTGTTTTATATATTAGTTTAATAGTTTTCTTAATTTCAGTTTTCTTAATCTCTCCTTTGGCTTTTGGTATTTCTAATTTGATATTTATTTGAAGTTTTTCAATTTGTTCTTTTTCTAGTTTGTTTAGCTGCATGCCCAATTTATTGATCTCCTCTTTCTCTACTTTATTCATGTTGGCTCTCAAAAATATGAAACTTACCCTAAAAACTGCTTTTTCAGTGTTCTATATTATTTGATAGGTTATCTCATTATTGTCATCCATTTGAATGATGTTGTTGATTGTTTCTATAATTTGTTGTTTAACCCGCTCATTCTTTAGGATTAGATTGTTTAGTTTCCAGTTAGTTTTTAGTTTATGTTTCCATGGCCTTTGATGATCTGACAAGAATGCGTTGACTGTGTTTGCCTTTCTGCACTGTATTGGGAGGTTTTTATGGCCTACTCCATGATCAATTTTTGTATATGTGCCAGGTGCCTTTGAGTAAAAAGTATGTTACTTTCAAACACCATTCAGTTTTCTCCAGAGATCTATCATATCTACTTTATCCAGAGTTCTATTTACCTTCTCAAATTCTTTCTTGTTCATTTTAAGTTAGATTTATCAAGTTGAGAGGGAGGAGGAGTTGGAGGGCCCCCACTAGTGTTATTTTGCTGTCTATTTATTCCTGTAACTCCCTTAATTTCTCCTTTAAGAATTTGGATGCTATAAAACTTGGACCATATATGTTTAGTAACTACTTTGTTTCATTGTCTATGGTGCCTTTTAGGAGGATATAGTTTCCTTGCTTATCTCTTCTGATTAGATATATTTCTGCTTTTATTTTGTGTGAGATTATGATTACTACATCTGCTTTTTTTTACATCAGTTAAAGCACAATAAATTCTGCTCCAACCTTTTACATTTACCCTGTATCTCCTCTTTACAATTATGTTTCTTGTAAATAACATATTATTGGATGATGGTTTTTAATCTATTCTTGTATCCATCTCTGTCGTATGGGAGAATTCATTCCATTCACATTCACAGTTATGATTACTATCTGTCTTTCCTTTCATCTCCTTTCCCCTTGTTTATGCTTTTAGCTTTACCTTTCCTTCCCCAATAGTTTTGATTTTTGACCACCATCTCCCTCAGGCTTCACTCCATATTATTTCAACCCCCCTCTTTTTAAATTCCCTTTTTCCTTACTACTTCTTCCCTCCATTTTATCCTCCCCTCCTACTGTCTATAGAACCAGTTGTATTTCTCTACTGAACCGAATTTGTTGTACCTTTCTTGAATCCAATCAAATAAGAGCACTTCTGAAACAATACTTATCTCCCTACCTCTGTTCCTCTAATGGACCGTATTTTTGTGCCTGTGATGGAATTTTTTTTGACTCCTTTTCACACATCCCATTACAATCCTTTTGCACTCTTAAATCACATTTGTTATCACATCACTTAATTTATACTTACTCCCTCTATCTATGTATATTCCTTTTACATTTTACAATAAATATAGAATTCTAAATATTTACAAGTATCATCTTCCCCTGTAGTGATGCAGTTTGCTCACATAGTGCAACAAGGTGTTTTTCCCCCTCTTTACCTTTTCATACCTCTCTTGAAACCTGCATTTGAAGATCATATTTTCTGTTGAGTTCTCCCCTTTTCATCAAGATGGTCTGAAAATCCCTTATTTCATTGAATGCCTACCTCCTTGCCTGAAATATGCTCAACTTCGCTTGGTAATTAATTATTTTTTTCCAATTTTTAAAATTTATTTTTAGATTTTGACATTCATTTCCACAAAATTTTGAGTTCCAATTTTACTCCCCATTTCTCCTCTCCATTCTCCCCACAATACTTTGCATTCTAATTACTCCTTCCCTCAATGTGCACTCCCTTCTATCACACCTGACCCTCCCCTTATCCCCATCTTCTCTCTTTTCTTGTGGGGCAAGATAAATTTCTATACCTCATTGCCTGTGCTTCTTATTTCCCTGTTAATTGCAATAATAATTCTCAACATTTGTTCATAATACTTTGAATTCCAACTTCTCTCCCTCCTCCTCTCCCCACCCATTCACACTGAGAAGACAAGTGATTCAATACCGGCTATATATGTGTTGTTTTGCAAAACACTTCCATAATAATCACATTGTATAATATTAACTATTTTGCCCTCTATCCTACCCTGTCCCTTACTTATTTTATTCTCTCATTTGACCTTGTCCATTCCCAAATGTGATTACTTCTAGTTACTGTCTTCTCCTTTTTGCCTTCCCTTCTATCATCCCACCACCTCACTTGTCCCCTCCTCCCCTACTTTCCTATAGACTAAGTTAGTTTTCACATCAAATTTGGTGAGCATGTTATTCCCTCTTTAAGTCATATGTGAAGCAAGTAAGCTTCACTTTCCCTCTCTCATCTTCTCCCTTTACTACTCAATTGATAAGGATTTTCAACTGTTTTATGAATTATAGCCTGCCCCATTCCATTGCTCCCTTTCTCCTCCCAGTATTTTCTTCCTTCACCCCTTAATTTTTGTTTTATTATTTTTTAAGGATTTCATTTCTTGTGATTCAACTCAGCCTATACTCTCTGTCTAAGTGTGTGTGTGTGTGTGTGTGTGTGTGTGTGTGTGTGTGTGTGTGTGTAAGTAATCCTTCCACCTCCCCAAATGCTGAGAAAAGTCTCAAGAATTACAAATATTATCTTTCCATGTAGGAATATAAACAGTTCAACTATAGAAAGTCTTTTATGTTTTCTCTTTCCTGTTTACCTTTTCAGGCTTTCCTTTATTCTTGTGTCTGAAAGTCACATTTTCTATTCAGTTCTGGTCTTTTCGTCATGAATGCTTGAAAGCGCTCTGTATCATTGAATGACCTGGAAGCATTATATTCAGTTTTTCTGGGTAAGTAATTATTGGTTTTAATTCCAGTTTCTTTGACTTCTGGAATATCCTATTCCAAACTCTTCAATCCCTTAAAGTAGAAGTTGCCAGATCCTCTGTTTTCCTTATAGTATTTCCACAATACTCGAATTGTTTCTTTCTAGTTGCTAGCAGTATTTTCTCCTTTAGCTGGGAGCTCTGAAATTTGACCACAACATAGCCTAAAAGTTTCTCTTTTCGGGACTTTTTCAGGATCCTTTCAATATTTATTTTGCTCTGTGGTTCTAGAATATTGGAGCAGTTTTCCTGGATAATTTCATGGAAGATACTGTGTAGACTCTTGTTTGTATCATGACTTTCAAGTAGTCCCATAATTTTTAAATTGTCTCTCCTGGATCTGTTTTCCAGGTCAGTTGTTTTTCCTATGAGATATTTCACATTATCTTCTATTTTTTCAAACCTTTGGTTTTGCTTTCTAACTGCTGGGTTTATCTCATGATCATTAGTCCCTGAACTCTATTCTCTTTTTTAAAGAACTATTTGTTCAATGAGCTTTTGAACCATTTTGCATTTGGCTAATTCCACTTTCTAAAGCCTTCTTCTCCTTATTGGCTTTTTGGACGTCTTTTTTCAATTAAGTTAGCTTCTTTTTAAACGTTTTGTTCTCTATATCAGGCTGATGTCATGCTTTTCAAGCTCTTCTATGGCACGAGCCCATTTCATATTCATTCTGTGGGTACTGGAGGCAGAAACTTTGACTTCCTCTAACAGTATGCCTTGTTCTTCCTAATCTGAAAGGATGGAAGGGGACTCCTGTTCGCCAGGAAAGTAACCTTCTATGATCTTACTTTTTCCCTTTTTGGAGCATTTTTCCAACAAGTTACTTGACTTCTGAATCCTTTGTCAAGAGGAAGGTCCTAGGGGTACAGTCAAGTTGGCTGAGTAGAATGACACACATAGGCTGGCTCTCCCCACACAGCCTACAAAGTAACTTTAGAGAGGGACTCTCAAAAAATTCTAGAAGAGTATAAGTGGAGAACAACAGAGTGGAGGAGATTTCTAGCCCGGAGTGACCTGAAAGGTCAGCAGGAAACTTCTGTTGCACCTCACATTTAATGGCAGCCCTGTCCACGCAGCTTATATGAATCTCAGCTCCCAGTGGTGGCTTGGCAGAACTGGAGGCCAAGTGGCTGTGGAGAGAAAACTGCTAAGATTATGAGCACAAAAATATCTCTCCACTCTCAGATGAGTGTAAGTGTTTGATTGTGTTAAGGAAGGAGGAACTGAGGAGGAAATAAGGAACCAAGATCTTACAGATTCCCAGAGTATACCCTAATCTTGACAAAAAACCCAAAAGTCAAGTAACTGGTTGGGAAAATGCCCCCCAAAAGGGATAAAAAACATAAGATTATAGAAGGTTACTTTCTTGGTGAACAGATATCTTCTCCCTTCCTTTCAGATGAGGAAGAATAATGCTTACCATCAGGGAAAAACAGAAAAGTCAAGGCTTCTGCATCTCAAACATGCAAAATAAATATTCAGTGGTCTCAGGCAATGGAAGAGCTCAAAAGGGATTTTGAAAGTCCAGTAAGAGAGGTGGAAGAAAAACTGAGAAGAGAAATGAGAGAGATGCAAGAAAATCATGAAAAGTAGTTCAACACCATGATGAAGGAGATGCAAAAAATGCTGAAGAAAATAACACCTTGAAAAATAGGCTAACTCAATTGAAAAAAGAGGTTCAAAAAGACAATGAGGAGAAGAATGCTTTATAAGGCAGAATTAGCCAAATGGAAAAGGAGGTTTTAAGGCTCAGTGAAGAAAATAGTTCTTTAAACATTAGAATGGAACAGATGGAGGCTAATGACTTCATGAGAAAACAAGAAATCACAAAACAAAACCAAAAGAATGAAAAAATGGAAGGTAATGTGAAATATCTCATTGGAAAAACAACTGATCTGGAAAATAGATCCAGGAGAGACAATTTAAAAATTATGGGACTACCTGAAAGCCATGATCAAAAAAGAGCCTAGACATCATCTTTTATGAAATTAACAAGGAAATCTGCCCTGATATTCTAGAACCAGAGTCCAAAATAAGTATTCAAGGAATCCACAGATGACTGCCTGAAAGAGATCCAAAAAAGAGAAACTCCTAGAAACATTGTGGCCAAATTCCAGAATTCCCAGGTCAAAGAGAAAATATTGCAAGCAGCTAGAACGAAACAATTCAATTATTGTGAAAACACTATCAGGAAAACAAAAAATCTAGCAGCTTCTACATCAAGGGATCATAGGGCATGGAATATGATATTTCAGAACTCAAAGGAATTAGAACTAAAACCAAGAATCATCTACCCAAAAAAAACTGAGTATAATACTTCAGAGGAAAAAATGGTCTTTCAATGAAATACAGGACTTTCAAGGATTCTTGATGAAAAGACCAGAGCTGAAAAGAAAATCTGACTTTCAAACACAAGAATGAAGAGAAGCATGAAAAGGTAAACATCAAAGAGAAATCATAAGGGACTTACTAAAGTTGAACTGTTTACATTCCTACATGTAAAGACAGTATTTGTAGCTGTTAAAACTTTTTTCAATATCTGCATAGTTGATGGGATTAAACACACATACATGCACACGTGCGTGCGCACACACATGCACATAATCACACACACACACACACAGAGACAGAGAGACAGAGAGCACAGGTGAGTTGAATAGGATGGGACCATATCTTTAAAAAAATGAAATTCTGGGGTGAGAGAGAAATATATTGGGAAGAGAAAGGGAGAAATGGAATGAGGCGAATTATCTCTCATAGACGAGTCAAGTTGAAGACTTTTCAGTGGAGGAAAAAAGGGTGTGAGGTGAGAGAAAAAACATGAAGTTTACTCTCATCACATTCGACTAAAGGAAGGAATAAAATGCACACTCATATTGGTATGAAAACCTATCTTACAATACAGGAAAGTGGAGAAGAATGGGATAAGTAGGGTAGGGGTATGATGGGAGGAAGGACAATGGGACGAGAGAGCAATTAGAAGTCAACACTCTTGGGGAAGGCCAGGGTGAAAAAAGAGAAGAGAAGAAATGGGGGGTCAGGATAGGATGGAGAGAAACACACTTAATCTTGCACAACAAGACTATTATTGAAGTCATTTGAAAAACTGCACAAAGATGGCCTACATTGAATTACTTGCCTTCCCAATGGGATTGGTGAAGAAGGAGGGAGGAACAAAAGTTGGAACTCAAAGTTTTGGGAACAACTGTTGGGTATTGTTCTTGCATACAAATAGGAAATAAGAAATACAGATAATGGGGTATAGAAATTTATCTTTCCCTACAGAACAAAAGAGAAGATTGGGAAAAGGGGAAGGGAGGATGTTAGAAGGCAGGACAGCTTGATGATAGGGGTAATTAGAATGCTTGGCGTTTTGGGATAGGGGGAGTGGAGAAATGGTGGGGAAAATTTGGAAGTCACAATTTTGTGGAAATGGATGTTGAAAATTTAAATAAATTAATTTTAAAAAAATAGAAAAAGAGGAGGGACCTAGTACTTCTCCTCTCCCCAGTACAAGGTTCAGATTCAGATCAGCTGCTCAATTCTCTGGGGCTTTGGATGGAAGTGAGGAGGGTTGAGTTTCAGATCAGCTGTTCAATTCAGCCAGAGTCTTTAAGCTGAACTGCCTGGACAATGGATCCAGGCTGATTCCTCGTCACTGTAGCAGACTGCCTGTTGCAGCTGCCACCACTTCTGCTGCTGCTACCACTTCTGACGTTGCCTGGGGCCAGTGTTGTGGGGACCCCATTCCTCTCTCACCCAGCTGGTAAAGCCCTCACACACTGACCTTTGGAGTTTTCTTTGCTGCTTTTTGGGTTGAGGGATCTGGGAACCTCCCTGCTGGGAATTCTGTCCTGGAAGTCTGTTCAAGTCCTGTTCCTCCCAGTACCACATGGCCAGCACTGGACTGTGCTCCACTCAGCGTCCCTTGAGATAAACCTATCCTGCCTGTGTTCCAGGTTACCCTTGTCTGGAAAAGTATTTCACTTTGTTTTTCTGGGGCTTCTGTTGCTGTAGAATTTGTTGAGAGTCATTTTTACAAGTATTTTGTGGGTTGAGGGGGAAGTGCTAGAATATGTGCATCTTTCTTCTCCACCATCTTGCTGGATGATTAATTCTTGTTTGCAGTCCCAGCTCCTCTGCCTTACAGAACATTGTATTCTGATTCCTTCAGTCTTTTAATATAGAAGCTGCAAGGTCCTTTGTGGTACTGATTTTAGATCCTGAACATTTGAATTATTTCTTTTTTTTTTTTTTCTGGATGCCTGAAGTATTTTCTCCTTCACTTGATAGTTCTGGAATTTGGCAACAACATTCCTTGGTATTTTTAGTTTAAGGTCCCTTTCAGGAGGTGAGCAGTGGATTCTTTCAATGACTTTTGCCCTCTGTTTCTAGGGCTTCAGGGAAATTTTCCTTGATGATTTCTTGGATGATATAATCCAAGTTCTTTTCTTTTTTTCATCGTGACTTTCTGGTACTCCAATAATCCTTTGATTTTCTCTGCTACATCTATTTTCCAAGTCAGTTGTTTTTCCAATTAGGTATTTATTTCTTGTTCTGGAACCAAGATGGCAGTGTTATCAGTTACTGCTATCTCCCTTCTCTTGTTGATCTTAACCAGCCCAGATATTATTTCCCTGGGGGGAAAAAAAAAAAAAAAACCTGGAACAGTGGGAGTAACAGAAGGGTTAAACAGATTCTCAGCACAGGAGACTATAAATATCGCTAAGAAGGGGTCCTTTTGCTGTGGTCAAAGGCAACCAGTGCAGGATCAGAGCTGTCTCAGACAGTCCCACCTCAACAAACTGGGTGAAGATCCTGAACTCCAGGCTAGTAAAGCCAGCAACTTCCAATACCAGGACTGCAGACATGCCTCAGAACCCCAGTGAAATTGGGAAGATAGTAGTATAGAAAGCTGAACTTGCCTATGATATAGCTCAGCTGCCCAGACCACCCCTTCCTCACCCTTAACGAGCTACCTCCCGGGTAACTACGGAGAATACCCCAAAAGTCCTAACTGGCCTCTGTTTTCAAAAACCAGCCAGTTCAGCATTAGGTAAGCTACAGCATGTAATTTCTAGCTGAAAGAACCAGAGGCCACAACACACAAAATCTCCAGTTTTAGGCACAAGAACTGTGGGACAGAGCTCCCTTTGCCAAAGAAGCAGAGATCTAATTTAAAAGCCAAGAAAAGGGTATTATCATGAGTAAAAAGCAAAGCAGAAAAGAAAAGACCATAGAGTCTTTCTATGGGGACAAGGACCAAAACACAAAAACCAAAAAAGTCAGCATTGAGACTACACCTCCTTCTCAAACTTCAGAAGGGTATATGAACTTGTTGGAAGCACAAAGAAACTTCTTGGAAGAGCTCTGGAAGGATTTTAAAACACACGTTAGAGAAATAGAAGACAAACTGACAAACGATTTAAAAAATGAAAAAAGAATTTACTGAAAAGAAGAGCTCCTTATAAAGGACAATTGGACAAATGGAAAAGAAAAGACAAAACTTAACGAGTGAAAATAACTCCTTAAAAGGAACAATTGGACAGGTTGAAAAGAAGATGGAAAAGTTTACTGAATAAAGCAATTTGATTCAAAATGGAATGGGGCAAGGAGAACATATTGAATCTATGAGACATCAAAAATCAGTCAAACAGAATTCATTATAATTTTTGAAGAACTATTTTCTTCATTGAGTATTTAGACATCCTCTTCCATTTGGTCAATTCTGCTTTTTAAAGAATTCGTTGGTGTTTTGGACCTTGTTTGATATTTGGGGTAGTCGATTTTGGTTTTTAGGTGTTATTTTCTTCAACATTTTTTTTGTTTCCCTTTTCTTTATTATTGTTATTAAATTTACTTATTAAACCTTATACATTCATTTTCACAAAATTTTGGGTTCCAAATTTTCTCCCCATTTATACCCTGCCCCCACCCAATACACCGAGCATTCTAATTTTCCCTATCACCAATCTTCCCTCTCTTCTATCATCCCTCCCTTCTCTTGTCCCTATCTACTCTTTTGTCCTGTAAGGCCAGATGACTTGCTATTTCCCATTAACTGTATTTCTTATTTCCTAGTAGCAAGAAAAATACTAAACAGATGTTCCTAAAACTTTGAGTTCCAAATTCTCCCCATCCCTCCCTCCCCACTCATTCCCTTTGGGAAGGCAGGGATTTCAATATAGGCCATATCTGTGTAGTTTTGCCAATGACTTCGATAATAGTCATGTTGTGTAAGACTAACTATATTTCCCTCGATCCTATCCTGCCCCCCATTGTTTCTTTTCTGTCTTTTGATCCTGTCCCTCCCCAAGAGTGTTGACTTCAAATTGCTCCCTCCTCCCATTGCCCTCCCTTTTATCATCCCCCCCACCCTGCTTATTTCCTTCTCCCCCACTTTCCTGTATTGTAAGATAGGTTTTCATACCAAAATAAGTGTGCATTTTATTCCTTCCTTTAGTCGAATGTGAGTAGGGTAAACTTCATGTTTTTTTCTCAGCTCTCCTCCTTTTCCCTCCACTAAAAAGTCTCCTGCTTGCCTCTTGAATGAGATAATTTACCCTATTCCATTTCACCCTCTCTCCTCCCACTATATTTCTCTCACACCGTTTACCTTAATTTCTTTATGGTCCCATCCTATTCAATTCACTCTGGGCTCTCTGTCTCTGTATGTGTGTGCACGCATGCGTGTACGTGTGTGTGTGTCTGTGTGTGTGTGTGTGTGTGTGTGTGTGTGTGTGTGTGTGATCCCACCAACTACCCAGATACTGAAATGTTTTAAGAGTTACAAATATTGGCTTTCCATGTCAGAATGTAAACAGTTCACCTCTGGTAAGTTGCTTATGACTTCTCTTTGCTGTTGACTTTTTCATGCTTCTTCTCATTCTTGTTTTTGAAAGTCAAATTTTCTTTTCACCTCTGGTCTTCTCATCAAGAATGCTTGAAAGTTCTCTGTTTCATTGAAAGACCATATTTTCCCCTAAAGTATTATACTCAGTTTTGATGGGTAGGTGATTCTTGGTTTGAGTCCTAGTTCCTTTGACTTCTGGCATATCCTATTCCATGCCCTTCGATCCCATAATGTAGAATCTGCTGGATCTTGTGTTATCCTGATTGAATTTCCACAATACTGGAATTGTTTCCTTCTAGCTGCTTGAAATGTTTTCTCCTTGACCTGGGAATTCTGGAATTTGGCCACAATATTCCTAGGAGTTTCTCTTTTTGGATCTCTTTCAGGCAGTGATCAATGGATTCTTTCAATACTTATTTTGCCCTCTGGTTCTAGAATCTCAGGACAGTTTTCCTTGATAATTTCATGAAAGATGATGTCTAGGCTCTTCTTTTTGATCAGGACTTTCAGGTAGTCCCATAATTTTTAAATTGTTTCTCCTGGATCTATTTTCCAGGTCAGTTGTTTTTCCAATGGGATATTTCACATTCTCTTCCATTTTTTCATTCTTTTGGTTTTGTTTTGTGATTTCTTGGTTTCTCAGAAAGTCATTAGACTCCATCTGTTCCATTCTAATCGTGAGAGTACTATTTTCTTCAGTGAGCTTTTGAACCTCTTTTTCCATTTGGCTAATTCTACTTTTGAAAGCATTCTTCTCCTCATTGGCTTTTTGAACCTCTTTTGCCAATTGAGTGAGCCTATTTTTCAAGGTGTTATTTTCTTCAGCATTTTTTTGGGTCTCCTTTAGCAAGGTATTGACCCGTTTTTCATGCTTTTCTTGCATCTCTCTCATTTTTCTTCCCAATTTTCCTCCACCTGTCTAACCTGACTTTCAAAATCCTTTTTGATCTCTTTCATGACCTGAGCTCACCAGACATCCACCTCGGATGTCTGGAATACGGAGTCCCCGACCTCCACCTCTTTCGCTGATGGCAAGCATTGTACTTCCTCATCAGAAATGAAAGGAGGAAGAAACATCTGTTCCCCAAGAAAATAGCTTTCTATGATCTTATTTTTCTTCCCTTTTCTGGGCATTTTCCCAGCCAGTTACTTGACTTCTGAGATTCCTTTCCACCCCCGACTAGATCTGCCCAGCTAGTGCTTGGGGTCTAAGATTCAAATGCTGCTCCCCAGCCTCAGGGCTTTCCGCAGTGGTTGGGGTTGGTATTTAATGTGAGCTTAAGTTCTGGTGCTTGAGTGGGGGCAGGCTCAGTTCCCTCAGGGGGTTTATGGGGAGTCCTTCGGTAATAGCCCTGAGCTCCTGCCTTCTTGGGGAGTCCCGGGCAACCACTGCCTCCCGAGGGAGCCCCAGTCATGGAGACACCCTGCTCCCCTCTCGGCCAGCCCAGACGTCCCTCTCACTGACCTGTAATATCTGTGGGTAGAGGGACCTTCGCGGCCACCAAAGATTCTGTCCCTGAAGCCTGCTCGGATCTGCTTCTCTGGGGCCATGTGTCCAGAGCAGCACAGGGGTGGGCTCCGCTGTTGGGAGCACAACGGATCCCCGGGGACAGCTTTCCGGGACTCTCTGGAATGGAAATTTCCTCCCCTGCATTTTTGCGAGTCTTATGCTGATCCAGAATTTGTGGGGAGTTCTTTTTACAGAAAATATGTGGGATGTGGATTTGGAGCTAGCATACGTGAGTCTTTCTACTCCGCCATCTTGTCTCCTCCTTTTTTTGTTTTCTTTCAGCAAGTTTTTCACTTGCTTTTCATGATTTTCTTGCATCATCCTTATTTCCCTTCCCATTTATTCCTCCATCTCTCTTATTTGATTTCAAAATCCTTTTTGATCTCTTCCATGGCCTGAGATCATTGCATACTTTTTTGGAAATTTTTCAATGCAGAACTTGACTTTTATGTCTTCCTCTTATCATATGCTTTGTTCTTCATCTGAAAGGATGGAAGAAAATGCCTGTTCAACAAGAAAGTAACATTCTATAATCTTACTTTTTTCCATTTTGGGAGCATTTTCCCCATTAGTTTCTTGAATTTTGAGTCCTTTTTCAAGAAGAGGGTATACTCTAGGCACATGTAAGTTCACAGTCCCTCCAAAGTGGCACAGTCAAGGCAGAGGAGCAAACTCTTCCCCTGCATTCTTGGCTGGGAGCAATCACAAGCTTTTCTGGCTGGAATCTGTGAGTAGAATTGCTCTCCAGATCCTCCACCAGCTCCACCATGCCAGTGCTCCTCCTCATGTCAGGACTGCCACTCAGGGTTGGGATTCTGATCAGTGGCTCAATTACCCCAGGGTCTTTAAGCTGAGGGCTCCAAAAGTGGACCCTGCTACTGCGTGGAGCTGTGGCTAGAGCCAGATCGTGTTCACTTCTTACCCAGGTGGAAGAACTTTCTTGCTGACATTTGAAGCTGTCTTTGGCGTTTATGAGTTGAGAAATCTAGGAATTGCAACTGTTGCCTCTGATTCTGCTCTCTGAGGCCTACTCTGATCCTATCAATGCAGGGATATGCAGCCAAGGCTGTGCTGCAATCCACCCTGAGCCTGGTGTGATAGACCTTTCCTGTCTTCCTTCCAGGCTTCCTTGATGTGGAGATACCTTTCACTTTGTCATTTTTGGCTTCTGCTGCTCTATAATTTGTTAAGAGTAATTTCTTACAGGTAATTTATGGGTTATGTGGTGAGAGTAATAGGAGGTGGACCTTCTCCACCATAGAGGCTGCACCTCCATGGAACACTACAATATTGGAGAGCAAAAGAACTTAGATTTTTGCAAAAATGTCATATCCAGAAAAGTTAAGCACAATATTGAATGAAAACAAACAAACAAACAAAAACAAAAAAAAAAACCTGGGCATTTCATCAACGGTTAGACTTCCAAAACTTTGTTAAAAAAGAAAACAAACTTAAAAGAAGATTTGGCATACAAGAGAAACATAAAGTGCATATCAATGACTGATTGCAAGAGATCCAATAACGACAGACCATTTACTTTTTATATATGTAAAATGTATATATGCCTAAGATTGTCATTATTAATCTGATAGTTTTTAAGAAAGATTGGGGTATACCTGAGTATGGTATGACTTTAAAAATTAAAACCATTTAACAATAGTCAACAAAAAAGTTATTATCTCATGCAAGGAGTTGCAAAAAGAAGAAATGATACAGAAGAATTAGATGAGGAGAGGACTGTTAGTTCTGGTAACCTACTTTCTTTAGGAATGGGTTTAAGAGGGAATAACACACACATACACACATATTATATTTATTATATATTATATTATTATTTATTATATGTTATATTTATATATAGTTATATTTAGAATAGTATAAAAGTCTTATAAATTCAGAAGAAATAAAATGGTAAGGAAATAGGCAGAGGAGAGAGAACCAGAGAGGGACCTTAAATGGGGAGGGTGAGGGCACAGGTAAAAGGAGGTTATAGAATGGTGTTTAGATCAATGGGAATGGGAGAATAAGAGAGTAACATCTAGAGAAGAAAGTGAGGAAACAGGTTGTGGGAGCTATAGAAGGGTGGTATTATTTGTGGGAAAAGAGGAAAACATGAGGAAACCTCAGGGAGGCTAGGCAAATAATAGGGCAAGGTGGTGGGTGGAAGTAAATTACGGGAAGCAGGAGTGACAGGAAACAAGAGATATGCACAAATATAAAAACAACAATCAGGAGTAGAATTATTTTTTGGAAATGTATGTGTATATATGTATGTACGTATATATATATATATATGTGTATGTATATATCTTGGTTATTGAGAAATATTTTCACATTTAATTATTGCTTTCTGGGGGGGAAACAAAGGAAAAAATGCACAGCAGAGAACAAAAGAAAACTTACAAGGAAGCAAAGAAAACATGTACATCTCTCAACAGGTGTAGTATCAATCATACAGGCTTTCTTGAAATGAAAATTTATTTTTACATATTTTGAAAATTTTGAATCCTCTCTTCTGTTCTGCTGTGCTTGTGATATGTTTTCTCCCCTTTCTAATTTTGCATTAAGTTCTAATATTTAAGTTTCTAATATGCTTTGTTTCTTCTCTTTATTTTGTATTTTGTATTCTGGTGTTTGAGTCTATATTAAAATTTTAAAAAGAAAGAGGAGGATAAGTTGGAGAGTACAAAGCCATATGGGGCACCCCCATTGATTTCAAACGCTGTGAAATTTGTCATAAATAGTACTGATCTTATGATATCTAAGCACATAGTGGCGATTTTTATTTTAAGAAAACATTGCAGAAATTCTGCTGAAATAAAGTTACTAGCTTATTTTATCCCGTGGGTTCTTTAAATATAGAATTCCTGGTACTCACAACACATTAGGAAGTCAACAGTTATACAAGTTCTCACAACAATCAACAAATTACATTCCTTTTTATATCATGATTAAAGAGTACCATTATGAACATTTTTAAAAATTTAAATAGCTGGAAAGTACAGGCAAAATACTTTTTAGACATTAAATATTTCTTATCACAAAATAACAAACCTTTTGTCAAAATGCAATATAAGTAATAATGAGAGGGAAGATAAGAAAACTGAAAAAAATCTGTAAAACTCACTCTTCTTTCAAATGAATAGCCAAAAGAACCTCTTCATTTATATTTTTTCAATTGCAATTGTTTTGATCTCTTCTGAGTCAGAAATTACTCTGTGATTTAAAAGAAGATATGTCAACGTTATTTTAATATGTTCAATTCCAATTCCCCTCTGTGATGTAGTGAGCATAGAAAATCTCTTTGAATGTTCCAGTGTTTTCTGCCAGACTCAGATTAATTCTATCAATGGTATTTCCACTCTACAAACACCAAAGGATTCTCTAAAACTCCCTGAAATAATAAAGAACAGTGATAACTCTTAAAATAAAAGTTCCTTATAATATTCTTTTACATTCTCAAAAGAACACTTTTGAGCACATATGGTTCTTTATCCATATTTTGCACTACAATAATTTACACAATGAAGTGTCTCTCTTTCAGGAATCCTCATCAAAATGCCTTAGAATTGGAGCTTAAAGGACATTTAGAAGTAACTTTGTTCAAACCCCTCTATAAATTGGAAATGTAAAGGTCGGAGATGCTGATTTGCCCAGGATCATACATGGAAGAAATAATTTAGGAATCTGAAATCTCTGACTCCAAATCCAGAATTTTTTCTACTACTGATTACCTTCACAGAGCAATTATCAACATATTTATGTAAATCCATTATTTGACCCTCTGGGATGATAGCCTTTGAGAAAAATAATTATTTTTATTTGTTCTGTTATTTTCCAATTACATGTAAAATATCTAAAAAAAATTTTGTTTGAAAATCTTGACTTCCAAATTCTCTCCTTCTTCCATGCCCTTCCCCCTTTCCTTGAAAAGGAAAACAATTTGATATTAATTAAACATGTGAAGTTATGAAAAACAAATTTCCATGTTAGATCTCTTGCAAAAGAAAACACACACAATAAATAAATAGTAAAAAATAATTTAAAAAATGCTTTCATCTTCAATCAGAGATCTTCAGTTTTCTGTGGAGTGGATAAAATTTTTCTTCGTGGCTTCTTTGGAATGGTCCTGGGTCACAGTCTTCATAAGAGTTTGTAAGCCTTTCACAACTGACAAGCCTTAAAATATTAGTATTACTGTGCGCAAAGTTTTCCCGGTTCTTCTCATTTAACTTTGTGTATAAGTCTTCCCCAACATTTCTGAAACCATCTTGCTTATCATTTTTTTATATTAAAACAATATTCTATCACAATTATATAACACAACTTGTTCAACTATTCCTCAGTTGATGGTCATTCCCTCAATTTTCCCTTTCCTTACCTTTACACAAAGAGTTGTTATAAGTACTTTTCTACAAATAAGTCTTTTTTTTCCCCTTTTCGTTGATCTCTTTGAGGTACAGACCTAGTAATGTTATTGCTGGTTCAAAGGCTATGGAGTTTTATAGCACTTTGGGCTTAGTTCCAAATTGTTCTCCATAATGGTTGGACTAGTTCCCAAGTGCACCAATAATGCATTAATATCCTATTTTCACCACATCCTCTCCAGAATTTTCATTTTCCTTTTCTGTCATGTTACTTAATCTGAATGGTGTGAACTAGTATTTACATTTCTCTAATCACTAGCCATTAAATATATTTTTCTGTGATTATTGTTAGCTTTGATTTCTTCTGAAAACTCCCTATCCATATTATTTGACCATTTATCAATTGGGAAATAACTATGATTCAATTCTCTAAATATTTGAGAAATGAGGCCTTTACCAGAGAAATTTGCTATTAGGATATTTCATGGTTTCCTGTTTTCCTTCTGATTCTCATTGGAATAGTTTTCTTTCTGCAGGAGCTTTTTAATTTCATGCATTAGAAATTGCCTATTTGATTTCCTGTGATACTCTCTCTTGTTTAATCAAGAGCCTTTCTTTTTTGGGTAGACTGTGGGACATTTTCCCACACTTCCCTAATTTAGTCATATTATCCTTTATGTTTAAATCATTTACCCATTTTGACCTTATCTTGGTATACAGCGTGAGGTGTTGGTCTAACAAACTACTTTCTATCAAACACCAGCTTATTATGGTCATTTACTCCCATGGTATTTTATCTAGTCTATTCCACTGACGCACCATTCTATTTCTTAACTATTATTAGATTACTTTAATGATTAACACTTTGTAATAAAGGTTAAAGTGGCAGATAGGTGGGGCAGTGGATAGAATGCTTGGCCAGGAGACACCTGAGTTCACATCTGGTCTAAGACGTCGGTTATCATGTGATCCTACCCAAGTCAAAACGTTGATTGCCTAAATTTACTCATCTGCAAAATTAACAGGAGAAGGAAATGGCAAAACCCTCCAATATCTCTGAGAAAAAAAAAAAAAGATCAAATGAGTTCACTAAGAGTCAAACTTGACTGAAAATTATTAAACAACAAATGTACAGTCTAAAATCTGAAACTGTAAGGCTACCTTCCTTAGGATTTTCAAATCCATGACTTTGGTATTTTTGACTTTTTTTCCTTCCAGTTGAATACTTTTTATCTGTTTTTTTCCTAGCTCCATAAATTAGTTCTGTGGTAATTTGATTGGTATGGACTAAATAAGTAAATTAAATTAAATAAGAGTGTAATTTTTAGGGGGAGGAGCCAAGATGGCGGAGTAGAAAGACTCACGTATGCTAGCTCCGAATCCACAGCCCATAAATTTCCTGTAAGAAGAACTTCCCACAAATTCTGGATCACTGAAAGGCACGCAGAAACACAGTGGAAGAGATTTCCATTCCAAAGAGCCCTGGAGAGCGGTCCCCAGGGGTCTGTCGTGTCCCGGAAAGCCGAGTCCACCCCTGAGCTGCCCTGGCCGTGGCCCCAGAGGAGCAGATCTGAGCAGGCTTCAGGGACGCAATCTCCGGTGGCCAGGAAGGTCCTTCCGCCCACAGACGCTACAGGTCAGTGAGACAGATGTCTGGGCCGGCCTGGAGGGGAACGGGGTTCTCCGTGGCTCAGGCCCAGTCGGGAGGCAGCGGTGGAGGGAGCGGCAGAAGAAGCACGGGAACTCCCAGAGTAGCAGGAAGAAGTTCAGGTCTCTGCATAAAGCCCCTGAGGGAACTGAGCCTGGGAGGTGGCCCTGGCCCCACCTGAGAACCAGAACTTAAGCTCACATTGACTAGCAGCAGCGCCTGCCACGGA
Organism: Bettongia penicillata ogilbyi; assembly: GCA_023548195.1. NCBI lineage: Eukaryota > Metazoa > Chordata > Mammalia > Diprotodontia > Potoroidae > Bettongia > Bettongia penicillata. Next base: position 2,460,266 of record JAJHZJ010000016.1, on the reverse strand, counting down.
AAGCCCTGAGACTGGGAGGCAGCATTTGAACCTCAGACCCCAAGCACTAACTGGGCACATCTAGGCAGAGGTGGAGAGGAATCTCAGAAGTCAGGTAACTGGCTGGGAAAATGCCCAGAAAAAGGAAGCAGAATGAGACGACAGAGAACTACTTTATTGGGGAAGAGATGTTCCTTGCCCCCTTCATTTCTGATGACAAAGTACAATGACTGCCATCGGAGAAAGACGTGGAGGTGGGGGCCTCTCTATCCCAGACATCCAAGGTGGATGTCTGGTGGGCTCAGGCCATGGAAGAGCTCAAAAAGGATTTTGAAAACCAAGTTAGACAGGTGGAGGAAAAACTGGGAAGAGAAATGAGAGAGATGCAAGAAAAGCATGAAAAACGGGTCAATACCTTGCTAAAGAACACCCAAAAAAATGCTGAACAAAACAACACCTTGAAAAATAGGCTCACTCAATTGGCACAAGAGGTTCATAAAGCCAATGAGGGCAAGAATGCTTTCAAAATCAGGATTAGCCAAATGGAAGAAGAGGTTCAAAAGATCACTGAAGAAAATAGTTCTCTCAAAATTAGAATGGAACAGATGGAGTCTAATGACTTTCTGAGAAACCGAGACATCACAAAACAAAACCAAAAGAATGAAAAACTGGAAGAGAATGTGAAATATCTCATAGGAAAAACAACTGACCTGGCAAATAGATCCAGGAGAGACAATTTAAAAATTATGGAACTACCTGAAAGCCATGACCAAAAAAAAGGGCCTAGATATCATTTTTCATGAAATTATCAAGGAAAAGTACCCGGAAATTCTAGAACCAGAGGGCAAAATAAGTATTGAAGGAGTCCATCGATCACCACCTGAAAGAGATCAAAAAAGAGAAACTCCTAGGAACACTGTGGCCGAATTCCAGAGTTCCCAGGTCAAGGAGAAGATGTTGCAAGCACCTAGAAAGAAACAATTCCAGTATTGTGGAAATAAAATCAGTATAACACAAGATCTAGCAGCTTTTACATTAAGGGATCAAAGGGCGTGGAATAGGATATTCCAGAAGTCAAAGGAACTAGGACTAAAACCAAGAATCACCTACCCAGCAAAACTGAGTATAATACTTCAGGGGAAAATATAGTCTTTCAATGAAACAGAGAACTTTCAAGCATTCTTGATGAAAAGACCAGAGCTGAGAAGAACATTTGACTTTCAAACACAAGAATGAGAAGAAGCATGAAATAGTAAACAGCAAAGAGAAGTCATAAGGGACTTAGCAAAGGTGAACTGTTTACATTCCTACCTGGAAAGACAATAATTGTAACTCTTAAAACATTTCAGTGTCTGAGTAGTTGGTGGGACCACACACAGATGTACATACACACGCACACACACACATGTAGATGCATGCATGCACACACACATAAACACAAGCATGCACACACAGAGACAGAGAGCACAGAGTGAATTGAATAGGATGGGACCATATCTTAAAAGAAATTAAGGTAAATGGTGAGAGAGAAATGTAGTAGGAGGAGAGAGGGTGAAATGGAATGGGTTATTTATATCTCATTCAAGAGGCAAGCAGGAAATATTTTAGTGGAGGGAAAAAGAGGAGAGCTGAGAAAAAAACATGAAGTTTACCCTCATCACATTCGACTAAAGGAAGGAGTAAAATGCACACGCATTTTGGTTTGAAAACCTATCTTACAGTATAGGAAAGTGGGGGAGAAGGAGATAAGCGGGGGGGGGATGATGGAAGGGAGGGCAAAGGAAGGAGGGAGCAATTTGAAGTCAACACTTGGGGAGGGACAGGATCAAAAGACAGAAGAGAAACAATGAGGGGCAGGATAGGATGGAGGGTAATTCAGTTAGTCTTACACAACACGACTATCAGGGAAGTCATTTGCAAACTACACAAATATGGCCTATATTGAATTGCCTGCCTGCCCAAAGGGAATGGGTGGGGAGGGAGGAATGGGGAGAATTTGGAACTCAAAATTTTAGGAACAACTTTTGCGTATTGTTCTTCCTACTAGGAAATAAGAAATACAGTTAATGGGGAATAGAAAGTCATCTGGCCCTACAGGACAAAAGAGTAGATAGGGAGAAGAGAAGGGAAGGATGATGGAAAAGAGGGCAGATTGGTGATAGGGAAAATTAGAATGCTTGGTGTATTGGGGTGGGGGGAGGGGCTAAATGGGGAGAAAATTTGGAACCCAAAATTTTGTGAAAATGAATGTAAAAAGTTAAATAAATAAATAAATAAATATAAAATATAAAAAAAAGATTGTAATTTTTATTATATTTTCTCAGTATACATATGAGCAATTAATATTTCTCCAATTGTCTAGATATGTCTATATTTGTGTGAAATGTGCTTTGTAGTTATTTTCATATAATCCGTGGGTTTCTCTTGTAAGGTAGATTCCCAATTGTTTTACATTGTCTGCAGTTATTTTAAATGGAATTTCCTTTTTTATTTCTTGCTACTGTGTTTTCTTGGTAGTGTATAGAAATGCTGAAGATTTATGTGGGTTTATTTATGTATTCTCCATCGTTACTGAAGGCGTTAATTGTTTCAACTACTTTTTTAATTGAGTCCCAGGGTTCCCTAAGGATGCCGTAATATCATCTTTGTAGAATCATAGTATTGTTTCCTCCATGTTTAGTTTTATACTTTAATTTTTTTTTCTTATCTTAACTGCTATAGCCAGCACTTCTAGCCCAATTTTAAATAATATTTGTTGGGAAGAGAATCTTACTTCATTGATTCACGGATGTCTATAGCATCTTTAAGAATCTTTAACTTTTAAAAAGAACTTGATCTACTCCAATTTTGTTAATTTCTATTGTTTTCTATTTTATTCTTTATAAATTTCCAATATTAAGTTTATGAATGGATTTTTTTCTTATCTTTTTTAAATTTTTATTTATTTAACATTTTACATTCATTTTCACAAAATTTTGGGTTCCAAATTTTCTCCCCTTTTATCCCCTCCCCCCACCCCAATACACCAAGCAAACTAATGTTCCCTATCTCCAATCTGCCCTCTCTTCTGTCATCCCTCCCTTCTCTTGTCTCCATCTTCTCTTTTCTCCTGTAGGGCCAGATGACTTTCTATTCCTCATTAACTGTATGTCTTATTTCCTAGTAGCAACAACAATACTAAACAGTTGTTCCTAAAACTTTGAGTTCCAAATTCTCCCCATCCCTCCCTCCCCACCCATTCCCTTTGGGCAGGTAGGCAATTCAATATAGGCCATATTTGTGTAGTTTGCAAATGACTTCCCTGATAGTCGTGTTGTGTAAGACTAACTGAATTGCCCTCCGTCCTATCCTGCCCCTCATTGTTTCTCTTCTGTCTTTTGATCCTGTCCCTCCCCAAGTGTTGGCTTCAAATTGCTCCCTCCTCCCGTTTGCCCTCCCTTCCATCATCCCCCCCTTGCTTATCTCCTTCTCCCCTACTTTTCTTTACTGTAAGATAGGTTTTCATACCAAAATGTGTGTGCATTTTATTCCTTCCTTTAGTCAAATGTGATGAGGGTAAACTTCTTGGTTTTTTTTTTTTTTTTTTTCCGCAGCTCTCCTCTTTTTCCCTCCACTAAAAAGTCTCCTACTTGCCTCTTAAATGACATATACTTACCCCATTCCATTTCACCCTCTTTCCTCCCACTACCTTTCTCTCTCACCATTTACCTTAATTTCTTTTAAGATATGGTCCCATCCTATTCAATTCACTCTGTGCTCACTGTCTTTGTATGTGTGTGCATGTGTGTATGTGTGTGTGCATGCATGCGTGTACTTGTGTGTGTGTGGTCCCACCAACTACCCAGATACTGAAAGGTTTTAAGAGTTACAAATATTGGCTTTCCATGTAGGAATGTAAACAGTTCACTTATGTAAGTCCCTTAAGACTTCTCTTTGCTGTTTACTTTTTCATGCTTCTTCTCATTCTTGTGTTTGAAAGTCAAATTTTCTTTTCAGCTCTGGTCTTCTCATCAAGAATGCTTGAAAGTTCTCTGTTTCATTGGAAGACCATATTTTCCCCTGAAGTATTATACCCAGTTTTGCTGCGTAGGTGATTCTTGGTTTGAATCCTAGTTCCTTTGACTTCTGGAATATCCTGTTCCACGCCCTTCGATCCCTTAATGTAGAAGCTGCTAGATCTGGAGTTATCCTGATTTTATTTCCACAATACTGGAATTGTTTCTTTCTAGCTGCTTGTAAGATTTTCTCCTTGACCTGGGAGTTCTGGAATTTGGCCACAATTTTCCTAGGAGTTTCTCTTTTTGGATCTCTTTCAGGCAGTGATCAATGGATTCTTTCAATACTTATTTTGCCCTCTGGTTGTAGAATGTCAGGGCAGTTTTCCTGATAATTTCATGGAAGATGATATCTAGGCTCTTTTTTTGATCATGACTTTCAGGCAGTCCCATAATTTTTAAATTGTCTCTCCTGGATCTATTTTCCAGGTCAGTTGTTTTTCCCATGAGATATTTCACATTCTCTTCCATTTTTTCCTTCTTTTGGTTTTGTTTTGTGATTTCTTGGTTTCTCAGAAAGTCATTAGCCTCCATCTGTTCCATTCTAATTTTGAGAGAACTATTATCTTCAGTGAGCTTTTGAACCTCTTTTTCCATTTGGCTAATTCTGCTTTTGAAAGCATTCTTCTCCTCATTGGCTTTTGAACCTCTTTTGCCAATTGAGTGAGTCTATTTTTCAAGTTGTTATTTTGTTCAGCATTTTTTTTAGGTCTCCTTTACCAAGGTATTGACCCATTTTTCATACCTTTCTTGCATCTCTCACATTTCTCTTCTCAGTTTTTCCTCCACCTGTGTAACTTGCTTTTCAAAATCATTTTTGAGCTCTTCCAAGGCCTGAGTCCACCAGACCTCCCCCTGGGATCTCTGGGGTACCGAGGCCCCGCCCTCCACGTCTTTCCCTGATGGCAAGAATATGTCCTCGTCATCAGATCCAAAAGTCGGGATCATTTGCATGTGTTCAAAAAAACTCTCTATAGTCTTATTTTTCTTCCCTTTTCTAGGCATTTTCCCAGTCAGTTACTTGACTTCTGAGATTCCTCTCCACCCCTGCCTAGATCTGCCCAGCTAGTGCTTCGGGTCTGAGATTCAAATGGGCTTTCCACATGGGCGGGGCTGCTATTCAATGTGAGCTTTAGTTCTGGTGCTGGGGTGGGGGCAGGGCCACTTCCCAGGCTCAGCTCCTTCAGGTGTTTTATGCAGAGACTTTCAGTAATGAAGATCCTGTCTGCTGCTGGGGGAGTCCCGGGCCGCTGCTGCCTCTGCCACTTCCTGCCCCCATTTCTGCCTCCGCAGCTTCCTCCTGAGGGGGCCCGAGCCATGGAGTCACCCCGCTCCCCTCTCGGTCCGCCCAGCCATCTCTCTCTCACTGACCTGTAGCTTCTGTGGGTGGAGGGAACTTCCTGGCCGCCAGAGCTTCCGTCCCTGAAGCCTGCTCAGATTAGCTTCTCTGGGGCTGTGGGTAGGGCAGCGCCAGGGTGGGGTCTGCTTTCTGGGGCGCGTCGGACCCTGGGGACGCTTCTCCAGGGCTCTCTGGAACGGAAATCTCTTCCACTATGTTTCTGCACACCCTGCAGTGATCCAGAACTTATGGGGGGTTATTCTTACATTAAATCTATGGGCTGTGGGTTCGCAGCTCGTATACATGCGTCTTTCTACTCCGCCATCTTGACTCCGCCCTTCTATTTTTTCTAAATTTAAAAATATTTTTTTAATTGCTCTCAGATATGAACTTATTTCAGTTCTACAGTGGGTTTTCTCGCTCTGGAGTTCTACTACATGTGTTTTTATATTCTTTTTACTGCTAATGACTACTCACTGAAGACACATTATTTTTTAAAAATTATTTTCCATGGTCAATGATTCATAATTCCTTTGCAACATGTAGGCACCTAAAGTAATATCCATAATGTAACAGCATGTGTTCAAACCTACAAATTGATATAATATTAAATAAAAAATCCAATATTAAGATTATTTTAGCCTCAATAACATTGAGGGTTGTTTTCTTTCCATATTGCTGTCAAATAATCATACTGTTCAACTTAACCTTTTATAGTTTCCTGAAACAAGAAGAGCAAAAAAACAACCCAGTTGTCCCTGAAAGGATTGCTCCTTATAATACCCCACCCTCTGGACAAATTAAATGTCCACATTCATAATGAGAAGATTATGTCATTCTCCAGGGCACTACAAAAAATATTGCAACAATAGAACTGCATAGTAATGAAGACATTTAATGTAAACTCCTTATGAAAATGTTCCTTTAAATCAATCCACATTTATATCAAACTGGGTAAAGAAACCTGTTACTGTTTAGACAAGTTGCATTGGAGACATTTGATGTTCTCAAATGAAAGCAATCATTTGGAAATGATTGCTTATTTTAAGCACTAAAACGAATATCTATATTTTGATGAGTTCAAAATGTAGGTCACACATTTCTTGGTTGAATAATTCAACCAAGAGAATACTGTATTTCCCATGATCTGACAACTAATTCATTTGACTAGTGGAACTATAAAATTTCATGTAGGTGTGCAAATTTAATTTTTCACAATGAATGTGTTACTTAATTGGAAAAAAAGATAACTCTGCAAAACACATTATATCAAGTCAAATTTTATTTGTCCTAAAAACAGTTAGATGCTTATTAAACTTTGCTTGACCCAGTATATATTTGAGTAAATCTCACTTCATAAAAGTTGATAGTCTAATAATTTTATTTCAAAGATAAATTCTTATATCTAATGTGTTTGGAAAACTTACCTCTTTGTACATTTCAACAATATTGCAAAGCAACATTAGGGAGCTATTTGAATTTAAAGAGAAAAATGTACAAAATTCTTAAAGAGAATGAGTTGATTCTATAATTCAACAGAGTGAAAATCATGCAAAATCTATTTGGGGGAAATTTGAGAAATAATGTTATAAATAAAATGTGATATCTGACTTCATAAGATCTAAAGCTGACAACAAGCTAGTTTGGGGATTACTTAATCTACTCCCTTATATATTTATTAATTCTCTCTCTCTCTTTCTGTCTCTCTCTCTCTCATCTCAATCTCACTGTCTTGTAGTCTCTCTAAATGCATCTGTGGTTTCATTGGCAGAGGGAAATACCTTTAAAATCCCTCTTGAAGATCTTTTTAGAAAATTCATTTTGTAATATATATTGCTGAATGGTCTGCAAATTGTAATCTTAAAAATTTACATGTGAAAGGGTAGGGCAGAAATTTACCTGTGGTATTGAGGGATTAAATTATGTGTTTATGCCAGTATGGGTCAAAAACAATACTTCAACCCTGGATTTCCTGGACTCTAAAGCTTATTTTCTATTCACTAAAATATATAATTTCCCTTCGTTTTTACAGATGGAGAGATTGAATTAGTTTGAAACATAGTATATGTGAAAAGGTATCCACAGATAAACATAAAAAGTTGAAAATGATATGCAGAGACACTAGAAGTGATGTCAGAGGAAAAGGAGGAGTATAATGCAATCTTTCAAGACTATTCATGGAAAGATTGAATGAGTGAAGGTCGAGAGATACAGAAAGAAAATACAGAGTCATGATTCTAACCTATTTCAGAAGTGGAAGACAGGTAGGGCTTTGGACATTAGAAAGTGGGTCCAGCCAAGAAAGCCTACTTTGGAACTTCCAACATCAAAACTGAGAAAGGCTTGTAGCCAGTATCTACTAGGAAACAGTAAGTAGTGTACCTTTAAGCCCAGAGAATTTGAGGATCTTTAATCAACTGAGGAGGAGGGCTGCTAGAATGAGGAATCACAAGTAAAGAAGGGGACAAGCAGCAGATTCATGCCTTAGCAAGTATCACATCTGATGCTATATTCTGAACTGAGAGAAGGAGACAAGATTTAGCCAACAAATATGTCCTTATAACCTGAAACAAAATATCAGTTTGAGCTTGTAGACCAGGGCAAAAGTCTATAGCAGAGTAAACAGAATAGGAAATTTCAAGGTGAAACTTCAGGTCTACTCCTCTGGATTTATAAACCTTTCAGCAAGCTAACAGAGGCAGGGACCAAAAACTGTCTATTGTAAGTGAAGAAAAGGTAGTCTGGCCATTGTGTCACTCAAGATGAAACCAGGATTAGTAACCTGAGAAGTTCAGACTAGGAGTACAATAAAAATAACGTAACCTCAATCAAAGAGCTTAGGGTATAGTGAAAATTTGCAGCACTCTGGTCTGGGCAAACCCTTAGAATCATAAAGGAATAAGGGGAAAAAATGGAGAGGAATGTGCATTTATATGGTATCTGTTGTGTATAGAGTTATACCACAGTATAATATGCATTTCTATAATATCTATTATGTGCCAAGCACTATGCTTAGTGCTTAACAAATATTATCGGATTTCATCCTCAAAACAATCCTGTGAAGTAAGTGCTGTTGTACTCCCCATTTTACACTTGAGAAAACTGAGTCAAAAAGATGTTAAGTGATGTGTCCAGGTGTAGTGCCAATGCAATATTAACAGTGCCAATAACAGCCATGAATACCACAGTGCAATTCAGAATTCAGAAATATCACAGACTCTTCACATGGAAGGCAGAACCAAAACACTTATTCAGACCCAAATCCATGACAACACCAAAAATCTATATGCGATAGCAATGCAGAAGAAAACATCATCCCCCTGTCTTTCCCCTCCTAGGCTTCCCACAAATGGGTCCATTACAGTGATCACAAGCAGGCTATCTTAAACAAAATCACAATCACAAAGTCACTCATGCTACCCAGGAGTCTGCATCCTTCCTACCTCTGACTGCTTTTAAGACTAAATTCCTCTCAGTTCTACTTTAGCTCTGCCTCTTCCTGTTCCACCCATTCAATAAACTCCTCCCACCAAAGGTTCCATGTGAATTCATGGGCCTAATGAATGGGAAAGATTTTCCAATTCAAATTACCATTACAACAGGATCACACCACTAGTGAGTGTGTGCGGCCAAATTTGAGCTCAAGTATTCCTTACTTCAGGTCCTATTTTTTATGTACTGTGCCACTTTACTGTTTTGAAAAACATAGTGTTCAGTACAAAAAAAATAATCATAATATCCAGGGTAACATGAATCAAGACCATCACGGACCTGGTATTATATACCGATATATGCAGAACCAGTCTGTAACAGAAATGCTTAATTCGGGAAGAATGGCTGGAGGAATAAGAGGAAGAAAAGAAAAACACAAATAATTAAAAAATCTAATGGATCAAGGAAAGGGCAGCTAGGTGGTAAAGTGAATATTGTGCTACACTTAGAGGAAAGAAGATACTTTATGCATTCAAATCATGTCTCAGGCATTTAGTATCGTCATGACCCTGAGTAAGGCATGCAATCCTGTTTGCCTCAGTTCTTCATCTATAAAACGATTTCGAGAAGGATGGAAAATCACTCCAGTATCTTCGAAAGAAAAACCAAAACAAAGAAAAAAAGGCTAAAATAGGGTCATGAAGCATAAGCCAAGAGTGAAAAATGACTGAACAGGAAAGGGAACCAAGGGTACCTACAACAGAAGATTAGAAGATGGGAACAAGTCCATATTAAAAAGCAAAGCTTCAAAGAAAAAAAGTAAAATTTGCACATGAGATCAGGGTTAAGAATACTGAAAGAAATCAGATAAGAATTTTAAAATTATATTATAAATAAAGTGAGTGCTGTATGGGAAAGATCCGAAATGAGAATTAACAGATTAGTGCGAACAGTGAAAACATTGTATAACTAATAAATTCTAAGAAAATTAGAATGGATTAAGCAGAAGCTAATTATTTCATAAGATAAGAAGAAATATTCAAAGAAAGTCTTGAAAAGAGAAGAAAACATGATGTATCTCATAAATTTCTTTTTTGAAAACCAACCAGGAAAATTGGACAAAAAGATAAATATAAAAAGTACTGAATGACCTGAAAATTATGAAAAAAAAAAAAAAACAGCAGGATATCATTTTTTTCACGAAATCGTGACCAAAAACTATTCAGAGAAATTCACAAGACGAAAATGTGGGAAAAGAAAAAAAATCAATGTTTAACTCTTCAAAGAAACTTCAGAATGATAACTCCTAGGGATGTCAAACAGAAGACAGAGTTTCCACATCAAAGAAAAAAAATGATAAATAGGAACCACCCAGAAAGAAAGAGTTCAAGTAGAGGGTAGCCACAATCACAATAACACTGACAGCCAATTTAATTAAAAGGGGAGATTGGAATTGTTTTCCCAAAAGGATATAAATACACACACACGCACACACACACGCACACACACACGCACACACATGCATAAACTCACAGCTAATGTATGTTGCACAGGAAAATGCTACAGGTGTAAAAATGACCTCCATAAAAATTTAATAATTGAGACGACTTTCTTTTTTTGAAATAAATTTAGTTATTTAACTTTTTACATTTCTTCTCACAAAATTTTGGACTCCAAATTTTCTCCCCATTTGTAACCTCCTCCCAACCCAATACACCCAGCATTCTAATTTCCCCTATCACCAATCTACCCTCTCTTCTATCATCCCTTACTTCCCTTGTCCCCATCTTCTCTTTTGTCCTGTTGGGCCAGATAACTTTCTATTCCCCATTTCCTGCATTTCTTATTTCCTAGTAGCAAGAACAATACTCGACAGTTGTTCCTAAAACTTTGAGTTCCAACTTCTCTTCATCCCTCTGGAGACGACTTTCAAGAAACATTTTTCAATTTCAATTTCCTTGGTAAAGTTGGACAAAAATAATAAAATTAATATGGAAGAACACGATATTTTAATACGTCTAAACAACTAATGCTTCCTGAGCAAAGCAGACTGAACTAACTGGTCATAGTTGTACCAGATTTAGAGGTACAATTTAATTATCTGACATTAAGATGTTTGGCTATGTGCTTAAAGAATAAGTGAAGTTTATCAGCAAAATACATGGTGCATGGAAAACATGTAGTAACAAAGAACCATGGAGTTTACTCCAAAAAGATTAAAAAAAGAAGGAGGAATGGAGGGAGGGAGGGAAAGAGAGAGACAGAGAGAGACAGACAGAGACAGAGAGAGACAGAGAAACACAGAGAGACAGAAAGAGAGACAGAGAGAATTCTTTTGTAATGACAAAGAAGTGGAAACAAAGGGTAATAATTACAATTAGTAGGAAAGAATACTAAATAAATATATAATATATAAATCTGTATGGGTTTAGGTGTATGTGTATATATGTATATACATGTGTGTAAACATATATATGTACATGCATATCCATATATCCGTACACATACATTCTATATATAAATGCACACACACACATATATACATACTATTAATGTGTATATGTATGTATATATATATGTAATGAAGTTGATGAAAGGAAAAATGTCATTTCAAGCAAATGAGACACAGCAGTTATCATCCCATCAACCAACTCAGACAAGAGAAAACCTAAACCAGAGATGCAACCTCTCCTGTCTAGGATTCAGTTATAAATTCCAAAGATAGAGAAAAACTTCACAAAGCCCGACAATAATGACAATCTTATCATCCTGATTTCTTAACAACTTCAGGTTTGGAAATCCCAGTATATGTATTTATGAATGAAAGTGACCTGCTCTTACTTGCTCAGATATACAGGCATACATTCCAAGACCTCAAGAGGTATCTAGATCAGTGTGATCTACAGATTTATTTCTGATGCTACAAGGGAACAACTGAGAATAATTTAATTGTCTGAAACAATATAAATACCTACCGTTTATGTAATTGCGTGTGTTCATTGATGCCAAAGTATTTCCTGAATTATGTAGCATGTCTTTTCACATACTTATCAATTTATGTGCTAGTGTGCTTCATTTACCATCTATAATTTGACCTGGCTATGTAGTTTTACAGATTTTTTTCTTATACATTAATCTTTATGTATGTTTTGGTTTTTTAAGTCCATTGATATAATTATTGCTTAGTTTTAAACATATTCTTATTTATTCATATATTATGGAGGCATCTTGTATCATAAAGGTACATATACTATGTACCACACTTAATTTGGAGATTTATGTAAAACTTTCTTCCTATGCCCTTCCCCTAACCCATCCTCTTTTCTCAACACATTTGATTTGAGGGAATCTGTAAATGTGGGAAAAATGGGGAAGATATATCATTTTTAAATTAACATTGTACTTAATTTGTAAGCATATATATTTTATTTTATGTACTTAAAATATTATTTTGAGAAGGAGTCAATAATAAAAAAACACATTGAAAAACTCTTCATCTAGCAGTCAAAGCGTCTTATTGAAGGTTACTCATATTATGCTGTGTCTACTGGATCTATTGTGCTTTTCAGGCAAACGGTACGGCAATATTATTATCTATATTGCTGGAACAATCATCTTTATTGTTTTAAAGATTTATTATTCTGTTAATGATTGTGATATATGTCTGCATAATTCAAGTATGCCTAAACTGAATATTAAAGGATGTGAAAAATTTCTAGCCCAAGACAAAAATATGGAAAATTCTTTTTAAACAGTACAGTCTCTCAATAAATGGATCCAATAAAATAAAAGAGCTTCACAGAATGTATGTAAAAATAATCCCCAAATCTCTTGTATACAAGAACCATATTTAAAATTAAAAGCACATTCATAAAATTAAAAGCACATAAATGAAAGACTGAATAAAAATATGCCAAACAGGTGAATAAAAATAAGTAGAGTTGAAAACATGCTTTTGGACAAAACAAACATAAAATTTCACAATATTTGAGAGATATAGGGAAACCATATTATGTTCTAATGGACCACATCATATAAATTAATAATGATTAACTGAATTTCATAAAACTGTAAAATATATCTTTGCAATTTAGATGAATTTAATGTTCTTGTATCAGACCTTGAAAAATATATCAAAAATAAATAAGTAGGTTGTGCCTTATCATGAATGTCCCTCTTCTATCTCTTTTCCCTCTCCCTTACATACAATTTTGCATATTAGTTTCTTCATTTCCTGTTGATTCAATCATAATGTCTAGGCAGATTATTGTCAGATCTATTTATCTAGCTATTCACTCAAACATGACCTTAAGTCTCATATAACTCCTTGTTGTACATCTCAAACTTAATGCCTTATAAACATTGAACTGAACATGTCAAAGACTATCAACTAATTCCCTCTCTCCACAACGTTTCTATTACTGTGTTCTCACAGTGACACAGAACCCTACTTAGTTGTAATACTTGACTCCCCTCTCTTTTTATTTCATTCGAAGTCCAATCTATTCCATTTCAGCAACATCTCTTTTGTATGCCCCATTCTATCCTCTGACAGTGCTAAACCCCGGTGGACAATTCATTATCTTATGCCTGAACTATTGCAATAATCTTCTGGTTTGGCAACCTGCCTCACGTAACTACTCATTGAAAGTCATATTCCACTTAATCAAAATGCTCTTGCTAAAAGTCAGGACTAGTCATATCATAAATACTTATAACTTCTGCTTTCAATTATAAAATACTTAGTTTAGTTTTTGAAGTCCTTCAGAACATGCCTTTCCATCTTTTCCCATCTTCTTATAATTTATTCTCCTCCATATATTCTGTGCTGACATTGACCTCATAATTATTTCTAACAAAATGATACTCTATAACTTTGTGCATTTTTAATTACTTCCTTTTATGGCTGAAATTACTTTTTTGTCTTTCCCTCTTGTATTATTGCTTTACTTAAAGTTTCAAATAAAATCCAATCCTCCACAAAAAAAGAAAATTCCTTGACCCCCACAATATTACTTAAAATGTTTTGTACAATTTATCCTGCATATTTTGTGTTTAGACACAATTGTTTGTATATTATCTCCCCCTTTACACTGCAAGGTCCTTAGAAACAGCATGGACTATTCTTTTTTAAACAAGATTCTTTTTTCCCTTTAGGCCCAAAAGAATTATTCTGGATCAGAGCCATAAAAAATAAGCTCAAAACAAATGGCAGAAGTTTTGCCAAGTAGAGTGAATTTATTATTCAAATAGGAAAACATAAAAGGTGACAGGGAAATGGGAACACCACTTGCAGAGCACGTACAGAAAGTTTTTTCTCTGTCAAATGGTATTTTGAGTCTTAGTGAGCCTAGTTCTGGAAACATGATGACATGTAATGGAAAGGTTATGCTTTAAACATACTGTCATTCTCAGTAACTCTATGACTGTTTCTGTTTCACCAATCACATATTTTATCAATAGGAAATGTATGCTCTGATTATTTTAAAGAAATCTCATTTAATAATTCCCATTACAAATTGAAATATTCAATCAAAATAATTTAAGCAATTAATTTCACCAGAAAAGGCAAAGGATTCAACATGAATCAACATTAATGAAAAGCATTTTAATTTATTACCAAAAGTACCCAGCAAGAAGAGATCAAAAAAGTTCATTCAAAATAGCCACAGAATTGATCGATTATTTGAAAATTCATCGACCCAAATGCAAAAGATAATGTGTAAATATGATTATAATAAGCAAATAATCAAAATAAACTTTGTATAGGTTGGAGCGTGGCCAATTTTACTGAACTACTAAAAAACATGTATTTCTTTTTTGTCATTTTTATTTTTTTTAGATGATATACCACTGGATAGAATTGAAGGAGAGATATGACAGTATATGAAAAATGACAGAAAAATGAAGAAAATGACAGTTATATGAAAGCAAAATCAAGTTTTTAAGAAGAAAAAATATTAAAAATTCAGAAATAGGTGAGGAAGCCAACAAAATCACAGTGATCATTTTTTTTTTATCAACCTGGGGCAGATTAGAAAAACAGAAAGAGATATTTGTGTTTCCTGGGATGGAGTTTAGCCAGGAGCACAGCATGTTTGAAGCAGCACCAGCTTTAGGTTGTGAGGCAAAAATGAAGCAGGAAACACCTCACAGGAACAGTAAAAGGATGAAACGTCTAGTCAGAAAGAGGTCTCAGGTGACCATTATGCTAGTACTGGGCTTGTAGCATCAAGTGCCATTTGACATCTCTGTCACCGAATACCACGGTCCAATATCAGAGTTCCAAGCCAGAGAGAAATGGCTACTCTCAAAAGGGAATAAGGGCTTTACCTAAGTAAAAACCTGAACACAGATAAGGAACATGGAGACCAGACCTCTTTCTGGATGACACAATTATAGAAGTACCAAAATATTAGACACTCATTGACCTGTAAAAGTAGCAGAAGCTCATAAAAGACAGAAACACAAGACAGAAAACCATGACACACCTCTACAGAGGACCAGAATCAAAATCTGACATAAATTTCAAATTCAAGAAATAAACTGAGAAAATGAACAAGGAACAAGAACAAAAAGCAAAGGCCACTAAAATATTTGACCTACTATGATGACAGGGAAACTCAAGACAAAAAAAATACATGAAATCGTCTATAGTCAAAGTCTCAAGGAAAAATGCAGATTAAATATAAGTCCAACAGGAATTCCTAGAAGACCTAAAGAAATAAATTGGAGAAAGAACTTTTCTTTAAATCAAGTGAAGGGTAGAATAAAAATTGGAAATATAAACGAAATTAATGAAAACAAATTTTTAAAGATAACTAACAGCTAATTAGCAGGGACTAATATATTGTAGAAAATATCTTCTTAGAAATCAGAATTGGACAAATGAAAAAGGAGGCACAAAAGGTACTGAAGGATATAGATGCCTTAAAAAATGTAATTGGTCAGGGATGGGGAGGAGATGCAGAGCCAAGATGGCTTGCAGGGTCTTGCAAAAGTTCTCTCCCCAAACCTAGACAAAAACTAGTAAAAATGGCACTAAACAAATTCTGGATCTGCAGAATCCAGAGAATGACACTGTGAAGCTAATCTCCAGCCCAAGACAGCCTCAAAGATCGATGGGAATCATCTGATGTATCGGGCTGGGAATATAGCATACCCCAGCATGGGAAATGCTGACACAGACAGGAACTGAGCAGGCCTCAGGGGATTGAATTATTGACCCCAGTAACAGTTTCAAGACTTCACAACCCCAAAATATTAGATCAAATTGGAAGTGCAATGGAAATAACCTGTGAGATATAAGTGACAGAGGACAGTGGTCCAGTCCCAGCTTCAGGGAAGCATAGGGGGTGGAGGACAGTATGGCAGCAGCAGCAGAAGCAGTGGCAGTGGCAGCAGAAGTTTTTGGAGTTACAGGCCAACAAATCTTGGGGGGATCAAGTTGCTGACAGTACACCTTCCAACTCCCAGTGGAAGCAAAAACTACCTTGATAAAGGGGTCAGAAATCAAGTAATTGGCTGGAGAAGTAAGAAAAAATAGGGAAAAATCAGATTATAGAATCTTACTTTGATGACAAAGAAGATCAAAAATACAACTATTAGACAACAAAATCAAAGCTCCTACATCCAAAGCCTCCAAGAAAAATATTTATTGCTTTCAGGACATGGAAGACCTAAGAAACAATTTGGAAAATCAAGTAAGAGAAGCAGAGGAAAAATTGGGAAGATAAATGAAGAAAATAACACCTTAAAAGCAGACAAAAGAGCTTCACAAAGCCAATAAGGGTAAAATGCCTACAAAAACAAAAACAAAACAAAACAAAACAAAAACTGGCCATGTGGACAAGGTGGTCCTAAAGCTCACATAAAAAAATAATTCTTAAAAATTAAAATAGAGTGGATAGAAGTTAACGACTTTATGAAAAATAAAGAAATTATAAAACAAAATCAAAGGAAGGAAAAACTAGCAGACAATGTGAAATGTCACATTGCAAAAATAATTGACCTGAAAACAGATCCAGGAGAGAAAATTTAAAAATTATTGAACTACCCGAAAACCCTATTAAAAAATACTGCCTACACATCATTTTTCACGGAATTCTCAAAGAGAATTGCCCTGATTGTTCTAGACTCAGAGGGTAAATTAGATATTGAAAGAATCCCCTGATTGCCTCCTGAAAAAGATTGGAATATTTCAGCAGAATTTCCAAGCTCCCAGGTTAAGGAGAAAATACTGCAAGCTGGAAAGAAATAATTCCAGTTTTGGGGAAACACAATCGGAATAAAACAAAGTCTAGCTGCTTCCAAATTAAAGAGTGAGTGGATTTGGAATATGATATTCCAGAGGTCAAAGGAGCTAGGATTAAAACCAAGAATCACTTGCCCAGGAACACTGAGTACAGTTCTTCAATGCAAAAAATATGGCCATTCAATGAAACAGAGGACTTTCCTGCATTCTTGATGAAAAGACTACTGCTGAATAGAAAATTTGACTTTCAAGTACAAAAATCAAGAGAAGCATGAAAAGGTAAATAGGCAAGAGAAACCATAAGAGACTTAGTAAAATTTAACTGTTTACATTCCAACATGTGAAGGTAATATTTGTAACTCTTGAGACTTTTCTCAGCATGAGGAGAGATAGAAGGATTATATGGGGGGATGACATAAGGGAGGACAAATGGGAGGAGAGGCTAATTAGAAGTAGACACTTTTGAGGAGGGACAGGGTCAAAAGAAAGAACAGAATAAACAGGAGGCCGAATAGGATGGAGGGAAATATAATTAGTGTTTCACAACATGATTGTTGTAGAAGTATTTTGAATGACTACACATGCATAACCTATGTCTCCTTGCTTCCTTTCTCAACTGGGGTGAATGGGGAAGAAGGAAGGAAAAGAATTTGGAACTCAATATTTTAAAAGTGAATCTTAAAAATTGTTTTTACATGAAACCTATCTTACCCTAAAAGAAAATAGAGGGAAGGGGATAAGAGAAGGGGAGGGTATGAGAGAATGGAGAGAAGATAGGGGGAATGGATAATCAGAATGCACTCTGTCTTCCGGTGGGTGGAGGGGAGAGGTGAAGAGAAAATTTGGAACTCAAAATCTTGTGGAAATGAATGTTGAAATTTCAAAATAAATTAATTTAAAAAAATAAACTGTAAGTCATGTAAAAGTAATTGTTTATATGAAAATTAATTACTCCATGTGACATCAAGAGACAAAAAAAAATAACATTAAAAAAATACAAGAAAATGTGAAATAAAAAAAAAATACTTTCCTGAAAAGAATTCTGTAGTGAGGAAAATGAAGAGTATTTCCAGTACCTGAACGATGGAGAGGAGAGAAAGAGCCTAAACATATTGTTTCAAGAAATTAGAAAGGAAAATTTTTCAGATGTCTTTTAGTTAGAGGGCAAAACAGAAATTGAAAGAGTTTAAGATCAAATCCTGGAAGTAATCCAAAAATGAAAATACACAGGAATATTATAACCAAATTCCAAAGCTTCCAAGTCAAGGAGAAAATATTGGAAGTAGCAAATATGGAACAATTCAAATGATGTAGCATCTCAGCCAAAAACACTCAAGATTTAACAACTATGATGATAAAAAAACAGAGGTTTGGTAGTTTGATATTCCAGAAGTCAGTGGAGTTAGAAATACAACTAAGAATAACCTAACCCTCAAAAGCTGAGTATGATAGTATCGGTTGGGAGGATGAAATAGAGAGGTTTCAAGTCCCAGGCGAAAAGACCAGAGCTGAATAGAAAGCTTAATATTCAAATGCAAGATTCAAGAGAAGCATAAAAAAGGTAAACATGAAAGAAAAATCATAAGAGACATAATAATGTGAAGCTTTATATTTCTGTAAGGGAAGATGATACATTTAACCCTTAACAGCTTAATAATCAAAGTTAAAGGACTCTACTTAGGGGGCACAAGTGTGAGTCTTTTATCTTTTAATGATCTCCAAAGAAAAAGGAAGGGAGAAAAAGAGGGTTACACTGGGAAAAAGAGGAAGGAAGAGAAAGATTGGGGGAAATTATTTTACATGAAAGAAGTATGGAAAAAATGTGAAGGAACATGACTTACCTATACAGGATCTAACACTGTATTATGAAATGATAATAATGAAAACAATATGGTACTGGCTAAGAAATAGTCGTGGATCAATGGACTAGATTAGGTATATGATACACAGAAATAAATGACCATAGTGATCTACTGTTTGATAACACAAAAAACTAAGTTTTTGGGACAAGACCTAACTAATTGCCAAAAGTACTAGAAAAACTGCAAAAGAGTATTGTGGAATCTAGAAAGAGACCAACATGTTACACAGTCTACCAAGACAGTGTCAAAATGGGCACGGGATTTACACATAAAAGGTGATACCATAAAGAAATTAGGAAAACTATTAGGAATAGTTTAACTGTAATTTCTATGAAAAATGGAAGAATTTATGAGTGCATGATAGACACAGAGCGTTATAAGATGCAAGTGGACAATTTTAATTATTTTAAATTCAAACACGCCCCCCCCCCCCTCCCCGGCAACAACACCAAGACAGGAAAGATTAGAAAGAAAAAAGGAAGCGAGAGAAAAATATAGCAAGTGTTTCTGACAATGGTCTCATTTTTCCAATATATAGAGAACTGAGTCATTGAGATTGTAATTGTTACTCCATTGATATATGCTCAAATGATATAACAGGAAAATTTCAAATGAAAAAATAATAGCTATCTAGAGTTGTATGAAAAAAATGTTTCAAATCAGTATCGATTATAGAAATGGTGGATAGCCATTTATTAATTTTTCTTTTTTGTTTGTTTGTTTTCAGTTTTCTGCCATCACATTTATATATCTTAGATTTTTCCCCTCACTCCCTCTCCTTCCCCCTCCTTCCCCACTCCCACCCTGAGATGTCATGCAATTTTATATATGTTCTCTACATACATTCTTATTAAGTGTATTTTCTCCTTAGTCTTGTTGCATAGAAGAATCAAAATGAATAGGAGGAAGCATAAAACAAAACATAACACAAGAAAAAATACTCCACTCCATTCTGCAATCCAATTCCATAGTTCTTTCTCTGAATTTAGAAGGCATTTTGCCTCAAGAGCCTATTGGGAATGTTTTAGGTCATTGCATTTCTGTGGAGTAAGTCTAGTAGAAAAATTCCTAGAACATTGAGATTGTTGCTATGTGCAAAGTTTTCCTGGTTTTGCTTCTTTTATTTAGTATCAGTTCATATAAGTCCTTTCAGGACTCTCTGAAGTCTTCCTAGTTCTCATGTCTTATAGCACAATAATATTCCATTTCGTTCATATACCACAACTTGTTCAGCTATAACCCATCTGATGAGCATCCCTTGATTTCCAGTATTTGGCCACCACAAAAAAAAGCTGCTATAAATATTTTTGTACATGTGGGATCATTTCCCATTTTTATGATTTCTTTGGGATACAGTCCTAGAAGTGATATTGCTGGGTCAAAGATAAACACATTTTGTAACTCTTTGGGCATAGTTCCAAATTGCTCTCCAGAATGTTTAGATTAGGTGCTTGTTCCAGCAACAATGAATTAGTGTTCCAACTTTCTTACATCTTTTCTAACATTTATCGTCTTCCTCTTTTGCCATGTTAGCCAATCTGTTAGGTGTGATGGGGTAACTAAGAGTTGTTTTGATTTGCATATCCATAATCAATAGTGATTTATAGTATTTTTCCTATGACTATAGATATATGTTGTTGTTGTTGTTTTTTTTCCTGAAAACCCGCTGTTCTGAAATTTTGACCATTTATCAACTGGGGAATTACTTGTATTCTTGTAAATTTGACTCAGTTGGCATATATTTTAGAAATGAGGCCTTTATCACAGATATTTGTTGCAAAAATTCTTTCCCAGTTTTCTGCTTCCCTCCTAATCTTGGTTGCATTGGTTTTGTTTGTGCAAAAACTTTTCTATTTAATGTAATCAAAATTATCCATTTTGAACTTCATAATGTTCTCTATCTCTTGTTTGGTTAAAAATTTCTCCATTCTCTATAAATCTAACAAATACACTATTCCTTGCTCTCCTAATGTGTATATAGTATCAATCTACATGCCTAGATCATGTATCAATTTAGACTTTATTCTTGTGTATGGAGTCAGGCGTTGGTCTATACCAAGTTTCCTCCACAGTGTTAACCCGTATCCCCAGCAATTTTTATCAAACAGTGAGTCCTTATACCAGAGGCTGGGGTCCTTGGGTTTGTCAGACAGTAGATTGCTATATTCATTGACTACTGTGTTTTGAGTACCTAACATCTTCCACTGTTCTACTCCTCTGGTTACTAGCCAGTACCAAGTTATTTGGATGATTGTTGCTTTATAATACCATTTGAGATCTGGTACGGCTGGGCCACCTTGCCTAGAATTTTTTTTCATTAGTGCCCTTGATATTCTGGAACTTTTGTTCTTCTGGATGAATTTTGATAGTATTTTTTCCAGCTCTAGAAAATAATTATCTGGTAGTTTGATTCGTAGCCATAGAATGAATAGATTAAATTAGGTGGAATTGTCATTTTTATTTTATTAACTTGGGATACCCAAGGGGAGCTGATATTTTCTTCATGTACTTAGATCTGACTTTATTTGTGAGAAAAGTATTTTATAATTGGGTTTATACAGTCCCAGAGTTTGCTTAGGCAGATAGATTCCTAGATATTTTATAGTGCTTACCATAGCTTTAAATGGTTCTCTTTCTATCTCTTGCTGTTGGACTTTGTTAGTAATATATAGAAATATAGATGATTATCTGGGTTTATTTTGTTACCTGCAACTTTGCCAAAGTTGTTCATTATTTCAAGGAGTTTTTCCTTCATTCTCTGGGATTCTCAAAAGTATATCAACATGCTGTGTGCAGAGTGATAATTTAGTTTCTTCTTTTCCTATTCTGTTTCTTCATTCAATTAATTTTTATTCTTTTATTACTGAAGCTCATATTTTTGGTACCATATTGAATAACAGTGGTGATAATGGACATCCTTGTTTCACAACTGATCATACTGGAAGTGCATCCAGCTTATCTCCATTGCTTCTCTTCATTCTTGTGTTTGAAAGTCAAATTTTGTTTTCAACTCTGGTCTTATCATCAAGAATGCTTGAAAGTCCTCTATTTCATTGAAAGAACATTTTTCCCCTGAAGTATTATACTCAGTTTTACTGGGTAAGTGATTCTTGGTTTTACTCCTACTTCCTTTGATCTCTGGAATATCATATTCTACACCCTTTGATCCCTTAATGTAGAAGCTGCTAGATCCTGTGTCATCCTGATTGTATTTTCAAAAAACTTGAATTGATTCTCTCCAGTTGCTTGCAATATTTTCTCCTTGACCAAGGAATTCTGGAATTTGGCCAAAATGTTCCTAGGATTTTCTCTTTTTGGATCGCTTTCAGGAGATGATAGGTGGATTCATTAAATATTTATTTTTCTCTCTGGTTCTAGAATATCAGGGCAGTTTTCTTTGATAATTTCCTGAAAGATGATGTCTAGGCTCTTTTATTGATCATGGCTTTCAGATAGTCCAATAATTTTTCTTAATAAATTTATTTATTTAACTTTTTACATTCATTTTCACAAAATTTTCGGTTCTAAATTTTCTCCCCATTTGTCCCCTCTCCCCACACCAATACACCAAGCATTCTAATTTCCAGTATCACCAATCTGTCCTCTCTTCTATCATCCCTCCCTTCCCTTGTCCCCACCTTCTCTTTTGCTCTGTAGGGCCAGATAACTTTCTATTCCCCATTATGTGTGTTTGTTATTTCATAATAGCAAGAACAGTACTCGACAGTTGTCCCTAAAACTTTGAGTTTCAACTTCTCTTCATCCCTCCCTCCCCACCCATTCTCTTTGCGAAGGCAGGCAATTCAATATAGGCCCTATCTGTGTAGTTTTGCAAATGACTTCCATAATAGTTGTGTTGTGTAAGACGAACTATATTTCCCTCCATCCTATCCTGCCTCCCATTGTTTCTATTCTTTCTTTTCACCCTGTCCCTCCCCAAGTGTTGACTTCAAATTGCTCCCTCCTCCCATTGTCCTCCCTTCCATCATTCTCTCCACCCTGATTATCTGCTTCTCCCCCACTTTCCTGTATTGTAAGATAAGTTTTCATACCAAAATAAGTGTGCATGTTACTCCTTCCTTTAGTCGAGTGTGAGGAGAGTAAACTTCATGTTTTTTTCTCAGCTCCCTTCTTTTTCCCTCCACTAAAAAGTCTCCTCTCTGGCTCTTCTATGAGAGACAATTTTCTGCATTCCATTTCACCTTCTCTGCTCCCAATACATTTCTCTCTTACCGTTTACCTTGATTTTTTAAGATATGATCAGATCCCATTCACTTCACTCTGTGTTCTCTGTCTCTGTGTGTGCATGCATGTGTGTATGTGTGTGTGTGAACAGATTTATGCATGTGTGTGTGTGTGTGTCTGTATGTGTGTGTAATCCCACCAACTACCCAGACACTGAAAAGTTTTAAGAGTTACAAATATTGTCTTTCCATGTAGGAATGTAAACAGTTCAACTTTAGTAAGTACCTTATGAATTCTCTTTGCTATTTAGTTTTTCATGCTTCTTTTTATTCTTGGATTTGAAAGTCAAATTTTCTTTTCAGCTCTGGTCTTCTCATCAAGAATGCTTGAAAGTCCTCTGTTTCATTGAAAGACCATATTTTCCCCTGAAGTCTTATGCTCAGTTTTTCTGGGTAAGTCATTCTTGGGTTTAGTCTTAGTTCCTTTGTCTTCTGGAATAGCATATTCCAAGCCCTTCTGTCCCTTAATTAGAAGCTACTAGATCTTGAGTTACCCTGATTGTATTTCCACAGTACTGGAATTGTTTGTTTCTAGTTGCTTGCAATATTTTCTCCTTGAGCTGGGAATTCTGGAATTTGACCGCAATGTTCCTAGGAGTTTCTCTTTTTGGAGCTCTTTCAGGTGGTGATTGGTGGATTCCTTGAATACTTATTTTGCCCTCTGGTTCTAGAATCTCAGGGCAGTTTTCCTTGATAATTTCATGAAAGATGATGTCTAGGTTCCTTTTTTGATCATGGCTTTCATGTAATCCCATAATTTTTAAATTGTCTCTCCCGAATCTATTTTCCAGGTCAATTGTTCTTCCAATGAGATATTTCACATTATCTTTCATTTTTTCATTCTTTTAGTTTTGTTTTGTGATTTCTTGGTTTCTCAGAAAGTCATTAGACTCCATCTGTTCCATTTTAATTTTTAAAGAACCATTTTATTTAGTGAGCTTTTGAACCTCCTTTTCCAATTAGCTAATTCTGCTTTTGAAAGCATTCTTGTCTTCATTGGCTTTTTGAACCTCTTTTGCCAATTGAGTTAGCCTATTCTTCAAGGTGCTATTTTCTTCAGCATTTTTTGGGTCTCCTTTACCAAGGTATTGACCCGTTTTTCATTCTTTTCTTGCATCTCTCTCATATCTCTTCCCAGTTTTTCCTCCATCTGTCCATCAGTCTAACCTTATTTTCAAAATTGTTTCAGCTTTTCCATGGCCTGAGCCCATTGAATATTTATCTCCAATGTTTGGGATACAGGGGCCTTGACTTCTATGTCTTTTCCTGATGGTAAGCATTTTTCTTCCTCATCAGAAAGGAAAGGAGGAAATATCTGTTCACCGAGAAAGTAACCTTCTATGGTCTTATTTTTTTTTTTCCCTTTTCTGGGCATTTTCCCAGCCGGTTACTTGACTTCTGAGTTTCCTTTCCACACCTCCCTCACCTCCAGACCCGCTGAGCTAGTGCTTGGTGTCTGAGATTCAAATGTTGCTTCCCAGTATCAGGGCTTCCAGCGGGGGCAGTGCTGCTATTCAGGGTGAGATTAAGTTCAGCTGCTCAGGTAGGGACAAGGCTCCCACACAGGCATTAGTTCCCTCAGGGGGTTTATGCTGAGACCTTCAACAATGGATATGAGCTCCTGTCTGCTTTGGGAACTCCTGTCCTTTGCTGCCTCTGCTGCCTCTCAAGCGGGCCTGAGTGATGGGGACACCCTGCTCCCCTCTTGGTGAGCCAGACAGGCTCTCTCACTAACCTTTGAGGTCTGTGGGTGGATGGACCTGCGCTGCTGCTGGAGATTCCATCCCTGAAACGTGCTTGGATGTGGTCCTCTCCATGCCACCCGGCCAAGGCAGGGCTCAGCTCCTCACCGGGTCTGGTGTGTGATGGACCTTTGGTGCTGGTTTTTCTGTGCTCTCTGGAACAGAAATCTCCTCCACTCCATTGCCGCATGGCTTCCACTGCTCCAGAATTTGTTTGAAGTTCCTCTTTAGAGGTAATTTATGGGCTGTGGGTTCAGAGCTATCATATGTGATTCTTTCTACTCTGCCCTCTTGGCTCTTTTCCCCCCATAATTTTTAAATTATCTCTCCTGGATATATTTTCCAGGTCAGTTGTTTTTCCAATGATATATTTCACATTATCTTCCAATTTTTCCCTCTTTTGGTTTTGTTTTGTGATTTCTTGGATTCTCAGAAAGTCATTAGCCTCCATCTGTTCCATTCTAATTTTTAAAATATTATTTTCTTCAGTAAGCTTTTGGACCTCCTTTTCCATTTGGCCATTTCTGCTTTTGAAAGCATTCTTCTCCTATTTGGCTTTTTGGACCTCTTTTGCCAATTGAGTTAGCCTATTTTTCAAGGTGTTATTCTCTTCAGCATTTTTTTGTGTCTCCTTTTGCAGGGTCTTGGCCTGCTTTTCATGCTTTTCTTGCATCTCTCTCATTTTTCTTCCTCGTTTTTTCTCCACCTCTCTTACTTGATTTTCATTTTCATTTTTGAGCTCTTCCATGGCCTGAGCCCATTGAATATTTATTTTGGATGTTTGGGATACAGAAGCCTTGACTTCTGCGTCTTTCCCTGATGGTAGGCACTGTTCTTCCTCATCAGAAAGGAAGGGAGGAGATATTTGTTCACCAAGAAAGTAACCTTTTATGGTCTTAATTTTTTCCCCCTTTTCTGGGCATTTTCCCAGACAGTTATTTGACTTCTGAATTTTTTCTCCACACCCACCTTGCCTCCAGATCTGCCCAGCCAGTGTTTGGGATCTGAGATTCAAATACTGCTTGTCAGCCTTAGGGCTTCAGCAGGGCGGGGCTGCTATTCAGTGTGAGATTAAGTTTAGGTGCTCAGGTGGGGGCAGGGTCGCCACACTCTTCTCAGTTCCCTCCACGGGTTTACATGGATACCTTCAACAATGGATCCGAGCTCCCATCTGCTTTGGGAGCTCCTGTCTGCTGATGCCTTCTGAGGGGCCTTGAGTTACGGGTACACCCCACTTCCCTCTCAGCCAGCCAGAAAGACCTTCTCACTGACCTTTGGCCCCTTGGGTGGAGGGACCTGTGCAGCTGCTGGAGATTCTGTCCCTGAAGCCTGCTAGTATCTGGGCCCCTAAGTGCTGCACAGCCAACGCAGGACTGGTCTCCGCCCTGGATCTGGTGTGTGATGAAATTTTTGTGTCAGTTTTTCAGGTACCACTGGAATAGAAATCATCTCCACTGTGTTGTTCTGTGGCTTCTTCTGCTCCACAATTTGTAGGGAGTTCTTCTTTACAAGTATTCTATAGGTTGTGAGTTAGGAGGTAGCATATGTCTATCTTTCTACTCCCTCATCTTGTCTCCTCCCCTTCTCTTGGCTCCTCCCCCATGGGCAGTTTTCTTTGATGATTTCTTGGAAGATACTGTCCAAACCCTTCTTTTTTTCTTCGTGGTTTTCTAGTAGACCAAGTATTCTTCGATTTTCTCTCCTGGATATATTTTTCAGGTCAGTTATTTTTCCATTTAGATATTTTATATTTTTTTATATCTTTTCATTCTTTTGATTCTGTTTGACTGATTCTTGATGTCTCATGTAGTTATTACCATCTATATGCCCAATTCTAATTTTTAACCAATTATTTTCTACAGTTACTTTTGCATCTTCTTTTCCATCTGTCCATTTTTACTTTTAAGGAGTTATTTCCTCCAGCTAGGTTTTGTACTTCCTTTTCCATTTGTCCAGTTTTCCCAGCTAAGTTCTGTGATTCCTTTTCAATTACCCCAATTTCCTTTTTAAATGCTTCAGTGATTTCTTTTTTTCATATTTTTAAAATCATTGGCCAGTTTTTCTTCTAGTTCTCTAATTTGGCTTTCCAAATGCTTCTTAAGTTCTTCTAAGAATGGTCTTTTGGCTTGATGCCAGTTCATATTGCTCTTGAGGTTTCATATGGGAGTACAGTCCCAATGTTGACCTCTTTGGTATTTGTGTTTCGGTCTTTGTCACGATAGAAAGATTCTATGGTCTTTTCTTTTATGCTTGCTTCTTACTCATGATGATCACTTTTTTCTTGTCTTTTAAAGTAGATCTCTGTGTCTGGGGCACAGGGCTTTCTGTCCCACCTTTCTTGTGCTTAGAATTCGAGCTTTCTTGCATTGTGGTCTCTGGCTCCTTTAGCTAGAAGCTAGAATGCTACTGAGCTGGCTGATGTGGCAAAGCAGAGGACAGGTGAAGTCTTTATGAGTTTCCCCAAAGTTACCCTGAGTTAAGCTAAGTTCAATTAAACTAGCTGATTAAGTGTGGGGAAGGGGTGGTCTGACCACAGGAGGTCTCTTCTCCTGAACACAGGCAGACTCAGTGGTTGGTGAACTCCGTTTACCCTAGTGTCTTCCCTATTTCTCGTATGAAAACCTATGTTACAGTACAGGAAAGTGGGGGAGAAGGAAATAAGCAGGGAGGGATGGATGATGGAAGGGAGGGCAATGGGAGAAGGGAGCAATTTGAAATCAACACTCTTTGGGAGGGACAGGATCAAAAGACAGAATAGAAACAATGGGGGGCAGAATAGGATGGAGGGATATACAGTAAGTCTTATACAACATGACTATTATCGAAGTCATTTGCAAAACTACACAGATATGGCCTATGTTGAATTGCCTGCCTTCCTAAAGGGAACGGGTGGGGAGGGAAGGATGGGGAGAATTTGGAACTCAAAGTTTTAGGAACAAATGTTGTGTATTTTTCTTGCTAGTAGGAAATAATAAACACAGGTAATGGGGAATAGGAAGTTATCTGGCCCTACAGGACAAAAGATAAGATGGGGACAAGAGAAGGGAGGTATGATAGAAGAGAGGGCAGATTGGTGATAGGGAAAATTAGGATGTTCGGTGCATTGGGGTGGGGGGAGGGTATACTTGGCGAGAAATTTGGAACCCAAAATTTTGTGAAAATGAATGTAAAAAGTTAAATAAATAAATTTGTATTACAAAAAAGAAAGAGGCATAGAAGGAAATTTTTTATAATGAATGGGAAGTTGTGTGTTGGAAAATGTTTATATATATATATATACATATATATATAGTATATATGTGTGTACACACACACACATATTTGTTTCTGCATATAGGTGTGAGTGTGTAAACTGAAAAAAATATAGGTAAAGAAGTTTTGCCTATTTCCTTCTGTGACATAGATATAGTTTTGTTACCTAAGGCGAGGATTAAAAACAGAAGAAAAAAACAAAAGTATATCAAAATCCCTAATGAATACTGATGCACAATTTTAAACAAAATACTGTCAAGGAGATTAAAGTTGGTTGGTTGTTGTGTTTTTTAGTGAAAGAGGACCAAAATGACATCACTATATCAGAGTCAATGTACAATGTGTCCAATGGTGGTTAATCAGACTCTGGAAGTCTCTCTCACAGGTGTGTTATGTATGTTATGGTATGTTATGTATGAACATATCTGTTTTAGAACAGAAATGAGAAATTAGGTATTAGGAAACATGCTCAGCCCATCAGAATTGAATTCTCTGAAATATAATTTCAGTGCTTAGAAATTCAGCTTGAGAAAGAATCTGAGATTCTGGTACCATGTGTTGCCAGGTGATCTTTGGAATCTTTTTTTATTTTTTTAAAAATTTATTTATTTATTTAACTTTTTACATTCATTTTCACAAATTTTTGGGTTCCAAATTTTCTCCCCTTCTATCCCCTCCCCCCACCCCAATACCCCAAGCAATCTAATTTTCCCTATCTCCAATCTGCAATTCAGACGGAAACAATTCAGGTTCTTGGTAGGACTCTGGTGTACTTTCCTGGTTTTGTTAGGTATATAACAATGAGGCCAATACAAGGGTTCTGTAGACCTTCGATGTGGTAGACAACTTAACCTCTTCTCTCACATACTTCCCTTAAAGCCTCCTAAGCACTGAGCTAGTTTTGGTAATCCAGATCCACTTATTGGTGTGAACGACACCATTCAGATCAATCTG
Source organism: Bettongia penicillata ogilbyi (assembly GCA_023548195.1). Taxonomy (NCBI): domain Eukaryota; kingdom Metazoa; phylum Chordata; class Mammalia; order Diprotodontia; family Potoroidae; genus Bettongia; species Bettongia penicillata. The sequence goes on along the minus strand of JAJHZJ010000016.1, from coordinate 2,431,153 downwards.
GAGGTGGACAAGATCACAGATTTCATGAAGTTTGATAGTAGAAATCTCTGTATGGTGACTGGCAAAGCTAACTTGGGTCGAATTGGGGTCTTCACCAACAGGGAGAAATATGGAGTCTACTTCGATGTAGTCCATGTAAAGGATGCCAATGGCAACAGATTTGCCACCAGGCTTGATAACAATTTTGTTACTGACAAAGGTAACAAGCCCTGGATTTCTCTGCCCTGAGGTAAGGGCATTCACCTCAGCACTGCTGAAGAGAGAGACAAGAGATTGGCAGACAAACAGATCAGTGAGTGAAGGTTGGCCCACTACCATGTTTTCTCTGGCCAAATAAATGCCTTAAAATGTGAAAAAAATAAATGGTGTATCCCAAGGTAAACAGAAGACAGTGCTGGTGATGAAACTGTCATGAGACACACAAGTCTTCAGTAGTAAGTGACCATTTCTTTTTTTTTCTAACTCCATTTTTCCCAAGGACTTCTTATCACATCTGATAGTCCATGCATCCTCTGGCATTTGTCACCGAGAATTACAAAATTTTTCACTTTCAGCACATTGACGATGAGTGTCTCCAGATCTTCATTTTTTTCTTTTACCTCATCAGGGTTCATCATGGTGGGAACATACACACTGATGATGTCAGCACTGACTTTACTTTTTAAAGATCTTGCTTAAAGGCAATCACTTTTTAAAGCTCTCCTTGCTCACTACTTTGAGTAGGCCTAGAAGCTTGCTGAATAGAGTAGATTTGATTTCAAAATCTACAACAACTTCACTCTCTCCTAATCGTGGCTACTATTTCAGAAAAACGTGTATCTAGCTCAAATTTCCATAAGCTGGCCTGTATTGGCCGGTTTCGCTCAGGGCTACATTTTGAATGTGATGTCTTCTGAATTCTTTTGCAGTGAGTAATTTGTCTTTTAGGTGTACTGGATTGCTTTTCATCCATAAGTGCGCACACATTCATGTACAAATGGTAAGGGGAATCATCTTCCCAAAATGTTTCTTACTTTTTTGTGTAATTTGACTATAAAGTAGGATTCCCACTTGCCAAATTAAACAGGTCAGAGGTAGGATAAGTGAAGCAGACAACTTATAGGATACTTTTCTAGCCCCTTTCTCAGGCCAAGAGATGAGTAGTATAGTAGTTCAAAAAGGTTGTTCAGGCACCCAGGGGGTTACAAAATGCCACTGTTTCTTTAGTTCAGTGGGATGACCCTAAGCACCGGTCTGCCTGTTTGAAGGGTTGTAACTTCTGCTTCTTCACATGCTCATGCTCGCATAACTTCAAAAAAGGTAAAATAGTGTAGGTGTTATCATTTGAATAGTGCATAAATTGGATTTAAGTGAGGTAGAATTGCACAGATATGTCAGTCTCTTGCTCTCTTCCAGAATCATTAGAATCTACCACCAAGGCAAAGTTAGTAAGATTGGCAATGAACTGTGGTGCAGGGTGTGGCCTTGATCTGTTTGATTTCTCACAAAGCTCTATGCACTCCATTATGTCTGCTTCTACCACCTTCCTGGTCTGTTGTAACAAATTATTCACTTTTGCCTATTTCAGTGGGGAAGTCTTCATGCTTGGGGTAAACACCCTCATAATTCATTGACCACTTTGATGCCCCTTGCTTAACTGAAAAAAAGTTTAAATAAAATGCTAGCAAGGAGATAATGGTAACTTATCACAAAAATCATATGCTATGACTAGAAGGATTTATACCAGGCTAGTTCAGTTTCAGGAAAACTATAAGCATAGGTGACCACATCAGTAACAAAAGCAACTCAAATTCCATGATTATATCAATAGATGTAAAAAAAGCTTTTGAATAAACACAGTAACTGTTCCTATTAAGACAGTGAAAAGTATAAGGATTAATAGATCTTTTTAAAAGGGATAAGTAGTGTTATCTAAAACCAAAAGAAATCACTGTCTGTAAATGAGATAAAATAGAATCCTTCTCAATAAAATTAGGAGTGAAAACAGGATACCTTTTATCATTGTAATTCAATATTGTACTGGAAAGGCTGACTATAGCAATAAGACAGTCAAAATGGAGTAATAATCATAGGTAATGAGGAAGAAAAACTGTAACTTATTTTAGATGACATAATGGTACATTTATACAATCAACTAAAAAACCTCTTTTGAAAAAAAAAATTACTTCAGAAAAATTGCAAATCCTTCCTGTCATAGTATATGTATGTAATTCCCCTCATTACATGTTAAAACAATTTCTAACATTTGTTTTTTATTTAAATAAACTTTGGGTTCCAAACTCTACCCCTCTCTCCCTTTCCCACTCCTTAAGATGATAAGTGATAGGTTATATGTTTTAGGCAAAGAAATCAAAACTATAATTTTGTTACATAAAAATGCTGGAATTGGAAATTCAAATTAAAAAAAGCCTCTGAGATAGCATCTCTCACCCATAAGATTGCCTGACATGACAAAAACGGAAAATGATAAATGCTAGAGGAAATGTGGGAAAAGCTACCTTAATGCTCCCTTGAGAGAGCTGTGAAAAAGTCCAACTCTTGAGGACAATGATTTGTAAACCAGGTAAAAAGGGTTATAAAACTTTATATTCCCTTTCACCTCTGTATCTACGCCCCAAAGAAATCAGACAAAAAGAAAAGCACCTACATGTACAAAAATATTTACAAGAACTCTGTTTTTTTGTGGTGGTAAAAGGAATAACTAAGCATCTTATGGCACATGAGTGTAATGGAACGCCGTTGTGCTACTTAAAAAAAATACCAGAAAGGGATGATTTCTGGGGAAAATGGTATACAGAGTTAAATACACATAAACAAGACAATGATCTATACAATAACTGCAATACTATAAATATGATCAATTAAAAAGACTTGGTGATCCTCATATATGAAATAATCCACCACAACTCCAAAGGATTCATGATGAAAAATGGTTTCAATCTGATGAACTCTGAATATTGATTGAAGCCTATTTTTTTCTTTGTATTTTTTTAGTACATGAATATTATTGAAATATTTATACATGGCTTCATATGTGAAATGGATATTTTATTTGTTGTATTCTCAATAGGTGAAGAATGGATTGTGGAACAGACTTTACAACTATAAATAAAATGACATTTAAGTTAAACTGGTGAAAAATCATAAAAGAAAGATCTCAGTAATTCAAAAGAAAGAAAAAAACACAATTAAAAAAGAAATCACAAACATGGCATAATTTGTATGAAACAATGAAGAGTGAAGAAAGAAAATTAGAACAATGTCTGTGATGTTTACAACGAATAAAAATAAAACAAAGTTAAAGGGTATTATAATTTCAATTACTTGTAGCAACTTATCACAGCTTTCAAGGGCTGACCTTCCACCTTCTGGGGAGAGGATTGCAGATGTAGAATAATATATATCCTGATATATGTGTTTTTCTTAAATATATCAGGTTTTCTTTTCCAGGAGAGAAATTTCAATGATTGCGACAGAAAAGGAAAAATATGTAAAGCAAAAGCCAGAAAAATTTTTACAATAGCTAAAATCTTTAGTTTATAGACATAAGGCCTGATCATTACAACCCAGAGGGCATCTTTTTTTTAAAAAAAAAATTAAATGTTAATATGAAATTCTTAATTTGTCTTTGATAATAATTAATTGTTAAGCTTTATTGATGGATTTTAGACTGCTCCATGCCATTTAATGTAGTTCTTACCTGAGTCAGGAAATACATGCATAAGGACTAATGGTCAATAGTTTTGCCATACAGAAATATGTCTCAGAAAATATTAATTAAAATAGATCATTTAAGATACCTTGTAGTTTCACATCTTTTCAATTTCATCCATCATACTAATAGTTTATTCTAGAGAAAATAAAATAAAAATAACATTTCCCTTTTGTGTTGATTTTTATTTGAACTTCATATGTATAGTTTGAGATCATAGGATTTTGTCTTCAGAAGAATTTGAGTGCGAAGTCAAGACGCTGGAATAGAAGGAGAGACCTGATCTAGCTCTCTGCCCCCAAAGCCCATAAAATACCTGTAAAAAATGATTCTAAACAAATTCTAAAACAGCAGAATCCATAAAAAGACAAAGTGAAAAAGATTTCCAGTCCAAGAGAGTGGGGAAGGCTGGCAGGAAAAATCTCTAACACATGATTCAGGATGGAGTGCAGTCCAGCCTTGGTCACAGTGCACAGACAGGACTATGGCAGGCCTCAGGACATGGAATCACGGGCAGCAACTGCAGTTCCTAGATTCTTCAACCCACAAAAGCCAGAGACAGATTTAAAGGTCAATGGGAAAGTACTTTCATGTGAGTGAGAAGGGGAAGCAGTCTGGCCATGTCCCCAGGGCAGCAGAAGCATCCATTTCAGGAGAGCCTGCCTAAAGATCATGTGAGAATCAAGTAGCTGGCCTTGGGGTGAGGAGGAGTACTGCTGTAGTGGAGCTGGTGGAGGCTCTGGAGAGGGACTTCTACTAACAGTTCTGGGGCAGAAAAGCTCGTGGTTGTTTCCAGATCAGAGCGCAGGCCAGGAGGAAGAGTAAATACCTCTCCCTTGATTTTGCCACCTTGGAGGAGCTGAGACCTTACAGGTCCCTAGAGTATACCCTCCACTTGACAAAGGACTCAAAAGTCAATTAACTGGCTGGGAAAATCCTCCACAAAGGGAAAAAAAATAAGATTATAGAAGGTTACTTTCTTAGTGAACAGGTATTTTCTTTAATCCTTTCAAATGGAGAAGAACAAAACATACCATTAGAGAAGACATAAATGTCAAGGTTTCTGCATCCAACCCCCTTTTCCCCCCAATATCCAATGGGATATGGAAGAGCTCAAAAGGGATTTTTAAAATCAAGTAAGAGAGGTGGAGGAAAAATAGGGAAGAGAAATGAGAGTAATGCAAGAAAATCGTGAAAAGTCAGTCAATATGCTAAATCATGAAAAAGCCAGTCAATGATGCTAAAGGAGTCCTTACAAAATGATGAAGAAAATAACACTTTTAAAAATAGACTAACCCAAATGACGAGAGAGATCCAAAAAATCAATGAGGACAAGAATGCTTTAAAAAGCAGAATTAGCCAAATGGAAAAGGAGGTTCAAAAGCTCAGTGAAAAAAAGTTCTTTAAAAATTAGAATGGAGTAGATCGAAGCTAATGGCTTTATGAGAAACAAAGAAATTACAAAACAAAACCAAAAGAATGAAAAAAAATAGAAGACAATGTGAAATATGTCATTGGAAAAACAAGTAACCTGGAAAATAGAGAGAGGAGAGAGAATTTTAAAAAAAAAATTATGGGACTATTTGAAAGCCATGATCAAAAAAAAAAAAAAAAAAGAAGAAGAAGAAGAAGAACCTAAATGTCTTTCATGAAATTATCACGGAAAATTACCCTGATATTCTAGCAGCAAAAGGTAAAATGAATATTGAAAGTATTCACTGTTTACATCCTGAAAGACATCTGAAAAGACAAACTCCTAGAAATGTTATAGCGAAATTCCAAAGTCCCCAGGTCAAGAAGAAAATATTGCAAGTAGGAAAAAGAAAACAATTCGACAATTGTGGAAATACAATCAGGATAACACAAGATCTAGTAGCTTCTACATTAAGGGATCGAAGGACTTGAAATATGATACTACAGCAGTCAAAGGAACTAGGATTAAAACCAAGGATCACCTACCCAGCAAAACCAACTATTATACTTCAGGGAAACAAATGGTCATTCAATGAAATAGAGGACTTTCAAGTATTCTTGATGAAAAGACAAGAGATCAATAGAAAATATGACTTTCAAACACAAGAATCAAGAGAAGCGTGAAAAGGTAAGCAGAAAAGAGAAATCATAAGGAACTTACTAAAGATGAACTGTTCGCATTCGTACATGGAAAGATAATATTTCTAACTCTTGAAGCTTTTCTCAGTATTTGAGTAGTTGAAGGGGTTATATACATACATAGAGACAGAGGGCACAAGGTGATGTGAGTAGGAAGGAATGATATCTAAAAATATTAAATTAATGGGTGAGAGAGAAATGAATTAGGAGGAGAAAGGGAAAAATGGAATGGGGGCAAATTACCTCTCATAAAAGAGGCAAGAAAAAGGTTTTTCAATGGAGAGGAAAAGCGGGGCTGTGAGAACGAAAAAGTGAAGCTTACACTCATCACATTTGGCTTAAGGAGTGAATAACATGCTCACTCAATTTGGTATGAAAATATGTCTTAAACTACAGGAAAACAAGGGAGAAGGGGATAAGTGGGACGTGGGGGAATGATAGAAATGAAGGCAAATGGTAGGAGAGGGTAATTAGAGGTAAACAATTTTCGAGAGGCACAAGGTCAAAAAAGAGAATAGAATAAATGGGGAGCAGTCCAAGATGGAGGAAAATACAGTTACTATTTCACAACATGAGTATTATTACAATATTTTGCACAGGCATAGCCTATATTGCATTGCTTGCCTTCTCAGTGGTGATGGGTGAGGAGAGAAGCTGGAAGTCGAAGTTTTAGTAACAAATGTTGAGAACCGTTTTTACATGCAACTGGGAAATAAGAAATACATGTTATGGGGTATAGAAATCTATCTTGTCCTACAAGAAAAGAGAGAGGTTGAAGATAAGGGAAGAGAAAGGTGTGATAGGAGTGAGAGTAGATTGGGGGAAGATGTTATCAGAATCCGTGGTGTCTTGGAGGTGAGAGATGATGAGAAAATCTGGAACCCAAAATCTTGTGGAAATGAATATTGAAAGTTAAAAATAAGTCACAAAATATAAAAAAAAGAAGTTGAGGAAATATAGTCCACTCTCTTCATTTTGCACATGATGGAAACAAAGCTGATGTTAAGTGACTTTCCCTGTGTCACACAACTGATACATATCTAAGGTAAGACTTAAACCTAGCTCTTCTGAATCTCAAGTGAAATTTTTTCTATGACAGTTTGAGCTACATTCAGGTTTAATTTTAATCCAGTTAAGAAAAAAAATCTCAAATGTTGCAAGTTAGAGAGGAGAGGTTAGTTTCAATTGTTTTAATAGTATTCTATTAGGAGTCTCCTACATTAGCAGTCTTAGATGCAATTAAAAGTAAGTAAGAGGTCAGTGTTTCATCATAAATATTTATCAGAAAGTTCTTGTTTGACTTCTTATAAACAAACTGTGTGATATTTGCACTTTTTATGCAACAAGGGTAAATAAGAAAACGATTTAATTTTTCAGTGATTTCAATCACTCTCCTCTCAAAAAATTAAAGTATCGGAAAATATCCATCTGTATATATGCAGGGAGTTTCCTCACTGGGGGTTCTACACAATGATGAAATCCTCAAGGTTCTGAAAACTTCCCCATTTCCCTCCAAAAAAAAAGGAAGCTAAGAAGAAAGGAATGCAGTGAGGGAGTAAGGAAGGAAGGAATGAAGAAATTATGGGAGAGAAGAGAGAGAGGGAGGGAGGGAGAGAGAGAGAGAGAGAGAGAGAGAGAGAGAGAGAGAGAGAGAGAGAGAGAGAGAGAATGAAATGATGCATTCAATAAACTTTTGGGTCTATCTAGAAGATAACCTAGCTTCAAATCCCATTTCTCACTAGCTATGTGAGGACTGTTCAAGCTCATTGACCAACGTTTGCCCTGGCCAATTTGTTAAAAATTATTTAATGACATGAACAACAACAGCAACCTTATTTATTCAGTTTTATTGTCTTCAGTCATCTTTATTTTTTAAAGTACCTTTTGTGTAACTAAAGTGAAGTAGGCTTTACTAAAGGCATTTACAGCATCTTGGTATTATATAATTTGTAGGTCATGAAAAAATGACAAATTAATATCCCCATGTATAAGTCCATTCTTAATCTTACTCATGTGCCCTTGAAAGTTCTTCATCACATAACCAATTATGAAGACTTAATAACTCTGATCAATGAAATGATCTCCACATCTCCAAAGGCTTAATGACAAAAAAAAAAAATATTAATCTGTAGACAGAAATCTGATGACTTCTTAATGTAGTTTGATAGGTGTATTGTTTAAAAAATAAGGGTAAGTGAGCAGAACCAAGATGGCAGAGTAACAGCAGGCATTTTCTAAAGCATTGCTTCCAAACCCAGCCAAATACCTGCAAAAAATGGCTCTAAACAATTTCTGGAGCTGCAGAACCCACAGGATGATAGAGTGAAGCAAATCTCTATCCCAAAATAGTGAAAGGTCACTGGGAAGTGTCTATCTCACCACGTTGGGGGCAGGGGACAGACCAGTTTGGGCTGCGCTAGCACAGATAGGACCTGAGCTGGCCTTGGGAAGACTGAATCTCTCTCACCTGCGCAGTTTCCAGACAACAGGACCCTAAACTAATTGGAAGGTCAGTGGGCAAAGCCTATGGGACCATTGTCGAGACTGGAGAGGTCCAGCCCCAGGACAGCAGAGGGGGAATGGGGCAGAAGAACTCACAGCAGTCACAAAAGCAGCAGGGGCAAAGACAGTAACTGCTTCAGGAAATCTAGGCCCACAGATTCTGGGGAAATTGAACAGCTGACAGTCCCCCACCCAACCCCAGTGGAAGCAGAAATCTACTTTGACGAGAGGTCAAAAGTCAAGTAAATGCCTGGGGAAATGAGCAAAAATCGAGTAAATAATCACTCAACAGAACCTTACTTTGGTGACAAGGAAGACTAAAACATACAAACAGCAAACAGCAAAATCAAAGCTCCTTCATCCAAAACCACCTAGAAAAATATGAATTGATCTCAGGCCATGGAGGCGCTGAAAGCGGATTTTGAAAATCAAGAAAGAGAAGTAGAGCAAAAATCGAGAAGCGAAATGAGAGTGATGCAAGAAAATTATGAAAAACGAGTCAACTGCTTGCTAAAGGAGGCCTCAAAAAATGGTGAAGAGAATAACACTGTAAAAATAGACTAATCTAAATGACAAAAGAGATCCAAAATCCAATGAAGAGATAATTCCCTAAAAAGTAGAATAGGCCAGAAGGAAAATGAGGTACAAAAGTTCACTGAAGAAAATAATTCCTAAAAATTAGAATGGAGCAGATGAAATCTAATGACTTTATGAAAAATCAAGAAATTTTGAAACAAAAGCAAACGAATGAAAAATGGCAGACAATATTAAATGGCTTTTATGGAAGTTTTTTGCATAACTGCACATGTATAACATATATTGAATTGCTTTTCTTTTCAGTGGGGATGGGTGGGGAGGGAAAAAGGATAGAAACTGGAACTCAAATTTTTAAAACAATGTTAAAAACTGTTTGTACATGCAACTGAGAATAAGATATGTATGTATATAATGGGGTATAGAAATCTATCTTGTCCTCCAAGAAAATAGAGTGGATGGGAATAAGAGAAAGGAGGGCTGTGATAGCAGGGAGAGCAAATTGAGGAGGGGGTGTTATCAGAGTGTCTGCTGTCTTGGACTGGCGGATGAGGAGAGATGGGGAGAATATTTGGATCTCAACATTTTGTGAAAATGAAAGTTAAAAATTAAGAATAAATAAATATTAAAAAAGAAAAAAAAGTAAATAAGGGTAGGTTGATTGCACATGAACTTTCCCTTACAGAAGACAGTGATGATGAAATAAAGAAAATCGTGAGAAGTGCCTCTAATATCATTACCTCCAAAGGTCAGCTTAAGAAGTGATGCAATTTTATTTCTTCCTTGAATTAACTGATTTCAAGTTCTACACTTGCTTCTATTAAGTAAAAAATTTTCAGGTCTCTATTTCATTTTGTGCTTTATAACTATATCCTAAATAATCATCAAAGGTGTGCAAACCTAGTTTGTGTCTCTATGTACAGCATGATATGGAAAATTGAGGCAATTATTCAGTTGATTCAGGACAAAATAGACCTCTTCCCTAGAGTGTCTAAGTAGTTCATGCACCATAATTAGTGCTTAAAATTTCCCATTTCATGTCATGTGTAATGACAGATTCCTACTAACAACTTCTACAAAAGGTAGCTTATTACTATTCCCTGGAAAGCATATGGTCTGAGTCAGTCAATGTTTAAATTTAAGATTCATCAAATTATTTTAGGGACATAGTTATTCCTGTTGAAACTCCCTTTCCATGTCCATATTTCATATTAGGAATCTGCAGATATGATTATTCTTTGATGTCTATCTGAATGGTTTATAATTTATATTTTCTGAAACTGCAGTCTTACTAAGTGACTTGAGAGATTTTTTTTATTTTTTGTCTATCATATATGCAAATGTAGATATACATGCTTACATAGATATAAGTTTATATATATATATCATATAATATGTGTACATGTTTAATTATAAGGTTATTCTAATTTATTTCTATTTATCCTACTAACCTTCTATATATTTGTGGGAATGTGTGAACCAGACTTGGGGAAGAATGTTGAATAGCCACTGTTCTTAAAGTGAACTCGAAAAATGACAATTATGGTGACAAACAAATGGAATGTTGGGTTGGACAGAGACATTTTCCAAACTTTTTTTCCTGGCATCATTTGATGAATTGTTTTCAGGCCACTCTGGCCAAAAAGGAGGGTATTCAAAAGACAATTGCTTAATTCATTATCTAAATCTCTTTTATTCTTAGATTCTATTAAGTGTTATATGAATACTAGTTATTGCTATTGTATAGCTTAGATTTACAAGGCAGAGGGTTCACTGCTTATGAAAAAAAAAAATGACTGAAATTTTCCTCGATATATGGCAAGAGGAAGTTGTGCCCCAGGACTTCAAGGATACCTCCATTATCGATCTCTACAAAGAAAACGGAAATAGATTATCCCTTAATCATTGCTGGCAAGATTCTTACCAGAGTCCTTCTTAAAAGGCTGATCCTTCACCTGGAAGACACTCATCTACCCAAGAGCCAATGTGTTTTCAGAAAGGGATGAGAAATACTTCCTGCTCAACAAATGCAGTAGAAATGCCAGGCACAAAACAGAGACATTACTTTCATTGATCCAACCAAGATATTTGATCCTGCCAGTTATTTTGACTTTTGAAAGATCATGGCAAAATGTATTTGCCAGGAAAAGTTCAACAATACTGCATGCCAGTCTCATGACAATGTGCTTGCAATAGTTCTGGATGATGGGCAATGCTCTTGTAGTTTCCCAGTCAAGTAGAGCTGTGCACTCTTTCCCATGTTTTAGCATGATATTTGCAGGGATGCTATTGGATGTTTCACTGAGGATGAAAACTCCATCAAGTTCAACTACAACACTGATAGTAAATTATTTAACTTGAAAAAGCTATAGGTCAAGACCAAAGTGGAAGGAGAGTGGTTGGGTGAGTTTTGTTGTTATTGTTCTCAGATTATTGAACACTCAGTATAACTTCTGAGGCTAAGATGCAACAGAGCATGGATCAATTATTAACCACTTGTGCTAATTTTGGTCTGACAACACCAAAAAAGAGTTTTCCCTCCAGTCAGCACTGCACTTTCCATACAAAAAAAAACAAAAACCAGTTACAGCAAATGGAGAAGTTTTGATTGCTGTGGCTAAATTCATTTACCTTGGCAGTATACTTTTCAGTGATGTACATACAGATGATGAGTTTGACACATACATTTTCAGAGCTATCTCAGTGTTTGGGAGTATCTGAAGGAAAGTAGAAGGAAGGATCTGGAGGACAGGGAAATATTAAGCTGCCTATCAAACTGAAGGTCTACAGAGTCATTGTGCTGACCTCATGGTATGTTTGTTAAACTTGATCAGTATAACAGCACCATGCAGGAAAACTGAATCATTTCCACTTGAATTGTTTTAGAAAAATTCTGAAGATTACCTGACAAGTTAAGATACCAAATGCTAAGATCCTTTCTTGAGCTCAACTGTCAAGCATTGAAATTATACTGCAGAGAGCTCATCTCTGATGAGCTGGCAACATTGTTTGAATGGCAAATGTACTTTTGCCTAAAAGACTATCTTCCAGAGAACTCATAGAAGGCAAGTGGTCCCATGCAGGTCAGAAGAAGTGTTAAAAGAACACTCTCATCATCTTTATGAAAAATTTTGGAATCAATTGTGAGATAGGAGAGGCACTGGCTTAGGACCATTCCCCATGGTATGCTCAAATCAAACAAGGTGCTTGTGCTCCATAAACAAAGCAGAATTGCAAGAGTTAAAAAGAAATGTGAAATATACACACAGAGACATTTCCACTGCAAATGCTCATATAGACTACATATACTTTATTTATGGTAGAGTTTTCCAGAGCTCTTATTGATCTGATCAACCACAGTTGGACACATTAAGTCCAACATAGTGGTGTCACTTTGGTCTTCTTTGAGCATGAAGGACAACAGGCAACAAACCAACCAGTTTTTGTTGTCGCTTGGAATTGAAAATACGTACAAGTGAAAAAAAGTACCTTTTCAATTTTTCTATGGTAATACATGTTATCCAGGGCCAAAAGAGGGAGGGATTCTGTGAGTGGGTAGGGATGTACATTTCCTAACCCAGATCAATGAATGACATTACAGAAAGAACATATAAAACAAGATATTAATATGTTAAATGAAATGCATGAACGAATATGTGCCCTATAAATACTTCATGGAGTTTTAAGTCCTGATGATGTGGGAAAGGCAGCTTGCCATTATCTGCTATAGTAAGAACAACATCTATAAAACATTCCCACAAAAAACAAAACAAAACAAAACAGAAAGTCCTTATAACACTTGACGGTAGTTATCAGCTCTTCTTCAAGCTAAATTTACCTGGTTCTTTGAGTCAATGTACTTATGCCCAATGGTCAGTCAACAAACTTTTTAAGTATTTATTATGTGCTGGGCTGTTTCATAAGTGCTAACAATCAGAATACAAGAAAAATGGAAGTTATTTCTTGCCCTTAAGCTGTCAAATTCCTGATGCAGAGAAATATAATCTTAAAGGGAGCTTGAAAATAGGACAGGAAGGATGTAGTTTAGCCTGTAGAGTAAGAAACAGAGTAAAGAACAATGAAGATGACCCTAGGCCCTAGAAATAGAGGTTCTAGGAGCAATTGACCAGTGGGACAAGGGGGTTTAGTGCAGTGGAATTACAAGCTAGGATGAGAAAGTCATAGGCCCTAAAGGAAGCTCCAAAATGAGAAGACATTAAAAACCTGGTATAAAGTTCAGCGATCAGAAGAAAAGTTTGGAATGGATGACTGGCATAGGACCATCACATGAGACTGAACATCTTAGTTCAGATGTAATCTGACTAAAGCATAGTATAGTATACCTGTTTTACCTCTCTAGTTCCACACAGTATTCCTCTACTAAAGTAAACTAATATTATATAATCGCTTATTGCTTTCCCTGAGCTTCAGTTTCCTTTTTTATAAAATGAAGATAATAATATCCAGATTACTTGCCTCATAGTGTTGTGGTGAAGCTCATAAGAAAAATGCATATTGTGCAAGTCCTCAAGGACCACAAAGAGAGTTGTTTTTACACAACTAAGGATGCCATGGTTTGGTTTGGATAGAGGGTTTCTATTTGACATGACTTTTTTTGTCTAATACACTGTAATTTTCCACAATTGCTGATGGCCTAGGAATGAGCAGTTATAATGGGTAACTCTTTAACATCCTGGTGATATGTATTTTGTAGGAACAACTCTAGGCATCATAGGTTGGCCAGTTACTCCTTTAGGTTTCTGACTAATAAATTATGGTCTTATTAGACCTTACGCCATAACTATTTTTCTTTCAGCCCTACAGTTGACTGCAGACAGTAGAGGATCTAATGGAATTCCTTGCTAAATTGTTTGAGTTCCACTGCTTTTATAAAAATAGCTTCTCCCTCTGTTCAGTTAGTATTCAGTTTATCTTTTCACCAGGTAAGCCCTCACACTTTCCAATGGTTTTCTAAAAAGTTATTGCAGTATAGAGTACATTTCCCCTAGTTGTTGATGTCCAAGCAATAATACAAAATTATTCTGTGTATGTGGAAAAGAATGGAGATAGAGAGAGAGAGAGAGAGAGAGAGAGAGAGAGAGAGAGAGAGAGAGAGAGAGAGAGAGAGAGAGAGAGAGAGAGAGAAAGAAAGGGAGAAGCAATACCCATACTCTCATATTTTCATAATTTATTCAGGCTGCTCATAACTCTGGAATACCCTGTTGCCCTACCTGTTTGTCCATTCTTTCCTTCTCCCTTGTTGCACTCCCTTTAGTGTCCTTTGATGAATCCATATCCCAGTGCCTCACAGGATATACCTCACCAGGTTCCTTTCTATGTACTATTCTCTAGGTATGCTTTTTATTTTAATGACCTTATTAGCTCCCTGAGGTATAATTTCAGAGTTGACTCCCACAGCAATATAGTTACTACTCTCTCTTCTGAACATCACTGTACACAACCAGACACCTATAAGACTTTTCCAGCTGGATGTTTCATGGACAATTCAAACTTAACAATATCTAAGCAGAACATTATCTTTTTACCAAAACCTGACTGTTCTTCATAATTGCCCTATTTACTGTAAAGGGCACTATTATCCTTCCACTCTTCCAAGCTATATCCTTAGAGTCATATTAGACTTTTGACTTTGCCTCATTCCAAATATCCAAGTATTCTTGATTCTTTTTCAATAAGATTTCTGACATTTTCATCCTTTTCTATATTCACATGCCTTCCATCTTAGTTCAGGACATTCTCAACTCTTATCAAGACTATTATATTGACTTTCTAATTGGCATGTTTTGCTCAAGTCTCTCCAAAGTGGCATAATGGAAAGCGTATTGGATTTGCAATTATAAAACTCAAGTTCAAATCTTAACTCTACAATTTAATACCTCCTTGTCTTTAGGCAAGTCTTTTCATCTCTTCGGTGTTCAATTTCCTCTTGCGAAAACTGAAGATATTGGAAGGTTTTATAATATCAGCACTTAATTTGTGATTTTGCATTTTCTCTATGATCTATTCTCCACAAAGTTCTAAGTGAAATTCCTAAAGCATTTTTCTGACCATGTCACATCTCTGTTCTATAAATTCCAGTGACTTCATTTTCCTTCAAGGATGAAATGGAAACTTTTTTGTTAGGAATTTATAGCCGTTAACAACCTAACTATAAAACAAATTTCAAAGCTTATTGCAACTTATTTCTCTTTACTCTTTTTAAGGTGTTCCCAATTTGTCCTTTCTGTTGTCCCTCACATACCATATTTTATCTCTTTTCTCTTTGCCTTAAAATAATGAAAATAATATCATACAACAGTATGGAGGAAAGACCTTGAAAAAACTGAGATATAAGCTGAATGTGGAAGAAAACCAAGGGAGGTAGAGGTGGAAGTGAGAAGGAAGAACATTTTAATCATTAGAGGGTTACCATATGCAAAGAATACCAAGAATGTTGGTATTACTAAGAAGTAGAATAGTTGAAGGTGAATAAAGGATAATAATAGTATAAAGGTAGGAAGGGGACAAGTACAAGTTATCAAGGATGTTAAAATTCAAACAGAATTTACATGTCACCTTGGAAATAGGGACATTTCTATATGCAAATAAAATATGTGGGTGGTCTTGTAGTACAAAAATAATGGCTGCTATGCTGGGTACAGATAAATATCTGATCCCAACTGTGATGTCCCCAAAAGAAGTTTTACCTTTTAAGGTGGAGGATGAGTTCTATCCTAGCATAGCTGACGGTCTGGAAGGAAAGGGTCCCAAAGGACTCAGGATTACTCTGTTTGGGCAACATCTCTTAAACTTTGCTATTTCCAAGGTGTTTATTGGGCATGAATTGTAGCTACCTGTATTATAGGTATATGATATGATATTTAAAATATCATCAACTTTTTTTTCTGTAACTCTCAAGCAATGGGAGGATGGTAATAGGTATATTTAAAGACAATGAATAAGGAACCAGTAAACATGGAGAGGAGGTAGCTATGTGGTGCAGTGGATAGAGAACCAGGCCTGAAGTCAAGAAACCTGGGTTTGAATCCACTCTCAGACATTTACTAGCTGTGACAGTCACATTACTTGGACTGGACACATCCTGTTTGATTCAATTGCCTCATCTACAAAATGAGCTAGAGAAGGAAATGGCAAACCACTCCAGTATCTTTGTCAAGAAAACTCTAAATGGGCTCAGAAAAAGTTAGACACTACTGAAATAATTGAACAACAATAAAAAGTAGGGAAAGAGTGAAGATTAAAGAAAGATGAAGTTTGACTGAAGGGGCCTTCTTCAGGACAAAACAACAAGAGGTGGAATCAAGGGCACAGGTAGATAAATTGCCTTTGGCAAGGAGAAAAATCATCTCAATACTGGACTGGGAGAAATGAGAAAAGCATGATGCTGATGTCACAGGGTTTTGAGTAGAATACAGGGAGAGAAGACACAATTTATCAAATGACCTCAATTTTCACAATAAAATAAAATTTGAGAGGCAGGGGAGAAGAGGGTATGAGAGTTTTACGGGGAGAAAAAAATATTTAGAATGGTATCTGTGGATGCAAAGTTATGGAATCAATTAAGAAAGAATAAAACAACTGCCTTGCTGAGTTGAAAGCCCATTTGCATTGCTTCTGTGACTTCCTCCAGCTCCATTCAGCATAATATAAATAGGAGTAGAACAAAATTGAGTTTTATAGCTGTTGCTGTATTATACCATAAGAATCATAATTTATTATCTTTAAAAATGATTAAAATTAACCTTGAAAACAGAGCTGGGCAACATTATTGTTGTAGTTCTATGATTGGCTTTGTGGCAGGGGACGACAAGAGGGCAACTCTTGCCATCAAGAGGGAACAGAGAAGTGGGTATTTTCCTCCCTGCATTCATAATTTGAATGTAAAACAGTCTACCGGATAAAGAAGAAGACTGGTCTAATTACTTTTCCTAAAATTCCATTCTTGTCTACCGGGAGGAAGCATAAGACCCTTCGCGGTAATCCTCTACACTCTTTTAAGTTTTAATAGCTTTCCTAAATTATGTCTCTCTCTAACAGCTTAGAAAACATAGTTATCAAACCTTGGATAGCAATTAGCTCTTGTCATGCATTAAGAAACCTGTAGAACAAAAGTGGGGTGGGGAGAGTATAGTCAAAATAACAATAAAGATTGATGAATACTTGAATTAATACCTGAATAATACTTGAATAACTTTGCAGACTCAGGAAAGATTCCTAGGTTAGTCAATTTGAGGAAGTAAAAAGTCCAGCTAGTCTCTTCAGATGCCATGTGTAGTAGGCAAGGCAAAAAATCCTAAAGTTCAAGTTGGTTATGATAAGTGAAGCAGGAACTTTTGACTAGGGTGCAGAATTCACCTTGACAAGCAAGAAAGTCCAAAAGTACACTATTAGTTACAGAGAACTATTTGGAATAAAGGAATTTTGGAACCTGTGGAGCTGTGGGTGAAATGTGGAGGAAGTAGGTTGATTTCTGTGTTATAGAATTCTTTTTCACAGATCTCAAGGCACATTGTCGTATAGGATAGAAGTGGAACTATCTGAGTGGGTGGGTTGTTTTGCTGGGTTAGGTGCCATGTTTAGCTTTGGGTTTATATCAATCTGTGTATAACTTGAATGGCAACAGGATAATTGTAAGTAAAAATATATCTAAAATTATCAATTAATGTAATGACTCAATAATAAACCAAACTCAGCATCACAATAATAAATCTGTAATTATAATTGCCAGAAATCAATGTTTGGCTATCAGTTATCACTTGAGAATTCAATAATGTACAGGTGCATGTAAAGTATATATTTGATGGTCAGGCAGTTTGGATATAAGAAATGTCATGTGGCCTAAGTAGAAGATATTGTTTCAGATTTCAACATCTATCAAATCCCTTTCTCCATTTCCAGCAATTCTTTCTCTATCAATTACAGGGAATATGGGATATATTTTTCCCTTTGTTAGAGAGTGAGGAATATCTTATTTGTGAAGCACTTCCTCTGGGTTACTTTGCCAATTCAACACTCACAAGTGTGTAAATTGGAGTGATTACTCTCAGAGACTAAATAGTATTCCATGAGTCCAAATTCCTAAAATTCTAGCTGTAAAATTCCAATCTTTAAGATTAACTTTACTAGTTACCTACTAGACACAATTAGCTCAAAGAAATTCACTAATTTACTAAGATTACAAAGCATGAATAATAGCCAAAAACTAGTCCTCTCAAAACCTGGGATACATTTTCTGATGAAAATATAAGAGGATGAAAGGGCACTGAATACTGTCATTGAACCACTCACACAGGGACAGGCATAAACAAAACGGCTCATACCTCTAACATTTCAGGATCCCCAAATCCTTTCTTTTCTACTCTCCTCATGATGCAGTGTACAAATACACACACACACACACACAATGTTGTCCCCCAACGTCTTAGACCATAACTTCTAGGCAGGGCTTGCTAGGGCTAGTTCTCTCTTAAATCAAGACTTCTCTTTTGTTATGCTAGAGTTCTCCCTCCTAAAACATGCTGTGTGCTTTAATTATGTGCTGTGGATTCCATCCTCCTCACTGTTCTCTGATAAAAGAGCAAACGTCATTTTACAGAATGTGCTTCTGTATTTTAATAACCTAACTACAAGATTGCTTTCAGTGATTACAGACTTTATTTTTAAAACCCACTCATTGTATGAACAAACTTTTACTATTGAATACCTTCTTGCCATTCAAATTCTATGAGGAAGAATTCGGTTAAAATAGGGATAATGGGACATCGATTCATTTTCTTACTTCCTTGACATGTTACTATTTCTTACCTTTCTTAGCTTTCTCTTATTTTCTGTAATTATATCAACTGTGCTGATAAATAAGGGGAACAAAATTCATCCAATTTTACCCTCTTGCCATTGAAATTTTGCTACCCCAAGCAGCCAGGCATTTTGGGCACATTTACACATGGTGCGAATTCTGAATCAGTCTCTTGTGGCTTGGGTAGGCTTAATGTTTTTATTTGTTTATTTTGTTTTATTTTGTTTTTCTTTTTGTAATTTCTTCTCAGTACTTTGCTCATTGCACTGTACTGAATATATTTAGCAGAACCTATGTGTATAATTCTTAAGTAAAAACTGCAAAAATGTGAAGTGACAGGAAAAAAGGTAAGAATTGTAAGCAATTGTAGAGGTAGACAGGTGGCATAGTGGATATAGTATTAGACCTGTAATCAACAGGACATGATTTCAAATTTGGCTTCAAATACTTACTAGCTGCATAACCCCAGACAAGTCATTTAACTTTGCCTCAGTTCACTCATCTGTAAAATGAACTGTGAAAGAAATGATAAACTAGTACAGTATCTTTGTCACATAAAGCCTATCAAGGGGTAGCCCTCCCTCACTCAAAAAACAAAGTCAAGTGCAAGTCGTGTCATTATTTCTCTGATGGCACGGTCTTCTTTGACAATGAAAGACGAACACACACACATATCCAGGGGTCATGAAGAGTTGGACACAGGTGAAAAATGATTGAAAAGCAACAAATGTACACACACACACACGCATACATATACATATTCTATATACCAATGAGTTTTCTTTCTAAATATGAGTTTTTCACACCTGTAAATATAGATATTACATATGTATATTATGTAAAATATGTACACACACATATCTGTCTGTCTGTAAACATATATTTATATCTTTGAAAGCCAATGCTTTTGATTAGTAGAAAAAAAATTTAAATACAGATAAAGCTAGAGTAAGTTGAGCAACAACATGGATTCACACACTTGTCTGTATGCATTATGTAAGTATACACATGTGTATTGTGTTTGCTAATATCTCATCAGTTTCCAATGATTCATATAGACTGGAAGCTATATAGCTTTCCTGGACTGATCCAGTACAGTCCTTCTACTAGGATGCCTCAATAAACAGCACAAGGTCCAGTTTTGTCAAAGGAGTATGTTTGAGATAATACAAAGGTTACATAGGTGTGCAGTGACAGAAACCCAGTTGAGCAAATATCTCATATCATTCCATTTCACAATTCAGTTTTCTCATAATAGCCTAGATTGTATTTTGATTGTACCTAAATCTTCACTATCTTTTTGGACTACAGAGAACTTTCAGTTATATTAAGTGAACCATCAGGCAGATCTTTCCCTCACCACTCAACATTCTCACAGACAAAGCAGTTTCAGTTGCTGGGGCAGTAGACCCTTGACTTGGGCTGCTTGGGTGCAATTCTATTGCCACCACCTCTGCCAGGGGAGTCAAATCTCTGTAATGCAAATTTATGGAAGATGAACTGTTTGTACATTAGATTTTTTTCCAGTTAGTCTCTTATTATCAGAGTGGGAATATCTATTTATCATTGCAGGAGAAAACATATCATTTGAATAAAATTACCTTTTTGGTGTGTTCAAAAAGGACTACAATCTGTGGTATGAGAACTCCCTGGATATTTTTCAGGGCTACTCTTATACCTTTGGTTTCTACCTGCTGCTCAACTCTCAGATGTGACTCTAAGAAGCTGTAGTATCTGCAGCAATCCCACTCAAGTAAAACCTTGCCAATATGCAGAAAGGTTAAACCAGGTTGAGGGTAAGCAATAGGCCTCAAAACCATTGATGACCTAGTGGAATGTCTACTCAAATGTATGAAGATATCCCCTGAAAGAATGTGGGAATAAGAACAATCTGTTCGGTTGCCCATGAGGGTGGCTGAGGCAGGCAGGCTAGAACACTTAGAGCTTGGTCAGAGAGTTAAGATATCAAGATCATTGTCAAGGTCATTCTTTGTATTCCTGGTTATCACCAGTCTTCTTGAATTTTGTCTTGCCAGTGAACTTGTGTGTTCATTCTTCATTGTGGAAGAAGACCATGCCATCAGAGAAATAATGACATGACTTACACTTGACTTTGCTTTGAGTGAGAGAAGACTGTGCAAGTCATCTGCCTCACTTTATCGCCAGAGCCATCTGAAACTATAGACCAGATATTCATCAGGATGACTGTAAATGACCCAGGTTGAGGCAATTGGGGTTAAATGACTTGCCCAAGAACACACAGCTACCGAGTGTCAAGTGTCTGAGGTGAAATTTGAACTCAGGTACCCCTGACTGCTGAACTGGTGTTCTATCCACTGCACCACCTAGTTGTCCCTACCAATGGACTTAGATAACTCTAGAAGACAGAATGATGCTAAAGACTATCTATATACTCTACTCCATTTAAATCCAATTCACAGGCAAGTCAAGATATCATTATTTAATGTCATTGTTCATCTTCAAAAAAACAAAAACAGAAACACTGAAACAAAACAATCTCTTAATCGTCTAAAAGATGAGTTTCTCCCATATAGTGAGAAAAAGTAGGTATTAGATACCTTTAGGTCTTCTGTATAAAGAGACATTGTCCAAATACACACATAAGCATACACACATATACACACCTATGTACATACATATAGATATATGTGTTACATATATGTGTGTAGGTGTATATGTGTGCATGTGTTTATAAAAGTTGTGTAACCTTTCATAATAGCGAATTTTAAGTCAAAACTTTAAAGTAAATTCCCAATTTCCAATTCATCACAGAGTGTCACTGAATATCTATCATATATGTATATATATATATATATATACATACATATGTTTTATTCTTTTTGCGTATGTTACTATTCAGTAAAATGAAAAGTAATCTAATTGCATAGTCATCAAGAATGTAGGGGTTAACTTGAATATTTTCTACTAATGAATCTTCTTAGGAGAAATAAAAGTATAAAGAAAAATTCCCATGCTAGGGCTCAACAATCATTAGGGCTGGTTAGAATGTAGGTTACAAAAGAGAAAGGAAAATATTGGTTGCAACCGTAGAGTTTCCGGTTTTACAATCCAATGCATAGCCCATGTGTAGAGAAAAATGAACATATTAAGAAACCAAATATTCCTCCCATTGCAATTTGCTAATCCACATTTAAACAATGATTCCTGGATTTTTGTGGAGTCATTAACTTAACTTTTTTTTTTTAAATTTCCAAAAGATTCCAGGAATGACAAATTTTGGCATGTTTAATTTCCATTATTTCTTATTTTTATTCTAATCTAGAATTAGAATATTCTAAATAACTTCAAATATAAGAAATTTTCAAAGTTTTAAAACTTCCTACTGTGAAGCTCTCCTTTGTAACTTACTACAAACTTTTTTCTTTTGTGTTTATTGGCCTTTCTTAATGAATAGATCTCACCACATGCAAAGGAGCATGGAGACAAAGAAAAAAGCAAAAGAACACTTTTTTTTCAACATTTACATACTCAAACATTCATACAAAGAAAAAAAAAAACATGTGCCCATAGTAAATCTATTTGGAAGCTTTCTGTGTCTATCAGAATAACCTTCCTAATTGGTTTACCTTTCTTTATTTTGCCCACCCTCCCATGTTCAAGCATTTATTTTCTTTTTCTTAAACATGATATTTGTTACAATCAAATGTTCCTCCTGCTTAGTCAGGTTGACTCCACTGATTTAGAAATTTACTAACCTTGAGAAAATAAAGAAAATGCATAGTCTCTTTAGGGAAGATTAATGATTGATTAGACTTAATTATTCCTGAGAGACTATCTTTGTGTATCTGTTGTCAATATTTTACCAGACCTCACACCCCTTCAAAGAAGTTAGTGGGTTGTTTCCATCAGGTTTTGAAGGAATGTAGAAGTACAGAGAAGGAATTATATTTATATATCACCTATTACATGAAAGGAACTGTGCTAAGCAGTTCACAAGTAATATCTCACTTGATATACCATTTAATATCTTATATCTCATTTGAGGTGGTAGTAGTGGCAGTTTGACTTGCCAGTCACTTGCTGCCTCCTTTCTCTCAGGGTGCCCTATTGCTTCAATCAGTCTTGCTGACTTTCGTAATCTGGATGTAGCAGTTGCTTTTGAAATTGATGGGGATGGCCAGTTCATTTGCTACAGGAGTCACTTAACCTGAAACACGTCTATGAGTGCTAGGATAGAAATGGAACCAATAATCTGTGAGGTTTTGCTGTTGCTAGGGTTCCTGTGACTATTTGCCTATTAGTGGTAGTTGTTGGTGGTCATGAAGAAGATGATTCCCCTCTCCGCAGAAGAATTCCCTACTTGGTCAAGGAGCTGGAGAAGTTGATGACTCATCAGATATATAAAAGCAGTCTATTGTTCTCCTTCTCTCTCTCTTTCTTTTATGACATGTGTGAACTCTTTTAAGTTCTATGTTAAGAATAGGATTGGGGATGGGACCATATCATTATCTCCAACACTTAAGTACATGATTACATTTTCTCATTTTATATTTGTTTTTTTCTTATTTTGTGTAAGTAGTATCCTTTAGTGGGTATGTCCAGGACTGGCAGCAACATTATGAGTCCTAAAATGTGCGAACAACACGGGGGGCTTAGAAGGACTATTGGCTGAAGACAGGGGAATCTACTCCAGTAGAGAGGATGGACAATAACAAGAAGATTGGCCCACAACTGGAACGTATTAATAGTAGGCAAGTGGAAGTGATAGGGTAGTGGACTATTGAGATGGCATCAAGGATGCTTTATTACCAATCCTGTAAAACTTCTTCATGTTCTGATTAGCCGCTAAACTGATTATAACTGTTCTGTTAAACTGTTAAAATAAACTACTTAATTCTGTGTATTTCATTCATGTGTCTTGTTTTATCCTCTCATATTTGGCTTTTGTCTTAGTGTAGAAATGTGTTATCTGTTCCACGACTGTACACATTTATTTGTACATAGTACCTTTTTCAGTCCTCCTGTCTTGGGGGACATTTATGTGAGCCATAATTCAAGTCATAAGTACTTTTCTCCAGGTGATACAGTGGAAGTTTGTTAATGGGCCAGTGAGAATAGGAAGACTAATCATCTTAATTACAGGACAAGTTTTCCTAAGACTGAACCAAGTCTTAAAAATAAAATGTGATGGGTATAAAAGAACAGTGTGTGTGCATGTGTGTGTGTGTGTGTGTGTGTGTGTATGTGTGTATTATTTTTATATAGGTATGCTAGAAGGGCAAATACTCATCCCTTGTAGACCCTGCATAATGATCACATCAATGCTAGCGGGATGTACATCAGAAAGGCATTTATTTAGATACATATAAGCATGAGAGGTGAGAATTCTCTTGAGGTAAGCATATAACAGGCTTATTATACCATGAAAAATACAAGTCATTTTCCCTGAAGCTCTGTAGGTGGCCTTGGAAGCAGAGGAAATTTCTTTCTTCCTGTAGTTGTTCTTGGAAGGTGGCAGGTATAAGACAATTACAGGTTTCAGGAAGAAACAGAAATAAAGATGTGTTAATTTGTGTTTGCTTTGGCTTTTCAGTAGATGACTTTCAAAATGAAGAAGAGGGTGTGAAAAGAGATAGAAAAGTATGAGTTATTACTGTGATGGACATAAAAAGTCTCGTTAGTGAGGAACAACAACCCTTTTATATTCACTTTCACAGTGGATTTTTCTTTCTAAGTTTTTAAAAGCAATTTGAATGATATACACATTCTTTTTATACATTGGAGAGAATTTTCCTATAGATCCCCATTGCTGCTATTATGGTTAAATTGTTTTAGTTGTGTCTGACTCTTTGTGATATCATTTGGGGTGTTATTGGCAAAGATGATGGAGGGGTTTTCATTTCCAGTTCATTTTTATAGATGAAAAAAGAGAGGTAAACAGGGTTCAGTGACTTGTCCATGATCACAGAGCTAGTGAGTGTCCAATGCGGATTGGAATTCAGGAGTAGAAGTCTTCCTCACCCCAGACCCATACATCTATCTACTGTGCCATCTCACTGCCTGAATAAATTCACTTGGACTATAGTTTTATTTTTATCCACTCACCTCCAAGTTAATATGCTTATTATAGCTACTTCAACTTCTGTTTCTGAAGCTTGATTGTTTAATAGCACTAAGAATCTTATATTTTATAAATGTGTGTATTTTGTATATTTGTAGAAAATAATTATTAAAAAGAAAAACAGCTTTCCCAGCATGTAGGCTATGATAATTTATGTTTTCAATGTATATGTGTGTATATATATATATATATACATATATATATATATTTATATGGTAGAATAACAACAAATAGAAAATATATGCATGTGTGTATATATACATATATGGATATATGTATATGTGCATTATATGCATATATAGATATGTATATTATATCTTTCAATATATGTATATTCACATGTACATAATACACACATATACATGTATATGCATGTATGCATATACATATGTACATATGCATAAAAATTCATGCATATATACTTGTATGTGTGTGTGATTTTCTGTCTTCTTTAGCCAGTTAAATAATTATCAATTTCATTTGTATATTAAGGTCCATATTTCAGTTTTCTTTATCTGTTCTATAAAAGATTTTTTTTTGTTTTACAATTTATGTATTTCTTGTCTGTTTCATTTTTTTCTGTGACCTTTGGTTATTTCCATTAAATATATGCCTTACTAATCATTTAAAATTGCCAAATTATGAATGAATTACAAAAAATTTAAACTCTCAATGTTTTTAAACATAAATGTTTTTTAGAAATTATGAAATTACTTTTCTAAAGTGGCATACATTCTAATAGGGAGAAACAACAAATGCAGAGAATTGGTAACTATAGAACGGATTTTTGTTTGGAATATCAGAGGGATATTGATTAGAGTCATATTCTAGAAGGTAAATGCCATATCAGTTAAATAGAATAACTATTATATTCACAGACAAAGAGGTAAAAAACTGTTCCCAATTAGGCATCATGGAGAGAAATTATCTGGGACAAAACATAGCTAGGGACATGATATTCACTAGTAATTGCAAGCTCTCATCAATGAAGAGAATATTACCCTTGCCAAACAGTCCAGGAGCAGTTGCAAAACAACATTATAAGTAGATGGCCAAGGGATAATATAAACAAACAAAATAAAGGATAGATAATTAGATAAATAAATTTATGAATAAATAGATCTAGATACATCTGCATACATAACAACACAAATATCATGTATATAAATACATTCTTTTATGCCCATATTTTAAAGGTGCAGGATTTTTAGGTCTAAATATTTCAGATTTGTTCAGTTTTTTATGTTTCATTTTGTGCATTGTAATGTTAGATTTATCTAACTCTGGTATAGAAACATTCCCATCACCGATTATTGTCTTGCTTTCCTTTTTTTTTTGAAAAAATAAGTTGCTTCAATCAGCATTCAAACACCATCAGTTCTTTCTGTGAGGATGGATAGCACTTTTCACCCTAAGACCTACAGAGTTGTAATGGATCATTGTATTGCTGAGAATAGCTAAGTGATTTGTAGCTGATCATCTTGCTGTTAAGTTTGTCCTCCCTTCTTGAAGAAGACCATGACATCAGGGAGATGTTATTACTTACAGTTGACTTTGATTTAAGTGAGGGAGGGCCATGTAAGGTCACCAGCCTCATTTTCTCCACCAGAGCTTTCTGGGTTTAGTGGCCAGAGACTCAGCAGGACAAGTGGAGATGGTCTAGGATGCAATAGAAAACCCAGATCCTTTTAAGCTAAGGTATTTTCAGGTTCTCACTTTGAGTGAGATAAAGCCAATTAAGTGAATAGGCCTCTTCAAGCAGTTACTCAAGGTCCCCTTAATAAAAAAAGAAAAAAAGAAAAGAAAAAACAAAATCTTCAGGGTAAATGACCAAAAGAGAAACAGTTACTATTTGGTATTTATAATCATTGTGTACCAGGAGGGCAGGGACATATTGCCCAATCTATGTGTTCCAAAATGAATTGGGCTTATTTTCTGAGAGCATTCTGTTCCTCATTTCTTTTCCCTTTTTTTTTTTTTAAAATATTTTTAGCTTTCAATATTTATTTTCACAAGATTTTGACTTCTAAATTTTCCCCCATTTCTCCCCTCTCCTACCCCGATATGGGATGCACTCTGGTTACTCTTTCCCCCCACCTGCCATCCCTTTTATCCCTACACCTTTATCTCCTTCCCCCTTCCTTTCTTGTAGGGCAAGATAGATTTCTATACCCCATTACCTATATTTTGTATTTCCCAGTTGCATGTAAAAACAATTTTTAACATTTGTTTTGAAAAGTTTGAGTTCCAAATTCTCTTTCTTCTTCCTTCTCAACACACTCTCATTAAGAAGGTAAGTAATTTAATATGTTATATGTGTGTAGTTCTGCAAAACATTTCCATAATAGTCATGTTGTTAAAGACTGTATCTCCCTTCATCCTTTTCCACCCCACCACTTATTCTGTTTTTAACTTTGACGCTGTCTCTTTTCAAAATCATTTACTTCTCACTACTCCCTTCTCCAATTGGATCTCCCCTCCTATCATACACCCGTTATCCCCTCACCCTCACTTTCCTGTAGGATAAGATACCTAGTTGAGTGTGTATGTTATTCCCTCCTTAAGCCAAATATGATGACAGTAAGATTTACTTATTCCCTATAACCTACCTCCTCTTCCCCTCCACTTTGAAACCTTTTTATTGCCTCTTTTATGTTAGATAATTTACTCCTTTCTATCTCTCCCTTTCTCCTCCTCCCAATATAATTATCAATATTCTATTAATTTTACTTTTGTATATATTATCCCTTCATATTCTACTTACCCTGCATCCTCTATTTAGCTATCTGTCTGTCTATGTCTGATCATCTGTACTTCCTCCAACTACTCTAATTCTAAGCAAGGTTTCATGAGTTACAAATAACATCTTTCTATGTAAGAATGTAAATAGTTCAATTTTAATAAGTTTCTTATGAGTTCTCTTTTCTTTTTACCTTTTCATGCTTCTCTTGATTCTTTTATCTAAAAGTCAAATTTTCTGTTGAGCTATCCATTTTTCCCTTAAAGTATTTTACTCAGTTTTGCTGGATAGATGATTCTTGGTTTTAATCCTAGCTCCTCCAACCTCTGGAATATCATATTCCAAGCTCTTTGATCCTTTAATATACAGGCAGCTAGATCTTGTATTTTCCTGACTGTATTTCTAAAATCCTTGAATTGCTTCTTTCTGGCTGCTTATGACATTTTCTTCTTGACCTGGGAACTCTGGAGTTTGGATACAATATTGCTAGGGGTTTTCCTTTTCGAATATCCTTCAGGAGGTGATTTGCAGATTCTTTCTATTTCTATTTTCCTTTCTGGTTCAAGATTATCAGGGCAATTTTCCTTGATCATTTCTTGAAAGATGATGTCTAGGTTCTTTTTTTGATCATAGCTTTCTGGTAGTCTAATTCTTATCAGATTAACTTTCCTGGAAATATTTTCCAGGTCATTTTATTCCCAATGACATATTTCACATTGTCTTTTTCTTTTTTTTTCATTCTTTTGGTTCTGCTTAGCAGTTTCTTAATTTCTCATAAAGTCATTAGCCCCCATTTGCTCCATTCTATTTTTGAAATAATTATTTTTTTCACTGAATCTTTGAACATTCTTTTCCATTTACCCAGTCCTGCTTTTTAAGGTATTCTTCTCCTCACTGATTTTTTGCACCTTCTTTTCTATTTGGGTCTGTCTGTTTTTAAAGTGTTATTTTTTTTTCAGTATTGGGGGAGAGCTCCTTTAGTAAGCTGTTCACTTGTCTTTCATGATTTTCTTGCATCACTCTCATTTCTCTTCCCAATTTTTCTTCTGCTTCTCACTTGATCTTCAAAAATCTTTCTTAACTCTTCCATGGCCAAAGAGCAATTTATATTTCTCTTGGAAGCTTTTGATGCAGGAGATTTCACTTTGTTGTTCTCTTCTGTTGTATATTTTTATCTTCTTTGTCACCAAAGTAAAATTTTATAGTCTGACTTTTGTCCCTCTGTTTGCTCATCTTCCCAGTCAAATACTTGACATGCTAACTCTTTGTCAAGGTAGGAATCTGCGTGCAGTGGGAGTGGGGGATTGGGATTGGTGCACTGTCCCAAGCTTAAGAGGTTTTATACCAGCTGCACAGTTCCCCACTGTCTGCAGGCCCAGAGCTCTGGGGGCTGCTGCTGCCACAGCTACAGGCAGTGCCTCCTCTTCATCTCAGGGACTAGGCCAGACCAGAGCTAGATCATGCCCTCCCCCACTCAGGTCTGATAGAATTTTCCCACTGGGCATTTGTAGGTTGAAAAGTCAGGAAACTACCACAGTTGCTAGTAATTCAGTCCCATGAGTCGTGTTTTGGCTCTGTCTATGATGGTGCAGCCCTTGTGGGACTGTGTTTCTCTCTGCTCCAGTCCTAAGGCAATAGGCATTTCCTGTTTACCATCTAGGCTCTTTTGGGCTAGAAAATTGTTTCGCTCCATTACTTTCATGAGTTCTTCAGCTCTAGAATTTGCATAGAGTAAATTTTTACAGGTATTTGCAGGGGTTTGGGAGGAGAGCTCAGGCTGGTCCCTGCTTTTGCTCTGCCTGAAGGGGATGGAGCAGTGACAGTCTAAGCTGTTTGAGTCCCAAAAACTTAAGCCCACAGCTCTGAGTTACCTATGTTGTGCAAATTACATTATCCAGGGAATATGGGAAAAGACTAGTCTAAATTAGTTAGTCCAAAGTATGTCTCTAACATTCCAGAGCATAGCCCTCTCGGAAGTAGACTTAGAAATTGGAATGAACTATCAAAATATAAAGGAATGGATAAGAAAAAGATGATAAAATATTGTTGTATAATTTGGGGCAGTGCCCCACTTGGAGGAGGCATACCCTGGCCAAAATATGGCTCCTTCAAGGATTGCTTATGCCAACAACTAAATTTGTATGTCAGTTCTAAAGAACCATTCAACCCAGAGGAAAGTGAATATGCAAGCATATGGTTGTCAGTGATGGGGCAATTTGTATTGACACAATTGAAGGGGGAAAAGCCAGAAAAAGGATTAGATGAACAGAAGCCCCAAACTGGGACACCCTACTCTCTCTTCCTCTGCCTTATGTTCCATAGCCACTAGAACCTCATGGCTGGGTCTTGGCTCCAGTACCTCTGTCCTCTGCTTTTCCTGAGGGAGCAGTGGAAGAAGAAAATCTGATTGATCTTACTGGATCAAGCATACCCCACAAATCCCTCTCTGAAGGAAATTCAGACAAATAATCAAAGACCAGGAGAATTTTTCCCTCCCTGGAGTCTCTGGAAACATTAGTGTTTATCCCCTAATGAAAGTTCACCTGGTTCAGGGAATAAGATACGTGAATGCTCCCTTAAGTAGTTTTGAGTTTAGAAAATTTTTAAAATTTATCTGTTTTTAGATTCCAGCATTCATTTCTACTACATTTTGAGTTCCAATTTGTTGCCTCAATATACCCTCCCTTTCATCACACCCCACCCTTCCCTCGTCCCCATCTTTTCTCTTTTCTTTTGGAGCAAGACAAATTTCTATACCCCATTACCTGTGTTTTTTTTTTTATTTCCCAGTTACATGCAATAATAATTCTCAATATTCATTTCTAATATTTTGAATTCCAACTTCTCTCCCTCCCTCCATGCCCATCCCCACTGAGAAGGCAAGCAATTCAATATAAGCTATATATGTGTCATTTTGCAAAAGACTTCCATAAAATCATGTTGTGTAATACTAATTACATTGCCCTCTATCCTACCCTGTCCCTCCCCTCTTTTTATTCTCTCATTTGACCTTGTCCCTTCCCAAAAGTATTTACTTCTATTTATTCCCTTCTCCCATTTGCTCTCCTTTCTACCATTCCCCTAACCCCACTGCCCCTCGTCCCCTACTTTCCTGTAGTGCAAGATAGATTTTCATACCAAATTTAGTGAGCCTGTTATTCCCTATTTAAGCCATATGTGAAGAGAGTAAGCTTCAGTTTTCCTCTCTCATCTTCTCCCTTTTCTCCACCATTGAACAGGATTTTTCTTATCTCTCTTATAAGTTATAGTCTGCCCCATTACATTTCTCCTTTTATCCTCCCAGTATTTCTCTCCCTCAACCCTTAATCTTTATTTTATTATTTTCCAATTCAACTCAACCTGTACTCTCTGTCCATGTTTTTTCGGGTGTATGTGCATGTGTGTGTACGTGTGTGTGTGTGTGTGTGTGTGTGTGTGTGTATGTAGTCCCTCCAACGACCCAAATTCTGAGAAAAGTCTCAAGAGTTACAAATATTATCTTTCCAGGCATTTTATGATTTCTCTCTCCTGTTTACCTTCTCATGCTTTTCTTGATTCTTATGTTTGAAAGTCAAATTTTCTAGTCAGTTCTGGTCTTTTCATTATGAATGCTTCAAAGTCCTCCATATCATTGAAAAACTATTTATTTTTTTGAAGTATTATACTCAGTTTTTCTGGGTAGGCAATTCTTAGTTTTAATCCCAGTTTCTTTGACATATGAAATATTCTATTCCAAGCCCTTCAGTCTTGTAATGTAGAAGCTACCACATCCTGTGTTATCCTGATTGTATTTTCACAATACTCCACTTGTTTCTTTCTAGCTGCTTTCAGTGTTTTCTCCTTGACCTGGGAACTCTGAAATTTGGCCATTATATGCCTAGGAGTTTCTCTTTTCGGGTCTCTTTAGGACGTGATCGGTGGATTCTTCCAATATTTACTTTGCTCTCTGATTGTAGTATATCAGGGAAGTTTTCCTTGATAATTTCATGGAAGATAATGTCTAGGCTCTTTTTTGATCATGGCTTTCAGGCAGTCCCATAATTTTGAAATTGTTTCTCCTGGATCTGTGTTCTAAATCAGTTGGTTTTCCTATGAGATGTTTCACATTATCTTCTATTTTTTTCAAACTTTTGGTTTTGTTTTCTAACTGCTTGCCCTTTCTCATAGTCATTAGTTTCCCTGAACTAGATTCTCCTTTTTACAGAACTATTTTGTTCAGTGAGCTATTGAACCTTGTTTCCCATTTGACTAATTCTGCTTTGTAAAGCCTCTTCTCTCATTGGCTTTTTGCACCTCTTTTCCAATTGAGTTAGCCTCTTTTTCAAGGTGTTATTTTCCTCAGTATTTTTTTTATCCTCCTTTAGCAGGCTTCTGAGAGGGTTTTCAAGCTCTTCTTTGGCCTGAGCCCATTTCATATTAATTTTGGGAGTACTGGAGGCAGAGACCTTGCTTTTCTCTGACAGTATGCCTTGTTCTTCCTCATCAAAAGGGTGGAAGAAGACTCCTGTTCACTAAAAAAGTAACCTGCTATGGTCTTGTTTTTTTCCCCTTTTGGGGGCATTTTCACAGCCAGTTACTTGACTTCTTAATCCTTTATCAAGAAGAGGGTCCTAGTGTTTCTCCTCTCCCCAGTACAAGGCTGAGATTGAAATCAGCTGCTCACCTCACCCAGGGGCTATGGGTGGGTGCAGAGCCACTACTGAAGGCTGAGATTCAGATCTGCTGCTCAATTCCGCCAGGGGCTTTAAACTGAGCTGCCTGGACAATGGACCTAAGCTGCTTCTTCTGCTAATGTTGCTGCCTGCCTCCTGCTGCTGCCACCACCTTGGGCCCATGCTGTGGGAACCCCATTCCCTTCCCACCCAGGAAAGCCCTCCCACACTGACCTTTGGAACTTTCTTTGCTGCTTGTGGTTTGAGGGATCTGGGAACTTCTCTGCTGTGAATTCTGCCCCAGAGGTCTGTTCAGGTCCTCTTCCTCCCAATGCCAGACAGCCAGGGCTGGGCTCTACTCCATTCAGCATCCTATGAGATAGACTTTCCCTGCTGGCCTTCCAGGTTACCCTTGGCTGGAAACCTTTTTCTCTCTGTTGATCTGTGGTTCCCACTACTCTACAATTCATTTTTACAGGTATTTTGTGGATTGTAAGTGAAGTGCTGGAGTATGTGGGTCTTTTGAGTCAGCCATCTTGGCTCCATCCTTCAAGATTAAAAATTTTAAGAAGGAAATAAAGAAATTGATTGAGGATTGCTCTGGGGTTGCTGAACAGGGTAATCAATTCTTGGAACCAAATTTGTATACTTGGGGTGAGCTACTGTCAATTTTAGACATACTGTTTACTAGGGGGGAAAGGGGCAAATTAGGAGAGCTGCAAGGAGAGCTTGGAATGAAACCCAACCCATGGCAAAATGAGTGGGGGGGAAGAGAAATTCCCCTTTTGGTACACTGATTGGGATCACAACAACTCAGTACACAGGGGACACTTGCAAGGTCTTAGAAACATAGTGAATCAGGAAATCTGGAAGACAATACCTAGAAATCAAAATCTGAATAAGATGCAGGAATTCCAATAAGAGAAGGACAAGGCACCCTCTGCATTTCTAGATAGGTTAAAGAATAACATCAGCAAATATTCCAGTCTAAACTTGGAGAATTCTATGTCCCAAGGGTGGTTAAAACTATCACTAATGCCTGGCCAGATAGCAATAATAAGTTACAGAAAGTAGAGGGGTAGGTCTAAAGGTCTATGTTGCCCAAGGGGATAAACAGGATAAGAAAACCCACAAATTTCTCCAGGCCCAACATAAAATAATTCTCTAGATCATTCAGGCAACAAATCACCAGGAGAATAAAGGAATAGGTAGAGGAAGAGGGTAACTCAAGGGATCTGGCTTTCACCCAGGAAATGAGAGGAGCTCCCATACTCCACTAACATGCTCTGAGTGTGGAGCAACAGGGCACATGAGACAGGAATGTCCACAAAGGAAGCAGGAGCAGAAGATTTTCTCTCTCATGAAACTGAGAATTAGGGAGGTCAGGGGTTCATAGAAACAACTCAGCCAGAGCCCTTAACAAGGGGCAGGGGTGGAACGAAAAGAAACAGAGTTTATATTTCTAGCTGACACAGGAGGCACCAGATTCCCTGTAACCCAACTCCTGGAAGGAACAAAATTTTCCAAGGATAATCTGTTAATTTCTGGGATTAAAGGGGAAACATTCCCAGTTCTTCTGACTGAAGTAATAGAATTCAAATATGAGGAAGCGACTGCTTTAGGTTAGTTGCTCCTGTTTCCCAATGCAGGAATAAGCATGTTGGGGTGAGATTTGCTCACAAAGGTGTCTATATAATTGATATCCTCTGTCCCTCACATTATACTATTAAGGATGTTTTTACTAAGAGAAGAGGAAGAAAACTATTAATCCTGAAGTCTGGGCAAGTCTCAATAAGAGATGAAGGTTCAATATCACTCCCACAAGTAAAAAAGCTAAAAGACTCCTCAATTAGAGTAAAGCTAAAACAGTACCCCATCTCCCTTGAAGGAAGAAGAGGGCTCCAACCATTCATCCAAGGCTTGGTAGAATGGGGTCTCCTGGAACCATGCATCTCTCCCTTCAATACCTTTATCCTCCCAGTTAAGCAAGGGGATGGTACATATAGGCTTGTGCAGGACTTGTGAGAAATCAACAAAATAGTACTCCCCTCTCACTCTGTGGCCCTTGACCACTATATTATTATGAGAAGAATCCTTGAACCTAGTGGATGGTTCAGTGTGATAGACTTGAAGTATGCAGTCTGGACCTGACCTCTTGATCTGGAAAGCAGAGACCTTTTTGTTTTTGATTGGGAAGACACAGAGACGGGCAGGAAACAGCAATACCGGTGGAGTGTGCTCCCCTAAGGGGATACAGAATCACCGAATCTGTTTGGACAAGTATTAGAGACAATCTTAGAAGGATTCAGAGCTCCGGCTTGTACCCAAGTTTCACAGCATGTATATGATTTATTGATAACAGGAAATAAAAGAGAAGAAACCAGTGATGCATCTATAGGATTGTAAAATTATCTGGGACAAGACTGGATTAGAGTATCAAAAGGAAAGTTACAATTTTTAGAAAGGAAGTTAAATATTTGGGACATTTAATAAGTGAAGGAAAGAAGAGATTGGATTCCAAGTGTGTGGCAGCAATCCTTCAAACCCCCTCCCTCGCAGAAAAAGAGAATTCAAGAAGTTCTTAGGGCTACATATTAACATTTGTTGAATGAGGAGCCTGATGTTGTAATTTGAAATGAGGACAGTAAAATGAGTTTCACTCAACTAAAGGAGACTTTGATCCCCCATTCTGTCCTGGCACTCCCTTCGTTGGAAAAGCCCTTCCATTTGTTTGTTAATGTGGAAAAGGGTGTTGCTCTGGGAGTCCTGGCACAAATAAGAGGAAGGGAAAGCAGACCAGTCACTTTCCTATCCAAACTTTTGGAATCTGTCTTGTGTCTTGTGTCCCACATCAGGTAAAAACTATTTTGAATCAAAAAGCAGGACAGTGGCTCACTGATTCCCAAATCCTGAAAAATGAGGCTATTCTATTAGAAAAGGATGATCGAATAATAACCCACGATAATAATTTAAATCCTACTTCTTTCCTCACTGCCAGTACTGGACTAAGTTCAGAGTCAGAACATTATTGCATAGATGTCATCAGCCTCCAAACTAAAGTGAGGGAAGACCTCTTTCAAACTCCAATTCCAGAAAGGATAAATTTGTTTATAGATGTATCTTCTAGGGCAGTAGAAGGCAGGAGAATAAATAGGTGTGCTATAATAGATGGGGATAAGGAGTCCTTGGTTGAGTCTGGAGGACTGCCCAAGACATGGTCTGCCCAAACCTGTGAACTATATGCACTAAATCAGACTTTGAAGTTACTAGATGGAAAGGAGGGGAACATTTATGATATATATCTATAGATAGATAGATAGATAGATAGATAGATAGATAGATAGATAGATAGATAGATAGATAGATAGATAGATATAGATAAACATAGATATGTATATAGATAGATATAGATATAGATACATATATAGGGAACATATATATGACTCCAAGTATGCCTGGGGAGTGGTGCATGTATTTGGGAAAAAATGGGAAGAAAGGTATTATTAGTAATAAAAGGGAAGAATTAGTCCATATGACTCTAGTAGGTAGGGCTTTGGAGAACTTACTTCTGCCCAAGGCTATTGCCATTACATATGTTAATAGGCAGTAACCTGGGACGTCTTTTGAAGCCAGAGGAAATCACTTTGCTGGTGAGGAAGCCAAAAGGTCAGGAGAAGGAGCATTAGAGCAGGGAGAAACTATGTTGGTGTTGATCCCATCATTTCCTTCCAGTCTTCCTTCTCCATCCTTTTCTCAGGAATAAAAGGGTAAGGCTCAGGACCTTGAAGCACAGAAAAGTGAGCAAGGTCGCTGGTTCCTCCCTGATAGCAGAGAAGTTCTGCCCAAAGCAAGTATGAGGCAAGTGCTATAACACCTACACAAAGGCAGCCACTGGAGTGTACAAAACCTGTGTGATGTGGTATTAACTCAGTTTGTTTCCCCAGGCCTGTATACTCTGGCAAGACAACTGGTGGACCGTTGCCTTGTTTGTCAAAGGACTAACAATTAAACCCAACACAAGGTCCCACTTGGAAGGAGCCTTGCGATGATTAGACCATTCCAGAGCATTCAAGTGGACTTCACTGAGATGCTCCCAGTGGGTCGTTTGAAATACTTGTTGGTCATAGTAGACCATTTGGCCTCTTGGGTGGAGGAGTTCCCTGTATCCTGGCCAACTGCACAAGCAGTCAGCTGGGTCCTCTTGGAGCAAATTATTCCCAGATATGGAATGGTAGAGAGAATAGACTCACACATTTCACCGCTAGAATCCTCCAAGTCCTAGTCCAGGCCCTAGAGATAATTTGGGAGTTTCATACTCCCTGGTATCCTCCCTCCTCTGGTAAGGTAGAAAAAATGAATCAGGAGACTAAAAGACAGTTGGTAATCGAGTAATTGGTAATTGAAACCCAGTTATCCTATACCAAATGTCTCCCACTAGCTCTTATTAGGATTAGGACCAAGTCTAGACAGGATATTGGATTATCCCTATAAGAACTCTTGTATGGGCATCCATATTCTGGGGGGAACAACAGGAACTGGAACACAATATTAAATTGTAAAGAATTTTTTTTTTTAGAAATTATGTACAAACTTTGTTAAAACATCTCCTTGCCTTACAGCACTGGGGTTTGATTGCTCAGACTCCACCATTAGGCCTTCCAGTTCATTGATGTCAACCTGGCAATTGGGTGCTGATCAGGACTTGGAAAGAAGAAAAACTCACCCCAACGTGGGAAGGATCATTCCAGATTCTGTTGACTTCAGATAGAGCTGCCCTGACCCAAGAGTTTGGATTTACTCTCCATACTCGAGTGAAGGGACCAGTAATTCCTCCTGCTGAATGGAAAATTCACCCTGGGGAGTCAGAGTTGAAATTACATCTACAGTGGAAGACACCATCCATTGGCCAGATTCATGAGTCATGAATCCTTGCTGGTATCCATCAGAATCTTTAAACTTTATGCTTTTGAGCATTGTAATTCCCTTTCTGTTACTAGCTGTCTTTGTAGTAGGAATGTTTGCTTGTGTTTCTACTTTTTTTCCACAGCTACTTCACTTGAAACCAAAGCACAAAGCCATGGCATCTCCCATGATCCTGGCAGAGAAAGGGGGAGTCTGCAAAACGTTTGAAGCCAGCTCATGCATGTTTGTACCTAAAAACATGGCACCTGATGGAACCATAACTAAAGATTTGCAAGGGCTTACTGCTCTCTGGGAGGAATTGGCCCAAAACTCTGAGATCAATAACCTGATCATTAGCGGGCTAGAAAATTAGTTCGGGAACCAAAAGGGGATGATACTCTCAGGCATAACTTCCTTAATAGTGACTGCTGGTATCTTAGCCTCGGTGGGTGTTGCATTAATACCTTGTCCGAGGGCTGGTCTAGAGGCTGATAGAAGAAGTTTCTTTCCCTGACCAAGGTAATCCTCTAAGGACCTGAAAATATCAAGATGCTAATGATTAAAGAATAAGAAAGAGGGAACCTAGAGGGGCTTGAGAATGAAGATGAGGTAACTTAGGGAATGTATTAAAAATGGTGTGAGACATCTTCAACAGTGGACAAATATGAAGAGGGATTGAGTGGTACAGGTGAATACTTCTCAGTAACATGGCTAGATTAAGCAGGTCTAAGTTTCCTTTTCCCTAAAGTCACAGTTTCCTTTTCCCTAGTGTCACATGATTAATAGGAACCTGAAATTTATGAAACCCAAGACCTTTTCTCTCAACTTCCATCTCAGCCCATGCAATCCAAAGAAGGCTATGATTTTTACTTGAAATCTGTATTGTCTGAACTTCTATTTCCTTGATCCATGTAAGGTGATTAGTTTTCTGCATTTAGATTGTAAGCCTGACCTCCAGAGAATGGAGAAAAAAGACCAGCTGGGAAGGGAGGTTTGAGGGATTTCCATGTTATGGGTATATAACTACACTTCTGTCTTCTGTAAGCTGCTTCTCCTCCCTGACTCATACTCATATTGGAGTGGCCCTTTCTTGCGAGATCATAATAAAATTATTTTCCACTTCCTGCCTTGAGAAGCCTCTCACTTTAATTTGGGTAAGGGTCTCTGTACCATACACCCACATCCCCTCCAACAATTCTCATTTATCCTTTTTTCTCCTATTATGTAATCTAACTGATCTGAAGTGCTACCTCAGAATTGTTTTAACTTGCTTTTCTCCAAATCAATAGTGAGTTAGAATTTTTATATGGCTATTCATACCTTTAATGACTTTATCTAAAGACTGATAATATCTCTTGATCATTTATCATTTGAGAAATGACTTATTTTTAAAAATTTGACCAAGTTCTCTATACATTAAAGAAATGAGGCCTTTATCAGAGAAACTTGCGTCAATATTGTTCAGTTACTCTTGTTAACTCTATTTCCCTCCATTGTATTTCCCTTTCCTGCATTTATTCTATTCTCTCCCATCTTTCACCCCTCTTTACTTCTCTTATCCCCTTCCCCTTCTATTTTCTTGTAAGGTAAGCTATAAGTTTGTATCCTCATTGCCTGTATATCATACTTCACAGTTATATGTAAAAACAATTTTAACAATCTTTTTTCATTTATTTATTTATTTAACTTTTTACATTCATTTTCACAAAATTTTGGGTTCTAAATTTTCTCCCCTTTTATCCCCTCCCCCACCCCAATACCCCAAGCAATCTAATTTTCCCTATCTCCAATGTGCCCTCTCTTCTGTCATCCCTCCCTTCTCTTGTCTCCATTTTCTCTTTTCTCCTGTAGGGCCAGATGACTTTCTATTCCTCATTAACTATATGTCTTCTTTCCTAGTAGCAACAAAAATACTAAACAGTTGTTCCTAAAACTTTGAGTTCCAAATTCTCCCCATCCCTCCCACCACACCATTCCCTTTGGGAAGGCAAGCAATTCAACATAGGCCATATCTGTGTAGTTTTGCAAATGACTTCCCTGAGAGTCGTGTTGTGTAAGACTAACTGAATTACCCTCCATCCAAACCTGCCCCTCATTGTTTCTCTTCTGTCTTTTGATCCTGTCCCTCCCCAAGTGTTGACTTCAAATTGCTCCCTCCTCCCTTTGCCCTCCCTTCCATCATCCCCCCCTGCTTATCTACTTCTCCCCAACTTTCCTATACTGTAAGATATGTTTTCATACCAAAATGAGTGTGCATTTTATTCCTTCCTTTAGTCAAATGTGATGAGGGTAAACTTGTTTTTTGGTTTTTTTTTCTCAGCTCTCCTCTTTTTCCTTCCACTAAAATTCTCCTACTTGCCTCTTAAATGACATATAATTACCCAATTCCATTTCACCTTCTTTCCTCCCACTACATTTCTCTCTCATCATTTACATTAATTTCTTTTAAGATATGGTCCCATCCTATTCAATTCACTCTGTGCTCTCTGTCTCTGTATGTGTGTGCATGCGTGTACATGTGTGTGTA
The DNA here is from genome assembly GCA_023548195.1 of Bettongia penicillata ogilbyi. NCBI lineage: Eukaryota > Metazoa > Chordata > Mammalia > Diprotodontia > Potoroidae > Bettongia > Bettongia penicillata. Next base: position 2,391,552 of record JAJHZJ010000016.1, on the reverse strand, counting down.
TGGACCCACAAACTACCCAGATACTGAAAAGTTTTAAGAATTACAAATATTGTCTTTCCATGTAGGAATGTAAACAGTTCACTTCTGGTAAGTCACTTAAGACTTCTCTTTGCTGTTTACTTTTTCATGCTTCTCATTCTTGTCTTTGGAAGTAAAATTTTCTTTTCAGCTCTGGTCTTTTCATCAAGAATGATTGAAACTCCTCTGTTCATTGAAAGACCATATTTTCCCCTGAAGTATTATACTCAATTTTGCTGGGTAGCTGATTCTTGGTTTGAGTCCTAGTTCCTTTGACTTCTGGATTAGCCTATTCCACACCCTTCGATCCCTTAATGTAGAAACTGCTAGATCTTGAGTTATCCTGATTGTATTTCCACAATACTGGAATTGTTTCTTTCTAGCTGCTTGCAAGATTTTCTCCTTGAGCTGGGAGTTCTGGAATTTGGCCACAATGTTCCTAGGAGTTTCTCTTTTTGGATCTCTTTCAGGCAATGATCGATGGATTCTTTCAATACTTATTTTGCCCTCTGGTTGTAGAATGTCAGGGCAGTTTTCCTCGATAATTTCATGAAAGATGATGTCTAGGCTCCTTTTTTGATCATGACTTTCAGGTAGTCCCATAATTTTTAAATTGTTTCTCCTGGATCTATTTTCCAGGTCAGTTGTTTTTCCCATGAGATATTTCACATTCTCTTCCATTTTTTCATTCTTTTGGTTTTGTTTGGTGATTTCTTGGTTTCTCGTAAAGTCATTAGACTCCATCTGTTCCATTCTAATTTTGAGAGAACTATTCTCTTCAGTGAGCTTTTGAACCTCTTTTTCCATTTGGCTAATACTGCTTTTGAAAGCATTCTTCTCCTCACTGGCTTTTTGAACCTCTTTTGCCAATTGAGTGAGCCTATTTTTCAAGTTGTTATTTTCTTCAGCATTTTTTTGGGTCTCCTTTACCAAGGTATTCACCCGTTTTTCATACTTTTCTTGCATCTCTCTCATTTCTCTTCCCAGTTTTTCCTCCACCTGTCTAACTTGCTTTTCAGAATTCTTTTTGAGCTCTTCCAAGGCCTGAGCCCACCCGACATCCCCCTGGGATGTCTGGGGTACCGAGGCCCCGCCCTCCACGTCTTTCCCTGTTGGCAAGAATATTTCCTCGTCGTCAGATCCGAAAGTTGGGATCATTTGCATCTGCTCAAAAAAACTCTTTATAGTCTTATTTTTCTTCCCTTTGCTAGGCATTTTCCCAGCCAGTTACTTGACTTCTGAGATTCCTGTCCACCCCCACCTAGATCTACCCAGCTAGTGCTTGGGGTCTGAGATTCAAATGGGCTTTCTGTGGCAGGCGCCACTGCTATTCAATGTGAACTTTAGTTCTGGTGCTGGGGTGGGGGCAGGGCCACCTCCCAGGCTCAGTTCCCTCAGGGGTTTTATGCAGAGACCTTCAGAAATGGAGCGGGTGGGGCAGGGCCGTCTCCCAGTCTCAGCTCCCTCAGGTAGTTTATGCAGAGACTTTCAGTAATGAAGTTCCTGCCTGCTCCTGGGGGAGTCCCGGGCCGCCATGGCCGGCCACACCACTGCTGCCTCCGCTGCCACCCCCGCCTCTACCTCCGTCGCTTCCTCCCAAAGGGGCCCGAGTCACGGAGACACTCCCTCCCCTCCTCCAGTCCAACCGTCTCTCTCACTGACCTGTAGCTTCTGTGGGTGGAGGGACTTTCCCCGGTTGCCGGAGCTTCCATCCCTGAAGCCTGCTCGGACCAGCTTCTCTGGGGCTGTGGCAAGGGCAGCGCCGGGTGGGGTCTGCTTTCCGGGGCACGACGGACCCTGGGGACGGCTCTCCAGGGCTCTATGGAACGGAAATCTCTTCCACTCTGTTTGTGCACACCTTTAATGATCCAGAACTTATGGGGATCTCTTTTTACATTAATTCTATGGGCTGTGGGTCCGGAGCTCGTAAACGTGCGTCTTTCTACTCCACCATCTTGACTCCCAACAATTTTTTTTTTAAACTTTAAGTTCCAAACTCTCTCCTTTCCTCCCTCCACAAGCACTGTCATTGAGAAAGCAAGCAATGTGAAATGTTATACATGTGTACTCTTGCTAGACATTTCCATAAGGGTAATATTGTAAAAGAGTATATTTCCCTCCATCCTATTCACCATTTATTCTTCTTTTCTTTAACCCTTTCCCTCCTCAAAAGTGTTTGCTTATGATAACCCCTTGATCCAAACTACACTTCTTTCTATCCTCCTCTCTTATTCCCTCACCCCTACTTTCTTGTAGGGTAAGATAGATTGCCATATTCAATTGTGTGTGTATGTCATTCCCTCCTTCAGCCAATTCTGATGAGAGGGAACTTCATTCATTCTCTCTCACCTCCCCCTTCTCCCACTTTATTGGGAAAGCTTTTTCTTGCCTCTTGTATGTGAGATAATTTACCCCATTGTACCTCTCTCTTTCTAATCCCAGTACTTTCCTTTCCCATCCATTAATTTTATTTTTTAGTTATCATACTTTCATATTAGACCCACCCTTTCTCTTTGTCACTCCCCCACATTTTATATATATTCCCTCCAACTATCCTAATAAGATAAAAAAGATCTCTTGAGTTAGAAATGTCATTTTTCTCCAATGTAAACAGATAGATTTTGATAAGTCCATTATGATTTCTCTTTCCTGTTTACCAGATTGTCTTACTTTCCATCAGTTAATTTTCCTTTATAAGTTTAGAGGCTAACTCACTGTGTGCTTTCATAGCTCGCTTGCCCTAAATATTGGTTCATTGTATTTGTTCCCATTAAGCATCATATAGCTTTTTTTTTTGTTTTCCTGGTGATTTAAAGTTCTGTGTTTGCTTGATTTATAGCATGATGTTAACTCCTAATATTTCCTATTAACCTAATCAATGGTAAGTAATTTTTTTCATATATACTCTGATTTTTGTTCTTCATGTTTATGTGTTTTAGATATGTTGCTTCTATATAAGAGATTGTAGCATTTTGTTTTCTTTTCTGTTCTATTATTTTCAAAAGCATTTGTCATAAAAATTCATTTGAGGGAGCATATCCAAGATAGTGTATTAGAAGCAGGGACCAGATAGAGCTTTCCCCAAAAACTCCTCAAAAATTGGAAAAATGACTAAAGAAATTCTAGAGAAGCAGAAGTCACAAAATGACAGACTGAATCAAATTGCCAGACCAAAACAATCTGGAATGTTGACTAGAAGGATTTATTGCAATGGACTGGGAGCTGAGTGCATGAGTTGCACCAGTGTAGACTGAGCAGGTTTTAGGGGACTGAATTATGGGAGGTTCCTGTGGATTTGAGACTTCTCAATCCACAAATGCTAAGGACAGCTTCAAAGGTCAGTGGAAAGGATCTCTCACCAGGCTGAAAGGGAGGCATGGTCTGGCCCCAACCCCAGCCCTATAGTAGCTGCAGTCAATGATGAATCAGAACCTACATGGGGAGATTTCCACTTAACAAAGTTCAAAAGACAGGAACTTACTGGGGGAGATGAGCAAAAATGGAGGAAAATACACACTATAGATTCTTACTTTCTTGGTGAAGAAGTATTTTCTTACATCATTGGTGTCTAGGAAGATCAAAACATACAGCCAGCAGAAGATAATGAAACCATAACACCTGCTTCCAAAACCTCCAAGAAAAAGAAGAATTGGTCTCAGGCCATGGAAGAGTTTAAAAAAGGATTTTGAAAATCAAGTAGGAGAAGTAAAGGAAAAAATGGGAAGAGAAATCAGAGTGATGTAAGAAATTCATGAAAAATGAGTCAACAGCTTGCTAAAGGAAATCACCTAAAAATACTGAAGAAAATTAAACCTTTAAAATTAGACTACTCTAAATGGCAAAAGAGGCCCAAAAAACAATGAGGAGAAGAATGCCTTAAAAAGCAGAATGGACAAAATGGAAAAAATGGTCCAACATTTCAATAAAGAAAATGATTCTTTAAAAAATAGAGTAGAGCAAATGGAAACTAATGACTTCATAAGAAATCAAGAAATTATGAAACAAAACCTAAACAATGAAAAAAATAGAAGAAAATATAAAGTGTCTCATTGGAAAAATAATTGACCTTGAAAATGAAAACAGGAGAGATAATTTAAAAATTATTGGATTACCCAAAAGCCATGATAAAAAAGAGCCTAGATATCATTTTCAAGAAATTCTCGAGAAAAACTGCCTTGACATTATATAACCAGAGGGCAAAATAGAAATGGAATGAATCCACTAATCACCTCCTGAAAGATATACCAAAAGGAAAATTCCTACAAAAATTGTAGCCAAATTCCAGTGTTTCCAGGTGAAGGAGAAAAAATTACCAGAAATGAGAAAGAATGAATTAAAGTTCTATGGAAATATAAGCAGAATAACACAGGATTAATTAGCCTCTACACTAAGGGATCAGGGGGCTTGAAATATGATATTTCAGAGATCAAAAATATAGGATTGAAACCAAGAATCATCTTCTTAGCAAAACTGAGTACAATATGTCAGGGGTAAAAATGGAACATTGACGAAATAGAGGACTTTCAAGCATATACACACACACACACACTCACACATACATATATACACATATACATGTTCATATATACATACGCACATATGTGCATATGCACACATATATGTGTATACATGCTTGTCTATATGTGTGTGCATGTTTGTATACATATACACATCTGTATAGACACACATACATATGTATGTACGCATATATAAATATATGCATGCACACATGTGTATATGGATATATACATATATAGGTATATACATATATGGATACATATACATATAAATATGTGTATATATGTGTGTGTATATATATATATATATAGATATATAGATATAGGCAGAGACAGAGACAGAGAGCACATGGCGAGCTGAATATGAAGGGATGATATCTGTAAAAGAAAATTAACTATTGAGAGGAATGATATAGAACAAAGAGAAAGGGAGAGGTAGAATAGAGTTGATCATCTTGAATAAAAGAGGCAGGAATGAGTTTGTACAGTGGAGGAGAAGAAGGCTGAGGTGAGAGGAAATAAGTGAACCTTAATTTCTTTGGATTTGACTTCAGCAGGAAAAAATATACACACTCAATTGTGTATGGAAGTTTATCTTACCCTACAGGACAATGTGGGGAATAAGATAAGGGGATAAGAGAGGATGGATAATAGAAAGGAAAGCAGATTGGGGGGAGGGGTAATGGGAAGCCAACACTTTTGCAGAGAGATAGGTCCAAAGAGAGAATTGAATAAATGGAGAACAAGACAGGAGAGAGGAAAATATAGTTCATCTCTCACATATGCCCGTTATAGAGGCCTTTTTCATGACCACACATGTTAACAATATCACATTGCTTTTATATTGAGATAGCAAGCTATCTTAATAGGGATCAGTGTGATGGGAGGAAGGGAGAGAATATGGAACTCAATGCTTTAAAAATGAATGTTAGAGGTTGTTTTTGCATGCAGCTATGAAATAAGATAAATAGGCAGTGGGGTATAGGACCCTATCTTGCCCTACAGGAAAATACAGGGAAAAGAGATAAGAGGGAAGGGGTGATGAGAGAAGTGAGGGCAGATTGGAGGAAAGGGCATTGAGAATACACACTATCCTGGTGTAGGAAGGAGATGGGGAAGAAAATTTGAAAGGCAAAATTTTCTGGAAGTGAATGTTGAAAGCTGAAAATTATTAAATGTATTAAAAAATACAAAATAATAAAGTTCATTTAAGAATAATTTTATAGTGGTGAGGTTTGTATTATTCCTTTGTTTCTTTACATCGCTTTAAAGAAAGTATAGTGGCATTGACACTTAACAATTGTTAACTTGCTCCAAGCTCTTAATTCAACAAATCCTTTTAAAAGCCGTATGTTTGTCAATTTTGTTTGTTAACTTCTTGGGAGTGTGCATGTGAGTGTGTGTGTGTGTGAAGGAGGCAAGATGGAGGAGTAGAAGAAGAACTCATCTGATCTCTCTGACATTTCCCTTTTTAAATTAACTCCTCATATTATATTTTGAAGATCAGAGGAAAATAAACTTAGAGAATAAGACAGGATAGGAATCCAGAAGAAGAAATTTTTGACAGAGAAAAGACGACTGGCCCAAAACTCACATGAAGAAAACAGCAGTGGTTAGACTACTTAGTGGTAACAGAAACAGCAGCAGCTTTGGGAGTTTTCAAATCAGAGATGGTAAGAGAACCTAGCAACTAGTCAAAAAGAGATTAACCCTGTGCTGGCATTGGACACAAGGTTTGATGCTAAATGGCAACTCCATTGCATATATCCACTTCCAAACTGTAGTTCAAGAGTGGGCAACACCACTTCCTATCAAGGAGGAGTGGAAACCTGGAATGGATTGTATAATTTTTGATATCAAGGGATCAGTATTTCAAGGAACAGTATCATTTCTGGTATAAAAGTCTCTGAGGAGCAATAACAATTACAATTCTGAGGGTTTATGTGCCTTTCCTGGATAAAGACCAGAGCACAATCCAAGAGAGCAGTAGTTACATCTCCAATGACATGCTAACCAAAGAAACAAACTCAGAAAAATACAATGAAGTCAAAAGAGTCACAAGCAAATTCTCAAATAAAATTATGAATTGGAATTATTGGAATCCCTGAAAGATGTATATTTTTCCAAAGTAAAAAGAGGTAAGAAAAGAAATAAAAGCAAAGGAATACAATTATGAAAAGATAATTAACAGAATGGTAAAAGAGGCAGAAAAATACTAAAGAAAATAACCCTTTCAAAGCACAATTCGCCAATTAAGGGGAAAAGATGTGCAAAATACCACTGTTGAAAATAAAACCTTAAAAAGTAGAATTGGATGAAGGGGGTAAAATGCACAAAAGCTCATTGAATAAACTCATTCCTTATAAATTGGAATTGGGAAGGTGGAAGCTAATGACTCCAAGAGACATCAAGAAACAAACAAATAAAAAGAAAAATTGAAAAGAAAAAATTAAGAAGAAAATTTGAAATGTCTCATAGCAAAAACAAGTAACCTGGAAAAAAGATTAGGGAGAGATAATTTAAGAATTATGGGACTACCTGAAAGCCATGATCCACAAAAATAATTCAAAACATTAAATTAAGGGAAACTATCCTAATAGCCTAAATGTAAAAAAAAATCACCAACCACCTCCTAAAATAGATGTTAAAATGAAAATTTCCAGGAATATCAAAGGCAAATTTGAGGGCTCCCAGGTGAAAGAGAAAATATTTCAAGCAGGCAGGAAAAAAAAGTCATTCAAATACTATATAGCCATATTTAAAATCAAAGAAGATTTAGCAAAAGTCATATAAAAAGATGGAAAACTTGGAATACGATATTCTGAAAGACAAATAAGTTGGAGATATAACCAAGAAAACTAAGAAAAATTAATTCTACATCAGTGGGAAATAGTTACTTAGTGAAACATAAGACTTTTAGACATTCATGTTGAAAAGATCAGAACTGATTAGGAAATCTCGCTTTCAAATATAATATTCAAGAGAAGCATTAACAGGTAAGCATGAAAGAGACATTATGAGTGACATAATAAGGTTAAATTCTATGCTTTTTTGAATGGGAAGATCTTACATATATCTTTTAATATGTTGCACATTATTAGAGAAGCTAAAATGATTTCATATAAAAAGGCAGTGTGAGTATCACTCCTTATGTTAGGATGAAGTAAAAGAAATGAATAATGGAGAAAGGGGAAGAAAAAGGAAAAATGTGTGCCTCACGAAAAAGTGAACCACAAGAAATTATTGTAAAGTGGAAAGAACAAATTGTGGGGAGATGTGAGGCAACCCTTGAACATCATTCGTATCTAAATTGGTTCAAAGAAGAAAAAGAAAGACAGGGAAGAAGAAAAAAGACAGATAGATACACACACACATATACACACACATATGTGTGTATGTATATATATATATATATATATATATGTATATATATACACATACACACAAACACATGGAATACACACACACACACCTATGCATGTAAATATACACAATAATATAAAATTGGTAACAGAACTCTAATTAACCCAATCGGGAAGTAGTACAGGAAGAAAAAGGGAGAGATGATAAAGGGGAAGGAGGGTAAGAGAAGGAAGTGGTCAGAAACAAAATAAATTTTAGAAGAAGGAATGTGTAAAAAGAGAAAGAAGGGTAAATAGATGATAATAGATGGAAAGAAAATGGACAGTTATTAATCATAACATTGTATGTGAATAGAATGTGATTATCTATAAAATAAAAATTGATAACAGAATGATTTAGATATCAGACTCCAGTCATATGGTGTTTATAAGAAACACACGGATCAGAGTAACAAACAGAGTTCAATTTAGATGTTGGAGTAGAATCTATTTTGTTTTAGCTGAAGTAAAACAAAATAAAAGGCAATGGTACCAATCATGATCTTTTAAAAAACAAAACCAAATGAACCTAATTAAAAGGGATAAGCAGGGAAAATACATTCTGATGAAAGGCACCATAGAGATAATGAAATAATATCAGTACTAAAAATATATACAGCAAACGGTTGATCCTGTAACTTCTTAAACAAAAGTTAAATGAAATACAGGAGGAAATAAAAAGCAAAATTCTACTGGGGGGACTAAAATTTCCCCTCACACAGTAAGATAAATCTGATATAAAAAAAATATTAATGAAGTTAAGGAGATGAATAGAACCTTTAAAAAGATAGATATGGTAGGTCTCTGAAGAAAAATAATGATAACAAAAAGGAGCATAACTCATTGCCAACTGTACATGATAGTTTTACAAAAAGTATTTATAGTCATGAAGAAAGAAAATAATGTTGGTGGAGTGGTGAACTGATCCAACTATTCTGGAGAGCAAGTTGGAACTATGGCCAAAGGAAAATAAGACCGTTTGATCCACTACTACTACTGCTAGATCTTTATCCCAAAGAAATTTTTTTTTTAAAAAATGGAAATGTACTTATTTATATAAAAATATTTATAGCAGGTCGTTTTTGTATGTTGATAAAAAATTGGAAATTAAAATTGTTTGTCAATTAGAGAATGACTGAACAAGTCCTGGTATATTATTTTAATATAATACTGTTGTGCTATATGAAATGATGAGTCAGATAATTTCAGGGAAAAAATGGAAAGATTTGTAATAATTACTGAAAGGTAAATGAATAGAACTCTGGAGAATATTATTCAGAGTAACAAGAAAATACAATACCCTTCTGAGAAAACATGGGAATAAATGAAGTTTTTAATAAAAAAAAAAAATAGTATCTCTAAAACCAAGATCAAATATTTTCTGTAATTGCAAAACATTTGAAATATTACCACTAAGACCAGGACTAAAGTAATAATGTCCAAAATCACTAATGCTATTCACTATTTTTCTGAAAATTTTAGTTATGGTAATAAAAAAGGAAATTAAATATAAGGATTTCTAACAGACAAAAAAACCCCAAAACTGTCACTATTCTCATATATGATATGATAGCACACTTAGAGGACACTGGTAAATACACAGAAAATTAGTTGCAACAGTTAACAACTTCAGCAAAATTGAAGACTATAAAATAAACTCACACAAATCATCATTTGTATAAGCTGACAATAAAACTAGCCAAAAGAATTACAAAGAAAGGGGATCAGAGTCAAGATGGCAGAGCAGAAAGAAACACCTACTCTAGTTCTTCCCCCACAGCCCATAAAATACCTGTAAAAATGACTTTAAACAAATGCTAGAACAGGAGAAGCCACAAAACAACAGATTGAAATAGATTTCCATCCCAAGGCAGCCTGGAAGGTGGAAAGGAAAGGCCTGTCACATGGGGCACAGAGCAAGACACAGCCCATTCAGCCCAGAGAAGCCTTGGCTGCACAGCACTACCAGGGACATGCCAGAAGCAGGCCAGGTTGGAGGAGGTGTGGGACTCCCCATCAGCAGTAGATTCCTCAACCCAGAAACGCCAAAGACAACATCAAAGGTCTGTGACAAAGCTCTTTCACCGGGGTGAGAAGGGAGCAGGGTCCTCCTCTAACCCAGACACCAGACAGCAGTGGAGGCAGCAGCAGGAGTATCCATTTTTGGAACCCTTGGCCTAAAGACCCTGGGGGAATTGAGCCTCTGATTAGGTTTCAGCAGGGAGTGGTGGACCTAGGATGAGGAAGATTACTGGAGCGGCAGAGTTGGTGGAGGCTTTGGAAAGGGAATTTTACCTGCAGATCCTGAGCAGAAAAGTTTGTAGCACCCAGACCACAATGCATGCCAGGAGAGGAGTGAACTCTTCTCCCTTAATTGTGCCACCTTGGAGGAACTGAAAATGTTTAAGTCCCCAGAGGATACTATACTCTTGAAAAAGGAATCAAAAGTCAATTAACTGGCTGAGAAAATGCCAAAAAAAGAGAAAAAAAATAAGACTATAGAAGGTTACACTTTTGGTGAAGAGGTATTTTCTTCCATCATTTCAGATGAGGAAGAACAACGCATACCATCACAGGAAGACCTAAAAGTCAAGGCTTCTGCATCTGCTTTTGCATTGCAAAACCTTCAAAATAAATATTAACTGGTCTCAGGCCATGGAAGATCACAAAAGGGGTTTTGAAAATCAAGAAAGAGAGGTGGAGGGAAAATTGGGAGCAAAAATGAGAATGATGAAAAGAAAATCATGAAAAGCAAGTCAGCAACTTGCTAAAGGGGACCCAAAAAATGCTGAAGAAAATAACACTTTTAAAAATAGGCTAACTCAATTGGAAAAATAGTTCCAAAAAGTCACTGAGGAGAAGAATGCTTTGGAAAGCAGAATTAGTCAAATGGAAAAGGAGCTTCAAAAGTTCACTGAAGAAAATAGTTCTTTAAAACTGAAAATGGAGCAGATGGAAGCTAATGACTTTGTGAAAAACCAAGAAATTAGAAAACACAACCAAAAGAATGAAACCAATAGAAGACAATGTGAAATATCTCATTGGAGAAACAACTTAGCTGGAAAATAGATCCAGGAGAGACAATTTAAAAATTCTGTGATTACCTGAAAGCCATGATCAAAAAAGAACCTAGATATTATCTTTCCTGAAATTATCAAAGAGAACTGCCCTGATAGTCTAGAACCAGAAGTTGAAATAAACATTGAAAGAATCCACTAATCACCTCCTGAAAGAGATCAGAAAAGAGAAACTCTCAAGAATATTGTAGCCAGATTCCAGAGGTCCAGGATCAAGGAGAATATATTGGAAGCAGGTAGAAAGATACAATTTAAGAACTGTGGAAATACAATCAGGATAACACAATACCTAGAAGCTTATACATTAAGGGATTGAAAGGCATGGAATGTGACATTCCAGAAGTAAAAGAAACTAGGATTAAAACCAAGAATCACCTACCCAGCAAAAGTGAATATAATACTTCAGGAGAAAACTGATCATTCAGTGAAATAGAGGACATATAAGCATTCCTGAGGAAAAGACCAGAGATGAATAGAAAATTTGACTTTCAAACCCAAGAATCAAGAGAAGCATGAAAAGGTAAGCAGGAATGAGAAATCATAATGGACTTAAAAAGTTGAAGGTTTTACATTCCTACATGGAAGGATAATATTTATAACTCTTGTAACTTTTCTTAGTATTTGCTAGTTTGAGGGATTACACACACACACACACACACAAACACACACACACACACACACACACATATATATATATATATATATATATATATAAATGTGGGTATATACATACATATATACATATACATATATATGTACAAACATGCACACACACAAATAGACAGGGAGGAAAAGGTGAGTTGAATAAGAACGGTTAATATCTAAAAAAATATAATTAAGGTTTGAGAGGGGAATATATTGGGAGGAAAAAGGAAGAAATGGAATGGGGCAAATTATCTCTTATAAAAGAGTCAAGAAAAAGCTTTTACAATTGAGGGGCAAAAGAAGGAGGTAAGAAGAAAAAAGTGAAACTTATTCTCATCACGTTTGGTTTGAGGAGGGAATAACATGCATAGTCAATTTGGTATGAAAATATATTTTACATTACAGGAAATAGGGGAGAAAGGGATAAATTGAGTGGAAGGATGATAGAAAGGAGGGAAAATGGAATGCAGGAGTAATTACAACTCAACTCTTTTGGGAACAGTCAGGGTCAAAAGAGAGAATAGAATAAATGGAAGGCAGAATAGGATGGAGGGAAATATAGTTAGTCTTACACAACGTGAATATTATGGCAGTCTTTTGCAAAACTACACTACAGCCTATGCGAAATTCCTTGCCTTCTCAATTTGGATAGGTGGGGAGTGAGGAAGGCAGAGAAGCAGGAACTCAAAGTTTTAGGAGTGAATGTTGAAACTGTTTTTGCATGCAATTGAGAAATAAGAAATACAGATAATGAGGTATAGAAATCTATCTTGCCCTACAAGAAAGGAGAGAAGATGAGGATAAGGGAAATGAGGGGAGCTATAGAAGGGAGGTAGATTGAGGGAAGGGGTATTCGGATCGTATGGTGTTTTGAGATGGAGGAAGGGGAGAGATGAGAAAAAAAATTTGGAATTCAAAATTTTGTGGAAATGAATATTGAAAACTAAAAATAAATAAACATTTTCAAAAATCTCTTTTGGGCTTTCCATGGCCTGAGGCCGTTGCAAATTTAATTTGGAGATTTGGGATGAAGAAGTCTTGATTTTTATGTATTCCCTAATGGTATGCTTTGTTTTTCCTCATTTGAAAGAATGGACGGAAATACCTGTTTACCAAGAAAGTACCCTTCCATAGTCTAATTTTTTTTTTCCCTTTTTGGGACTGTCAGCCATTTACTTGACTTTTGAGTCCTTTGTCAAATGGAAAGTGTACTCTAGGGATGTTTACGTTCTCTGTTCCTCCAAGGTGTTGCAATCAAGGAAGAGGAGTTTACTGCTATCCTGGCCTGTGATCTGGTTTGGGAACAACCACAAACTGTTGTGCCCAAGATTGCAAGTAGGATTCCCTCTCCTTCCCCCACCTCCAGCTCCACCATGCCAGTGCTCATATTCATCCCAGGGTGCCACTCAGGGCTCAGATTCAGATTAGGCACTTGATTTTCCCAGGGTCTTTAGGTGAAGAGCTCCAAAAATTGATGCTGCAGCCACCTAGGCTGGGCCTAGGGCCCCTTCTCACCTGATTGAAACAGCTTTCTCACTGACGTTTGAAAATGTCTCTCGTGTTTATGAGCTGAGGAATCTTGTGATCTCAAGATTCTGCTCCCTGAAGTCTACTCCTGTCCTGTCCCTCCCGTGTCCCATGGCCAAGCCTGGACTATGCTGTGCTCTTTGCTTGTGATAAACCTTTCCTCTCAGCCTTGCAGGCTGCCTTGGTCTGGACATCTCTTTGACTCTGTCGTTTTATGGCTTCTGCTGTCTAGAATTTGCTTGGAGTAATTTTTACAGGTATTTTATGGGCTTTGCGGGGGAAGCTATAGCAGGTCCATCCCTCTACTCCACCATCCTTGCTCAGTCTCCTGAAATATTTTTTAAAAAATCTTAAGCAACAACAACAAATCTTATGTTACATGCAGAAAGTAGTAGCAATGTTTAGCTGATATATGCAACACTTGTCAATAATCTGGAACAAGTTGGGCAAAGGAGTTTTAGTTCTATTCATATGGTAACAGGATGCCATTCAACTATTTTGTACAAAAATAAATAACAAATCCAAATATAAAATTGTTACAAAGGAATAATCAACTTTTCTCCATCAGATATTTGATTCATAAAATGCAGATAATGTTTGTATTATGTACTTATCAAGAGTTGTACGTGATAAAAATGTTGCTATTATTTATTTAGCTTACAAAAAGTTATAAAGTAGGTTGACAAAGTTTTATAAAAACTTTGTGTATGTTATATTTCATATTATATATCTCATTTGATCCTGCTAAGGTGGATATTATTAACTCCATTTTACAAATGAGAACAATAAGGCTTAGAAGGTTTAAATGGACTTACAGTGATAAGTTTAAAGTTTTCTTTAAACTTCAAAATAAAACTTATGAAATATGAATGTACAATACCTAAATATATTTCTTCATAATTGCCATCCTACACTATTATTTTCCTATAAGCATTTCTGGGGAGATTTAAATTTACCCCCCTTTTCTGCCATCCACCAAAGTCAATCTTTCAAACATGAAGGGTCAGAACAGCTTAAAAGGCCATTGCAAAGTTCCATCTCTGCCCCAAGCTGTATGAATTTTACTATAATAGCTAAACCTCAAAATAGGTAAACCTGGAAATTGAGATCAAATCATTTTTCCAACTTTTCCCTCCTAGTAAAATACAGGAAAATGATTCAAGGAGGTTTAAAATTCTCAATACAAGACCTCAAATAGAATTTATACCTTGATATTTGCACTGCAAGGAGCTCTTGTCTGTTTTATTGTGTCATTTTAAAAGCATGATAGAATATGTATATATATATATAATATAATATATATGTACATATATAGTATATATGTGTGTTTATATATACATATGTATGTGTATATATTTACACATATCTACGCACATATGTTTGTATAGGCATATATGTGCATATATACATATATACTAACATGTACATATGAACGTATGTATATATGTATACACACATATTTGTAAAATATGTTTTTTTAATTTTTTTTGACTTGGGAAGTCTACGTTCTTATGTGAAAGCCAGGAAGAATAGAAAGATTCATTCTTAGTGCTTTTATCATATGATATTTTCTCTTGACTATTCAGACAAACAAACAAACCTTGTTCTTTATCATTCTCACCATAACTAATGTCTGGCTTAGAATATAAAACATGAGGATGTAAGAATTGATTAAGGTTTATGGACTAATGCCAGAGTAATTGTCATTAAAATGAATAATTTACAATACTGCAGGACTTTTCAGTTATACAGAAATCTTCATTAGAGTCATAATGGAGAAGCAGAATTGTATTAGTCCTTGAAATAAATAAAAGACTCTGCTTGTAAATTTTTCTAGGAGTTTTTTAATAAAAAATGCAGAACTTCGTATTTGAATGACCCTTATTAATTCAAATCACCAACGCATATTGCCATGCAAATATAAGGAAATATTTGGCTTTTAATTTTGAAATGTAAAGTAGATACTGCATACAATTAAAATAAATGTGAATGTTACTCAAATTACATAAATATCATCATCCCTAAACATAAGAATTAGTCTATTCTCATGTTAGATTTGCAAAATATCTCATTTTGGATGGAGAATTTGATATAATTTATATGAATGCAGTCTTGAGGCATCTGGTGAATTAGATTTCTGTAACTGAAAGTTCATAATGGATGGAGAGATGCCTAAAAATAAACCAATAAAGTAAATTATTATGTATTTTTATATTATGTGACTAGCTAGTAATATCAAGAGACATTAAAATTTCAATATGCATCTGATATGACCAGATTTTTTAATTTACATTTTCTTTTTAAAAATAATTGAATTTAATTATTAATGGGCATCATCAATCAGGATACAATGAACAAAATAAAGAGGATCCTATATGGAATTGAAGTTCTGTTACACAGTATATATATATATCTTAAATATATACATATACACATGTGTGTACATATTATGTACATGTATGTATATACAGTTGTATATGCATACATATATATGTGCATGCATGTATGCATGTTTCTGTGTATGTGTGTATATATATATATATAATTCCTTTAGATAAAATTGATAGTAACAAATCATCCTATTTTTATCTCTTTATGAACTTTTTTTTTCTTCTGTACTTTTATATTATTTATTGAAGTTATTTGCTTTAACTGAAAAAAAAAAACAACTTGTCACTACCAATTGAATCATATCCTGCTCCTAAATGGAAATTTTCTGTTGACAAGTTAATATTATAGCAAATTATAAAAAGTTAAAATCAAGTAAGTTGACACAGTGTGCTTCTCTGAAAAAAACCTGTCTCATTTTTTACATCTTTCATCCACTATATTTCTGCTAAGAAATATGTGGCAGGCTTCATTATCTGTCTACTGAAGACAGGATTGATCATTGAATTGACTGCACTTCTGAAGTGTTTCAAAGTTGATTTCCTACTTATTGTAAGATTGTTCATTGTTCGATATGAGCAATTACTTGAAGCATGTTAAGATTCCTATTTATTTCCAGGATACTTGATAATATCGAAACTTGCAGAGAATCTGTTTCCACCTATGAATGAATCAGAGATTTGTATATACGAAAATGAAGAATTCTCTATTTGGTTGTAGAGATAGAAGAATCTATAATTCAGGGATTTCTGAGTTATATTTGAAGGGACTACTGCACCTTTCTCCCTCCTCCAGCCTTTGAATTTTGTTCCTCATGACTCAGTGAGATTAAACTACTTTTGGTTATCTTCATTAGCTGACTGAATCAAGGATGGCTGCTCTGTGATGTAGCTTGAAGGAGCATAAACCTTATGAAGGCCCGAAAACTATAGACTTGAGAAACCATGCATAATGGGATCTCTTCTAAGTGTAGCACTCAATAGTGAAATGTAAGAACTTCGTAAGAATGCCATCAATTCAGAAAGGACTTCTTGTAGAAAAAGAACGTTACTTTTTTGTCAGATGTGTTCCCAATATGTCGCTTCACCAGAAATGTTGATTTTACTTCAGGTTACACTTCCTGTGAATATTATATATAGATAGATAAATGGATAGATACTTAGATAGATGCATAGACAGCCATGTATTTGGGGATGCAATGGAGGGCAGAGGATATTTTATTCTAACTACTCACCCTGTGAAAAATTAAATTTAGCTGGTTGATGGTAATACACAAAGTGAGACTCAGGGGCAACTGTACTAGATGCATCGTTCATACTGGTTAGTCATAGAATTCTGAGAAATAGGAGTCAGGTACACTCTGGAGACATCAAACTTTCAATACAATTGCAATGTGGAGAAAGACCCCAGAGGAGGTGCTATAATATTATGGTCATTTCATAGATCAATCCTATCAGTTCGACTTATTTCACATTGAGTCAGTTCATACAAGTTTTCCCAGTTATCTCTGTCTTAGAATTTACTCCATGTCATCTTGCTTAAGACATTTCCCTCCTCTAAGACTATATTTCCTCATCTGTGAAATTAGGAGTTTGGATTAGGTGACCTTTGAGATATAATTCATATGATTTTGTTTGAGGATAATTTTAGGGTAGAGTAGGTAAAAAGGGTGTGTGTTCGTCCTTTGTTGCAGAAGAAGACCACGCCATCAGAGAAATAGTGAAATGACTTGCACTTGACTTTGTTTTAAGTGAGGGAAGGCTGTGCAGGTTACCAGCCTCACTTCTTCTCCAGAGCCATCTGAATCCAGTGACCATATATTCGTTAGGATGACTGGAGATGACCCAGGATGAGGCAATTGCAGTTAAGTGACTTGCCCAAGGTCACATAGCTAGTGAGTGTCAAGTATCTGAGGTGAGATTGGAACTCAGGTACTCCTGACTCCTGCACTGGTGCTCTATCCACTGCACCATCTAGCTGCCCCAAGAGTAGGTAAAATTCAGATAGAGAAAGATTATTTAGATACTTAAATTCAAAGAATCATGGAATGTCCACTCTAGAAGGAAACTCAGAAGCCCTTTATTTCAATCTGTGCTAGACATATCTCCAAAAAGTAATCACACATATTTAGTTTCAAGTTCTATAATCAGGAAACACACACACACACACACACACACACACACGCACACACGCATGCACGCACACACATACACACTAAAACACCCCATTCCACTTTGGGTTAACTGATCTTTTGGCCTTCTTAGAAAACACTCAAACTTGCCTCTTTCAAGCTTCCTCCTAATGTTTTAATTTTGGTTTCTGGAATAAGAAGTTGTTTTCTAATCCACAATGATAAGCCTTTTGATGTGATTAAAAACAATAATCTTGTCTTGCCTATGTTTTATGATTTCTCTAGGAAAATTATTTCCATTTCCTTTAACCAATTTTTATGTGGCATGAACTCAAAGACTTTTATCATCCTTATTGTGTGGTCTTCTACATTTTCTTCACTATTATCACTGCCGTTTTAAGTTCAAGAAGCTTGTTTTCAGAGAATAAAGAGGTAATCAAATTCTCCTGTCCATCCCTAAACTTTAGTGCTAAATGATCCTCCAATGAGTAATTTTGATCAATATTGATTCCCCAGAGAAACTTGGGAACAATATTTCACACAATGCTTGTGTATCTGAAATCAAACTTATTGAGATGAAATTTTAGGGTGCAGTTATCTGTGCCTTTGTTTTATATATTTTTAATTTTTTTATTTAATTAAATATGTCTTAATACCCTCCCTTAATTGTTGCCTTGATTTTTCCTGTATATAATTTTTGGGGGAGGGCAGCTAGGAGCCCCAGAAACTTACAAGCTCTATGACCCTGGGCAAGTCACTTAACCCAGTTTGTCTTAGTTTGTTGCTCTGTAAAATGAGCTTGAGTAAGAAATGCTGCAAGACTTCAGTATCTTTGCCAAGAATACATCAGATGGGTATGTGAAGTGTGGGACATTACCAAAATGACCAAACAAGAATGTATTTTTGCGCATACCTGTTTGCATGCAGTTTCATTCACCAGATTGTAAACTTCTGAAAGGCAGGAGCCATTTTAGTTTTGTTTAGTTTCATTAAATGTAGGTTAGTTCAGGCCTCCATAACATATGTTCCACCAAAGGATTTCAGGCAGACCAGGAAAATTGTGGGCTTGCAACTGTGAACTCTGTTGTTTGTCATGTGACCTAAAGCAACCAATTATCATCAGTTGGTCTCTTGTTTAATCTATCCGGAACCGGAAGAATTATAGCGAATTATAATTTTGTTCCCTATCCTACTGCCACCTTTGCAGGTCTGATTTAGTTTCTGCCTTTCTTCGTGTCCTTAAATCTTACTACAATGCTTGGAAAATTTTTAAGGCTTTAAATAAACGCTTATTGGTAATGAAATAAATGCATATGAGAAAAGAAACAAACGTTGTGAATATTGTCCAATCATAAAGACCAAACTTATGTTTATTCCATACTCAATCTACAGAGGCACTTTCACAAATTAAGTAAATTAATTTATAGTATACTTTTAAAGAAATAGAAAATACACATAAATGGAAGAATCATCTTTGCTCAAAGTTAGGCTCTCCTGATGTTACTTTTATAAACTTGTAATAGTACCTAAATTAGTAGAGAGTTTTAATGGTAAATGAACCAACCAACCAAGGAAATATTTTATGACTGTGACACTTAAAAAGGTTCAAAAGACATAATTCCTCGGTAATTTAATTATTTTGTTAGTAATGCAAGAATTATTTTTAAATAAAAATGGTAATTAGGTAGTCTCTTTCACATCAAAGACAATCATAGGAGTGGAGTTGGTTCATGTCTTACATGTCCATTGGAAGATATTGGTGAACAATTAATGAGAGAATTAATATTACAATGAAGAACTGGACCTGAACTTTGACTATGCCATTTCAGTTATTTTTAACCCTGACCATCTGTTCAAAGACTTTAAACCCTCATCTGAGTAGAGCACAATGACTTCTCCACCCGGGTGTTGTTGGTAGAGAAGAAGGTTATCTCCCTTTTCAGAAGTGGAGGTCTTTAACTGAGAATGAAAGACACAGGAGGAAATCAGAATCTCCCTAAAATCATTGGTTGTTAATTACCATTTATGTCATGAAATATAAAGTAATAAAATTGTTTTGGGGGAAAAGAATCACTAAAACATAAAGTAAACACTTAGAATATCAAGATAAGTAAGAGGAAAAAATGGAAATAAAAACGACATAGAACTTCCTTGTAACAATTTATCATGAATAGTAATGATAATTAGATAGCAAAGAATGAAAGATGATAGCATCAAACAATTGACTATCTTTTTTAAAATTCAGGAAGAAATCCCCCAGACGGAAAAAGACAAAATCTTTTTCTTTTTTAATACAAATTTATTTATTTAGCTTTTTACACTCATTTTCACAAAATTTTGGGTTCCAAATTTTCTCCCCATTTACCCTTCCCCCCACCCCAATACACCAAGCATTCTAATTTTCCCTATCACCAATCTGCCCTCTCTTCTATCATCCCTCCCTTCTCTTGTCCCCATCTTCTCTTTTGTCCTGTAGGGCCAGATGACTTTCTCTTCCCGATTAACTGTATTTATTATTTCCTAGTAGCAAGAACAATACTAAACAGTTGTTCCTAAAACTTTGAGTTCCAAATTCTCCCCATCCCTCCCTCCCCACCCATTCCCTTTGGGAAGGCAGGCAATTCAACACAGGCCCTAGCTGTGTAGTTTTGCAAATGACTTCGATAATATTCGTGCTGTGTAAGACTAACTGTATTTCCCTCCATCCTCTCCTGCCACCCATTGTTTCTATTCTGTCTTTGGATCCTGTCCCTCCCTGAGTGTTGACTTCAAATTGCTCACTCCTCCCATTACCCTCCCTTCCAACATCCCCCCAACCCTGCTTATCTCCTTCTCCCCCACTTTCCTGTATTGTAAGATAGGTTTTCATACCAAAATGAGTGTGCATTTTATTCCTTCCTTTAGTCGAATGTGATGAGGGTAAACTTCATGTTTTTTTCTCAGCTCTCCTCTTTTTCCCTCCACTAAAAAGTCTCTCACTTGCCTCTTAAATGAGAGATAATTTACCCCATTCCGTTTCACTCTCTCTCCTCCCACTACATTTCTCTCTCACCGTTTACCTTAATTTCTTTTAAGATATGGTCCCATCCTATTCAATTCTCTCTGTGCTTTCTGTCTCTGTATGTGCGTGCATGTGTGTATGTGTGTGTGTGCACACGTGCACATGTATGGGAGTGTGTGTGTGTGTGTGTGTGTGTGTGGTCCCACCAACTGCTCAGATACTGAAAAGTTTTAAGAGTTACAAATATTGTCTTTCCATGTGGGAATGTAAACAATTCACCTTTGGTAAGTCCTTTATGACATCTCTTTGCTGTTTACTTTTTCATGCTTCTTTTCATTCTTGTATTTGAAAGTCAAATTTTCTTTTCAGCTCTGATCTTTTCATCAAGAATGCTTGAAAGTCCTCTGTTTCATTGAAAGACCATATTTTCCCCTGAAGTACTATACTCAGTTTTGCTGGGTAGGTGATTCTTGGTTTGAGTCCTAGTTCCTTTGACTTCTGGAATATCCAATATATTACACACCCTTTTATCCCTTGATTTAGAAGCTGCTAGAACTTGAGTCATCCTTATTGTATTTCCACAATACTGGAATTGTTTCTTTCTAGCTGCTTGCAATATTTTCTCCTTGACCTGGAAATTCTGGAATTTGGCCACAATGTTCCTAGGAGTTTCTCTTTTTGGATCTCTTTCAGGCAGAGATTGAAGGGATTCCTTAAATACTTATTTGCCCTCTGGTTCTAGAATATCAGGGCAGTTTTCCTTGGTAATTTCATGAAAGATTATGTCTGGGCTCCTTTTTTGATCATGGCTTTCAGGTAGTCCCGTAATTTTTAAATTGTTTCTCCTGGATCTATTATCAGGTCAGTTGTATTTTCAATGAGACATTTCACATTATCTTCCATTTTTTCCTTCTTTTGGTTTTGTTTGGTGATTTCTTGGTTTCTCAGAAAGACATTAGCCTCCATCTGTTCCATTCTAATTTTGAGAGAACTATTTTCTTCAGTGAGCTTTTGAACCTCTTTTTCCATTTGGCAAATACTGCTTTTGAAAGCATTCTTCTCCTCATTGTTTTTTTGAACTTCTTTTGCCAATTGAGTGAGCCTATTTTTCAAGGTGTTATTTTCTTCAGCATTTTTTTGCGTCTCCTTTACCAAGGTATTGACCCGTTTTTCATGCTTTTCTTGCATCTCTCTCATTTCTCTTCCCAGTTCTTCCTCCACCTGTATAACTTGATTTTCAAAATCCTTTTTGAGCTCTTCCATGGCCTGAGCCCCCCAGACATCCACCTCGGATGTCTGGGATAGAGAGGCCCCGACCTCCACATCTTTCCCTGATGGCAAGCATTGTTCCTCCCCATCAGAAATGAAAGTTGCAACCATCTGTTCCCCAAGAAAGTAGCCTTCTATGGTCTTATTTTTCTTCCTTTTCTGGGCATTTTCCCAGCCAGTTACTTGACTTCTGAGATTCCTGTCCACCCCCGCCTAGATCCCCCCAGCTAGTGCTTGGGGTCTGAGATTCAAATGCTGCTCCCCAGCCTCAGGGCTTTCAGCGAGAGGCGGGTGATATTCAATGTGAGCTTAAGTTCTGGTGCTCAGGTGGGGGATGGGCCGCCTCCCAGACTTCATTCCCTCAGGGGGTTTATGCAGAGATCTTCAGCAATGGAACGGAGCTCCTCTCTGCTCCGTGAGTCCCGGGCCACCACTCCCTCTGCCGCTACTGCTGCTGCTGCCACTGCCTCCCAAGGGGGCCTGAGTCACGGAGACAGCCCGCTGCCCTCTCGGCCAGCCCAGATGTCTCTCTCACTCACCTGTAGTGCCTGTGGGTGGAGAGACGCTCACAGCCACCAGAGGTTCTGTCCCTGAAGCCTGCTGCTATCTGCTCCTCTCGGGCCGTGCAGCCAGGGCAGGGCAGGGCTGGACTCTGCTGTCTGGTGTGTAACAGACCCCTGGGGACAGCTTTCCAGGGCTCTCTGGAACGGATATCTCCTCAAGTGCGTTTGTGCATGGCTTGCATTGCTCCAAAATTTGTAGGGAGTTCTTTTTAGGGGAAGTTTATGGGCTGTGTGTTCGGAGCTAGCATACGTGAGTCTTTCTACTCCATCATCTCAGCTCCTTCCCAAAAGACAAAATCTTTTAGGGAAAATGGAAAGCATGTTGATATAAATTGGGTATTGACGAACATCTTATGCTAACATCACAATAAATTCAAGAAGAGAGATGTCAGCTGCCTTTCACAGTGATGGATAGTGGGAAATTTCTTAATCAAACAAGCGAGAGAAGTGAAATCAAAACTCAAGAGAGATTAGCTCAATTATATGATATGTTAAACAATTTTGAATAAACAAAATTTGAGTAGAGAAACACTGACTAAGGAACCATTGAGTAATAGTTAAGGTAGATATCTTAGATGTATGAGGAAATACATAAAAGTCCTAAGAATATTTTCTCAACGACTGAAGAAATGCTTGTCAAAAGGAGTGCAAAATAGTGTTCATATAATGAATCTCTTCAAATATGTTATTCAAAAATAATAAGAAAATTTTAAATAAAAATTACTGTGATTGAATTTCATAATGAGAAAATTAAGAAAGATTGCAAATTTTGGAAATATTCAGTAATAGCAAAAAATGACTGAAATGTCCATTTAGTCATTCAGATATTCTACCACATATTGTGAGGTCAAAGATTGAAATGAAGATTTCATGTTAAACGAGTTTCATGGAAATACTCTATGTATGAGTTAGTCCTGATAGTCATTTTACAGAGGAGAAGAAAGTGAGGTCAATGACACTTACAACCCTCACTCACTCAAATCAAAGTCAACTGCAAATTATATCATCATCTTGATGTCATGGTCCTCTTTGAGAACAAAGGACAGACAGGTGGAGTCAAGATGTCTGAGCAGAAAGATGCACAGACACTAGCTCTTACCCCACATTCCATAAAATACCTGCAAAGAAGAACTCTCAACAAACTCTAGAGCAGCAGAAACCACAGAACAACGGAGTGGAGGAGATTTCTAGCCCAGAGTGACCTGAATGACCGATGGGAAAGGTGTGTTGCACCAGACCCGGAGCAGAGCCCAGCCCAGCCTTTGACCTGCAGCACCAGGAGGAGCAGAACACAGCAGGCTTCAGGGACAGAATCTCCAGCAGCAGCACAGACCTCTCAACCCACATACATCAAAGGTCAGTGAGAGAGTGTTTTTGGCTGGCGAAGAAGGGAGCAGGGTGTCCCCATAACTGGGGCCTCCTCAGGTGGCAGCAGCAGAGGCAGTATTAGAAGGGAGCTCCAAAGCAGGAAGCAGCCCACATCCATTGTTGAAGGTCTCATTGTAAACCCCCTGAGGTAACTGACCCCTGTGTGATGCCTTGCACGTACCAGAGTAGTTGATCTTTTTTTTTTTTCTTTAAATTTATTCTTTAACTTTCAACATTGGTTTCCACAAAATTTTGGGTTCCAAATTTTCTCCCCATTTCTCCCCTCCCCCACCCCAAAACGTCGAACATTCTAATTGCCTCTGCCACCAAACTTCCCCCTCTTCTAACATCCTTCCCTCCCTTATCCCCATCTTGTCTTTTTTCCTGTAGGGCCAGATAACTTTCTATACCCCTTTATCTGTATTTCTATTTCCTAGTTGCAAGAATAATACTCAACAGAGTTGTTCCTAAAACATTGAGTTCCAACTTCTTCCCATGCCTCCCTCCCCACCCATTGCTTTTGGGAAGGCAGGCCATATCTGTGTAATTTTGCAAATGACTTCCATAATACTCGTGCTGTATAAGAGTAAATATAATTCCCTCCATCCTATTCTGCCCCATTGCTTCTGTTCTATCTTCTGATCCTGTCCCTCCCCAAGAATGTTGACTTCAAATTGCTCCCTCTTCCCACTGCCCTCTCTTCCATCGCTCCCCAACCTGCTTATCCCCTTCTCTCCCATTTTTCTGTATTGCAAGATAGGTTTTCATACCAAAATGAGTATGCATTTTATTCCTTCCCTTAGTCGATTGTCATGCGAGTAAGCTTCATGATTATTTTTCTCTCCTCTCTTTATCCCTCCACTGAAAAATCTTTTATTTCCCTCTTTTATGAGAGATAACCTGCCCCATTCTATTTCTCCCTTTTTCTTCCCAATATATTTCTCTCTCACAGCTAAATTTCATTTTTTAAAGATATGATCCCATCCTATTCAATTCACCCTCTGCTCTCTATCTCTGTCTCTGTTTCTCTGTCTCTTTGTCTCTCTGCCTCTCTCTCTGTCTCTGTCTCTGTCTCTCTGTGCGTGCGTACATGTGTGTGTGTGTGTGTGTGTGTGTAATCCCACCAACTACCCAGATTCTGAAAAGAGTTTCAAGAATTACAAATATTGTCTCTCCATGTAGGACTGTAAACAGTTCAACTTTAGTAAGTCCCTTAGGATTTCTCTCTGTGGTTTAGCCTTTCAGGCTTCTCTTGATTCTTATGTTTGAAATTCAAATTTTCTTTTCAGCTCTGGTCTTTTCATCAAGAATGCTTGAAAGTCCGGGATTTCATTGAAAGACCATTTTTCCCCTGAAATGGTATACTTAGTTTTGTTGGGTAGGTGATTCTTGGCTTTAGTCCTAGTTCCTTTGGCTTCTGGAATATCATATTCCATGCCCTTCTATCCCTTAATGTAAAAGCTGCTAGATGTTGTGTTATCCTGATTGGATTTCCAAAATACTTGCATTGTTTCTTTCTAATTGCTTGCAATATTTTCTCCTTGACCTGGGAACTCTGGAATTTGGCCATGATATTCCTAAGAGGTTCTCTTTTTGGATCCCTTTCCAGTAAGATCAGTGGATTATTTCAATATTTATTTTTCCCTGTGGTTCTAGAATGTCAGGGCAGTTTTCCTTGGTCATGCAAGATGATGTCTAGGCTCTTTTTTGATCATGGCTTTCAAGTAGTCCCACAATTTTTAAATTATCCCTCCTAGATATATTTTCCATGTCAGTTGTTTTTCCAATGAGATGTTTCAATTATCTTCCTTTTTTTCATTCTTTTGGTTTTGTTTTGTGATTTCTTGGTTTTCTCATAAAGTCATTAGTCTCCATCTGTTCCATTCTAATTTTTAAAGAACTATTTTCTTCAGTGAGCTTTTGAATCTCCTTTTCCATTTAGCTAATCCTGGATTTTAAAGCATTTTTCTCCTCATTGTCTTTTTGAACCTCTTTTGCCAATCGAATTAGCTTATTTTTCAAGGTGTTATTTTCTTCAGAATTTTTTTTTGGTCTCCTTTAACAAGGTGTTGACCCGTTTTTCATGCATTTATTACATCTCTCTCATTTCTCTTCCCAGTTTTTCTTAAACCTCTCTAACTTGATTTTCAAAATCCTTTTTGAGCTCTTCCATGGCCTAAGCCCATTGAATATTTATTTTGGATGTTTGGGATGTAGAAGCCTTGACTTCTACATCTTTCCCTGAAGGGAAGCATTGTTCTTCCTCATCTGAAAGGATGGGAGGAGATATCTGTTCACCAAGAATGTAATCTTCTATAGTCTTAATTTCCCCCCCCCCCCCTTTTTGGGCATTTCCCCAACCAGTTACTTGACTTTTGGTTCCTTTGTCAAGAGTAAGGTATACTCTGGGAATCTGTAAGATATCAGCTCCTCCAACGTGGCACAATCAAGCGTGTACTGTTTTGGGCACATCGAGGGATTTTTGTGCTCAAAATCTTAGCAGAGTTTCCTCTCCACAAGCACGTGACCTCCAGTTCGGCCAAGCTAGCACTTGGGGGTGTGGGATTCTGTCAAGCTGTGGGGGCAGGGCCACACTTTGGTGAGAGACAAAGATCAGCTCCCTCACTGCCCCCTGCGGGGATCAAGCAATGGTCTCGGGTTGCTGTAGGAGCTGCTGTGAGAATTCCTGCCACTTGCCTGATGTGCCCTCTGTGGGCTGCTACCTGAGACGTGAGCTGTGGGAAGGCCCTTCTCCCTTCCTTGCCAGCTGAAAAAACCCCCATCATTGACCTTTGGCGTCTGTAGGTTGAGGGGTCTGCAGACCCTCTGTTGCTAGGATTTGAAATTCTGCCCCCGAGGGCTGTTCATGAGCCGTGTGCTGTGGCCAGAGCTGGGCTGTGCTTGGTGCTCTGCTCTGCATCTTGTGCAACCGACGTTTTTCGTGGGCCTTTCACATCACCCTGGGCTGAAAATCTCCTCCACCCTTTTGTTCTCCACTTCTGCTACTCCAAAATTTGTTGAGATTTCCTTTCTACAGGTAATTTATGGGTTGCGTGGGGAGCCCCTGGGTATGTGTGTCCTTCTACTCTGCTATCTCGGCTCCACCCCCTGCAGTTGATCTTAATCTCACACTGAATAGCAGCCCTTCCTTGCCTAAGTCACCTGAGGCATTGGAGAAGATCATCTGAATCTCAGCCCCCAGTGCTGGCTTGGTGGAAGGGGAGGCCAGGTGGTTTTGGAGAGGAAACTCAGAAGTCAAGTAACTTTCTGGGAAAATGCCCCCAAAAAGGATCAAAATAAGACTATAGAAGGTTACTTTCTTGGGGACCAGGTGTCATCTCCCATCCTTTTGGATGAGGGAAAACAAGGCATACTGTCAGAGGAAGTTAAGACCTCTACCTCCAAGGCATTCAAAGGGAATGTCAACTAGGCTCAGGCAATAGAACACCCAAAAAAACAAGTTAGCAACTTACTAAAGGAGAACCAAAAAATGCTGAGGAAAATAGCAGCTTTAAAAAGAGACTAACTCAATTGGAGAAAGAGATCCAAAAAGACAGCAAGGAGAAGGTGGTTTTAAAAAGAAGAATTAGTCAAATGGAGGAGAAATTTCAAAAGCTCACTGAACAAAATAATTAGTTGAAAGAGAGAATTGAGTTCAGGGAAGTGAATGACTATGAGATAAACCAAGCAGTTAGTAAAAAAAAATTAAAGATAGAAGATAATGTGAAACATCCCATTGGAAAAACAACTGACCTGGAAAATATATCCAAGAGAAACAATTTAAAAATTATGAGACTACCTGAAAGTCATGATCAAAAAAGAGCCTAGACATTATCTTCCATGGAACTACCAAGGAAAACTTCCCTGATATTCTAGAACTGGAGGGCAAAATAAATATTGAAATAATCCACTGATCACCTCCTGAAAGAGACGTGAACAGAGAAACTCCTAGGCATATTGTGGCGAAATTTCAGAGTTCCCAGATCAAGGAGAAAATACTGCAAGTAGCTAGAAAGAAACAATTTGAGTATTGTGGAAATACAATTAGGATAACACAGGTTCTGGCAGCTTCAACATTAAGGGACAGAAGGACATGGAATAGGATACTTCAGATATCAAAGGATGACCTATCCAGAAAATCTGAGTATGAAGCTTCAATGGAATAAATGGTCATTCAATGATATAGAAGACTTTCAATTATTCATACTGAGGAAAAGACCAGATATGAATAAAAAATTTGACTTCCTAGGACAAGAAGGAAGAGAAGTATGAAAAGGTAAACTGGAAAGAAAAATCATAAAAGATTCTCTAAATTTGAACTGTCTACATTGCTACCTTGAAAGAAAATATTTATAACTCTTCAAATTTTCTCAGTATTTGGGTAGATGGAGAGATTGTACATACACATACACACATATAGATAGAGTGTACAGGATGTGTTGAATCAGAAGAGATGATATCCACACTTAAAAAAATAAAATAAAAATTAAGAAGTGAAGGAGGAAAATACCTGAAAGAGAAAGGGAAAAATTGAACAGAGCAGGCTATAACTCATAAAAGAGACAAGAAAAACCTTGTTCAGTGCAGGAGAAAAGGAAAAAGGGGAGAGGGGAAAAATAAAGCTATTCTCTCCACATGTTGCTGAAGGAGGGAATAACATGCTCACTAAATTTGATATGAAAACTAATATCACACCATAGGAAAGTAGGAGAGGAGGTGATAAGTGGGATGAGGGGAATGTTAGAAGGGAGGGTAAATGGGAGAATGGAATCACTAGAAATAGACACTTTAGAGAAAGGAGAAGGTCAATTTTGGAGGAAAAGAAAAAAGGCAGGATAGAGTAGGACAGAGGGCAATACAATTAGTATTACACAACACGATTATTATGGAAGTCTTTTGCAAAACAACACATATTTAGTCTGTATTGAACTACTTGCCTTTTCAGTGGGGCTTAGGAGGGAAGGGGGGAGGGAGAGAAGTTGGAATTCAAAGTATTAGCAATGAATGTTGAGAATTTTTATTGCATATAATCAGGAAATAAGAACTATATGGAATGGGGTATAGAAATCTATATTGCCATACAAGTAAAGAGAAAAGAGAGAAGATGGGGATAAGGGAAGGGTGAGGTGTCATGGAAGGGAGAGTACATTGAGGGGAGGAGTAATCAGAATGCAAGTTATTAGGAAGCAGGGGGAGGGGAGTAATGGGGAGAAAAATTGGACATGTTACCAAGTGAGGAAAAAACAATTAATATCGAAACATTTGACTAAATTAATTACTGAGAATAAATCAATGACGTCTTTAGTTTGGGGAAAAGAATTTAGTCTAAATTTCCTAGAGGAAGGTAACCTAAGGTAAGATTTGGCATTGATGGAAAAGTTAAGGTTTTAATGGTAAATTTGATTTCATGATTACTATTTATTCAGGAACTAGAACATGTATAGAAAGGCATGTAAGCCTCTTAAGACTTGCCTCAAAAGATGTTCCTTAGCCAAAGTGAAATTATAATCATTTTGAAACCTGGTTATTGGAACTTAACATTTTTAAATGCTATGGGACTATTAAGTGACTGTTCTTCTGAGTCTAACTTCAGGTATGGATAGCAAGAAAGGCATTCTGAGCCTCCAATCCATGATGCCAATAAGCCTGTGAGATGCTGGTATGAACTGCATAGGTGATCTCATGGGAAGAGTGGGGGAGCGGCTGTTCAGCCTAGGCTGAAGTAAGATTCTCCTGACTTAATTTCGTCACTGACATCTGGCAGAGTTTAAGCCTGACTGAATGAAAGTGGACAATCAAATCCTGCCTGGAAATTACGTTAAGTTGGGGAGATGTTGTATCCCTGAAATGACCACACTCTTGGTGGCAATTTCCTATATTCAAAATGCTTGTAAACTTCATACTAGATCTATTAAATTATAGATTATTGATAGGGGAACATTCGAGGTTAAGCCTACAATTAAGCTAGTAGGCATAGGACTTTGGACCAACAACAATGTTAAGGTCCTTTAATTCATAGTAATACTGTGAATACAATTAGGTCAAGAGCTTGTGAAGGTAGCAACATAAATATTATTTGTGCTTCAGTTGGTTAATGTATGTAAAATATTCTTTTGTGGTCCATATTGTAAATGCTTTAAAAAGAAGTATCACCAGGAGAAGAAAGTGAGGTTAGTGACCTTGCACAGCCCTCCCTCATTGAAATCAAAGTGAATTGAAAGTCATGTCATCATCTTTATGTCAGGATCATCTTTGACAAAGAAGAACAAACACAGCAAGTTCTGATAAACAAGAAAATATCCATTGACTAGGAAATAATTGAAATAAATTATGCAATGTACATAAATACATATGTATGTATATATGTATATATATATATATATATATATAAATGTTTATATATGTGTATGGATATATACATATGCAAACATACATTATACACACACACATATAATGGATTATCACTCTGCTATTATAAATTATTCAAAAGAAAATTTCAGAGAAGCATATGAACAAATAACAGAAGGAGAATGAAATACATAGATGCACAAGAACTGTAATGCTGCAAATGTAAAGGACAGCAATAAAAATGAAATTAAATATTATATGATTATTACAACCAATATTTTAAGTCTAAAGAGTTGACAAAAGCATCACGTTTCCATTTTGTGGAAACAGAAGACTAGGATTGGATGAGATTCTTTGTCTTGATTAAAAAAAGATAATCGGGGGGGGAGCAAAGACAGTGAAGTAGAAGCAGAGACTTAACCCTGTTTAGCAGAGTATCCTAATATGTAAAATGAACTGGAGAAAGGAATGGCAAATCAC
Organism: Bettongia penicillata ogilbyi; assembly: GCA_023548195.1. Classification (NCBI taxonomy): domain Eukaryota; kingdom Metazoa; phylum Chordata; class Mammalia; order Diprotodontia; family Potoroidae; genus Bettongia; species Bettongia penicillata. The sequence goes on along the minus strand of JAJHZJ010000016.1, from coordinate 2,360,819 downwards.
CCCAGCAATTTTACCAAATAAATCCCAAGTGGGGCCAGAGTGTCAGTCACAACTGAAAATTACTGAACAAGAAAGGTAATGGATATTATGCAAAAGAAGAAACGATTGATGAAATTGAAAATGCTTAAAGCAGAAATAGAGAAAATTTGAGCGGGGGTAAAGGGTTTATAGGAAGGTAGTATGTCAGCAGTCTCCAAGTATTTGAACTCCTGTCATTTGAATGAAGTAGAATTGTTTTACTTAGCCTCAAGGTGGAGAGGGAAGAACAATAGCCCTGAAATTTGGTGGAGGAAAATTAAAGTTCAATATAGGAAAACACTTAAAAGTGCTGAAAGATTAAATGAGATCCCCTAGGTGATGTTTACATCCCTATCAAGAAAGATTTTAATGTAACATATTTGTTACACTTTATGAAGGATGCAGTTATTAAATTTCATTTCATTTAAACAAACATTTAAAGTCAGTTAATGATTCTTTAATGAGAAGGTGAGGAGGAAATGCATTCCTAATATAAGCATATTAATTTTTCTGTTTAAATATGTTGAATTGGTTCCTTCTAACCATAAGATTCTGTGATGTATTTTGTCATTATGAGTTTCTCTATGCTGACACTTAAAATTATTGACACCAAGATTTCAGTTTTTCTCTTTATGTTGACTACATAGTAGACACAAAGACAATAGTTTATAATCAGTCCAACTTTATGAAATTCTTTGTTTGAAATTTGCTGCTTGAAAGACAAAAGCCTGTATAATTCAATGAAAGCAGTGGAGAGTAATTTGATTATTGATAATTATTATGATCCAAGACAATCTTTGCCTCTCATAAAATTTAGTGGAACTAGATGTCTTCAACTAGTGTCCATTTCACAAAATTTTATTTGTTGCAAAACATTGACTGGTAACTCCAGTAACTCTGGCCTATTTTTGGTGCTTAGTTTGTCCTTCGTTATTCCCTTGTATCAACTGGTTGTTTTTTATATGCATCTTGGCCACTCAAACCTGCACTTATCATCCAAGATAATCCATTTTTTCCTGGTTTTAGCTATTTTTGCTTTTCCTCCCTCCAACTCTTCAAAATTCCTTTGTGAAAGGAACTTCTATTAACAGTCACCATTTCAATAGATAAAGCACAAATCAATAAACAGGGTTTAAGGCTGTGTCCTACAATTCAGTCAGTATTTTACATTTGGACAGTTTTATAATCTGAAATATATAGTACACTTAACTGCTTGGTTAATCTAGATAGAAGAAAAATCTCATCATATAAGTTTACGTACTTTAAAAATGAAATAAATTATTAAAACATGAAGACACAATGATGTTTAAATATATGAATATGTGACTGATCATGTGACATTCGTTAATTAGAAGAAGATGACTGTAGGTCTATTAGGAAGAAGAGGGAATACCTTTGTTTTCTTATCAATATGAATAGTAATAGTATGAATATGTTTATGTAAAAGAGGTTTAATGAACATAATTGTGCTTGCAATTATTGCGACTCTGTAATAATTATATTTCCACTAAAGGCTTTAGTACTACTAAAATGCTATGAAAGAAAGGATACATTCCCTCCCAAACTGACAGAGGAATTCAGGGATCTACAAATATGTGCTGCTAAACAAAGAAAATGGGACAACATTTGATGAGAGGATCCTATGGAATGTTAGAACATGGAATCATGATTCACTATTTCCAAGTGGTTCAAAAGAGAAACAAGAATTATGAGAGCAGAGTTTATGCCCAGTGGAATAAAAATAATTAATATAATAAGAGTAATGGTATGTGTATTGTTAAGTCTTAGCAAGAAAGAAAAGAATGAACACTATATTACTTATGCAAATACAGAGAAAAGGACAGTCTAGAAGAGAATTTAAAAAAAGAAAAATAAAATCTGAATACTATGCCAGGAAACCATATTGATCTGGAAGACAGGATGCAGAGACAAATTAAGGATCAAAATTGTCCCATAACAACATAATAGGATAAAAAATAAAAATGAACACTATGATTCAGAAGAAAAAATTGAAAAGAATTGTCAAGAAATTCTGAATACAGAAAACTAAATTTCAACTGAAATAATTCATGGAAAACTCCAGGAAAAACATAGTCTGCAAACTTTAGGAAAAATAGTCCTTAAATTTTAAAATTTCACTTGAGATATTCTCAGGGAATATTAGTACCTCTGTTGTGTAAACTGCCAAGTACTTTTTAAAGGTTGCTTTTCAACTTTGGTTCCAACAATCACCTCATTCTCACTGGTCATCAAGAAGTTATAATTCCACACCCTGGAAACTTGTTTCACCTGGCAGATTAAACCAAGTTAAGGGTAACTGAGGATTCTCAAACTCATCAGGGAGTTAAGAGGGGTATATTTCCCAAGCGTGTGAAGACTTCCCTGCTGAAATAGGCAGATCTGAGCAATTTGTTCCAATGAGTCATGGAAACAGCAAAAACAGAGAATATGGAGCACAAAGAGTTTGGTTTGATGTTGAAGATGCCAAGGTCATCCATTGCATCCTAAACCAGTGACCATCATCTTGATTTTTGTCTTGCTCCTGGTCTCTGATGACTCTGGAAGAGTGAGGCCTACCAGTCTACCTCACTTTAATTCAATTTATATGTGAATCAAAAGGCATCACTCATAATATTTTACTATTCTTACTTTCCTCAAAGTCCAAAGGCAAGTGACAAAGTAATAAGTTCAGATACACTGGGACCTTGAGTTACAAGTCTGTACAGAGATGCCTGAGGACATAGGGCTGCATTTTCACTGGATTGATTTTGCACTAAAGCAGTGATAGAATTGGCAGCTCCCTTGGGTGTGTCAACATCTTTTGTAAGGTATTTCAGTGCTCACCTCCTGGCATGAAGAATGGGCTAAAAAAGGTAGTCAAAAAATTGTCGCTTCAACTACAGTAAGCCTTTTCTACTTCCTGCAGCAGGTAGAGATTCTATCATGAAGTCAAAACACAAACACACACATACAATTTTGTGAAGATGATTCCACTCACTATTTATACATAGAATGCACACATGCTTTTGCACAACACACAGTTTAATAGACCTGAAAGATGTAGAGCCTTTGAGAGAAAATTCAGTAAGTATCACATCAAATAGCCTTGAGTTAAACAAGATTGGACAAAGGAAGGAATGCTTATTGAAGTTGGAGCTGTGTACATGGTTTTCTGGAGTGGCCTCTGTGTTGGGAATGGCTTAAAGCTGAATATTAGAATCAAATCTAATCTAGTCAACAAGCTTGTATGCCTCTCAAAAGGAATGAACAACAGGATCATGACAACCTGACTGTCACTTGCTGCTGCTACCATGACAAACCCTGATGACGTCAAAGAAAAATTTTGTGAAGACCTGTACACCCACATCATCAAAAAAGGACAAGCTTGCAGTTCTGGGTGACTTTAATGTCCAAATAGTAACAGACTGTCAGACATGGCCGAGATTACTTTGTAGGAATGGAGATGGAAATGACAATGACCAATTACTACTGAAGGTGTGTTCATTTCATGACCTTATCACCAATAATGCCTTCCATTTACTTTAATTCAATAAAACTTTGTGGATGCACCTTTGGAGCAAATATTGACATTTAATAGACTATGTCATTGAAAGGATAAAAGACAGACAGGATGTGAGTGATGAGGCAAAGTGTGCTACAAAGTACTACCTTTTGTGGACTTATCCTTTCCAAATGAAGCATTCACTTTCTACAAAAGTGGCAGCCCTAAATCAAGATGACTATCAGAAGACTTAATGTTAACAGATTAGAGCACTTCTTGCATGAATAGTCTATTGCTAACCTGGAGGGAAAACTGAGCCAATAACGATTTACAACAGCGGAGATGAAAAGCAAAGTCAACTTGAAGGGATTTTGAGGACTGTAACACATTTACTCATCTGAACCAGAACACTTTCAAACATGCAGATTGGTTTAATGAATGCAATGAGAAAATTCCAAAGTTGCTAAATGAAAAACAAACAACCAAAAAAACCAAAACATTTTACTGGAATTATCAGCAGCATAGTTTATTCATTTCTAAGAAGATAACATTTAACTCTATCAAAAATAAAGTACAAGTGAAGCTTAAAGAAATGCAGGATTCTTGGTTCAGTAAGAAGGCAGATAAAATTCAGTTTTTCATTGAGAGTAACAATTCCAAGTACTTTTATAATGTTCTGAAAGCTATTTATGTTCTAAAGACCTATGGTGCTATTCAACTACTCAGCACTGGTAAAGCCACATCAATTAGTGATAGGGATATAATCCTAGAAAGATGGGCTGTATACTTCTATAGTTTTCTCAACAGAGCGCATTCCCTAACCGATGTTGATGTTATTAATCTTATATCTCAGGTTGAAGTCAATTCCTCTGTAGCCAAATGTCCACTGAAAAAGAGATTTTGCATGCCATTATGTTCCTCTTGTGTGGTAAAACACTTTTTGATAATTCTACTCCAACTGAGATTTACAAGTCAGGGAGTTTACTGTTCATTCAAAAGCTTACAGAAATTTGCTAGGTGAGATAGCTAGAGGAGTTCAAGGATGCCTCCTTTGTCATTTCTAAAAGAAAAAGAGAAATAGGTTGTTCTGTGGCAATCATGTAGGTGGGGAGTGTCTCTCTGTTAGTCACTGCTAACAGTATTCTTAATAGACTGGTCCTTCACCTGGAAGATGGTTATCTACTAGAAGACAACATCCCTTCAGAAAGGCCTGAAGAATGGTTTGTATGTCTTTTCACTTTGACAACTTCAGCAGAAATACCAGGAGAAGAACAGAAGTCAGTACATGACATTCATCAATCTGATCAAAACATTCGATACTATCAGTTGTGAGTGCTTATAAAACATCCTGGAAAAATTTGACTGCCCAAAGAAATTCATCAGTATTGTACTCCAGTTTTAAGATAGTATGCTCATACAGATTCTGAATAATGGATAATGCTCCTGTGCTTCCTCAGTCAGTGTTTACTTCTAATTACTCCCTCCTTCATTTGATCTCCCTTCTATCATCCCCCGCACACCACTCATCCCCTGTTCCCCTGCTCTCTTGTAGTGTAAGATAGATTTTCATACCAAATAAACTGTTCCCTCCTTAAGCCAACTGTCATGAGAGTAAGCTTTACATTTTCCCTCTCACCTCCCCACTTTTCTCCTCCATTGAAAAACTTTTGCTTGTCTCTTTTATGAGGTAATTAACCTAATTCTATTTCTCCCTTTCTCATCCCAATATATTCCTGTCTCACCCCTTAATTTTATTTTTAGATATCATCTCCTCCAATTCAACTCACCCTGTACTCTCTGTCTGTATGTGTGTGTGTGTGTGTGTGTGTGTGTGTGTGTGTGTGTAATCCCTCCAACTACACAAATACTGAGAAAACTTTCAAGACTTGAAAGTATTATCTTTCCATGTAGGAATATAAACACTTTAACTTTAGTAAGTCCTTCATAATTTTTCTTTCCAGTTTACCTTTTCATGCTTCTCTTGATTCTTGTGTTTGAAAGCCAAATTTTCAATACAGCTCTTGTCGTTTCATCAAGAACACTTGAAAGTAAGTCCAGGATGGGAAGCCAGGGGAATTGAGTGATTGAGAGCCATAGAGCCCCAGGCATCTGTACCAGATGCTCTAAGAATATCAGCCTGCAGATTAAGTGTCTGTAAGTCACACACTTGAACACCTGGGAGTCAAAATGGTGGAGTAATAGGTAAATACTCTGTCTCCCTTCCCTTGTTGACCTTGAAAGAACCATAAAATACTTCCTCAGAAAAATCCTGGGTCAGTGGAATCAGCAGAAAGGGAAAACAGTCTTGTAGCACATGAAGCTAGGACAATCTCTAAGGAGGTCTCCTCTTGCTTTGGCTGAAGGGGAACAGTGGAAAACTAGAGCTGTCCCAGACTTATCTACCTCAGCAAACTGGGAGGAGATCAGGAGCCCCAGGTGGTGGAGCCTCACAACCACCAAAACCAGGACACCAAGCATGCCTCAGTGTACCAGGGGAAATGGGAATACACTAGTGCACCTGGGATCACCAACCACAGACCTTGCCTATGTTATAGCTCAGGTGAGAGACCTCCCCTGACCAGACAACCCCTCCCCCACACTTAAAAAGCTAGCTCCAGGTCAGTTCCAGGAAAACACAAAAAATACTTCACTTGGCCTCTGCTTTTTCACACCAGGCAGCTCAGCACCAGGTTCCTTGGCTTCTAGTTGAATAAAACAGAGACCACAACACACAAAGCCTCATCATCATGAGTAAGAAGCAAAGCAGGAAAAAAAGAGAATATAAACTTTCTATGGGGACAAGGAACAAAATACAAATAACAAAGAGGTCAGCATTGAGACTACACTCCCATCTGAAAACTCAGAAAGGATTATGAACTGGTTGAAAGCACAAATAGTACTCTTGTAAGAGGTGAAGAAGGATTTTAAACTTCAATTTAGAGATATAGAAGAAAAACTGGCAATGATTTCAACAGTATGAAAAAAGAATTCACTGAAGAGAACAACTCCTAAAAAAGGAAAACTGGACAAAGGAAAAGGAAGTATAGAAACTAACTGGAGAAAGTAAGTCCTTTAAAATTGGACATATGGAAAAGAAGATGCAAAAGTTAAGTGAAAAAAACAATTTAATAAAAATTAGAATTGGGCAAGTAGAAGCTAATGACTCTATGAGACATCAATAATCAGCCAAAAAATATCTAAAGAAAATGTAAAATACTTAATAGGAAAAACAAATGACCTGGAAAATAGATCCAGGAGAGAAAATCTAGGAATAACTGGCCTACCAGAAAGCCATGATAAAAAAAAAAAAGGCTGAACAATATCTTCCAAAAAATCATCAAGGGAAACTGCCCAGAAGTTCTAGTTCCAGAGGGCAAAATCATCGTTGAAGAATCGACTGTTCACCTCTCAAAAGGGATCCCAAACTAAAATCACCAAAGAATATCACTACCAAATTCCAGAACTAACAAGTAAAGGAGAAAATACTACAGGCAGCTAGAAAGAAACCATTCAGATATCGAGGAGCTACAGTCAGGATCACACAGGATCTTGCAGCTTCTACATTAAAAGACTGAAGGAATTGGAATATGATATTTCACAAGGCAAAGGAGCTGGAACTACAATAAAGGATCAACTACCCAGCAAAGTTAACCACTACCAAGGAGGTGGACATTCAAAGAAATAAAGGATATCCAGACATTCCTGATAAAAGGCCAGAACTCAATAGAGAATTTGATCTTCAAGCACAGGTCTCAAGAGAATCATAAAAGGCTAACGGGGAAAATAAAAACTTGTTACTCAATATGGGAAAACTATTTATATCCCTATAAAGGAAGATGATACTTGTTAATATTGAGAATTTCATATTTATTATGAAATATAAAGGGGGCATGCAGAGACAGAGGGAGTGGGTATAAAGTAAATGATGGGATGATAAAAATGTGATTGAAGGGTGGAAAGAGATTCTAAGAGGAGATGAGAAAAGAAGGAGGCAGAAAATGAAAAATTACATCTCAGGAAGAGGCACCAAATTATGCTACAGAAAAGGAAAATAGGGGTCTCCAAGGAGCATTGGTTGAGAGGTATTCTCATCTGATTGCATTCAAGGAAGGAACAACAAACTCAATTAAGTATGTAAATCTAACTAGCTCTATAGGCAGGAGTGGGGGAAGGAGGAAAGAAAGAGTAGGGGAAGTTAAAAGGGAGGGAAGAAGTAGTAATGGTAAAGGGGAGTAAAAGGGAGGGGGGTTGAAAGAATGGAGGGAAGACTGTAGGAGGTTGTGGTCAAAAATTTAAACTCTATTGTGGAGGGGAAGGGAGAAAGGAGATTTAAAAGCACAAAAGTTGGGAAAGAAGATGTTGGGAAAGACACAGATAGTACTCATAACTGTGAAGGTGAATGGGATGAACTCTGCCATAAAATGGAAATGGACAGCAGAATGAATTAAAATCCGTAATCCAACAACATGCTGTTTACAAGAAACACATTTGAAATGGGGGAAATACACACAGGGTAAAGGTAAAAGGTTGGAGGAGAATGTATTCTGCTTCATCTGATGTGAAAAAACAGAGGTAGCAATGCTAATCTCAAAAAAACACATGAGCAGAAATAGATCTAATAAAAAAAAGATAAGGAAGGAAACTATATCCTGCTAAAAGGCACTATAGAAAACGAAGCAATTTCATTACTAAACATATATGCTTCATGTGGCATAGTATCAAAATTCTTAGAGGAGAAGTTAAGGGAATTACAGGAAGAAATAGAAAGCAATACTATACTGTGGGGGGCCTCAGCCTCCTCCTCTCTGAACTTAATAAGTCTAACCTCAAAATAAATAAGAAAGACATTAAGGAGGTGAATAAAACTCTGCATAAGGTAGATATAAGAGATCTCTGGAGAAAATTCAACTGGAATATAAAGGAATGTACCATTTTCTCAGCAGTACATGGCATATATACAAAAACTGACCATGAACTAGGACATAATATCCTCACAATTCCGTGGAAAGGCAGAGATGGTCAATACATGCTCCTTAGATCATAATGCAGTAAAATTTATATGCCATCAAAGACCGTGGAAATATCAACCAAAAATTAATAAGAAACTAAATAATAAAATTCTAAAATAATTAGTGGGTTAAATAACAAATATACAAACAATCAACAACTTCATTCAGGAGAATGACAATGAGACAACCTACTAAATCTTATGCGATACTGCCAAAGCAGATATTAGGGGAAGCTTTATGTCTTTGAATGCCTACATGAATACAATAGCAAAAATGGAGATCAATGAATTAGGCATGCAGGTGAAAAAGCTCAAAAAAGCACTTATTGAAAATCCCCAAGTAAATATCAAATTAGAAACACTGAAAACCAAAGGATAGATCAATAAAATCGAAATTAAGAAAGCTATTGAATAAATAAAACTAAGAGCTGATTTTGTGAACAAAACTAAAATAATTAAACATATGGTCAATTTGACTTATAGAAAGAAAGAAGAAAATCAAATTACCAATAACAAAAATGAAGTGGGTGACCTCACTTCCGGTGAGAAGGAAATTAAAACACTAATTCAAAATTACTTTCCCCAACTGTACGCCGATACTTCGACAATCTAAAGGAGATGAAAGACTTTAAATATATATATATATATATATATATATATATATATATATATATATATATATATATATATATATATATATATATATATATATATATATATATATATATATATACATTGCCCAGAAAAACAGAACAATTTGAATATTTAAATAACCCCATCTTAGAAAAATAAATTGAACAATCCATCAGTGAGCTCCCTAGGATAAAATCTCCAGTTCAGGATGGATTTACAAGTGAATTCTATCGAATATTTAAAAAAAAAAGCTAACTTCAACACTATATAGAATATTTGGGAAAACTGGGGAAGAATGAGCATTCCCAAATTCTGTTTATGACACAAATATGTTTTTCTTCCCTAAACAAGGAAGAACTATAAAACAGAGAAAGAAAATTATAGACCAATTTATCTAATGAATACAGATATAATTTTTAAAAATGTATTTATTTATTAATGTTCTACAATAACTACTAAAAAACTTAGATTTTTACCCCTGCACCAACACCCAGTACCCCACCCTCCCTTAGACGCCATACAATTCTATATAGGATCTACGCATACTTTCCTATTGAATACGTTGTCATTACAGTCATACTGGGTAGACAACGTAAAATGAATAGAAGAAATCATATAACAAATCAAAACCTAAAATGAATAGAAAAAATCATATAACAAATCAAGACAATCATATAACAAATACACATAAAAACACACGTGGAAACATAATCTGCCACATTCTGCAAATGAATTCCACAGATCTTTCTCTGAGTGTGGAAGGCATTTTGTAGTAGAAAACCATTGGGAATTATTATTTTTTTGTTGTTGTTGTGGTGGTGGTTTTTTTTTATTTTTTTTTAATGTAAATTTATTTATTTTACTTTTTACATTCATTTTCACAATTCCAGTATTGTGGAAATACAATCAGGATAACTCAAGATCTAGCAGCTTCTACATTAAGGGATCGAAGGGCGTGGAATAGGGTATTCCAGAAGTCAAAGGAACTAGGAATAAAACCAAGAATCACCTACCCAGAAAAACTGAGTATAATACTTCAGGGGAAAATATGGTCTTTCAATGAAACGGAGGACTTTCAAGCATTCTTGATGAAAAGACCAGAGCTGAAAAGAGAATTTGACTTTCAAATCCAAGAATGAGAAGCATGAAAAAGTAAACAGCAAAGAAAAGTTATAAGGGACTTACCAAAAGTGAACTGTTTACATTCCTACATGGAAAGACAATATTTGTAACTCTTAAATCTTTTCAGTATCTGGGTAGTTGGTGGGATCACACATATACACACACGTACACACATGTACACGTGTGCACACATACATACACACATGCACGCACATACAGAGACAGAGAGCACAGAGTGAATTGAATTGAATGGGACCATATCTTAAAAAACAAAGGTAAATGGTGAGAGAGAAATGTAGTGGGAGGAAAGAGGGTGAAATGGAATGGGGTATATTATATCTCATTCAAGAGGCAAGCAGGAGACTTTTTAGTGGAGGGAAAAAGAGGAGAGCTGAGAAAAAAACAAGAAGTTTTCCCTCATCACATTCGACTAAAGGAAGGAATAAAATACACACTCATTTTGGTATGAAAACCTATCTTACAATACAGGAAAGTGGGGGATAAGGAGATAAGCAGGGTGGGGGGATGATGGAAGGGAGGGTAATGGGAGAAAGGAGCAATTTGAGGAGAACACTCTTGGGGAGGGACAGGATCAAAAGACAGAATAGAAACAATGGGGGGTAGGAGAGGATGGAGGGAAATACAGTTAGTCTTACACAACACGACTATTATCGAAGTCATTTGCAAAACTACACAGATCGGGCCTATATTGAATTGCCTGCCTTCCCAAAGGGAACGGGTGGGGAGGGAGGGATGGGGAGAATTTGGAACTCGACGTTTTAGGAACAACTGTTGAGTATTGTTCTTGCTACTAGGAAATAAGAAATACAGTTAATGGGGAATAGAAAGTCATCTGGCCCTACAGGACAAAAGAGGAGATGGGGACAAGAGAAGGGAGGGATGATAGAAGAGAGGGCAGATTGGTGACAGGGAAAATTAGAATGCTTGGTGAATTGGGGTGGGGGGAGGGGATAAAAGGGGAGAAAATTTGGAACCCAAAATTTTGTGAAAATGAATGTAAAAAGTTAAATAAATAAATTTTTATTAAAAAAAGGTAAAAAAATAATAACAAAAATCAAATTGACCAAAGGTTTATCAATTCTATTAGTTTTTTTCATAAAACCAACTATTGACTTTATTTATTAATTAAATAATTTTCTTAATTTCAATTGTATTAATTTCTCCTTTGGTTTTCAGTATTTCTAATTTGGTATTTACTTGGATAATTTCAATTTGTTCTTTTTATAGCTTTTTCAGCTGCATGCCCAAGTCATTGATCTCCTTTTTCTGTATTTTATTTATGTAGCCATTCAAAGATATAAATGTTCCCCTGAGAACTGCTTTTGCAGTATCCCATAAGATTTGGTGGGTTGTCTCATTATTGTTACTCTCTTGCATGAACTTGTTGATTGTTTCTATGATTTCTTCTTTAACCCACTCCTTCTTTAGGATTATATTATTTAGTTTCCAGTTGATTTTTATTTATCTTTCCATGGCCTTTTATTGCATTTAATTTGTATTGCATTATGATCTGAGAAGGATGTATTGATTATCTCTGCCTTTTGGCACTGGATTGTGAGGTTTTTATGTCCTAGTACATGGGCAATTTTTGCAAATATGCCATGTTCCACTGAGATTAACGTATATTCCTTTCTATTCCCACTCAGTTTTCTCTAGAGATCTATGATATCTGTCTTATCCAGGGTTTTATTTGCCTCCTTAACCTCTTTCTTTTTTTGTTTTGAGGTTAGATTTATCAAGATCAGAGAGGAGGAGATTGAGATCCCCCACCAATATAGTTTTGCAGTCAATTTCTTCCATCAACTCCTCCAACTTTTCCTGTAAGAATTTGGGTGCTATACCACTTGGAACATACATGTTTGCTAATGACATTACTTCTTTGTCTACCGTGCCTTTTAGAAGGATATAGTTTCCATCCTTATCTCTTTTGATTAGATCTATTTCTACTTTTGCTTTGTGTGAAATGAGGATTGCTACTCCTGCTTTTCTTACATCAGCTGAAGCACAATACATTCTGCTCCAACCCTTGACCTTTATCCTGTCTGTATCCCCCCGTTTCAAATGTGTTTCTTGTGAACAACATATTGTTGGATTATGGCTTTTAATCCATTCTGTCTTCTATCTCCGTTTTATGGGAGAGTTCATTCCATTCACATTCACAGTTATAATTACAGTCTAAATATTTCCCTCTGTCCTCTTTCCCACTGTTTGTGCGTCTCCCTTCCCCTCCTCAATAGTTTTCACTTTTTCCAGTGAAACCTTCCCTTCCTTCTTTTAACCTCCCGCACATTTACTCCCTTTTACCCTTACTGCTTCTTCCCTCCCTTTTATTTTCCCTCCCCTTTCTTCCCCCTTCCCCTCCTACTGCCTATAGAGCTAGTTAGGATTATCTACTTAAATTTATTGCTCCCTCCTTGAAACAAATCAAATGACAGTACCTCTCAAACAATGCTCATCACCCTCCCCTCTTTCCCTTTGCTATAATTTTTTACTTCTTCCTGTGATGCAATTTACCAGTTTCTGCTTCCTCCTTTTCATACCTCCTGTTACAATCCTTTCAGCATACTTAAATCATATTTTTAACATGATATCATTTACTTTACACCCATTCCCCCTATGTATGTGGCTTTTATATTTCATAATAGACACACAATTCTCAAGATTAAGAGGTATCATCCTCTCTTATAAGGACATAAACTGTTCACTCAGATTCAGTAACAATCCACCCCCAATCCTGTTTACCTTTTTATGCTTGTCTTGAGACCCGCCTTTGAAGACCAAATTGTCTATTAAGCTCTGGTGCTTTTGTGAGGAAGGTCTAGAAATCCTTTACTTCATTGAATGACACTCTCTTTTTGCCTGAAATATTATGTTGAACTTTGCTGGATAGTTCATCCTTGGTTGTAGTCCCAGCTCCTGTGCCTTATGGCATATCAGATTCCAATTCCTTCAGTCTTTAATGTAGAAGCTGCAAGGTCCTGTGTTATCCAGATTGTAACTCCTCGATATTTGAATTGTTTCTTTCTGACTACCTGTAGTATTTGTCCCTTCTCTTGATAATTCCGAAATTTGGCAATACTATTTCTTGACGTTTCTCAGTTTGGGATCCCTTTCGGAAGATGAACAGTGGATTCCTTCGATGACTATTTTGCCCTCTGGATCTAGCACTTCTAGGCAGTTTTTCTTGATGATTTCCTGGAAGATATTGTCCAGACTCTTTTTTTTTCATCATGGCTTTCTGACAAGCCAATAATTCTTAAATTGTCTGTCCTGGATCTATTTTCTAGGTCAGTTGTTTTTCCAATTAGTTATTTTGCGTTTTCTTCTATCTTTTCATTCTTTAGATTTTGTTTGACTGATTCTTGCTGTCTCACTGAGTCATTAGTTTCTACTTGCCCAATTCTAATCTTTATCAAATTGTTTTCTTCAGTTAACTTTTGAAGCTCCTTTACATCTGTCCAATTTTTCCTTTTAAGCAGTTATTTTCTCCAGTTAATTTTTGTACTTCCTTTTCCATTTGCCCAGTTTTCTCAATTAGGTTTTGTGCCTCCTTTTCCATCTGACCAACTCTTCCTTATAAGGAGTTATTTTCTCCAGTTAATTTTTGTTCTTTCTTTTCCATTTGTTCAATTTCCCTCTTCAAAGAGATGCTGTCATCAACGAATTCTTTTTTTATATAATTTTAAAATCATTGGCCAGTTTTTCTTCTATTTCCTTCTTCAGCTGTTCCAGGAGAGCTGTGTGTGCATGTGAGCAGTTCATAGTTCTTTCTAAAGTTTCAGATGGAAGTACAGTTTCAGTACTGACCTCTTTGTTATTTGTGTTTTGGTCCTCATCCCCATAGAAAGATTCTATGGTTTTTTCACCCTTCTTTTGCTTTTTCTTGTTCATGATGTTGATTGTGTGTTATGGCTTCTAGTTCTTTCAGTTAGAGACTGTAGAACTTGGTGTCGAGTTGACTTGTGTGAAAAAGCTAAGAGCAGGTTTTTGTTTTCTGTTTCCCTGATCAGCCCTGGGGTTAGCTTGTTAAGTGTGGATAAGGGGTGCTCTCTTCAGAGGAGATCTCTTCAGCTGAACTGAGGCAAAGGAAAGCTCAGGGAATGGTGATGCCAGCTACCCTATTGTTTTCCCATTTCCCTGGAGTGTTGATGCAAGCCTAGATGCTAGTTTGAGTTTCCACCCCTCCTGGGGCTCCTGTCCTGGTACTGATGCTTTCCTGGGTCCTATTGCAAGTTTTCTCTGCCTTGGGTCCTCTGTCCTTCCAGTTTGCCTCTGCCACAGTAGGAGGAATCCCCCTTAGCTATTTTTCTAGCCTTCAGTGTTATGAGACTATTTGCCCCCTCTGCTGTTCCTTGCTGCTCCAAGATTTTTCTGGGGAAATATTTTATGATTCTTTCATGGTCATCAAGGGAGGAGGAGAGAGTATTTACTGATAACTCTGCCACCCAGGCTCCCAGAAGTTCAAATAGGTGGCTTACAGATGCTTAATATGTGGGCTGAAAATCTCAGGAGCTGCTGTGCTGACATCTGGCACTCAGCGCCCATCACTCTTTTGGCTCTGCTTGTCTCCCACCCTCAGGTGTCGCTCCACTGGTTCTTCCCACTGTTCTCAGGTTTACTGGTGCTTTTCTTCTGTGTTGCACTGTTTGCACTGTACTGTGTGCTGTGGGCACACCCCTGCGGAACCAATTCTTCCCCATGGACATTCCAGTCTGTCCTGGTCTCTGAATCCACCACCGTCTGTCTCCTGCTGGATTCTGCACCTTCAAAATTTGGTCAGATTCTCCTTTCAGAGTTATTTGAAGGAGTTTGTGCAACAGCTTAGGTGAGTAGTTGCTCTCAATCCACCATCTTGACTCTGCCCCCTCAGATGTAAAAATGTTAAGTAAGATTTTAGCAAAAAGAATACAGCAGCTTATCAGAAGAATCAGACATTATGATCAGGCAGGATTTATACCAGGAATGCAGGGCTGGGTAAATAGTGGGTAAAAATAAGAGGCAAACTCTTAGCATTGTCGATCATATCAACAACAAACTTAAAAGAAATCACACAATTTTCTCAATAAATGCAGAAAAATTTAAAATATAACACTCATTCTTATTGAAAACACTGGAGAGCACAGCAATAGATGGAACTTTCGATAAAAGAATGAGCAGTAGATGGCAGAGTAGAAAGACTCACATATGCCAGCTCCGATACCACAGCCCATATATTTCCTGCAAGAAGAACTCCCCACAAATTATGGATCACTGCAAGGCCCTCAGAAACACAGTGGAAAAGATTTCCATCCCAGAGAGCCCTGGAGAGCCGTCCCCAGGGGTCCGTCGGGCCCCAGAAAGCAGAGCCCACCCCTGCACTGCCCTGGCTGTGGCCCCAGAGGAGCAGATCTGAGCAGGCTTCAGGGACGGAACCTCCGGGGGCCGGGAAGGTCCCTCCACCCACAGACGCCACAGGTCAGTGAGAGAGACTTCTGGGCTGGCCGAGAGAGGAGCAGGGTGTCTCCGTGGCTCGGGCCCCCTCGGGAGGCAGCAGTGGAGGGAGCAGTGGAGGGAGTAGCGGAGGGAGTGGCAGAGGCAGCAGCGATAGCCCGGGACTCCCCGAGCAGGCAGGCAGAAGCTCAGGTCTCTGCATAAAACTCCTGAGGGAGCTGAACCTGGGAGGCGGCCGTGCCCCCACCTGATCCATCACTGAAGGTCTCTGCATAAAGCCCCTGAGGGAGCTGAGCCTGGGAGGCGGCCCTTTCCCCACCTGAGCAACAGAACTTAACCTCACATTGAATAGCAACTGCTCCCGGCACGGATAGCCCCGAGACTAGGAAGCAGCATTTGAATCTCAGACCCCAAGCAATATCTGGGCAGATCTAGGCAGGGGTGGAGAGGAATCTCAGAAGTCAGGTAACTGGCTGGGAAAATGCCCAGAAAAAGGAAGCAGAATAAGACCATAGAGAGCTACTTTATTGGGGAAGAGATGTTCCTTCCCACCTTCATTTCTGATGACGAAGTACAACGCCTGCCATCGGAGAAGGACGTGGAGCTCCGAGCCTCTCTATCCCAGACATGCGAGGTGGATGTCTGGGGGGCTCAGGCCATGGAAGATCTAAAAAAGGATTTTGAAAATCAAGGTAGACAGATGGAGGAAAAACTGGGAAGAGAAATGAGAGAGATGCAAGAAAATCATGAAAAATGGGTCAATACCTTGGTAAAGGAGACCCAAAAAAATGCTGAAGAAAATAACGCCTTGAAAAACAGGCTCACTCAATTAGCAAAAGAGGTTCAAAAAGCCAATGAGGAGAAGAATGCTCTCAAAAGCAAAATTATACAAATGGAAAAAGATTATACAAAAGCTCACTGAAGATAATAATTCTCTCAAGATTAGAATGGAGCAGATGGAGTCTAATGACTTTCTGAGAAACCAAAAAATCATAAAACAAAAGCAAAAGAATGAAAAAATGGAAGAGAATGTGAAATATCTCATGGGAAAAACAACTGACCTGGAAAATAGATCCAGGAGAGACAATTTAAAAATTATGGGACTACCTGAAAGCCATGATCAAAAAAAGAGCCTAGACATCATCTTTCATGAAATTGTCAAGGAAAACTGCCCTGACATTCTAGAACCAGAGGGCAAAATAAGTATTGAAGGAATCCATTCGATCACCACCTGAAAGAGATCCAAAAAGAGAAACTCCTAGGAAAATTGTATCCAAATTCCAGAGTTCCCAGGTCAAGGAGAAAATATTGCAAGTAGCTAGAAAGAAACATTTCCAGTACTGTGGAAATACAATCAGGATAACACAAGATTTAGCAGCTTCCACATTAAGGGATCGAAGGGCATGGAATAGGATATTCCAGAAGTCAAAGGAACTAGGACTCAAACCAAGAATCATCTACTCAGCAAAACTGAGTATAATAAAAACTGAGTATAAAACTGAGTATAAAAAATATGGTCTTTCAATGAAACAGAGGACTTTCAAGCATTCTTGATGAAAAGACCAGAGCTAAAAAGAAAATTTGACTTTCAAACCCAAGCATGAGAAGAAGCATGTAATAGTAAACAGCAAAGGGATGTCATAAGGGACTTACCAAAGGTGAACACTTTACATTCCTACATGGAAAGACAATATTTGTAACTCTTAAAACGTTTCAGTATCTGGGTAGTTGGTGGGACCACACACAGATGTACACACACAGACATACGCACACACACACGTATATGCGTGCACGCACACCCACATACACATGCATGCACACACAGAGACAGAGAGCACAGAGTGAATTGAATAGGATGGGACCATATCTTAAAAGAAATTAAGGTAAATGGTGAGAGAGAAATGTAGTGGGAGGAGAGAGGGTGAAATGGAATGGGGTTAATTATATCTCATTCAAAAGGCAAGCAGGAAACTTTTTAGTGGAGGACAAAAGAGGAGAGCTGAGAAAAATAACATGAAGTTTACTCTCATCACATTCAACTAAAGGAAGGAGTAAAATGCACACTCATTTTGGTATGAAAACCCTATCTTACAGTACAGAAAAATGGGGAAGAAGGTGATAAGCAGGGTGGGAGGGATGATGGAAGGGAGGGTAATGGGAGAAAGGAGCAATTTGAGGAGAACACTCTTGGGGAGGCACAAGATCAAAAGACAGAATAGAAACAATACGGGGCAGAATAGGATGGAGGGAAATACACTTAGTCTTATACAACACCACTGTTTTCAAAGTCATTTTCAAAACTATGCAGATATGGCCTGTATTGAATTGTCTACTTTCCCAAAGGGAATGGGTGGGGAGGGAGGGATGGGGAGAATTTGGAACTCAAAGTTTTAGGAACAACTGACGAGTATTGTTCTTGCTACTAGGAAATAAGAAATACAGTTAATGGGGAATAGAAAGTCATCTGGCCCTACAGGACAAAAGAGAAGATGGGGACAAGAGAAGGGAGGGATGATAGAAGAGAAGGTAGATTGGTGATAGGGAAAATTAGAATGCTTGGTGTATTGGGGTGGGGGGAGGGGATAAATGGGGAGAAAATTTGGAACCCAAAATTTTGTGAAAATTAACGTAAAAAGTTAAATAAATCAATAAATTTTAAAACAAGAAAAAAAATGAGCAGTTGCTACCTAAAACCTTCAGCATGCATTGTATATGATGGAGACATGCTAGATACATTCCCAGTAAGATCAGGGGTGAAACAAGGATGACATTTATCACCACTATTTTTTTGTACAGTACAAGAAATGTTAGTTCTGGCAATAAGGGAAGAAAAATAAATTGAAGGAATTTGAATAGCCAAAGAAGAAACAGTTATCACTCTTTGCAGGTAATATGAGGATATACTTAGGGCGTCACAGAGATTCAAGTTAAAAACTACTTGAAATAATAAATTTATTATAATATAGCCAAATATAGCCAATATATAATAGCCAAAGAAGAAACAGTTATCACTCTTTGCAGGTAATATGAGGATATACTTAGGGTGTCACAGAAATTCAAGTTAAAAACTACTTGAAATAATAAATAAATAAATAAATAATAAATAACTGTGTCAAATTTTCAAATTACAAAATAACCCCACAAATCTTCTGCATGTCTATGTTTTGCTAACAAAACCGAACAGGAAGAGACGGAAAGAGAAATTCCAGTTAAAGCTAGGGTATGTGTTATAAAACATTTGACAATTTACCTGCCAAAATAAATCCAGGGATTAAATGAACACAATTACAAAACATTTTTAGCACAAATGAAGTGAGATCTAAGTAAGCAGAAAAATATCCATTGCTCATGGGTAAGCTGAGATAGTATAATAAAAATGATAATTCTATGTAAGTTAGTTTACTTATTCAGTGTCGTACCAACGAAATTATCAGATAATTTTTTTTCTAGAGCTATAAAAATAACATCAAAATTTATCTGGAAGGAGAAAATATCCAGAATATCAAGGGGACTAATGAAAAGAAATGTTAGGGAAAGTGGTCTAGCTCTACCAGATTTCAAATTGTATTATAAAACAGCAATTATCATAACCAATTGATATTGGCTAAAAAACGGAAGGATAGACCAGTGGAATAGATTAGGTACTCAAGATATGGTAGTCACTGAATATAGCAACCTACTGTTTGATAAACCCAAGGACCCCATCGTCTGGGAAAAGGAATCACTGTTTGACAAAATTGCTGTGAAACCTGGATAACAGTGTGGCAGAAACTAGGCATAGACCAATTACTTACACTGTACCCAAGAATAAAGTCCAAATGAGGACATAATTGGGTAAAGACTGATACTGTAAATAAATTAGTGGAGCAAGGAATAGTATATTTATTATATTTAAGGAGAAAGGAAGAATTTTTGACTAAACAAGATACATAATGTGCTATGCAGTGAAAAATGGATAATTTTTATTACTTTAAACTGAAAAATTTTGCACAACCAAACCCAAGACAACAAGATTAGGAGGGAAGCATAAAATTGGAAAAGAATTTTTGCTACTGGGGTCTGTGATAAAGGCCTCATTTCTAAAACATAGAGAACTGAGTTAAATGTACAAGAGTACAAATCATTCCCCAATTGATAAATGGTCAAAGGATATGAACAGGCAGTTTTCAAAGGAAGACAGTAAAGCTATGTATTGTCATATGAAAAAATGCTCTATATCACTTTTATTAGGGCGATGCAGATCAAAATAACTCTGAGATACCACATTAAACCTTTCAGATTGTTTTTTATGGCAAAATAGGAAGATGATTAATGTTGGAAAAGGTGTGGGAGAGTTGGAACATTAATTCATTTTTGGTACAGCTGTGGAGAGCCACTATGGAAAGCAATTCTGAACTTTGCCCAAAGGGCTGCAAAAATGTGCATATCCTTTGACCCAGCAATACTCCTTCTTGGACTGTATCACCAAGAGATCATAAAATTGTTAAAGGAACCCACATGCACAAAAAAATTTATAGCAGCTCTATTTGTGGTGGTCCAAAACAGGAAATCAAAATGATGCCATCAGTTGGGGAATGGTTGAATAAATTATGGTATATGAACGTAGGGGAATACCATTTTCCTATAAGAAATGATGAACAGGAAGACTTCAGAGAGACCTGGAAAGATTTATATGAACTGATGCTGAGTGAAAGGAGGAGAACTTTGTACACAGCAACAACCACAGTGTGTGAAGAATTTTTCTGCTAGACTTAGTACTTCATTGCAATGCAAGGCCTTAATAATTCCCAATGGTCTCTTAAGGTAAAATGCTTTCCACTTACAGGAAAAGAACTATGGAATTCAATCACAGAATGAAGCAGATCATTTTCTTTTGTATTATGTTTTAGTTTGTTTTATAATTTCTCCCATTTATTTTAATTCTTGTATGCCACAAGAGTAAGGTGAAAATATATTTAGTAGGAATGTATGTGTAGAACCTATACAGAACTGTATGCCATCTCAGGGAAGGCATAGGGAGGTAGGGGGTAATGGGGAGAGAGGGAAAATCTACTATATGTAGAAGTGATTGTAGAACACTGAAAACAAATTACATTAAAAAAATAAAAAATAAAGCATAAAATAAGAATGTTGAAAGGTTGCGTGGCTATGGAAGAAGTTAATTAGCAAGGCAAAATGGCTGAAAATCACAGGAAAACTAATAAGTTTATCTGTCCTGGTGACTTAAAAATAATATAGTAGTTATATTCCAGTATATGACAGGTTATCATGTGGAAGAACACCCTAAGGAGCAGAGAAAGAACAATGTACAGATATAAAAATTAGTACTGTAAACTAGATGTCAGGAAAAAAAAAAAAACTTTCTAACAATTGATGCTATCCGTAAAAGGCCTGCACATAAAAGGCCTCCCTTTTGTCTCCCTCTCCCCTTCCTTCTCCTCTCCAAAGGAAGGTACATTTCGATAACGAGAGGAAGGTAAATTTGAATGGTCAGAGGCTGCCTATGTAATTTTGGGTTTACTGGTTAAATATCTTTCTTTTTGTCTTTCTTCCCTTTTTCCTTCCTTCCTTTCTTCTTTTCTTCCCTCCCTCCCTCCTTCTTTCTTTTCTTCCTTCCTTTGCTTTCCTTCCTTCCTTCCTTTCTTTTATTCTGTCTTGTTTTTTTTTCCCTGAAACCTTAAACCCAGTGCACTCTGAAGTCCACGGATTGGACAACAATAGATCCCTGCCCAAGCTACACTTACTGGCTGTTTTCTGGACCCTTCTGTCTTAGAGTTCTTATCAATCGTAACTGTTTCTCTTTCCCTTCCAGGTAGATTTAGTTACTTTTTGCTTTTGCTCATTAAAGGAGCCATTTTCTCACTACTTCTTAAAGAAGCTTATTCACTGAATGGGCATTACTTCCCTCTAAGTGAGGACCTGAAATGACCTTAGCCTAAAAAGGCCAAAGTCTCCCGTTGCATCCTGGGCCATCTCCAGTCATCTTGATGAATATATGGTCACTGGATCCAGATGGCTCAGGAGGAGAAAGTGAGGCTGGTGACCTTGCACAGCTCTCCATCACTCAAAAGAAAGTCAAATGAAAGTCATGTCATCATGCCTCTGATGTCATTGTCTTCTTCAAAAATGAAGGACAAACACACATCACGCAATTTCTTAGCAAGTAGTGATTTCTTCCTCACTACAATTCTTTTAAGTAAGAAAATGGATGACTAATTGTCATGAGTTAAAATGAAGGCAATGTAGAAAATAGAGATGTTTAGTGTGAGAATTAGTAAAACCAATCAGATTCTGTCTTATCAACACCGACCCAATCTGGTGCTGCCACATGCGTTCTCCTCAATCTTTTTTTTTTTTTCTTGTTATTCATCTATGGAAAAGTAGATTATATGATGCACCTACTGTTTCCCAAATTCAGGTGGTTATAATTAATTAGCATCTTTCCATTCTATCAAAAGAGAATCTTGAAACCTACTTGTCTCTCTCCTAACTTGAAACTTACTCTTTCTCTGTACCATATTGGAAAGCCTCTAATCTTTCCTCCAATGAGAAAAGAGTTTACCTAATTGTATATCTTGGTTTTCATCTTGGTTTATTAATTTTATCATAATTACTTGGCATCATTTGATCAATTGGATTTTTTATGTAAAATATCTGCTTCACTCTATGTTGCAGATCTTTGGAATGGCTGGGTAGTCCACTGACTCATACATTCTGACTGTTTAGCTAATAAATTCCATTTACTCAGATTATTTCCTCAGTTATTATCAATTAACTCCCACAGTTTAAAATATTGTAGAGGTGTCTTTTGTATAGTTTTATGTTGGGGTGGATATCCTTTGAAGTCCTTTCAACTATGACATTCCATCCAAAGTATTAAAAGAATTAAAAATTGCCATACACAGTTCCACAAAGGATAAGAAAATTTTCAATATGGAATCAGGGAGGGTTTTATGGAAGATGTAGCTAAGTTTTTAAGAACAAGAAGCTTCCCTAGTTCAAGCCCTCGTTATTTCTTATTATTTCTACTGCAATCACTTTCTAAATAATCTCATCTCAACTTTTTTCCTTTTTCTAATCTGTTCTTCATGCAAACACCAAGATGACTTTCCTAAAGCAAAGAAATGACCATCTCTCTTTCATGCTCAATATACTCCTGGGTTCCCTATTACTTGTGAGATAAAATACAGAGCCCTGTTTCACATTTATAGTCATTCATAATCTGCTTCCAATCTATATTTTCACAATTAATACACATTATTCTCTTTGATTCATTCTATAAACAAAGTCCTTCTCATATTTCCTTACACATCACATTCCACCTCTGGTATCCATCCCTTTACATTGACTGTCTCGAATACCATTGCAGTCCTATGCCCTCTCATGTCTATGTCTTAGAATTCCTAATTTCCTTCAAAATTCAGTTTAAACTACCACCTCCTATTTGAGGGCTTTCTTGTTCCAACTAGCAGTTAATGACTTCCCATTTAAAGCATAACAATTGAGTATTTGTAAAAATGTTTTCCCCACCTGACAGAATGAAAGCTTTTTGAGTAAAAGTTCTGCTTATTTTTTGTCTTTATATGATCAATGCCTTGCAAATAGGCATTGAATAAACAATGACTGATTCATGCCTTAATGTAAACATTTATTGTTAGACTGGGCCGCAAGTAGAATATTCTAGTTATAGAGAAGTGAGAAAACAAAAATATAGAGGTTGGAAAAGTCTATTTCTGGTCAAAGAAAGGGTGAGGGCTTCCATTTGACTGAAGCATAATACAAGTAGAAGGTAGTATTTTGAGATAACACCAGATAGTTAGGCAGGTTCCAGGTTGTAGTAGGTGGAAGTTAGCACTGTTTGAAGGTAATTGAAAAGTAATCCACTAGTTCCCTGAAGTTCTGAGGTGAAAGATACAATTGAAATGAATTCATTTACATGCAGCACTGAAATAAAATTCCATTCAGAAGACTGCTGAGATGAAAATGCTGGAAGGACTGCTCAAGCTAAGTGGACTTCAACAGCTTGCACTATTAAAGGACAATTCTTGCCTTTTATGGCCTGCCCAATAAGTGCTATTTCATTAAAAATTCTGGAAAGGCTCATAGCTTGTAGTTTTCTGACTTCTTTGCCTCCTTCTGTTTGATCCTTCAATTCTCTTTTATCTTTTGTTTGACTGAGCAGCATTAGAGTTTCACATGTGAAGTTTCTTTGTCTCCCTCCTCTGTTCTTTCTCACACCATACTGGCAGTATGGCAGATAATAAGTAGGTTCCATTTTCTCCCCTCTGCTCTCATTACAGCAATACAGTTATTATCACAACTGATACAAAAATGACATTTTCACATTGTATGACTCATAATTTTTTGCTGAATAAATAGACAATGCTCTTTAAAAAATGTAACTGACTTTTTATGTAGGAGTTTTCGTTTGACAATTTCTGTATTGGTTGTGAAAGGCAAACATTTTGGAAATATTGACTCCTTTCTTAGCTATTCTATAAAGCCGCGCCTCTGAAACTTTTTTTTAACACATTGACAAACACTTGAGGATGAACAAGCACAAAAGTTTTTCTTTTTCGTATTTATAACAAACCCAGGGATGGATCGAGATAAAAATTCAGTATTTACAGAATGATCTTGTCAAAAATTTTAAGTGGTCCAAGTAGTGTGTGCTAAGAGCCTCATTAAAAGCCTTTACTTAAATCCGATGAATGTAGAAAAAGCAATTCACTTTGAGAGCTAGCTAAAACAGTTTAAGCAAAAGTATATATTATCAAGCACCTGAGTTTCCCACTTCCCCCTGCATAATCTTTGGATTAATACAAACTGGACCTCATCTTGAGGTTCATCCTAAAAGCTATTTGTCTCATTGTTACCTCTTTCCAGAGTTTTCCTGGGAAATGTCATGACTAGGTCTAATGCTAGCACACAAAGTAACATATTCATATAAAATACAGAAAAATCTGATTTCACCAAATAGAAAATGCAGAAAAACATAAAGTACTCAGTGCAAAGCATCAGCATAGAAACAATAAAAACACCAACAACAACCTATAAGCTACCATGAAAATAATGATAACCATTCATCAATTAATAGAAGTAGGAGAGAATTCAGATGTAAACTTGGACAACTTACTACTATATCAGGACAGTTAAGTGGTACCAAAGTAGTTATATAACAGAGAATAGAATGCTGGGTCCAGAGTCAGGAAAATCAGAGGTTAACTCTGTCTCAAATATTTATTGATTGTTTGACTCTGGGACAACCAGTTAACATCTCTTTGCCTAAGTTTCCTTAATCATAAAAATGGGTAATTATAGTACCTAACTTCCGGGGTCATTGTTAGACAGAATGAAATGATATTTGCAAAGTTTTTAACATGGTTCCTGGCACATAGTAGATGCTATATAAATGCACTTATATAATAATATAGTTATTAATATTATTATTTCCAAATTCAAGGTATTAGTATCGATCCCACATCCATCTATTGAAATGCACTCCAGCTTCGATCTAAGTAGTGTTAACAAATCATTTTTATGTCATGACAGTAATAGCAATATGGATTTAAGAGTATATTCTATCAGATAGACTCAGTAGAAAAATTCAATCCCTACTTGTAAGGGTGAATGTTGATCTTTCTGTTCCCTCTTCTACCACATTAAGTGGCAGAGGAGGAAACCCAGAAGTTGCAGACATCAAAATCCTCCTATATACGTACATCCATGAAAGTGGACTTTCATCGCTCTTTAGAAAAACTGGCTATTGAAGACAGAGGTAAATTGGATTCCATAGTCCTTGAAATTCTGAATTTCATCAACAGAGTGAGGCAGGGGAAAAGTGAGCATCTCAGAAATTTCCTTCTCACTGAATATTGCTTTCACATCATATCATCTGACTTCACTTATTAATAGTACAAAGAAGAAGGGCAGAACTCTCAACATTCAAAACACAAAGCTTAGTTTCCTCGATTTGAAGTTGGAAGATAACTTAGAGACCTTACTTACCTAACTAGACTAAGCCTCTTCTTTTGAAGGTAAAGAAATGAAGACACAGAGAGGCTAAGTTACTGGTCAAATGTCAAATAGATAACGTATCAGAAATGGGATACAGGGTAGATATTGTCAATAAAAATCTTCTAATTATGTGATCCTTTACTTCCTTTTATCTTAGCTTACCATGCTCACAGTCATTTTCCCATTTTACTTTGGCATAACTAATTCCCCTTTTCAATTGTATCTGTATCTTGTAAATCACTCCCTTCAATTAGAATGCAACTGTTTGACCACAAGTTGAATTTTGTCTCATGTATGAAATGTCCTAGCAAAAGCACTCTTTGGTGAATCACCAAACAGAAAACAATGGGTTAACTTTAAATGAGCGAGATATCTCCTTGTCTGTCTCTTTCTCTATTTGCTTATCTATTCAAATATATTGATACACATATATACATGTTATATATTTTGCATATGTGAGTGAAAGATAATATAAATTATCTGATATGCAAATATGTATGTATGTAAATGTGTGTGCATCTGAATAACTAAGCATTTTAACTCTGTTCTTATATGATAAGTTTGAATCACACAGTATTTTTAATTGTAGATACTGTAAAGGATAATTGTATTTTTAACAATTGTTGAAACTCAAACATATCTAATATATCATAAGGTTTCATTGTCTGGAGATGAATACAGTACTTTTTTAATGCTCATTGCCACAGTCCTGCTTGGTTGTCTATTTTTCTTTAAATCATATTTCAAAGGATGACTTTTTTTGGTTAGAAACTGCAATATATTTCAAACCAGTAAACTGAGTAAAAAGAAAATGAGAGAACAGTTTTAATTCTGGTATGCCCCAATTACATCAGAATTAGAGATTATTTACAATCTCAGACTATCAAATATTCCTCAATCTCAAAGCCACAAAGATTCTCAAGAGCTGTATTCCAATAGATTGGGTCAAATTATCTACATTAAAGTGTGTGATTCGAATTCAGTTTATATTCTGGACATGAAATCCTTCTAGTCCCTCAACAGAATCTTTGTTGAGTGTGCATTCAATCTGGAGGGTTAGGGAATGGAAAGGAATGAGACTACAGAATAAGCATTTTGTAACTTTAGGTAAAGAATGCCTACTTTGGATTTGGAGGTCATGTAAGCTGACAACATCATTCACTAAATCCAAATACAGTTAGATCTTTTTGTCTTTACATATGATTATACTCTGTTTTCCTAATATGTATTCTTGATAAATAAAACATGTTGTGTGTGTGCATGTGTGTGTGTGTGTGTAGGTATGTATATTCCCTTGCATACACTGCTGTAATCTCTTTGAATTTTATGCAAACATATTGAATCAATATTTATCAAACTATAATTCTCTTTATTTGCTTTATCCATCTTTTATTTGGTTTTCAGGTCTAGATATGTCTCATAAAAAAGAATTGGTACCCTTTCATTTCGTAGTGGTAGTGAACATTTTTAGTAGTATAAACACTAATTGCTTTATAAAATGTTTGGTGTTCTCCTATGAATCCATTTGAACCAAGTTCTGCCATTCTACTCACACATGTACTTCTTAGTAGTTACATTACAATGATTTCAATTTCGTTTACGGGAGTTTCTATGTTCTATTTGCATTTTTGTAATCAATAATAATGTAGACAGTTTTCCTCTTCATATGAATATAGAGAACTTTGATTTCTTTTTCTGAAAACTGCTTGTTTATATTCCTTGACCTTGTATCAATTACAGAAGAAATACCCTCTTTTGAACATCTTGAGGCATGAATTCTCAATGAATTTGAAAATATCTTATTCCAAACACAAATTTTATTTTATTTTATTTTTTTATGTTCTAGCTGGTCGTGTTTTCTTTCTCATCATTACTATTTCATCATAAAATACATTGGACACTGATGTTAGAGTCCCAAATTAAAAGTTCCACTCTCATTGCTGATGGAGAGACTGTTTTATAAATCTTGACAGATTTCAGTATTTAAAAGATTTATTGTCTTTCTTGCTCTTTAAAGATTCAATTCCCTTAGAATAATAGGATTTAGTTGAGTAACAAGCTTTCTATAATATTTTGTTCTGTTTTGTTTTATCCATAATTTATTTCATGAAACAACATAACTAAAAACATTTCACTGTCTTTGTTCTTATGATTTTATAACTAAGGTAATACTCTTAACTGATATTGCCTTTGACTATTTTATCTCTTCTCCTGTAAAGGAGAAATAGTGCCAACTTAAGAATTTTCTAGACTCTTCTGTCTTCTTGGGTAAATGGACTTACAACTATTCAATTTCTTTCTTTTTTTTTTTAAGAACAAATCTTTTTTTTAATATAAATTTATTTATTTAACTTTTCACATTCATTTTCACAAAATTTTGGGTTCCAAATATTCTCCCCATTTGTCCCATCCCCCCATCCCAATACAACAAGCATTCTAATTTCCCCTATCAACAATCTGCCCCCTCTTCTACCCTCTCTCCCTTCTCTTGTCCCCATCTGCTCTTTTGTCTTATAGGGCCAGATGACTTTCTATTCCCCATTAACTGTATTTCTTAATTCCTAGTAGGAAGAATAATACTGAACAGTTCTTCCTAAAGCTTTGAGTACCAAATTCTCCTCATCCCTCCCTCCCCACCCATTCCCTTTGGGAAGGCAGGCAATTCAATATAGGCCCTATCTGTGTAGTTAATAGTCATGTTGTGTAAGACTAACTATATTTCCTTCCATCCTATCCTGCCCTTGTTTCTATTCTCTCTTTTGATCGTGTCCCTCCGCAAGTGTTGACTTCAAATTGCTCCCACCTCCCATTGCCCTCCCTTCCATCATCCCTCCCACCCTGCTTATCTCCTTCTCCCCCCCTCCTGTATAGTGAGATAGGTTTTCATGCCAAAGTGAGTGTGCATTTTATTCCTTCCTTTAGTCGAATGTGATGAGAGTAAACTTCACATTTTTTTCTCAACTCTCCTCTTTTTCCCTCCACTAAAAACTCACCTGCTTGCCTATTGAGTGAGAGATAATTTATCCCATTCCATTTGACCCTCTCTCCTATCACTACATTTCTCTCTCAAAGTTTACCTTAATTTCTTTATGATCCCATCCTATTCAATTCACTGTGTGCTCTGTGTCTCTGTGTGTGCATGCATGTGTATATGTGTGTGTCTGTGTGTGTGTGTGTGTGTGTGCAGTCCCAGATGCTGAAAAATTTTAAGAGTTACAAATATTGTCTTTCCATGTAGGAATGTAAACAGTTCACCTTTGGTAAGTCCCTTATGATTTCTCTTTGCTGTTTGCTTTTTCATGCTTCTTCTCATTCTTGTATTTGAAGGCCAAATTTTCTTTTCACCTCCGGTCTTTTCATCAAGAATCCTTAAAAGTCCTCTCTTTCATTGAAAGACAATATTTTCCCCTGAAGTGTTATACTCAGTTTTGCTGGGTAGGTGATTCTTGGTTTTAGTCCTAGTTCTTTGACTTCTGGAATATCCTATTCCACTCCCTTCAATCCCTTAATGTAGAAGCTGCTAGATCCTGTGTTATCCTGATTGTATTTACACAACACTGGAATTGTTTCTTTCTAGCTGCTTTCAATAATTTCTCCTTGACCTGGGAATTCTGGAATTTTGCCACAATGTTCCTAGGAGTTTCTCCTTTTGGATCTCCTTCAGGTGGTTATTGGTGGATTCCTTGAATACTTATTTTGCCCTCTGGTTGTAGAATACCAGGGCAGTTTTCCTCGATAATTTCATGGAAGATGATGTCTACGCTCTTTTTTTCACCATGGCTTTCAGGTAGTCCCATAATTTTTAAATTGTTTCTGCTGGATCTTTTTTCCAGGTCATTTGTTTTTCCAATGAGTTATTTCACATTATTTTCCATTTTTTCATTCTTTTGGTTTTGTTTTGTGATTTCTTGGTTTCTCAGAAAGTCATTAGCCTCCATCCGTTCCATTCTAATTTTGAAACAACTATTTTCTTCAGTGAGATTTTAAACCTCCTTTTCCATTTGGCTAAATCTGCTTTTTGAAGCATTCTTGTCCTCACTGGCTTTTTGAACCTTTTTTGCCAATTGAGTGAGCCTATTTTTCAAGGTGTTATTTTCCTCGGCATTTTTTGGGTGTCCTTTACCAAGGTATTGACCCGTTTTTCATGCTTTTCGTGCGTCTGTCTCATTTCTCTTCCCAGTTTTTCCTCCACCTTTCTAACTTGATTTTCAAAATCCTTTTTGAGCTCTTTCATGGCCTGAGTCCATTGGATATCTATTTTAGATGGTTGGGATACAGAGGCCTTGGCTTCCATGTCTTTCCCTGATGGTAAGAAATGTCCTTTCTCATCAGAAAGGAAAGGAAGAAACATCTGTTCACCAAGAAAGTAACCTTCTATGGTCTTATTTTTTTTCCCTTTTCTGGGCATTTTCCCAGCAAGTTACTTGACTTCTGAGATTTCTCTCCACCCCTGCCTAGATCCGCCCAGCTAGTGCTTGGGGTCTGAGATTCAAATGCTGCTCCCCAGCTTCAGGGATTTAAGCCGTGGGCGTGGCTGCTATTCAATGTGAGCTTAAGTTCTGTTGCTCGAGTGGGGGCAGGGCTGCTTCCCAAGCTCAGTTCCCTCAGGGGGTTTATGGGGAGGAGGACTTGAATAATGAATCTGAGGTCCTTTCTGTTCCGGGAACTCCTGGCCGCCACTGCCTCTGGCACTGCCTCCCGAGTGGGCCTGAGTTATGGAGACACCCCGCTCCCCTCTCGGCCAGCCCACAAGTCTCCCTCATTGACCTGTAGTGCCTGTGGGTGGAGGGACCCTCTCAGCCGCTGGAGGTTCCATCCCTGAAGCCTGCCTGGATCTCCTCCTCTCAGGGCCATGCGGCCAGGGCACGGGCTCTCCTTTGTGTCCCATGCGCGATGGACTTTTGGTGCTGGTTTTTCAGGCCTCTCTTTAACGGAAATCTCCTTCACTGCATTGCTGCATGGCTTCCACTGCTCCAGAATTTGCGGGGAGTTCTTTTTATAGGAAATTTTTGGGTAAGGGTTCCGAAGCTAGCATATGTGAGTCTTTCTACTCTGCCATATTGGCTCCTCCCCCCCCATTCAATTTCTTTAGAGAATTCTATGATGTTGTTGTTTTTGTTTTTGTTTTTTTTTTTGATTGAAGCCCTGGTTGTTGTTTCTTCAGTTGTATATTATAATTTTTTCCTATATTCTTTCAACATATCATTTAATGTTAGTTTTTAAAAAACAAAATTAGCTCTAACAAGCCAATGAGCTCACTACATATAAAGTTAATTTACAAATGATTTCCACATACATATTGGATGATATCTTGCTTTTTAAAATCTTATTAATTTTCATTTTTTGAATTTCATTCATTGCTCACCTGAAAAACTCATCCCAATCTTCTTCTCAAAGAACTTTTTTGTGATGTCTGCTTGTGAACATTCTGTATGTTCTGTTTTGTTTTTCTCTTTGTGTGTGTGTATACATACATGCACACACATTTCTTACTCTAAAGCATTATTTTTCAGTATTTTTCACCGTCTCCACCTAACCCTGTCCTTTCAATAGAGGAAATGAATACGGCGATATATCTTAACCTGCTTTATATAAATTACCTAGTTTTTCAGAAGCATTTACTTCCCTATCAATTGTAACAATGGTGTTCCACAAACAGCACATAGAAAACTCCTCCTCCCTTTGATTAACAGAGGACTTTTTCTCTGGAAAATATTTTATGCGTTATATACATATGTATTTATATACATACACATACATACATATACACATATATTTGTATGTATGTATAGATATACACATATCTTTGTATTTTGTTTCATCCATGGTATATCCTAAATGAAAAAATATGCTCTCTTAAAAAAAAATATGCAGTTTCTATTCCTAACACAGTACCTTGAATATAGTAGGTGCTTAGCAAATCCTTCTTTTTCAAATTTAGTGCTCATCCTGAGCACTACAGTATAACATGACCGAAGTACATATGAAATAATATTCCATGCTGCCTTTGGATACATAATAATTCTAATTGGCTCAACTCCATTATTTGCCACTTGAAGAAGAATCTGTTAATTTCCATTTAACTATATTTGTTTTGTTTTCATTTTTAGAAACAAATATCAAAGCTACTATGATCATCACCTCTAGTAAAGTGTCCATTGGTCACTGGATCACTAATTACATGTATGGCAACAGAATCTAATCTACATGACCTTACATAATAATAACATAGTATATAATAAAATATGATATGGACAGCCTAAAACTTGCAGTTCTCTATATTCCCTATACCCCTTTTCTTCATCTTTGCCATTTCAAAAATCAAAGGGAACCATATTGGATTAAGGGTGTCTCCATATTTTTCTTGGTTTCATAGATGTTTTTAGTCAAATAATCAATTTTCAAATGGCAAATCTATCACTGCTGAAAAAATTTTCAGGACTGTCAGCCTAATCCTTGTACAACAGATTCAATCTCACCTTCAAGATGATTCAATATCTTCTCAGCATGGGAAAGTGTTCTAGGCCCTGCTCTATAAAACTATAACCTTGGAAAACATGGGTCATTTATATATAATGATGAATCATCAGAATAAGATTTCATGGAGTCATTTGAAGTTGATCTTTCACAAATCCCTTTTGACAACCATTGTAATTGATCTGGATCTTTCATTCAAAGAAATTGTGGGAGGAAGAAACATAAAAGATATGATGTGTATCAAGAATGCATTACTGGACATGATCCTTTTTAGGTCAGCTACTTATACAAGAAAGATTTCTTGAGTCACCAGCAATCCAAAAACCATCTAGTAAATCCCCATATAAGTTTTTCATGGTGCCAATCTTACAAGTTAAACAACAAAGTGGGAGATATTTTTCCTAACTTGTATAATACTTCATATATGGTGGTATGCTAATATTCCTGAGGAACTTATTATTACTGTATCATATTTATTGATGTCCATTTAAATTGGACAAGTGTGACTTGTCTCCAAAGAATTTTGATATTGTGGTCTTTTCTCTATCCTTTTGTAAAACAATAACTTGCATAAAATCTATTTTAACTACAGCTTTCAACACGACTATGATTTTGCCATCTTTAAAGAAGAATCAGTTCAAATTGTATTAAAAAAGGAATTCCCCCAGAAGTATGGGTTAGTACTTTAAATTAGGATAACAATGATCATATTTTACTACTTTCCAAAGGAACATATTTTAGATATTTGCATATAAGGTTTTATTTTTATAAACACTGTTTCAGTATTTCCCATGATTAATAATTTTGCTTTGAGAAAAAAAAAAGAAAACTCATAACATTTTTTCAAATACACTGAAATTTTTTCAAAATGCCCTAGAAAATATCCCTTTTATATTAATATTTTATTTTCCCAATCATATGTAAAAACTGAACTTTAAATTTTTGTAATTTAGGGTTCCAAATTTGCATATTTGAGAAGGCAAAAAAAAAAATCAACGCAGGTTATATATGTATAGTCTTATAAAACATTTCCGTATTGGTCATATTGTGAAGGAAAACACATACTGAAATAAAAAATAGATGAGTCATTCACTGTTGACCAGCATAAAACCTCATAACTGTGTATAAAATATTTTTTCTGGTTTTCCACACTTCATTTTGCCTCAGTTTACATGTCTTTTGAGGTTTTTCTAAAGCTATCTTGCTGATCACTTCTTATAGCTTAATAGTATTTTATAACAGCAATATATCACAACTTGTTCAGCTATTTTCCAATTAACAGGCATCCCCTCAATTTATCTCTTGGCTCATAATTTCAGATGCTTTATATAGTACAGTAATTCATTGTTCCTGAACTGTTTGGTAGAATTAATTTGTGAATCTATCTACCCAAAAGAATTTTCTTAAAGAGCTTATTTTTTTGGTAAACTAAAGTTATTCAAAAATTTTAGTTCTTCTCTAAATGTGGGCTGCTTTCATTTTGAAAATATTCATTAATTTCACTAAGACTGCCAGATTATTAGCATAAAATTGGGCAAAACAGCTAATGATTATTTAATTTTCTCTCCAATGGTGGTGGATTCACCCTTTTCCTTTTTGGTGCTGGTAACTTGGAGTTCTTCTTTCTTTTTAAAAAATCAAACTAATCACTCTTTTATTAATTTATTTTTGTTGGTTTTTTTTCCATAAAACTAGCTAATGGTCTTATCTGTTAACTCCATAGTTTTTCTTTCACTTTTGACTTTATTAATCTCTTCTTTGATTTTTCAGAATTTCTTATTTGGGGTGTAATTCGTTCTTGGTTTAGTCACATTTCTTTTAAATTTGCACGCCCAATTCATCGATCTATAATTTCTCTATTTTATCGATGTAAGCATTTAGAGTTTTTCCCCTAACAACTACTTAAGATACATCCTATAAATTTTGGTACATTGGCTCATTGTTGTCATTCACTATAATGTAAATATTTATTATTTTCTACAATTTGTTCTTTGATCCACTCATTAGTTAAGACGAGATTATTTAGTTTCCAGGTAATTTTCATCTCTTTCCATGGTTCAATACTGCATGTTTGAGGATTTTTACATTATGATTTGTGAAGGATACACTTAATATGCATGGTTTTCAGCATTTTTATGGAGTTTTTATGCTCTAAGACATAATAAATTTTTCTGCCTACCACTGAGAAAAAGGCATAGCCCTTTCTATTTCCATTTAATTTTCTTGGTATATTTATCATAGCCACGTTTTCTAAGATTCTCTTTATATTTTTAACTTTGTTTTTGTTTACTTTTCTTACCTTTGTCTAGTTCTGATACAAAAGAGTTAAGATTCCCTCCTGATATAATTTTATTGTATTTTTCTTCCTGTACCTCTTTGAATGTTTCCTTTAGGAAATTGAATGCCATACCATTTCCTGAATATGTG
The DNA here is from genome assembly GCA_023548195.1 of Bettongia penicillata ogilbyi. Classification (NCBI taxonomy): domain Eukaryota; kingdom Metazoa; phylum Chordata; class Mammalia; order Diprotodontia; family Potoroidae; genus Bettongia; species Bettongia penicillata. The sequence goes on along the minus strand of JAJHZJ010000016.1, from coordinate 2,326,164 downwards.
TTTAATACTGCTTTTACTTTATTTTCTATGTTATATTGGGGTGTTTCTTTTCAAGGGTTTTTTTTAATATTTATATATTTATTATATAATTGATTTATTTTCTGTTCTCAACATTGACTTCCACAAGAGTTTGAATTCAATAGAGAGTTCCAGGAACCAAGAAGGCAGAGTGATGGATAATTGCTATCTCACTGCCCTTGTTGACCTTGATGAGCACAGTGAACATCTTCCCAGGGAAAACCGTGGAACAGTGGGAGTAGCAGAAGTGTAAACAGTCTCTTGGCCCATGAGGTTAGGAAGAAGGCTAACGAGAGTCCTTCTTGCTGTGGCTGAAGGGGACAAGTGCAGGTCTAGAGCTGTTCCAGACAGCCCCACTTCAGCACACTGGGAGAAGATATTGAGACTCAAGGGGATGAAACCAATAATCTCCAACACCAGGACCTCAGATGTGCCTCACCACTGCAGGGGAATGGGAAAGCCAGTAACACAGATGGGATAACCAACTGCTGAGTCTGTCTATGCTCTAGCTCAGCAATGGCGACCTCCTGTGACCAGACCATCCCTCTCCCATACTTATTGAGCTAGGATCAGGGTAACTGGAGGGGAAATGCAAAAAGACCTCACCTGGCTTCTGCTTTCCAACACTAGTCAGCTTAGCACCAGGTAAGTTGCAGAACTTTAGCTTCTAGCTGATAGAGCCAGAGGCCACAACACACAAGTCAAGTCAAGTTTTAGGCACAAGAACAGTGGGACAGAGCCCTCTGTCCCCCAGACTCAGAGATATACTTTAATAATCAGGAAATGAGTGATTGTTATGAGTAAGAAGCAAAGCAGAAAAGAAAAGATCATAGAATTTTTCTATGGGGACCAGGAGCAAAACACAAATGCCAAAGAGGTCAGCATGGAGACTGCACTCCCATATCAAAATTCAGAGGGGAATATGAACTGATATGAAGGACAAAGAGATTTCTTGGGAAACGCTCAGGAAGGATTTTAAAAGCTGAATTAGAGAAAAGAAACTGAGAAATGACTTTAAAAATATGAAAAAAGAAATCACATAAGTATTTAAAAGGAAAATTGGACGAATGGAACAGAAAGTACAAAGCATAACTGGAGAAAATAACTCTTTAAACCGAAAAATTGGACAGAAGGAAAAGGAGATACAAAAGTTAACTGCAGAAAACAATTAAATAAAATTTAGAATCGGACAAGTAGAAGCTAATGAATCAATGAGACAACGAATCAGTCAAAAAATGAATGAAGGAATAGAAGAAAATGTAAAATATCTAACTGGAAAAACAACTGACCTGGAAAATAGATCCAGGAAAGAAAATCTAAAGATTATTTTTCTATGAGAAATCCATGAGGAAAATAAGAGCCCGGACAATATCATTCAAGAAATCATCAAGGAAAATTGCCCAGAAGTCCTAGATCCAGAGGACAAAATAATCATCAAAAGAATCCGCTGTTCACCTCTAGAAAGGGATCCCAAACTAAAAATCCCAAGGAATACCATTGTCAAATTCCAGAAATAGCAAGTGATGGAGAAAATACTGCAGGCAGTCAGAAAGAAACAATTCAAATAACAAGGAGATACAGTCAAGATCACACAGAACCTTGCAGCTTCTATATTAAAACATAAAGGGAATTGCAATACGATATTCAGAAGAAGCTGAGACTACAACTAAGAATCAATTATTCAGTAAAGATGAGTATTATATTTCACACAAGTAGATGGACATTCAATGAAATAAGAAATGTCCAGACCTTCCTGATGAAAAGGCCAGAACTCAATAGAAAATTCAGTCTTGAAATGCAGGTCTCAAGAGAGGCACAAAAAGGTAAATAGGGTGAGAAGAAATTTTACTCAATATGGGCAAAGTGTTTACATTGCTATAAGGGAGGATAAAAGTTGTTTATCTTGAGAATGGTATATTAATTATGATATATAACAGAGCTATACATAGACAGAGAGAGTAGGTATAAATTAACTGATGTAATGATAACAAATGTAATCTGAGGGTGCAAAGGGTTAGGGTTAGAAGTGAGGGTTAGAGTAATAGGAGATGTGAAAAGGAGAAGACAGGAAAAAATTACATCACAGGAAAAGGCATAAAATTATATTACAGTAGAGGGAAAGAGGGAAGGGAGACCAGTATTGTGTGAAAGATGCTCTCATTTGATTGGATTCTAGGAGGGAACAACAAACTCCACTAAGTATAGAAATACAACTACCTCTATAGGCAGTGGGAAAGAAAGGAGGAAAGGAGAGGTAGGAAAGTCTAAAAGGGAGAGAAGAAGTAGTAAGGGAAAAGGGGATTAAAAAGGAGGGGGGTCTAAAAGAATGGAGGGAAGACTGAGGGAGGTGGTGGTAAAAATTAAAACTATTGCAGAAGTGAAGGGAGAAGTTAGAGCTTAAAGTAAAAAAGGGGGGGGAAAGAGGAAGGGGGCAAATCATAAATAGTAACCATAACTGTGAATGTGAATGGGACTAACTCTTCCGTTAAATAAGCTGAATAGCAGAATGGATTAAAAACGTAATCCTACAATATGTTGCTTACAAGAAACACATTTGAAGAAAAGAGGCATACACAGTGCAAAGGTGAAAGTTTGGAGCAGAAGAGTTTGTGTTTCAGCTGATGTAAAAAGCAAGGGTAGAAACCCTCATCTCAGAAAACAAAAGCAGAAATAGATCTAATTAAAATAGATAAGGAAGAAAACTATATCTTGCTAAAAGACACCATAGACAACGAAATAAGTTCATTACTAAGTGTACATGTTCCAAGTGGTGTAGCGTCCACATTCTTAAAGGAGAAATTAAGAGAGTTACAGGAAGAAATAGATAGCAAAACTATACTGGTGGTGGACTTCAATCTCTCCCTCTCTAAACTTGATAAAAGTACATCAAAATAAACAATAAGGAAGTAAAGGAGGTGAATAAAAGTCTGGATAAGAGAGATATGGTGCATCTCTGAGGAAAACTAAATGGGGATAGAAAGAAATACACATTTTTCTCAGTGGTACATGGAAATTATATGAAAATTCACCTTGTACTAGGTCATGAAAACCTCACAATCCAGTCCAAAAATGCAGGCAGTCAATGTATCCTCCTCAGTTCACAAAACAGTAAAAATTATATGTAATCAAAGTCTGTGAAAACATAAATCAAAACTTAATTTGAAGCTAAACAGTATAATCTTAAAGAATGAGTGCTTTAAACAACAAATTATAGAAACAATGAATAACTTAATTCAAGAAAATGACAACAATGAAACAATCTACCAGATCTCATAGGATACTGGAAAAGCAGTCTTTAGGGGAATTTTTATGTCTTCAAATACCTATATGAATAAAACAGAGAAAGAGGAGATCAATAAATTGGGCATGCAGCTGAAAAAGCTCAAAAAAGAACAAATTAAAATCCCCAAGTAAATAAAAAATTGGAAATACTGAAAACCAAAGAAGAGATTAATAAAATTGGAATCAACAAACCACTGAACTAAAAAAATACCTAAAAGTTGAATTTAAAAAACAATAAAATTGACAAAACCTTGTCCAATTTGACTAAAAAAAGAAAGAAGAAAACCAATTTACCAATATCAAAAATGAAACGGAAGAAAAATTAGGAGAAAATTAAAATGATAATAAGAAATTACATGCCCAACTATATACCCATAAATTCGACAATTCAAATGATGTGGATGATTATTTTAAAAATATAAATTTTCCAGATTAAAAGAAGAGGAAGTTGAGTACTTAAATAGTCCCATCTCAGAAAAGGAAAATAAACATCCATCAATGATCCCCTAAGAAAAAATATCCAGGGCCAGATGGATTTACAAGCGAATTTCTGTCAAGCATCTACAAAACAGTTAATTCTAAAATTATATAGACTATTTGGGAAAACTGCCAAGGAAGGAGTCCTACCAAATTCTTTATATGACATAAACTTGGTTTTGACACCTAAACAATAACGGGCCAAAACAGAGAAATAAAGTTATAGACCAATTTCTCTAATGAATACAGATGCAGAAATTTTAAATTAGATATTAGCAAAAACAAAACAGCAACATATCATACCATTGGTCGGGTAGGATTTATACCAGGAATGCAGGACTAGTTCAGTATTAGAAAAAATGTTTGCATTATTGATTATTTAAAAAAAAAAACAAAACTAACAAAAACCATTTGGTTATCTCAATAGATATAGAAAAAACTTTGGACAAAATATAATTACCATTCCTATTGAAAACGTTGGAAAGCATAGGAATAATTGGAACTTTCCTTAAAAAAATTAAGGGTATCTACCTAAAACCATCAGCAAGCATTATATGCAATAGGAGCAAGCTAGACGGATTTCCAAAAAGTTCAGGGGTGAAATAAGGATGTCCATTATCACCACTGTTATTCAACATGGTATTAGAAACGCTAGCTGCGGCAATCAGAAAAGAAAAAGAAGTTGAAGGCATTAGAATAGGTAAAGAAGAAACTAAGCTATCATTCTTTGGAGATGATATGATAATATACTTAGAGAATCTCAGAGAATCAAGTAAAAAACTACTTGAAAAAATAAACAACTTTTGCAAAGTTGCAGGTTACAAAATAAATCCGCATAAGTCATCTGCATTTCTGTATATTATTATTAAAGTCTGACAGTAAGAGATAGAAAGAGAAACCCAGTTTAAAACTATATTCAATACTATAAAATATCTCAGAGTAAAAGTAAACCCAGGGACTATACGAAAATGATTACAAAACACTTTTCGCACAATGAAAGTCAGATCTGAGTAAGTGGAAAAACATCAGTTGCTTGTGGGGAGGCCGAGCTAATATAATAAAAATGAAAATTCTACCCAGGTTAATTCACTTATTCAGTGCCATAACCATCAAACTACCAGAAAATTGTATAATTGTATTATAAAGCAGCAATCAAAACCACTTGGTAATGGCTAAGAGAAAGAGGAGTAAACCAGGGGAATAAGTTAGGTACTGAAGATCCAGTAGTTGATGAATATAGCATTCTATTGTTTGATAAACCCAAGGACCCCAGTTTCTTGGAAAAGAACTCACTGTTTGACAAACATTGCTGGGAAAAGTGGGTAACAGTGTGCCAGAAACTGGGCATAGACCAATGTCTCACATCCAAATGGATAATGATTTAGCCATAAAGATTGATACTATGAACAAATTAGGGAAGCAAAGAATAGTGCATTTGTCAAATTTCTGAAGAATGGAGAAATTCATGACCCAACAAGAGAGGGAGAACATTATGAACTGCAAAATGGATAATTGTGATTACATTAAATTGAAAAGGTTTTGCACAAACAAACCCAATACAATCAAGATTAGGAATGAAGTCAAAAACTGGGAAAGATTTTTTTTTCAACTAGTGTCTCTGTTAAAAGCCTCATTTCTAAAGTATGTAGAGAATTGAGTCTAAGGTACAAGAATAGAAGTAATTCCCCAAATCAGAACTTCTCAAAGATATGAACAAGGCATTTTCAGAGGTAGAAATTAAAGCTATCTATAATCATATAAAGAAGTGCTCTAAATAGCTACTGATTAGAGAGATGCGAATTAAAACAACTCTGATCTAACACATGACACCTATCAGATTGGCTAACATGACAAAACAGGAAGATGATATATTTTGGAGAAGATGCGAGAGAGTTGGAACACTAATTCTTTGATGGGGAACCTGTGAGCTGATTCAATCGTTCTAGAGAGCAGTTTGGATTTATGCCCAAAGGCCCACAAAAATGTTTGTGCCCTTTCACCAAGCAATATCGCTTCTGGGACTCTATGCCAAAGAGATTACAGAAATGGAAAATGATCCCAAAAATATTTACAGCAGCTCTCTTTGTCGTGGCCAAAAACTGGAAATCAAAGGGATGCCCATCAATTGGGGAATAACTGAACAATGTGTAGCATATGAATGTAGTGCAATACTATTGTGCTATGAGAACCGATGAACAGGAAGACTTCAGAGGGGCCTGGAGAGAATTATAGGAACTGAAACCAAGTGAAATGTGCAGCACCAGGAGAACTTTGTACACAGCAACAACCACACTGTGTGAGGTATTTTTCTGGTATACTTAGTACTTCATTGAAATTCATGGACTTAAAAAATTTCTAATGGATTCTTGAGGCAAAATGCAGTCCACATCCAGTGAAAGAACTATGGAACTGGATTTCAGATAGAAAAAAACGTTTTCTTTTGTATTAGTTTTGTTTTGTTTTATGATTTATCCCATTCATTTCAATTATTCTATGCAACATGCATTTAATAGGAATGCACATGTAGGACCTATATAAGATTGTACTCTATCTCCAGGAAGGAGTGGGAAAAGAGGGAGGATTGAGGGGGAGTGTAAAAAAAAATCCTAGGATATATGAAAGTGGTTGTTGAGCATTGAAAAGAAATGAAGTAATTCAATTCGAAAAAAGAATTTGAGTTCAAAATTTTCTCTTCATCTCTCCCTGCCCCAAGCCCAGGAGAGCATACACTCCATCCACATCTTCCTCCAATCTGCCCATCCTTCCATTTCCCACACTTCTACCATCCCCCTCTCCTGTATTTTCCTGTAGGGCTTGAAAATATGTCTATATTCTATTGTCTGTATATCTTAAAATCCAGTTGCATGCTAAAACAATTTTAATAGTCATTATAAAATATTTGAGTTCCATATTCTCTCCCTTCCTCCCTTTGCACCCACACCCCTTCATTAAGAAAGCACACAGTTCAATATAGTTCATAAATGTGTAACAACGAAAAGCGCTTCCATAATAGTTATGCTGTAAAGGACTAACCACATTTCCCTCTTTCCTATTCTGCCCTCCATTTATTCCATTCTTTCTCTTGACCAGTGGAGGTCAGGGCCTCTGTATCCCAGACATCCGAGGTGGATGTCTGGTGGGCTCAGGCCATGGAAGAGCTCAAAAAGAATTTTGAAAAAAAAAATCTTCTGAATTCCTATATATTAGCAACAAAGTTCAACAGCAAGAGATAGAAAGAGAAATTCCATTTAAAACTAGGATAGACACTATAAAATACTTGGGAGTTTACCTGCAAAAACAAAACCAGGCACTATATGAACAAAATTATAAGATTCCTTTTGCACAAATAAAGTCAGATTTAAGTAAGTGGAAAAACATCAGTTGCTCACGGGTAGGCTGAGCTAAAACAATAAAAATGACAATTTTACCTGAATTAATTTACTTATTTATTGTCATACCAATTAAACTATTAGACAGTTATTTTCTAGAGCTGGATAAATTAATATCAAAATTCATCTGGAAGAACAAAAGGTCCAGAATATCAAAGGGACTAATGAACAGAAATGCTAAAGAAGGTGGTCTAGCACTACAAGATCTCAAATTGTACTATAAAGCAGCAATTATCAAAACCACTTAGTATTGGCTAAGTAACAGAAGGGCAGACAAGTGGAATATACTTGGCACTCAAGACACAGTAGCCAAGGAATATAGGAATCTCCTGTTTCATAAACCCAAGGACCACTGCTTCTGGGATAAGAATTCACTGTTCGTCAGAAATTTCTGGGAAAACGATAATAGTGTGGTGGAAACTAGGCGTAGACCCATGCTTGACACCATACACAAGAACAAAGTCCAAATGGGTACACAATCTAGGTATAAAGATTGATATCGTGGACAAACTGGAGGAGCAAGAAATAGTATATTTATCAGATTTATGGAGAAGGGAGGAATTTTTTACTAAAGAAGAAATATAAAGCATTATGAGATGCAAGGTGGGTAATTTTGATTACATCAGATGGAAAAGTTTTTGCACAATCAAACCCAATGCAACCAAAATTTGGAGAGATATAGTAAATTGGGAAAGAATTTTTGCATCTTTTCTTGGGGATAAAGGCCCCATTTCTAGAATATATAGAGAACTGAGTCAAGTGTGCACAATACAATTACAATTCAAGTTGATAAATGGTCAAAGGATATGAACAGGCAATTTTCAGAGGAAGAAATTAAAGATATCTATAATCATATAAAAATATTCTAAATCACTATTTATTAGAGAGATGAAAATCAAAACAACTCTGAGGTGTCATATCACACCTATTAGATTGTCAGGCATGACAGAACAGGAAAATGATAGATGTTGGAGAGGATGTGAGAGAGTTGAAACACTAATGGAGCTGTGGAGCTGTGAGCTCATCCAACCATTCTAGAGAGCGATTTGAAACTATGCCCAAAGGGCTACTAAAATGTGCAAATCCCTTGACCTAGCCATATTGCTTCTATGACTTTATCCTCAAACAGTCACAAAATGGGAAAGGGTCCTACATGTCTCAAAATATTTACACCAGCAGTCTTTAGTTGACAAAAACTGGAAATCAGAGGGATGTCCACCAACTGGAGAGTAGATGAATAAATTATGATATATATGAATGTAATGGAGTACTATTGCTCCATAATCAATGATGAACAGGAAGACTTCAGAGAGACCTGGAAGGACTTTTATGATCTGATGCTGAGCAAAAGGAGCAGATCCAGGAGAACTTTGTGCACAGCAACAACCACAGTGTGTGAGAGCTTTTTCTGGTAAACTTTGAACTTCGTAACAACACAAGAACTTAAAAAATAATTCCCAGTGGTCTTCTAAGGCAAAATACCTTCCACACTCAGAGAAAGAACTATGGAATTCATCTGCAGAATGTAGCCGGTCATTTTAGTGTCTTTGCATGCATGTGTGTGTGTATGTGTAATATTTTGATTTGTTATATGATTTTTAGTTGTTGTACACAGCATGACTATAGTGAAAACGTATTCAGTAGGAAAGTATGTATAGATACTATACAGATTTGTATGCTGTCTTGGGGTGGGAGGGGGTGGGGGAGTGGTTAGGGGGGAATAATCTGTGTTTTATGGTAGTGATTGTAGGACATTAAGAAAATGATTCAATAAATTCCAAAGAACATACAAAGAAAAATTCTCTGTACATCAATATATAACTGATGAACTTTGAGTGCAAACTGAAGAATATTTTTTCACCTTATTTTTCTTGCTTTTTTTGTCACAGGGCTAATGGAAATACGTTTTTTTATGACTTCATAAGTATAATTGATATCCTATCGCTTGCCTTCTCAGTAGGTAGAGGAGAAGCTATAGGAAAAGAGAATTGGGAACTTAAAATGATTAAAAATAAATGTCAAAATAAAAAAAATTTTAAATAAAAGCAAATATTTTAGGAGAATTTTATAAAATTTCTCTTGTAAGACCTACTAAATTTTCATATGAAACATAACTAATTGCTAAATTAATACAATGAATTGTAAAGCAGAAGAGATCTTACTCCTTTGATCTAAATTCATAGTCATTCCATCTTCGAAGCAAGAGTTAAAATTAGTATTTGAAATTATCATATGTAAACGATTTAATTTCTGAACTTTCACTTCCAGCATAAATATAATTAGAGAAAGATGAACAAGCTTTTGAAACAAGGATATACATCCATTCAATTGTGACATTCAAGACAGGAACCTCTTTTTTTTTTTAAGGAGGTACAGATATGTTAGTAAAGAATATTAACTTGTTAGCTATCTTGATAGAAATAAGAAGGAAAGTGAAGTAGTCTGAGTAATGGGATCAAACGATGTGGAAAAATAAATAAAGACTCCATCAAAAATATCGAAGGCGGATAGGAAGGTTTGGGCATAAATGGGGGTCATCTAAGCCCCTCCTGTCCCTGGATAGTTACTAAGTATGTTGAGAGGGTGTGAGGAAGGTTGACAGTATTCTCATAAACACCCCATTTCTAGCCATTTTCTTCCTGGTTGTTTTTGGCCCTTTTATGTTTAATCTCTTTTCCAGATTTGTGTCTTCTAGGTTCAGTGCCCTCCACTTGCACATGACAACTCAGGTTGGGTAGCAACCTCTGTCCAAGACCATCACCCATGACTCCCCAGTTCTGATGTTGACCAAATTCTAGACATTAGCTACAGACTCAACCCCTTGAATGGCAGACTCTGTGAAGCAGGGAAGCATGAAGTAGTTTCTGAAGCCAAGAACTTTGTCCCTTACATAAAAGGTTAAGGAATGATGGGGTGTTTGGTTGCCTGTGCTTGGACTGCAATTCTAAAATCATATTTATCTCCAAAAATCACATTTCTCCTTGGCCTCAAAACACTGTCCCAGTTTCTCTTCAGCCTGAGCACAGCCTCCCAAGTAAAACCTTTATCTCTATTCCTGATAAAATAGTTAGAGGCACCTATAGAATTTATTAGTTTGAACCTGCTGTGAACTGGCTGAACTGGCTGTGGACTGGGTCATGAAGATATTTAGTACCCACTGACCAACAATATGTATTCTAGACTTATATTTGTATTCTCCCTTATGTTTATCTAGTCTAATAATACATTGATAGGAGCAGCCTGGGTATTTCTCAGTCAGCCTTGATCATTAGTTGATTTAGTGATGCTTCACAGCTAAAACCACACCTCCATGGAGAACACCTTTGGAGTATTATGTGATGAACTCTGGGTAAAATAACTGCACACTAGATACTAAAAGTTCATGTGATTTCCAGAACGAACCACTCTTTATCCACTCCCTAATCCTTCCCTAAATCACCTAGTTAGCATATTTGGCACAAGTTTTACTATAAAATAATCTATATAAACTTTAGCTGTACCCCTCTGCAGTTGCAGATTCCCTAAGAACTCTTAGCCATTTGAAAAGAGGAATAAATCTTTACCCCTTTGACTTCAAAAATAGCTCAGTTTGGCGGAGCCAAGATGATGGAGGAAAAAGACATACATATGCAGGGTCTCCCCACATAGCCCATAAAATACCTGTAGAGAGGGACTCTCCACAAATTTTGGAGCAGTGGAGGTGGAGAGCAACAGAGTGGAGGGGATTTCCAGCCTGGGGTTACCTGAAGGGTCCACGGGAGACGTTGTTTGCACCTGACTGAGAACCGATGCATGGAGCCCAGCCCACCCTTGGTCACGTGGCATGGATCGTGAACAGCCCTTGGGGGCAGAATCTCCAATCTCATAATCCCCAGTTGCAGCAGCAGAGAATCCTCAGATCCCTCAACCCAACAGGCGCCAAAGGTCTGTGACTGTTTTTATTTTTCAGCTGGCCAGGAAGAGAGGAAGGCTTTCGCGGCCCACATAGGTCACATAGAGCAAGTGACAGGTGTTCCCACGGCAACCCATACAGCAACCCGAGATCATTGCTGAATCCTAAAAATCCCTGGTTGCACTGAGGGAGCTGGTGTTTGTCTCACACTGAAGGGTGGCCCGGCCCCCACAGCTTGACAGAATCCCCCTTATCTCCCCCCACCCCCACAGTGCTAGCTTGGCAGAACTAGAGGTCACGTGTCTGTGAAGAGGAAACTTTGCTAAGGTTCTGGGCACAAAAATCATTCCCTCCACCAAAACCACTACATGTTTGATTGTGCCTCCTTGGAGGAACTGATATCTTACAGGTTCCCAGAGTATACCCTACTCCTGACAAAGGAACCAAAAGTCAAGTAACTGGTTGGAAAAATGCCCAAAAAAGGGGAAAAATAAGACTAAACAAGGTTACTTTCTTGGTGAACAGATACCCCTCCCATCCTTTCAGATGAGGAAGAACAATGCTTACCATCCGGGAAAGACATAGAAGTCAAGGCTTCTGTATCCCAAACAGCCAAAATAAATATTCAATGGGCTCATGGAAGAGCTCAAAATGGATTTTGAAAATCAAGTTGGAGAGGAGGAGGAAAAACTGGGAAGAGAAATGAGAAAGATGCAAGAAAAGCATGAAAAGCAGGTCAACACAATGATAAAGGAGACCCCAAAAATTGATGAAGAAAATAATACCTTGAAAAATAGGCTAACTCAATTGGCAAAAGAGGTCCAAAAAGCCAATGAGGAAAAGAATGGTCTAAAAAGCAGAATTAGCCAAATGGAAAAGGAGGTTCAAAAGCTCACTGAAGAAAATAGCTCTTTCAAAATTAGAATGAAACAGATGGAGGCTAATGACTTTCTGAGAAACCAAGAAATCACAAAGCAAAACCAAAAAAATGAAAAAATGGAAGATAATGTGAAATATCTCATTGGAAAAACAACTGACCTGGAAAATAGATCCAGGAGAGACAACTTGAAAAATTATGGGACTATCTGAAAGCCATGATCAAAAAAAAAGCCTACAAATCATCTTTCATAAAATTCTCAAGGAAAATTCCCCTGATATTCTAGAACCAGAGGGCAAAGTAAATATTGAAAGAATACACCGATCACTACTGGAAAGAGATCCCAAAAGAGAAACTCCTGGGAACACTGTGGCCAAATACCAGAGTTCCCAGGTCAAGGAGAAAATATTGCAAACAATTAGAAAGAAACAATTCAAATATTGTGGAAATACACTCAGGATAACCCAAGATCTAGTAGTGTCTACATTAAGGGGCAGAAGGGCATGGAATATGATATTCCAGAAGTCAAAGGAACTAGGACTAAAACCAAGAATCACCTCCCCAGCAAAACTGAGTATAACACTTCAGGGGAAAAGAATGGCCTTTCAATGAAATAGAGGATTTTTCAAGCGTTCTTGATGAGAAGATCAGAGCTGAAAAGGAAATTTGACCTTCAAACACAAGACTCAAGAGAAGCTTGACAGGGTAAACAGCAAAGAGAAATCGTAAGGGACTTACTAAAGTTGAACTGTTTACATTTTTACATGGAAAGACAATATTTGTAACTCTGGAAACTCTTTTCAGTATCTGGGTAGTTGGTGGGATTACACTCACACACACACACACACACACACACCGAGAGAGAGACAGAGACAGAGACAGAGAGACAGAAACAGAGAGAGAGACAGAGAGCACAGGGTAAATTGAATAGGATGGGATCATGTATTAAAAAATGAAATTAAGCGGTGAGAGAGAAATATATTGGCAGGACAAAGGGAGAAATGGAATGGAGTAGGTTGTCTCTCATAAAAGAGGCAAATAAAACACTTTTCAGTGGAGGAAAAAAGAGGGGAAGTGAGAGAAAAAACATGAAGTTTACACTCATCACATTCGACTAAAGGAAGGAATAAAATACATACCCATTTTGGTATGAAAACCTATTTTACAATACAGGAAAATGGGGGAGAAGGGGATAAGCAGGGTGGGGCGATGATGGAAGAGAGAGCAGTGGGAGGAAGGAGCAATTTGAAGTCAACACTCTTGGGGAGGGCAGGATTAAAAGAGAGAATAGAAGCAGTGGGGGGCAGGATAAGATGGAGGGAATTACAGTTAGTCTTACACAGCAGGGCTGTTATGGAAGTCATTTCCAAAACTACACAGATATATTTTATATTGATATGTAAGGGAAATGGATGGGGAGAGAGGGATGGAGAGAAGTTGAAACTCAAAGTTTTAGGAACAACTCTTGAGTATTGTTCTTGCACTAGAAAATAGAAGTTCAGATAATGGGGTATAGAAAGTTATGTTGCCCTACAGGACAAAAAAGAAAATGGGGATAAGGGAAGGGAGGGATGTAAGAAGAGGGTATATTGGTGATAGGGGCAATTAGAGTGCTTGGCGTTTTAGGGTGAAGGGAGGGGAGAAATGGGGAGAAAATTTGGAACCCAAAATTTTGTGGAAATGAATGTTGAAATTTAAATAAATAAATTTAAAAAAAAATGAGAGTTTCTGAATTCTTTCAAGACCATCCACCCAGGGAACTCCAGTCTTGGGGTTCCTGTACTTTTCCAACCCTCATCAGTTGGACTAATGTTATAAATGAAGTGAGCTAAACTGTGATCTTAAAATCCCTACCTTCCTCAAGCCTAATGTGCTTTAGATAAGATTTTGTCCCACAAAGTTTAGGGATTAATGTTACTTTTTCTTCTTATATAACAGAAGAAAGTATTTATTTGTAAAATCTAAATCAATTTGATTAAATAGAACTGCGGTACTAGTTACCATCTTCTAAAATGGGCCGAGCACAGTGGGAGCTTGTATGCAACTTAAAACTTGTTTCACTATGAGCATTATCACATCATGATAGCTCTTTCCAGAATATCAAATATCAAATCTTCTTCTTCTTAAAATGGAAACTGCTAAATCTTATGTGATCCTGACTGTGGTTCTATAAAATTTGAAAGGATTATCTCTGGATGCTTGTAATATGTTCTACTTGATTTGGAAGTTCTAAATTTTCCTATAACTTTCCAGGGAGTTTTAATTTTGAGATCTCTTTTAGGTGGTGATTGGTGAATCCTTTCAATTTGTATGTTATCTTGTGGTTCTAGGATGTTGGGGGAGTTTTCCTTTCTTCTTTTATGCTTTTTTAAATTTTTCATTATTAATACCTTATTAATTTTATCGCTAATAATACTTTATTTATTCATGAAATACAATTGTCTAAGCTCTTTTTTAGATCATGGAGCTAATTCCAAATTATCTCCTAAATCTGTTGTCCAGGACAGTTGGTTTTTTCCATGAAATATTTCACATTTTCATCTTTTTAAAATTTGTTGACTTGTTTTTTTTTGTTGTTGATTTCTTATAAAGTCACTAATTTCAATTCAGTTTTCATAATTTTATTGCATTATTCATTTCTTTTTCCATTTTTTCCTCAATGATTTCGATCTCTTTCTTTGTCTTCCACGAATTTTTGTTGAACTTGTGTCCACTTTGCCCTTTTCCTTGAGACTTTGCTTTTAGTTTTTTTCATCTTGTTGCCTTCTTTTGAGCTTGTGTCTTGATCTTCCTTGTCATAGTCTTGTGTATTTTTTGTTGTTGTTGTTGTTATTTGCTCCAAATTTTCACATCCTGTCCCTTGGCATTTAACTTAATGTTAAAATTGGGCTTTGTTTCCAAGATAGAATGGGGTATTTTCCCAAGTTTTATGATGTTTTCAGAGTTAGTTTTAGTAGTCTGTAAGTTTTTTGGTGCTTCCAAGGTGTTATAATTTGAGGAGAGGTATGGTTAGTGCTCTCCTGACCTCTACTTTGATCTGTACCCAGGAAGAGGCCCTAATCCCTTGCAATCACAAGTGCTAGCACTTCCCTTGGCCCTAGGCATATGAAATGTGCTTCTGATCCCTTCCTCCCCTGCAGCCACAAGGGCAAGCATCCCTCTCTACCCTGGAACTCCTGCAGACCTTCTAACCTGTCTTGGTTTCGAAAAAATATCTTACATGGACCTTTTGCTGACTCCACCACTCTTGGCAGAACTTGATCTGATTCTCTGTGTTAAAGTTGTTTGGAGAGAATTGTTGGGGGAGATTGTTGCTTCTACTCTCTCTTCTTGGTTTTGTGCTACCCCCCAATACCTGACCCATGGAACAAAAACATAAACTGCTTGAACGGGGCCAATATTTAATTTTTCCCTCTTATTTTTTAGTATTGAGAACAGTGCTTATTGTTGTCACATAGTAGGCTCTTTATAAGTACTTAATGATTGATTGATTGATAGATTAATCAAGGAAGGTAAGTCCAAAGGTTCAAAGAAGGTGATGAAACATTGTTTCTGAAGCAGCTGAACGTTAAACAAAGAAATACTGTAATAATTTTAAGGATTGTTCCCCATGCTTAATCTATTGAAAAAAATAGGTGAGTTGTGATACACACAATGCATAAACACAGAGATATTGCATGTGTATGCGTGTATATATTATATGTGTGTATATACATGCATAAACATATACATGCAAATATATACATACCAGTTGACAGTGACACCAACTGTTACGTTCCTAATTTTTACTTTCTCTTTCCTTATTAATTTTTTTTTTTTACCTCAGTTCTAAGTCAAGTAAGGGACATGATCTGATTCTTCCCCATAAGAGTAATATACCATCTCAATCACACTATCATATCCTGCTATCTAGGTTTTAATAAAAATCAGTGCTATTCCTCTTGGAAATTTTGACAGTAGCAAATAATGAAAGCACAAATAATTACAATGTATCACATTAAGCAAGTTTGATGAGCCAGACACTTCTGTGTTCTTCAAAAAGACGACAAAGAGACATGGAATAGATAAAATATTCTCATCAAAACTGAACTCACTCCTCTTCAGTCTGGCAACACTATTCTCCCATAATGGTAATTCAAATCTCTCAGGAATATTATTGGCAACATCTCTTCTAAAAATAAATATTATGCACATTTCTTTCAAAAATGTCTCCTTAGATACTTTTGCTTTCGGGGTTAATTTACTTAGACTTTCAGAAAATATTTGCATAGTTTTTTTAGTTTGTGCTTCATGTTCTCTACCACCATGACAGTTTCCTCCCTATGAAACTTAAATTGTCACTATCTCTATGATTCTATTCTCTCTCTTTATTATTAATATTATTATTATATTTGTTTTCAATGTTCCACAATCACTTCCATACAACTTAGATTTCCCCCTCTTTCCCACTCCTTCTTCCCTCCTTCCCCCCTCTCTCCCCGAGGAGGCAAACAGCCTTATAAGTGTTCTACACATTCATTCCTATTAAATACATTTTCACCTTAGTCATGCTTCATAGAAGAATTAAAATAAATGGGAGAAGTCATAAAACAAACCAAAACACAATACAAAAGAAAATGATCTGCTGCATTCTGCGATTGAATTCCATAGTTCTTTCTCTGGAGGTGGAAGGCATTTTACCTTAAGAGACCATTGGGACCATTTTAAGTCCCTGCATTGCAATGAAGTTCTAAGTTTACCAGAAGAAATCCTCGCACACTGTGGTTGTTGTTGTGTACAAAGTTCTCCTGTTTCTGCTCCTTTCACTCAGCATCAGTTCATACAAGTTTTTCCAGGCCTCTCTGGAGTGTTTTGTTCATCATTTCCTTTTTTTAAATAAATATTTATTTATGTAATTTTTACATTTATTTTAACAGAATTTTGGGTTCCAAATTTTCTCCCCTTTTATCCTCTCCCCCCACCCCAATACACCGAGCAATCTAATTTTCCCTATCACCAATCTGCCCTCTCTTCTATCATCCCTCCCTTCTCTTGTCCCCATCTTCTCTTTTGTGCTGTAGGGCCAGATGACTTTCTATTCCCCATAAACTGCATTTCTTATTTCCTAGTAGCAACAACAATACTAAACAGTTGTTCCTAAAACTTTGAGTTCCAAAATCTCCCCATCCCTCCCTCCCCACCCATTCCCTTTGGGAAGGCAGGCAATTCAATATAGGCCCTATCTGTGTATTTTTGCAAATGAGTTTGATAATAGTCGTGTTGCGTAAGAATAACTGTATTTCCCTTCATTCTATCCTGCCCCCCCCATTGTTTCTGTTCTGTCTTTTGATCCTGTCCCTCCCCAAGAGTGTTGACTTCAAATTGCTCCCTCCTCCCATTGCCCTCCCTTCCATCATCCCCCCCTTCCTTATGTCCTTCTCCCCCACTTTCCTGTATCGTAAGATAGGTTTTCATACCAAAATGAGTGTGTATTTTATTCCTTCCCTTAGCCGAATGTGATGAAGGTAAACTTCTTGCTTTGTTTTTTTTTTTTCTCAGCTCTCCTCTTTTCCCTCCACTAAAAAGTCTCCTGCTTGCCTCTGGAATGAGATATAATTTACCCCATTCCATTTCACCCTCTTTCCTCCCACTACTTTTCTCTCTCACCATTTACCTTAATTTCTTTTAAGATATGGTCCCATCCTATTCAATTCCCTCTGTGCTCTCTGTCTCTGTATGTGCGTGCATGTGCATATGTGTGTGTGCACATGTGTACATGTGTGTGTATGTGTGTTTGTGGTCCCACAAACTACCCAGATACTGAAAAGTTTTGAGAGTTACAAATATTGTTTTTCCATGTAGGAATGTAAACAGTTCACATTTGGTAAGTCCCTTATGACTTCTCTGTGCTGTTTACCTTTTCATGCTTCTTCTCATTCTTGTGTTTGAAAGTCAAATTTTCTTTTCAGCTCTGGTCTTTTCATCAAGAATGCTTGAAAGTCCTCTGTTTCATTGAAAGACCATATTTTCCCCTGAAGTATTATACTCAGTTTTGCTGGGTAGGTGATTCTTGGTTTTAGTCCTAGTTCCTTTGACTTCTGGAATGTCCTGTTCCATGCCCTTCGATCCCTTAATGTAGAAGCTGCTAGACCTTGTGTTATACTGATTGTATTTCCACAATACTGGAATGTATTTTTTCTAGCTGCTTGCAATATTTTCTCCTTGACCTGGGAATTCTGGAATTTGGCCACAATGTTCCTAGGAGTTTCTCTTTAGGGATCTCTTTCATGCGGTGATCGATGGATTCCTTCAATACTTATTTTGCCCTCTGGTTCTAGAATTTCAGGGTACTTTTCCTTGATAATTTCATGGAAGATGATGTCTAGGCTCTTTTTTTCATCATGACTTTCAGGTAATCCCATAATTTTTAAATTGTCTCTCCTGGATCTATTTTCCATGTCAGTTGTTTTTCCAATGAGACATTTCACATTCTCTTCCATTTTTTCATTCTTTTGGTTTTGTTTCGTGATTTCTTGGTTTCTCGTAAAGTCATTAGACTCCATCTATTCCATTCTAATTTTGAGAGAACTATTCTCTTCAGTGAGCATTTGAAGCTCTTTTTCGATTTGACTAATTCTGCTTTTGAAAGCATTCTTCTCCCATTGGCTTTTTGAACCTCTTTTGCCAATTGAGTGAGCCTATTTTTCAAGGTGTTATTTTCTTCAGCATTTTTTTGGGTCTCCTTTAGCAAGGTATTGACCCGTTTTTTATGCTTTTCTTGCATCTCTCTCATTTCTCTTTCCAGTTTTTCCTCCACCTGTCTAACTTGATTTTCAAAATCCTTTTTGAGGCCTCCCATGGCCTGTACCCACTGGACATCCACCTGGGATATCTGGGATACAGAGGCCCCACCCTCCACATCTTTCCCTGATGATAGGAATAGTTCCTCATCATCAGAATTGAAAGCGGCAACATATGTACCCCATCAAAGTAGCTTTCTATAGTCTTATTTTACTTCCTTTTTCTTGGCATTTTCCCATCCAGTTACTTGACTTCAGAGATTCCTCTCTACCCCTGCCTAGATCTGCCCAGCTAGTGGTTGGGGTCTGAGATTCAAATTGGCTTTCCCTGGCAGGTGCGGCTGCTATTCAATGTGAGCTGAAGTTCTGGTGCTCGGGTGGTGGCAGGGACGCCTCCCAGGCTCAGTTCTCTCAGGGGATTTATGCAGAGACCTTCAGTAATGGGGCAGGTAGGGGCAGGGCCATTTCCCAGGCTCAGTTCCTTCAGGCGGTTTATGCAGAGACTTTCAGTAATGGAGCTCCTGTCTGCTCGGGGAGTCCCGGGCCCTCGCTGCTGCCTCTGCCGCTGCCTCTGCTGCTCCCTCCACCACTGCCTCCTGAGGGGGCCCGAGTCACAAAGACACCCAGCTCCCTTCTCGGCCAGCCCAGAAGTCTCTCTCACTGACCTGTAGCATCTGTGGGCGGAGGGACCTTCGTGGCCTCCGGAGGTTCCGTCCCTGACGCCTGCTCAGATATGCTCCTGTGGTGCACAGGGGTGGACTCTGCTGTCCGTAGCACAATGGACTTTTGGGGACAGCTCTCCAGGGCTCTGTGGAATAGAAATCTTTGCCACTGTGTTTCTATGTGCCTTGCATTGCTCCAGAATTTGTGGGGAGTTCTTCTTGCAGGAAATATATGGTCTGTGGGTTCGGAGCTAGAATATGTGAGTCTTTCTACTCCACCGTCTTGGCTCCACCCCTCTTTCTTTCAGAGAAATAGTATTCCATTTCTTCCAGAGAAATAGTATTTCTATTTTCTCTTAAAGATGAAAGTAATGAGACTATAATTTCCTTTAGAGGAGCTATTTAAACCAAGTCTACATTATTAAAAAAAAAAAAAAAACCTTTGAAATATTTTTAAAATCTATGAGTCTAAAGAATTTTGCCTGTGATTTTTGAGGAGTTCTAAAAATACAGCTGTACGGAACTACACATAATAACTATGAGTTAGGAAGATGAGAATTATCATGCATAGCAATATCAAAATATCAGACATTGATAAATAAATTCCACTAATTCATTGTTTTCATAAGCAATGTTCCTTCACTCTAGTCTTTGTCTTTCAAAGCATAAAAAACTTATTAAAAGATAGATATACTATATTGTTTCATCATCTTATCTTACAAATATATCATTTATGGAGTTACATAACTAATAATTACTTAGGAAACACTTTTTGGGGGGCAGTAGGTTACCATAATATTGAGACAATTTAACATAAAACAATAAGGTTTAGCTTTGGTGCCAATAAGATCTGGGTTCAAGTCCTATCTGTGATATATACTGGCTATGTGACCACAGCAATTAACCTAACCTTTCAGTAACCCAGGCAGTATTCCAAGAATGTCACAAAATAGTTGCAGTTCTCCATCAGTAGACAGAGTTGAATAATCATGATGCAGAACAAAATTAAAATATATCTGTATATGGAAAAGCTGTATATAGCAATAGAGGTGGCATGTCCTCTCTTTCTCTCCATACCTGTGGTGTATACATACATTTATGCATACATATATTGCTCATAAATATATATGTATATATTTAATATTCACATATATTATACATACATACATGTATATACATACATATATATACATATATATATATTACTCATATATATATATGTGTGTATATTTTTATCTATAGTTTTGCTATCTCTACCAGAATTAGAAAGGTCATTTATAGACAGATATGTTTAAAAAAAGTGTATGTGTAAGAGAGAGAGAAAAATCTTAAAGAATGAAACTTAAAACAACACATAGAATCACATCATGGTGATTCAGATCTGTGTTTCCAATATGTACTATATGCTTTTCTTTTCCATACATCTTGTTTTGAGTTAATGGGTCTAGATACAAAGTTTATCGAGCATTAACTCATTTCAATAGCATAACAAATGTCTCCCAGTCCCTATGAGAAAAGGATATCTATACATGGCTCATTGGTTAACTAGTTTTTACTAAAAACATTCACAGAAAAAAAACAAAACAAGACAAAAACACAAAGGAATCCCTGTTCAAAAGATATTATTAAAAGACTCAGCTGTAATTTTTACTCCAGACTTATTTTTCTATGTATTTTAACCTACACATCAGTTGTCTTTCTCCTTTAGATAACTCTTACCTGAGACCAATGGGATGTCTACTGAATGCTTGTACAGAACTGTCATATCATGCAAGTCCCAGACTCCCCATTCACTTCCCTCTTGGTTCACTCTGTGGTATACTCTATCTCCACGCAAGTTTGTTTGTGATTTTCCCCAACGCCCCAAAAAAATATCTGTCCCAGAATATTCCCTGCACTTCCTTCTTAAGGGTAGAAAGTACCACCTTTTTTTCCCTTTCTTTTATTTTGTACACATATCTCTTGGTACGTAGTAAGTTTTTATTACATGCTTTGTCCATCTACTCATCTATTTTTCAATCAATTGATCTGTCAAATTAGAGTGGAGATAGTGATGAGAATTTGGCTGAGAAATTGGGGAAAAAGTATTGTGAAACACAACTACAGTGAAAGTTGTACACAAAGAAAAACCAAAATGTCTGTATTATTTGACAAATAATGACATGATTCACCAAACACATGACTATTTTGCTAGGGCAAGTTTGAAATCAATTGGACTGTTATCTTCTAAATTTCAGAGAAGATAAAAGGGTAGTAAAATGTGTAGAAATGCACAACCACATTTTTTTTCATCAACAAAGTGAAGCAATTGCTTTACTTAATTTTGATGTCATGTGGAACCTAGGTATTGTTTTACTCCATTTCTTTGTGTCAATATTATGAATATGAAGATTTTGCATTGTAGAGCCTAAAGAGAGACCTCATTAACCTTTTTTTGTGTTATGAAACACATTTTTTTGTTTCTCCTGGATAATATTAGTATTCTACACGCTTTTGAAAGTTGTTTTTTTTTCAATAAAAATTAGCATCATCTTGTGGCTCGGACTCAATAGGAAATAAATGCTAGTAATGATCGCAAAATATAAAAATAAAATGGTCCACATATGGATGCATCTGTCTGTTCTTCTATCATATACCGGGAATACACATTTCCTTGTAATAGAAGAAGTGAAGCTCTTTTAAATTTAATTTGGGTTCTATTTTGACTAATTTTACGTCTTAAAATGCAACCACCAAAATGAGTATATGCCCAAAAGTGAGTGAATGGTACCACTGTCTCTATGTCAAGAGAATTTCCTAAAGGATTATATAATATAAACAAAATTTTATCACATCCCATCATGCTGCATCATGTCACTGCATGCCATTTTGTCATGTCAAGTCATGCCTTGTCACAATGCATAGCATATCATGCAGGGTGTTCCCAAAGTCATAGTGCAGTTTTCAAATGTTAATACCTGCTAAAATATAATATTACATGGCATAATGTAACATATGATTTTATTTGATCTGATGGAATGTAATAGGATATATATATATAGTATTATATATATATCTTATCCTGTATATAATATATAGAATATAGAATATAACATAGATATGGATATATCTATCTATCTATATTTATACATATGTATATAGTACAATACATGCTATTATATGATAAAATGTAACATAACATAATATAACTTGGGATTTTGAGTGTTGGGTAATAGTTTCTTTAGTGTGGAAGAGAAGTGATTTATTTTAATTATGTCTTAGATCACCATGCAATATTTATTCTATCCTCTTATAAATATTAACTGGTTGCTCTTCATTTCTTTCTTCCACAATGTACTAGTAAAACTTGAATTTCTTCTACCAACAAATTAAAGTAGATCATTTGATTAATAATATAAATGTTCATAAAACCAACAAATTGTTTCATCCAATTTCTTCTTGTTTGGTCTTCTATTTAAGATTTTATTATAACTTTTTATGTGCATAAGTGACACAAGCAAGATCTTAGACAAAATACAAACTGGAACAATTCTTAAGAAAACTTTGAGACATATTTCATCACTGATTTAAAATATTCAAAGGAATTCTTCTACCTCCTTACTACTCTGTGCTACTAAAAATAAATATGTATTTACCCATTGTTCAGATCCTCCAGGCTCATGTATCCCAAATTTGGTCTTGGGTACTTACTCCAAAAGCGGGCTAAGTCCACATTTGCCACATCCCTCTATGCACTTTGATAAAAGACATTTTCAGCCAGAAGTTACCTTTTATGTGATACTTTCCCTAAACACCCATGGTGGGAGAAAAGAGGAATCTTAAAGCTACATCAGTAAAGTCATCTACTAAAAAAAAATTAAAAGGAATGATGACGTACTGGTACTCAAAAAATTCCCCTTCCTCTTTCCTGAAGAGATGGCAGGGAAAATACTTGGTTGGGGACTATCTTTTGGAGAGAAATCACCACTCTCTTTTCCTTAGATAAATGACACCTGATGATACTTAAATTCAGTACAGCCTCGAGTTTGAATTTTTGCCTTTCCTATTTTATTTATATGTATAAATATATACACATAAATATATACATATACATATATATAGTCCCTCTGAGAATAAATGATAAAACAGTGATTCTGATGTATTTCTAGGATGGGAAACAGTTATTTCAAGTGGGAAAAGTAGAGTTTCAATTGGTTTCAATTGATGCATTATAGGAATTGCACCATAGCTTCTACATTGCTTTTTGGAGGAGTATATGATCATCAACCAGAGGATGAAAATAACTTTGCCTAACTTTTTGAATATACAAATTTTGAGATATTTGCTCATATAGTGCAAAGCTGAAGTGAAACTGAAATTCCTTTTAACTCTCCTACTAAGGCATTCATAGTTTTATTGTTTTAATTGTCAGCTTTCTGGAATAATATTATGGCAGGAAATTATGTGTTTCATGTATAAGTCCCTGTCACTGAAGTAGTAGGGAATATTTTTATGTGTTTTAATAATGTATTTCATGTGGAATATATATTCTGTATTGTACATTGAGTAATTCCACAACCCTCTTTATGGGGATACAAATAAATATCATCTAAATATGAGTTTTATGTTATTTTTCCCTAAGATTTTGGGGCATAAGGAAAAAATAATCAGAGAATTCAATAAAAAGGATTCTAATACCAACCACTGGCTAAATTTCTTCAGAACTTTATTCATAGTCACATGAACTTGTCCAGGTCTAAGGACTGTTTTGGGAAACAGAGCAAGTAGTACTATCCTTTATGCCCTAAGGCCTAGAAATAGTTGCCTTTGGTTATATGGTTTAAAAGGCATAAAACTCCATAGGGGGGGTCCTAAATGTATATTAACATTACAGGGTTTTGTAAAGCTTAGTAACCACCACAAAAAATAAAACAAGGCACAAAAGATTCATAAGAGATTTTTACAAATACAGAAACTTAATAATTCATATAATCCATGTGACTCTCCCCAGAATCTAAAGAAACTTTGGAAATATTAACATTCTTCATTTTTCCTGGATCTGTATTACTTTAGCCACTAAGCATTAGTATGGAGAATTGACAAGGCCCAGACATGTAGACATCTATCTGGTCCCTGGCATCACCTTTATTTTTCAGTTCCAGGGTTATCCTCCTTCCCATCCCACCCCCCTCCAAGGATTAGACAGTTGAGGAAATACAGAATTCTTGAATTCCATATTAACAATGAGATAACTCTCAAGTCTAGAAAGGTTCATTCATAGAAACATGAGCTTCTGCTTTGGTCAGAAAAGGAAAGAGTGAGGCAGAAGAAGGTGTGCAGGGATCTATCATTTAATTATGTCATAATCTATGGGCAAGCATATGTCACTTATGGTCTCAAAGTCTAAGGGTTGAAAAGAAAGTGGGGAAGAAGGGTCACTAATTGATCATTTTTATGAAGCTGTTCTAACAAGAGTCTTCCCCCTGTCTCTCATTCACAAACCATGTTGGAGGCTATCCCACTCAATGGAAACTAATAAGAGGACTTCCTAGTGTCCTTTCCATAAGAGGTTATAATATGACTAACTCTTTATGCAGTGCTCTTCTGACAAAAGTCATATTCTGTAATCTCATCAATTTAATTGATAAACTCATCATATTATTCAGTGCAGAGTATTTCCTGCTCAACCATCCTAACTAGTTTGGAAACAATAAAAGAGAAATAATAATAGTAACTTTAACCATTTATCTCTCAAAATGGTTAACTTATCTTGTTTGAGGATTATATTCAGACTTGTTAAAAAGATTGATCATTTTTTCATGAATCAGAGATATAGCATTAAGTTGGGTTTTTTTTTTTGCTATTTTTTTGTAGTTTTATATCTTCTTCCACTATTTCTGATTTCAGTTATTGTTCTTCATCTGTAGATTTATAACCCTATTCAATTTTATATGTGTTTTCCAGGATACCTGAGAAGGAAATGAGTCATTCTTTTCTTGACTAGCCCATCTCACATAAACATTGAATAAAACTTCAGATTTCTATTCTTCTGATGGAACTCTTGAAACCAACATAGCTGAG
This sequence comes from Bettongia penicillata ogilbyi, assembly GCA_023548195.1. NCBI lineage: Eukaryota > Metazoa > Chordata > Mammalia > Diprotodontia > Potoroidae > Bettongia > Bettongia penicillata. The sequence goes on along the minus strand of JAJHZJ010000016.1, from coordinate 2,300,728 downwards.
AACCAAAATTAGAAAAAAAAAACTTTTATAAATTCATACATACTAATTTAGTTTCAATAATTCCTACTTAAGTGGGATTTGAGTTTGTTGAATTCAAAAGCATTGTCTCACTTTTAATAAAAGGTGATGCTTGTTACTATATGTCGTTATTTAAAATTAGTCTTTATTGATGGCTTTTGTTTTTATATGACTTCCATTTCTCAGCACATCATTCTTTGCTACCAAACTGAGAGTCATGCAGGCAGTATGGTATAGTAATAAGAGCAGAGAGGCTATATTTAGAGGACTTGGGTTCAAATCCTACTTTTGATGATTATCTATATGAAGTTTTCGAGGTAATTTATCCATACATCTCAATCTCTTCATCTTTAAACTATGAAGGTGAAATAAGTTGCGACTGGGAGCACCTTCAAACTTTAGGTCTCTCTTTTATCCTACACCTACTGAGAAAGCAAGCAATATGACAGACATTCTACATGAGAATTCATACAAAACATATTTCAATATTAGCCATGTAACAAAAACCAAGAAAAAAATAAAATGAGAAAATCATACCTCAATGTACATTCAGAGTTAATCACTTCTCTCTCTGAAGGTGGATAGTATTTTATTTTCATTATGAATCTCTTGGAATTTTCTTTGTTTATCATATTCATCACTTAGCATCACTTCTTATGTGTCTTCCTAGATATTTCTGAAACCATCACACTCATCTCTCTTTTTTTAATGGCATAACATTGTTTCATCACAGTCATATACCACAACTTGCTCAGTCATTCCATAATTGATGGTCATCCACCCCTCCCCCTAATTTCAATTCTTTGCCACTGTATTTTCTACTTATACTTTTGTACATGTATATCCTTTTCATTTTTATTTGATCTCTTTGGAACTAGCAATAGTATAGCTGTGTCAAAGAAGATACAGTTTTAAAGCCCATTGGGCACAAATGTAAATTATTATCCAGAATAGTTGGATCAGTTTAAAAATCTACCAATAGTTCTGAAGTGTACCTGCTTTCCCACATGCTCTCCAACATTTGTTCTTTTTGACAGATGGTACTTTGATACTCTTTTAATTAATATTTCTCTAATCACGAATAATTTAGAGCATTTTCAATATAACTATAGATAGCTTTGATTTCTTCATATGAAAATTGTCTATATTCCTTTACAATTTATGAATTAGGGAACGGCATTTAAAAAAAATTATCTCAGTTGCAGACATATTTGAGAAATGGAGACTTCATTAGAGTATCTTGATATAAAAAAAATGTATGTTAGTTTATCATCAGTGGTACCTTTTGGCAAATAGTTTCCTTGTTTATGTCTTCTAATGAAGTTTATTTTTGCTTTTCTCTGAGATCATGACTGCTATTAGCTGAAGCATAATAGATGCTGTCTTAACTCTTCATTTTCATTCCATTTTTGCATCTTCCTGTTTCAAGAGTGTCTCTTGAAAGCAACATAATGCTGCATTCTGATTTCTCATCCATTCTACTACCTACTTCCATGTCATGGTTTAGTTTATCGCATTCACAGTCATAGATATGATTGTATTGTATTTTCTTAAGTCATTTTCTTCTGTTTCTTCTTTTCTTTCTCTTTTATCTTCTCTATTCTCAAAAATCTTTTCTACTTTTGACTACTGCCTCCCTCAATCCAACCTCCCTTTTATCAGTCCTCCTTTTTTTACTCCATTCCCCTACCTACTTCCTTGATGAATAAGATACATTTCCATACCCAAATGACAAATTCAGTCTTTAAATTTACACCACATTAAGTTGTCAGTTTTGTAATCGTTCTCTTTGTATTATATTAGTCTTTTTATCCTGTTTCTGCTTATTTCAATGCACATTAGTTATACTTACCTGTGTATCCCTGCATTCTTCATACTCATCCTATCTGATGGAAAAATAATAACCCATCACATTATTATACCATAATTTGTTTAGAGTTTCCTCAATACATAGGCATCTATATGGTTTCAATATCTTTGCTATAACAAATATAAAATGCTACTGTTAATATTATAAGGTATATGTGACCCCCATTCTCAATTTGCTCTCCTTGCGATATATGACTACTTTGCTTTCTCTAAGTCAAATGTAAGAATTTTTGTTACTTTATTAGCATAACTACAAATTGATTTCCAAAAGGGTTGGAGTATTTTTTTTACCTCCACTTTCAATGTCTTAGTGTTTCTAACTTTCACTCATGCCCGTGAAACTGAATATTCCAGTTTTACATCACTTTTTTTTCCTATTTAACTATGTATACATGGAAGTTTCAACATAGTTTCTATTTGCATTACATAATTGTTAGTGATTTGGAGGAATCTCTTACCTGGTTATAAATCATTTGACATTTTTTAGAACTGATTGTTCATATCCATTGAATATCTTTGAACTAAGGGATGACTTTTAGTTCCATTTATTTGTGTAGATAAATGTGAATATTGGATACCAGACTCTATATACATACATACACATAAGCATATATAATGCATTAATATATGCATTATACATAAATATGTATTTATTCATTGTATACATATGTATTTACATACATATGTTTTACGTATACAAAGACATGCTTGTTTGTGTATACACTCAATAGTATCTAGAAAAAATAGATATCCTATTATGCTACAAAGTATTGAACATTAAGAAAAATTTGTACCTGTAAAGAAAAACAAATTGATCAATGGAACAGGTTAAATATATAGAATACTAAAGAATAACAAAATAAAGCAAGCTTAGTCATCCTGCACACAATAAATTCAAGGATCACCGCTACTGGGACAAGTATTCACTATATGACCAAAAAATGCAATGGAAATTTGAATACAATTTAGCACATATTAGCTCCAGATCAGTTCTTCAAACTCTGTGCCACATATACACCAAATGGATATGTGACAGTTTTAATAAAGATCATATCATACATACCTTATAGAAGCAAAAATAAACATAAAAGTCGAATTTTTGGATAAGGGAAAGAATTTAGAATCCAACAATGACTACCAAGTATCGCATTTTGATTAGGACGTTTCATATTTTGAACCCCTGAAAAAGAACAGGGAAAATGACTTCTCACATTTCTTCTATCAGTCATGAGAAACAGTTTACAAAGAAAAACGTTCAAACTATCAATAGTCAAATCTGTGAATGTATGTGGTATACATGCAAATGTGTGCTTGTATATACATTCACATGCATATACAAACATATATTTGCATACATATGTTTTTGCATATATCACTAATAATCAGATAAATGAAGTTAAAAGTAGCTTTGAAGTTTTACCTCTTACTTATCAAACTGACAAAGTTAAAAAAAATGAAAATGATAAATTTTAGAGAGGATGTATTGTATAGGTATTTTTGAACACTTTTGAAGGAATTCTGTGCTCTCTATTCATTCAATCATTCTGGAAAACAATTTGATATATTTGGTATGAAACGATTTCAAAAAATCATTCAACTGTGCGCACATCCTTTTGATTCAGTAACACTGCTATTAGAACTGTACTCAGACAAATCAAAGAAGGAGTTAAAGAAACCATAAGCACAAAATTATTTATAAAAACTCTTTTTGTTCTGTCAAAATATAAAACAAAATGGGTATCACCAATTAGTGAACTATTATTAAATCAATACCATAATTTCCTGCACAAAATTTTGACTGGTTAATAGAGAGAATAAGAGGTGGAACAGATTGAATACACAAGATATGAAAGTAATGAAAGCTAGTAACCTAGTGAATTGGGACTTAAAAATCTTCCCCACCTATTGATAGGCCTTGGATGGGGCTGCTGAGGGAGGCTTGATTGGGGGAGGCTTGTTTTGTAGGAAGGCCCACACCTTTTACTAGTTGCTGGTGAGGGATTAGGTCATGATGGGTTTTGCCCTCCAGCCCTGAAAAGAGTATATATACTTTGAGGTGAGATTTTACTTTGGGACTTAGTTATTGGAAGAAGGTTCTTGTGCCAGATGAGACTCTGCACAGCCAATTTCAAGAAGCCCCTGGACTTTGAAAATCTACATGTTGTTGCTTCTCTCTCTGGCAGTGATGTATATATTATCTATGGTCAGACATTTGGAAGACCTGGCTATTGGTTTTTCTCTTTGTAATCTCTGCTTGTAATTTCTCTTTGTATTTTCTCTGAAGCTCAGGTTGCTGACTTTTTCCCTTGAACTAAATGAATAATATATGTGCTTGCTTAAAGTATATTGTCGACCCCTCAAAAGTTACTTTTCTTTTAGAAAAGTAGATCTCAGTACATGTATGACAGACCCTCTTGTGTATGCCATGGCCCTTGTTGTTAAAAATTTCACTGATTGAGTAAAAATTCATGGTATGACAAAATGCTAGGGGAAAAAACGCAAAGTAGGCTGGCATGGATTAGGTAAAGATCAACTTCTAGTGCTATATATGACAACAAGCTCTAAATTGAATGAAAAGTTATTGTGATGTAAGAATTCACAAAAAAAAGGTTGATTTCAGAGAAATCTGACATTTTTATTGAAGTGATAAAGGTGAGTAGAACCAGAACATTTTTCATAATTTCAATGTTGATAGGACAAATAACTTTGAAAGCCTCAGGAAATATGATTAACACGAGGAGCAGATATAATTTCATAGGATGAAAAATAAAAGATATTAACAACTTCCTGACACATATGTTACTAGACTTAAGGTAGAGAATGAAACATATTATTCTGAAAATTGCCATCGTGGAAATTATTTTTCACTTGACTGTTCATAGTTTTTGTATTATTAGTTTTAATTTAATGTCAATAGGAGGGAATAAATAAATTTTTACTACTTTTAAAACTAAATGAAAAATCTGTAAAAAAGCAGGAAAAGTGGGGTCTCCTAATATCAGATCTCAAACTTAGAGCGCCAACTCAATATTCACAGTGCCGATGGCAGCCAGGAATATGTTGTCTCAATTCTGAATTGTAAATTACAAGACACTCTCCACATGGAAGACAGAAGCAAAACATTTATGCAGACACTGGAAAGCCAAATTCCAACACCAGAAAACCAATTACATCATACTACAAAATAAATCTATACACAGTAATGATGCAGAAGGCAACACCATCCCCAAGCCTTCCCTCTATCAGGCTTCCCACAAATCAACTCCCTTAAAAAAAAATTAAAAACAAACTTTCTCACTCATGCTAGCTAGTTGCATTTCCCAGCTCTGGTTACCCCCTAACTTCCTCTAAACTCTGCTCTAGCCCTCCCTCTTCTTGTTGCACCCTTCCTGCTCTATCCCTTCCTGTTTCATGTAACTTAGACTCAAGTGACTCAGACTTCCCTGGACTTAAGCAAGTCACATGGGTCTATTAAGTGATGGGAAAGGCCTTCCATTAAGCAAAAATATGTCAACCCATTATACAAAAGTGCATTAAGGATGCAATCTATAGCACAAAATAGGAGTCATCAAAGCTCTTTAGCACTGATTTTAAAAAAATAAAAAAGAAAATCATTGGGAGAGATTACATAAGTATGCTACAGAAACAATTATGCATAATTATAAATACAAATAAACTAATGAAACATGAAAACTCCATGGAAATAGTCTTAAAGAAATAAGGTTTACATTAGCATCTCACATGATATGTCACAAAAAGATATAAATGAAGAAAGACATGGATATGAAAAGATATATGATAAATTTATTAGAAGAGAACGGTAGCACTACTTTTCATAATTATATAATGTGGAGATTTCTTGACAACTAAATAGACACTATCATAAAATTTTAAAAGCATAATTTTTATAACATAAAATAAAATTGTTTTGTACATATAGATGTATTGCAGATAGATTTAGAAGGGAAATAGACTACTGGGAAAATTTTGGCAGCAGCAATCATCTGTGATAAGGATCTGATATAACAACTAAATGCACACAATTGACAGAAATAACTAATTATGAGAAACATTATCCAACTGATGAAATACCAAAGGTTATCTCAAGACATTGTATCATCAGATAGCTTGCAAAAGACATATAAACCAATAATAACTACACAAAAGTGCTCCAATTCACCAATAATATGAGAAATGAAATTTAAAACATCTCTGAGTTTTCTCTTGCTCATCCATCATATTGAAAATTTTGACAAAAGTGTAAAACGACAAATGTTGCAAGGACTATGGGAAACACAAACATTAGCAGTTTTGTTGCAATCGAGAATTGCTCCAAATTTTATGAAAACCATATTGAAACTATAGCCCACAAGGTTCCAAACTCTACAGATTCTTAGGACCAGAAATACCACATAGATATACCATCAAAGCGATCAAAGACAACTTAAGATGGCCCATATGCACAAATATATTTATGACAGTACTTTTATATTATAACAAAGAACTAGATACAAAGAAGGCAATCATCAGCTGTGATGGAACAAATTGCAGTCTATGAATGTAACAGAAGACTGTTGACTTGAAAAGAAATGATTCTTAAATCATTTTGAAAATCATCATGAAAATATATATATTTTTAAACGTCTTGCAAATTGTTTTATGAATTGATGCAGTGAAATGAGCATGATGGGAATACTTTTTATAATGACAGCAGTCATATAAATAAAAGCATACTTGAAAGAAATAAGAATTCTGATCAATATACAATGGTCAATTATAACTACAAAATCTGATGACTCTAACATTGCTCCTGTTTTTGTAGCCTAATGAACCCTCTCTCCAATGGAGTGAGCACTCATTATTTTGGTGTCAGATTTAGTGTGAACATCCTATTGGCTTAGGGCACATCATGCCAACTGTCTAGAAATATAGAAGCAATTCGCCTGCCTCAGCTTCCCCATAGCAGAAATTAAAGGAGAATGTCTTGATTCAGGTTGCAATAGAAATTCATGGTTTTGTGGCAGAGCCAAGATGGACTAGTGAGAGCAACTACTCACCTGAACTCTTAGACAAACTCCTTCAGATACCTCTAAAAAGAGAATCTGATCAAATTTGCAGTTGTAGAATGCAGTAGGAGACAGATTGTGGCAAATGCAGATAGACTGGAAGGTCAAAGTGAAGGATCTGTTCCACAGGGTGAGCCCACACCACACAGTGCAACATGTCCTTCAGTGACTGAGCAGGAAACCCCTGGGGCAGCCTGAGACAGAGGGCAGAATGGCAGAATGGCAGCCCAGTGTGGGAGACCAGTGGGAACCCAGTGAGTGACAGTTGCTGAGCCCCAGGTATTAGCCACAGCTGCTCCTGAGACTATCAGTCTTCAGATTAAACATTGGCAAATCACTCACTTGAACTTCCAAGAGCCAAAACGCTGAGTGTTCAGTAAATGCTGTCTCTCTCTCTCTCTCTCTCTCTCTCTCTCTCTCTCTCTCTCTCTCTCTCTCTCTCTCTCTCTCTCTCTCTCTCCTTGTTGATGTCAAAAAAACCCAGAAAATATTTCCCCAGAAAAATCCTGGATCAGTGGAATCAGCAGTGGATGGGGCAAACAGCCCTGTAGCTCCTGAGGCTAGGAAAATAGCTAAGAGGGATTTCTCCTACTGTGGTGGAGGCAAACCAGAAGGAAAGGAGCCACAGAGGGGTGGAAACTCGAACTAGGACCCAGGCATGCCTCATCACTCCAAGGAAAATGGGAAGACAATAGGTCATCCAGGATCACCAACCCCTAAGTTTGCCTTTACTCTAGCCCAGCTGAGGAGATCTTTGCTGACCAGATAACCCCTCCCCCACATATAACAAGGTAGTCCCAGGACTGATTCAGGAAACAGAAAACAAAAACAGAAAAAAAAAAAAAAAGTACCTGCTCTTAGTTTTTCACACCAATCAGCTCAACACCAGGTTCTTCAGCTGGAAAACTGACTGAAACTGACCTGGAAAATAGATCCAGGAGAGAAAATTTAAGAATGATTGGCCTACCAGAAATCCATGATATGTGGTCAATACATTCCAAGAAATCATCAAGGAAATCTACCCTGAAGTGCTAGATCCAGAGGGCAAAATGGTCATCAAAAGAATGCAACAATCACCTCCTGAAAGGGATCCCAAACTAAAAACTCCAAGAAATATTTTTGCCAAATTTCAGAACTATCTAGTAAAGGAGAAAATACTACAGGCAGCCAGAAATAAATCATTCGGGTAGTGAGGAGCTACAGTCAGGATCACACAGGACCCTGCAGCTTCTACATCAAAAGATGAAAGGTTTTCGAATACGACAAGGCATAGGAGTTGGGACTACAACAAAGGATCAATTACCCAGAAAACTTCAGCATAACATTTCAGGCAAGGAAATGGACATTCAATGACATAAGAGATTTCCAGACTTTCCTCACAAAAAGGCTAGAATTCAATTGAGAATTTGATCTTCAAACACAAATTCAAGAGAGACATAAAAAGATAATCAAGGGAAATGAAAAAAAAAAAACAAAAAAAATTGATGCTCAATTTGAGCAAACTATTGACCTCCCTATAAGGGATGATGATGCTTGTGAATCTTGAGAATTCTACGTCTATTATGAAATATAAAAGGGATATACATAGATAGAGGGAACGGGTACATGGTAAAAGACGTAATGATAAAAATGTGATTTAAGCATACAAAGGGATTGCAACAGGAGATGTGAAAAGGAGAAAGCAGAAAATGGTAAATTCCATCACAGAAAAAAGTACAAAATTACTACACTACAAGGGAAAAGGGGAGGGAAATGAACATTGTTTGAGAGGTACTGTCATCTGATTTGATTCAAGAAGGGAACAAAAAATTAATGAAGTATGTAAATCTAAGTACCTATATGGCCAATAAGAGAGGAAGGGGGAACAAAAGGGAGGGGAAGATAAAAGCGAGTAAAGGTAAAGGGGAGTAAAAGGGAGGGGGTCTGAAAGAAGGAAACAAAGACTGCAGGAGTTGGTGGTCAAGTGTATAGCAACTTATAACTAGAATAATGCATTATAATCAGGTAGGATTCATACAGGGAATGCAAGCCTGGTTCAGTATTAGGAAAACTATTAGCATTATTGATCATATCAACAACAGCAAAAAAAAAAAAACTAGTAGAAACCACATGATTATCTCAATAGTTGCAGAAAAAGCTTTTGGCAAAACACGACTCACATTCCTATTGAAAACATTGGAGAGCATAAGAATAAAGGGAACTTTTCATAAAATAATAAACATTATCTACCTAAAGCCTTCAGCAAGGACTATATGGAATGGAGATAAGCTAGATGCATTTCCAATATGATCAGGGGTGAAACAAGGATGCCCATTATACCCACTGTTACTCAATATGGTACTAGAAATTTTAGCTGTAGCAATAAGACAAGATAAAGAAATTGAAGGAATTAGAATAGTCAAAGAGGAAACTAAGTTATCACTCTTTGCAGATGATATGAGGATATACTTAGGGAATCCCAGAGATTCAAGTAAAAAATTCCTTGAAATCATAGACAACTTTGGTAAAGTCGTGGGTTACAATATGAGCCCACAAAAATCTTCTGCATTTCTATATATTAGTAATAAACCCAACAGCAAGAGAGAGAAAGAGAAATCTCATTTAAATCTAGGATAGACATTATAACATATTTGGGAGTTTACCTGCCAAAACAAATGCAGGGACTATATGAGCACAATTACAAGACATTTTTCCCAGAAATAAAGTCAGATGTAAGTAAGTGGGAAAACATCAGATGCTCATGTGCAGGCAGAGCCAATATAATAAAACTGGCAATTCTAACTAAATTAATTTACTTATTTAGTGCCATACCAATTAAACTATCAGATAATTATTTTCTATAACTAGAAGAAAAATATTAAAATTCATCTGGAAGAACAAAAGTTCCAGAATATCAAGGGAACAAATGAAAAGAAATGCTAGGGAAGGTGACCTAGCACAATCAGATCTCAAATTGTACTATAAAGCTGCAATTATCAAAACCACTCATTACTGCCTAAGAAACAGAAGGTTAGACAAGTGGAATTAGCTAGGTACTCAAGACACAGTAGGCAATGAATACAGTAATCTACTCTTTGATATACACAAGTGCCCCAGCTTCTGGGACAAGAACTCACTGTGTGACAAAAATTGCTGGGAAAACTGGATAACAGTGTGGCAGAAACTAGCCAGAGACACTGTACGCAAGAAGACACTGCACACAAGAAGAAAGTCCAAATGGGTACATGACTTACATATAAAGATTGAAACTATGGACAAATTGGAGGAACAAGGAATAGTGTATCCATCAAATTTATGGAGAAGGGAAGAATTTTTTTTCAGTAAAGAAGAGATAGAAAGCATTACAAAATACAGGATGGATAATTTTCATTACATTAAACTCAAAAGATTTTGCACAACCAAACTTAATGCAACCAAGATTAGGTGGGAAGCAAAAAACATGAAAAGAACTTTTGCAGTTGTTGTCTTTGATAAAGGCCTCATTCCTAAAATATAAGAAGAACTGGGTCAAATGTACAAAAATACAAGTCATTTCCCAATTGATAATTGGTCAAAGGTTATAAACAGGCAATTTTCATAGGAAGAAATTAAAAGTATCTATAGTCATATGAAAAAAAATGCTCTAAATCACTATTGAGCTACCACATCATACCTGTCAGATTGGCAAATATGACAGAGCAAATATGACAGGCAAAGATGATAAATGTTGGAGAGGATCTAGGAGAGTTAGAACACTAATTCATTGTTGGTGGATCTGTGAGCTGATCCAACCATTCTGGAGAGCAGTTTGGAACTATTTCCAAAGGGTTACATAAATATGCTAACCTTTGGCCGAATAGTATCACTTCTAGGACTATATCCCCAAGAGATTATAAAAATGAGAAAAGGTCACATATGTACAAAAATATTTATAGCAGCACCCTTTGTGGTGGCCAAAAACTGGAAATCAAGGAAATGCCCATCCATTGGGGAATGGGTGAATAAATTATGGTATTTGAATACAATGGAATACTATTTTGCTATAAGAAATGATGAACAGGAAGACTTCAGAGAGGTCTGAAAGGACTTATATTGTCTGATGCTGAGTGAAAGGAGCAGAACCAAGAGAACTTTGTGCACAGCAATGACCACAATGTGCGAGAGTTTTTTTCTCATGTACTTGGAACTTCATTGCAATGCAAGGACTTAAAAAAAAATTTCCAGTGATCTTTTATGGCTTCCACGTCCAGAGAAAGAACTATGGAATTTAATCATAAAATGTAGACGATCATTTATTTATTATGTTTTGGCTTGTTATGTGATTTCTCCCATACTTTTTAATTCTCCTTCACAGCATAGTGAAAATGTATATAATGGGAATGTATGTGTAGTATATATATAAAATTTTATGCCATCTTGAGGAAGGAGGGGGAAGGTAGGTGTGAGGGAGGGAAAAATCTCAGTTACATGATAGAGATTCTAGAACACTGAAATAAATAAAATAAAGTAAAAACATAAAAGAAATTCATGGTTTCATGTTTAATCTTTTTAAATAAGCCCTTCTTTGTATGTTGATTAAGGTAAAAGTGTTGGATAAAAGTGTTGAAAAAATGAAAAAAATTCTACCAAAATTAGTTTTAGATAAATATATTACCTCAAAGACCACATAAACCATCACATGGATAAATGCAAGAAATACAAATCGTCATAGCCAATAAAAAGTATATATTTGACTATAAATTATGAAGCTAAAAAAGTCACTAAACTTTATCCACCCTTTGAGTCATTATGCTTCCTTTTGTTTCCCAGCAAGGTCAGGTTAAGAGGAAAAGTACCACTACATCCAAAATATATACCTTAGCATTTTTATGGCATGAAAGAAATATGCAAAAAATAGGCATTCAATAATTGTTAAATAGATGGATAAATAAAGATATATGAATATAAAATAATATGATATATGAAACAATACATTTTATGAATACTGAGAAATATGAAAATATGATATTTAGAAAGAACTGAAAATAGGAGAAACAGGAAGATTTTTTTTGTGAAAAAACAGAATGTGGAGAGTTAAAAAAGAACAACAACAAAATATATTTGAACTATCTCAGGACTTGACCAGAAATTTCACCCAATCCTGATTTTAAAAGAATGGCAATGATATGTTTTCTACTTTTTAGAATATAGATCATCAAGGACTACAGAATAAAATACACAATCTCATAAATGGACAATATGTAGATTTCTTTTGCTTGATTATATTCTTTCATGACAGAATAGACTTTTTATTTAACGGATGCCATGGTAGGGCGAGTGTAATAGTGAGTACTGAGAGTAGTGAAACAAGAACACTAATAAAACCTTTTAAAAAGTATAAAAGTGTAGAAAGAAACAGATAAACCATATGAAATTTGTTAAACGTAATATCTATAGGATAGTAAAAAAATATTGTATAGACAAAAAGAGGGAAAGTGAAGAACACTGCATGGAAGGAAGATACAAAGAAAGGAAGGTGCATGAAAGGAAGTAAGGGTGAGAAGAGGGAAATAAAGAAAGAAGGAAGGAGGGAAGAAAAAAGAGGGAAATATGGAAGGAAGGAAGGAAAGAAGATAAAAACGAAAAAAATATCCAACCTTTTAATTTCACAATGGTATTTCAATATAGTTTCAGGAGTAATTTTATTAAGTGTAAATCTAATTTTTAAACTAAACCAAATATGAAATGCATCCATCACATTTCTGGATATGTGGACATTGGTTAAGCTAATGTTATTATTTCTCCTGTATTATGTTCCAGTACTCACCCCCTTCAAAAAGCAGGAGATTAAACAAGAGAATAAATTATTTTTACTATATTTTAAAGGACAAAAATGTTAAGCTAAAAATATTTTAGAAAATGCTATAAGTATTTTCTCTGTATAGTGATCTAAGACATGATTTAAAAAAAAATGTTTAGCTTTGTCCCAGTAAAGACGCAAAATAAAAACACAAATAATTTTGCTTTTGCATGCCACCAACAATAAAATGTAATTAGAAAGATAATATTCAATTGGCATTGTTAGTCATGGAAACCTGCCATTATCCTAACAAGAAAAAGACAGAGTCAATATAATTGGTATCATTAGGCAAGAAAAATACTGCCTCATGACCTGGAAAATAGATTCAGGAGAGACAATTTAAAAATCATGGAACTACCTGAAAGCCATGATCGAAAAAAGAGCCTACACATCACCTTTCAGGAAATTATCAAGGAAAACTGCCCTGAGGTTCTAGAACCAGAGGGTAAAGTAAGTATTGAAGGAATCCACCAATCACTGCCTGAAAGAGATCCAAAAAGAGAAACTCCTAGGAACATTGTGGCCAAATTCCAGAATTCCCAGGTAAAGAAGAAAATTTTGCAAGAAGCTAGAAAGAAACAATTCCAGTATTGTGGAAATACAATCAGGATAATACAAGATCTAGCAGCTTCTAATTAAGGGACAGAAGGGCTTGGAATATGATATTCCAGAAGTCAAAGGAACTAGGACTCAAACCAAGAATCACCTACCCAGCAAAACTGAGTATAATACTTTAGGGGAAAATATGGTCTTTCAATGAAACAGAGGACTTTCAAGCATTCTGGATGAAAAGACCAGAGCTGAAAAGAAAATTTGACTTTCAAACACAAGAATGAGAAGAAGCATGAAAAAGTAAACAGCACAGAGAAGTCATAAGGGACTTACCAAAGGTGAACTGTTTACATTCCTACATGGAAAGACAATATTTGTAACTCTTGAAACTTTTCAGTATCTGGGTAGTTGGTGGGATTACACACACATACACACACACATGCACATACACATGTACACATGTGCACATGCACACACATTCACACATGCACGCACATACAGAGACAGAAAGCACAGAATGAATTGAATAGGATGGGACCATATCTTAAAAGAAATTAAGGTAAATGGTGAGAGAGAAATGTAGTGGGAGGAGAGAGGGTGAAATGGAATGGGGTAAATTGTATCTCATTCAAGAGGCAAGCAGGACACTTTTTAGTGGAGGGAAAAAGAGGAGAGCTGAGAAAAAAACATTAAGTTTACCCTCATCACAATCAACTAAAGGAAAGAATAAAATGCACACTCATGTTGGTATGAAAACCTATCTTACAGTACAGGAAAGTGGGGGAGAAGGAGATAAGTAGGGTGGGGGGGGATGATGGAAGGGAGGGCAATGGCAGGAGGGAGCAATTTGAAGTCAACACTCAGGGAGGAACAGGATCAAAAGACAGAATAGAAACAATGGGGGGCAGGATAGGATGGAGGGAAATACAGTTTGTCTTACACAACACGACTATTATCGAAGTCATTTGCAAAATTACACAGGTATGGCCTATATTGCCAGTCTTCCAAAAGACAATGGGTGGGGAGGGAGGGATGGGGAGAATTTGGAACTCAAAATTTTAGGAACAACTGTTTAGTATTGTTCTTGCTACTAGGAAATAAGAAATACAGTTAATGAGGAATAGAAAGTCATCTGGCCCTACAGGGCAAAAGAGAAGATGGGGACAAGAGAAGGGAGGGATGATAGAAGAGATGGCAGATTGATTATAGGGAAAATTAGAATGCTCGGTGTATTGGGGTGGGGGGAGGGGACAAATGGGGAGAAAATTTGGAACCCAAAATTTTGTGAAATGAATGTAAGAAGTTAAATAAATAAATTTATATTAAACCTCAAAAAAAAATACTGCCTCAGTGAGTTAATGCTTCACAGGGAAAAAAGGTATTGATGGCAAACTTTAAATGGTATCATCAGACACTGAAAATTGACATCCTGATACCTGACATGTACTATAAAGAAGGGACATAGAGTTCACTTAGTTTTATGAAGACAAATGTATAATATAGAGAAAGCAAATGTGTTGACTTTTATTTTCCTCATCATGTTCCTTTAATATCTCAACATTTATGAAATGACATGATATACCTAAAAGTGTGTGTGATTTGAAACCTAGTTTGTTGCTAAGACACTCAATGAGAACCAAAAATCCCTACACTTTTATTATTTTTCTGGTGAAGTTAAACATGATATAAATCTGTGAAGGGTCTTAGAGATAATCTAGTTGATTCCCCTTACTTTGAGCATGAAAAACAAGAGACCACCATAGGTTGGGTAACACATTAATATCACATAATAAGTAGCAGAGGTGTGATTTGAATTCACGTTTTCTATTTAAATATTCTTTTATTTTTCTACTATACCACCCTGGTCCCTTGAAAGCAGGCTATTCAAGGGTATGTCTCGCAGTGAATAGAGCACCAGTTCATGTGTCAAGAGGATCTAAGTTCAAATGTGACCTCAGATACTCCACACTTAAAAGTTGGGTGACCTTTAGCAACTCACTTAACCCCAATTGCCTTGTCTCCTCCAACTCTGAAAACATAAAGGAAATAGGCTACTCATTTTCCAGATAAACTGAATTATTTGCTACTTTACACACAGAAGCTTCTATTTCATATTTGTTCACCTTTGTATAACTCATCTTTCAGGCTTGGAATTTGTTCTCATCATGTTTTATAATCCGTATCTCACTTCATGACTCGTGTCAAGTATTGCATAAGACCTTTTCTCATTGTCCTAAGAGTTGGTGTTTGTAGGGTCCAAAATTCTCCCAACTAGGGAACTCTGTACCTTCCTCCCAAATAGTGGGACAAGTTAAATACCAAAGGAAGAGGCCAAGGAGCTTCACACTGAATATAGATACTGTTTTAATCAATTAAGTATTTACATTGGGGAAGTATGATGAATCTCTGCCAAGAGTTTGATACTCATTAGTCAGGTTTGGGGGCCAGAGAGCAGGTAGGATCCCTGCAAAGACTGCAGGAAAACACAATGGTATTTATGGAAATCAGATAAAGTGAGGGGAAGATATAAAGCATATAACTACTGATTGGTTGAAATTTTGAGTTTTTTTCCTAGTAATGAACTCATTTCCAAGTTTGGACTTTAAGTCAGGGCTATTGGGTAAATAATCAACGGTCTCTGTATTGGTCATGAACTAGTCAAGAACTGGTCTCTGTGTCTATGTTATGGTTATTACTTGCTCGCATTATATGAGTTACCATTCAGTGTCTGAATTATGATTTTAGCAGTTCAACATGTCCTAGTTTCCACCTTTCACAGAGTTTAAGTTATGGTTTTTGCTTTTTACTGTGTTTTATGGCCTTTCCCCAGTTGGGTCCCCACAGTATTCTAACCCCAATATTTAAAAAAAATTATATTAAGTACAGTTTTAAATTTTTACATAGGTTGTTTCCATTTAGTAGAATGTAAATTTCTGGAGGAAAGGGTTAATTTATTGTTTTTTATCTGTGATGAATAACAAAATATATAACAATAAATAAAATCAGACTTGAATTCAAGTGAAACAAAATGCACAGCTTAATATTATCTCATGTAGTTATTGTTGTCAGAGGACAATTTCTTCTTTATCTATTAGTTCTTTAGTACTAGCACTCCTACATGTAGCTTAGGTGGATTGCTACCCCTTTTTATTTTAATTTACAGTTCTCCCCTTTATTTTTATGCCAGTACCAAAAGGTACCATTTATTTCCTCATCAGTTACTAAAATGGCAATACTTTACCTCTCTAATCAATCAATTCTGACCCTCTAAGTTTACTAACTGCTATTTATTAAATAAACTGGAAAATTTTTATAGCCTCTCAGTGTATAGCTCCCTCTTGGCTCTCTCAGGTAAACACATGCTCTAATTAGCCAGAGTCCAAGTCCAAGGCCCAACATTGCTCTAGACCCTGCTTTCAAGTCCTGAAGTGTGACTGGACAACAAAGTCAACAGGGTAGGTCCTGGAGTTGACGTTGCTTTCCCCCTCCCACCGTAGACCATTCTACCATCTGGGTCCCAAACAATTGCAGGGGGCATAGCAGAAAAGCACATTAATTGCTCCGGCCCTGATTTAAAGCCTCCTCAACTCTAGCCTCATTTCTGAGCTCTAGGGTTCTTCCTCTTGCAGGCTGAAGTTCCCAGTTGCTCCTGACTTCTGCCTGAGTCCTGGCACAGGCTGCTCTCCACTCCTGTTCCATGGCTCCACTCAAAGCTTTCTCTACTCCTGCCTGGGTCCAGGTATCGCAGGCTCTAGGGGCTCCTGCCTGCAGCCTCTGTCATGCACAATCCCAATTCTGTGTTAGCTCATCCTCCCCCAGTATATGAGGAGGACGTGCTCTGGTCTTTTGATTGGTTATCGCTTTGCATGTTGGGGTCTCAATTTCAGGCAACTGGAGGCTGTAGAGGCTGTAGCTTACCTGGTGCTGAGCTGGAGCTGGTGTTGGTGGCAGATGAGTGCTATGTGGGCTGCTCTGGTCTTGGTTCTGGGCACAGCACATTTCCAGAACTTCCACCCCTCCAGCACAGTATGGAGTGGGGATACTCCTGGCTCTGGTCTTCCCCATCTCCCGCAGACTTGTTTTCCTCCCACAGGGATGCTTTGACCTCTCAAGAGTGTTAGTTGGGTAGGAAAGGGGAGGGAGAAGTTTTCTCTCAGGGACCCTGCTCTGAGTACTCAGGAAACCACTACCATCACTATTGTTTACCCTCAAGTGGTTGCTGCTTCTGGGGCTCCACAGAATCATAGCCGTCACAACTAGGAAAAATGAATAATTATCCCAGTCCCACAAAACTCCATACTTTCTTTTTAATCTATGCAAATCCTACTAAATATGCTAAATGAATTAACAAGCATCCTATAACACTCAGGATGGCCTGTTAGCACAGGTTTTAGCTAGCACAATAGTGGGGCGGGGATAAGGAGGCTTGCTCATGAGAATGACCTTTTGATTCTCAGAACAGGACTCTGAGTAGCCATTTGTTGAGTTCCCTAGTTACTCAGAGGTTTGTGCTTTCCTAATGCAGTGGTAAATGTAGTTGGTTGCATTACTTTATTTAAATAGTAGCAGTCCTGTCTATTGAATCTTGGTGATAATTTTTCTATATTTCTCTGCCTGTATTTTCTCCATGTTCAGGGTGTTGATCTTTCCCTTGAAGTAGTGAATGACTTACATATATTTAATTAAAGAAGGATTGTTAACCCTTCTGAAGCTGACTTTCCTCTATAAAGCAGAGTAAAGAACCTGTGAGCAGGTCATCCTGGTTGTGCTAGGGTTCTTGCTGATACAGATTTCTAGCTATCTGCAGGAAATATAGAGCACTAATAATAATCTTTCTTCTTTCATTTTGTTCTTTTCTTTTCAAAGAAAAGAACAAGGAATAAAGAGAGGAAAAAGAATTTTGGTTGTAAAGAATTAATATATAAATATATAAAAATTAAGATAGGAAAATTAATTAAAATGCAATATTGAAAAATGTGTTCGTAAAAAGAACTATAGAAAAACAAATATGCACACAGAATTTTAAAGAGGGAACAGAAAAACATTTATTATGCTTCTGCTGACCTCACAAATCAGTATTAGCAATCATGATCTCAAATAAATTAGCAGCAAAAATAGATTGAATTAAAAAGTAAATAGGGAAAGTGCATTATTTTCAACTGTTCCATAGACAAAGAATTAATTTTAGAACTTACATATTTGCACCAAATAGTAGAGTATCTAAATATTTAAAGAAATAGATAAGTTACTCTTCTATGTTCTGAGGTCAATTCAAATTTAGATAGATGTGTGTGAGAGAGAAAAAGAGAGAGAGTGAAAAAGTATATATGTTTACATCTTTGTGTTTATGTGTGTATATATGTGTGCGTGTGTGTGTGTGTACTCCAACCTATTTCTTGAATTTTGACTCATTGATAACTTGAGGCTCCCAGAGTGGAGGGGGCATCATTTCAAGATTCAGGTGGTTTGTGCAATTGTTTTCAGAGGTAACTCTGGGTTTTTCCAAGGTGGTATGTGCTAGGAATGGATCTGTTTACTACTCTTCTGCACTGAGCACTATTCTGGGAACAAACAGAAGCACTCTTTTTCAGACTAGGGCTCCAGTTCCCCTGCAGCTGCAAGTTTTGGAGTGCTAGTGCTCCTTCTAGTGCTAGTGCTCTGGAATGAAGACCCAGAACTGAGACACAGATACAAGTATGGAAAACGCAACAGAATATTGACCCCAATGCCAACAAAGGGACCTTTGTAATCTCCTTCTGATCAGTTATCTGACTCCCTTATTATCTGTGGTAAATAGATCCAGAAATCACCACTACCACCACTGATTCGGTTTCCCACCAGGCCTGCTCCTGGTTTGCTGGTTCCTGTTCTGAGCTGACACAGCTTGCCCTGAACAGCACTCTACTCTAACCCTGGTGCAACAAACTTTTCTTGCCCAAACTTCTAAGTTATCTTGGGCTAGAAAATTATTTCACTGCATCCTTTTCTGAGTTTTGCCACTCGATAATTTATTTTGAGTATTATTCAAAGGTTTTGGGCAAAAGCTCAGGCTAATACCTACCTTTCCTCTGCCATCTTGGATCTGCCTCCTCTAAAGATTTCAAGAAGATAGGTAGGATATTTGTAGAACAATTTTTCGAAAGAATTATGCTACTTCCAGTGCTAGGTAGTTTTCAGACTCCTATCAGGGATCAGTTAGAATATGAAAATACTTCACTAGAAGGGAATTTCTAGAATGTATTCTATGAAGAAAGACATACACAATCACTGAAGATTTTTAGAACAAGTATGCTTTGAGTCTTTCCTTATTAGAAAAAGGAATTTCATGGGCTATTTGCTTGCTTTGATGCAATTAAGCTTTAAATTTATCTGGAGTTAAAATTGAGGGGAGAAAGGATGAAATTACTTGCAAAAAGACATAGCAATTTAATTCTACCTAGTATTTGTTAGAATTTATAGAAGCAAAAGTGTTAATTATTTTGTTCTCTAAGATTCATAATTAATTATTTAGTTTTTCTATTATCTTTGCATATTCTCCAAATATGAGGGCTAATTACACAAGTCACTCAGGAAACTTTCTTCATAAAATTTAACTTTCTGAGTATGTTTTAGGAGAGAAGTTGTCTTAATCCATCTCTGACCTTCACACAAACTCCCTTAAGTATAAAAATTGGCTCTCATCTCTCAATATTCTGTTCATTCACTGTTAAAAGCAGAATAAAAGTATCAAAATCTATGAGGACATACTATTCAGTTAAATTGTGTGGGGGAAAATACATCAGAAACATAATCTATCAGAAAAAAAGAGAAAATGCTTTGATTATAATACCTTCTATTAGAAAAAAAATCATTAAGAAAAGTTGGGATTGTAAGTATGAAGTCCATTATTCTTATACTAATTAGTAATTAGTTCCTTTACTGGGCTTTATTTCTCAATACCATTTCCTTGTTTGTTTTTGCCAGGATGCTGTGGTAAACAAAGAAACAATCATGTGCTAATAAAATTAGCATGACTTATCAGAGAATTCATCTCCTAATGCTAGTGATTAGTTTTCATCTTTTCTCAAAAAAAGTTAATTAAATTTACCGTAATTTTTATTTTAAAAAGTATTACTTCTTTGCCTCATTTTAAAAATTAATCGCTTATTTTTAGTTTTCAACATTCACTTCTCTAAGTTTTAAATTTTCTCTGCCTCCCTATTTATCCCTCCTCAAGACGGGATGCAATATTACGTAGACTCTACATATAAATTCTTAGTAAATACATTTTCACATTATTCTTGTTCCATAGAAGAATTAGAATGAATGAGAGGAACCATGAGAAAGAAAGAAAAAAAAATAACAAATAGTATGCTTCAATCTCCACTCAAATTCCTTATTTTTTTCTCTGGATGTGGATGGGATTTTCCATAAATCTTTTGGAGTTGTTTTAGGCCCTTGCACTGCTGAGAAGGGCTAAGTCTGTCAAGGTAAGTCATCACATAATGTGACTGTTACGGTATACAATGTTCTCCTGGCTCTGCTCACCTCATTCAGAATTAGTTCATGTAATTCTTTCCAGCTTTTTTCTGAACTCTATCTGTTCATCATTTCTTATAGCACAATAGTATTCGATTACATTCATATACACAACTTCTTCAATCATTCCCCTACTGATGGGCATATCTTCAATTTCCAGTTCTTGGTCTTCACAAAAAGAGGTACTATGAATATTTTTGTACAGTGGGGTCCTTTCCCCATTTGTATGATCTCTTTGAGACACAGCTGTTGGAGTGGTATTGCTAGGTCCAAGAGTATGTACTTAAGAAAAAATTTTAAGCAAGAAATTTATTTAAACAACAAGATGTTTGACTTGAAGGAAAACTACCTAAGATCAATTTCTTTATGGTAATTTATCTCTAGTGAGAGACAGAGTTTGCCCTATATGTAACATTTGCATACAAAAAAGTTGTAAAATCATCCTTGATTTTACAATGATATAAGAAAAACATTGAAATTATTCAATCAAACTATGTATGCCAGGATTTTTGTGGATTTTTTTTTCTTGTTGTAAAACAGTGAGAGCAAAATGACTTTCTGTAATATAAAGATAAAAGTTGAATGAGCATGCCACTAATGGAGAAAAGGGATATTTTCACAGAACCAGTCTGTTTTTTCCCCTCCCCATCTACACTTGATCTTGATCAAAGCATACAATCAGCCATTTAGTTAAAAAAAATATATATGCATTGTGCCTTGGTACATACTCCAGTTACTTTATGTACAATAAAGGAACGGGGGAAGGGAATCAAAGAAGAGAGAAAAATATGCTGCAGTAGTCAGATTTAGGTGAACCAAATTTTGGTTTTCTAATTGTGCATGCATTGTTTTCCTTGGGAGTACAGTTCTGGAGTAGAGTTGCAGATTCTCTTTTTTAATAAGTACCTCCTGTCTGCTGCTGGAATATATCAATTGCATCTTCATCCTCCATTTCTAACTGCACAGGTGTGTCTGTTTCCTTTATTGGTTGCCCATTGAATCAGAATCTGATCTGCCTTATTGACAAATTCAGTCATTTACAATAGGCTTTCGATAGTTTACTAAGTGTTGTGTGCCTCTTACCCTTAAGTTGCACCACTTAACCATCTTGACATGTCATTTTCAAATTAATGTGGTCATTGCTTTCAGTTGTGACTCTTTCCTTCCACTTTTCATCAGCCATGGGGAGTTCACGTGTCTCCTTAGCCTCCACTTCACAAAAGACACACCAGGATGATCTGTTGTAAGAGGAAGGGGAAGAAGTAGCAGCAACACGAACAGGAGGAGAAGGAGGAAGATGATGGTGGTGGTAGTAATGAAAAGGAGGACAACAAGACAGAGGAGGAGAAGGAGGAGGAGAAAGAAGAGGAGGAAGAGGAGTGATATGTACATTTTTATAGGCCTTTGGACAAAGTTACAAATTGTTCTCCAGAATGGTTGGATTTGTTCACAAATCCACAAACAATGAATTATTGTTCCAATTTTCCTATGTCTTCTTAAGCACTTACAATTTTTTCTATTTTGTCATATTAGTCAATCTGATAGGTGTTATGTGGTACCTCAGAGTAGTTTTAATTTGCATTCTTCTAATCAATAGTGATTTAGTGCATATGGTTTTTTTGTATGGCTATAGATAGCTTTCATTTCTTTCTCTGAAAAATGACTTCATATCTTCTGAGCATTTGTCAATTGGGAAATGATGACTTCTGATAAATTTGACTCAGTTTTCTATATATTTTACAAATGAGGCCTTATTACAGACACTGAAAGTAAAAAATTCTTTTGCAGTTTTCTGCTTTTCTCCTAATCTTGGTTGCATTGGTTTTATTTGTGCAAAAATTTTACAATTAAAAGTAATCAAAGTTATCTATTTGCATTTCAAAATATTATCTGTATCTCTTGTTTGGTTAGAAATTCCTCCACTCATCATCAATCTGACAGGCAAACAATTCTTTGCTCTCCTGATTTGCTCATAGTATCAGTTTCTATATCAGAATCATGTACCCATTTGGAGTTTATTTTGGTGTACAGTGTCAGACATTGTTCTATGCCCCATTTCTGCAACACTATTTTCTAGTTTTCCCAGCAGATTTTGTGAAATAGTGAATTTTTATCCCAGAAGGTGGGGTCTTTGAGTTTATCAAACAGTTGATTACTATATTATTTGACTACAGAGTCTTGTACACCTAAACTATTCCACTGATCCACCACTATATTTCTTAGGCAGTACAATATAATTTTGATGATTGCTGCTTTATAATACAATTTAAGATCCTGTTGGGCTAGGCTATCTTCCCTAGCATTTATTTTAATTAATTCCCTTGGTGTTCTAAACCATGTGTTCTTCCAGATGAATTTTGATATTATTTTTTCTAGCTCTACAAATGTTTTGGTAGCTTCATTGGCATGACACAAAGTAAGTAAACTGATTTAGGTAGAATTGTCATTTTCATTTGTGGTTGTTGTCCTTTGTACTCGAAGAGGACCAAAATGACATTACCATGATAAAGTGAAATTTCGGTGTGTATGACTGTAACTGATCAGATCAATATGAGCTTGAAATGCTCTACCACAGGCTGGGCACACATAGTTAACTTGAATATTTGGAGTGGATACTCCAAATTTGCACATCTATGTTTATTTTGTATTGTATCAATTCTGCTTTGCTCATGGAATACAACACTCTTTCTGATGTGGGTGCACCATAGTAAGCAGCCCTGTGACAGTGTCTTCCATGTTGCACAGTCAAACCCAAATTTCTTAAGAGAAACCTTGAGAGTGTCCTTCTATCACCTCTTCTGACTGCCATGTGATCACCTGTTCTCCATAAAACAGTGTTTTGGGCAAGCATACATTTTGCATTCGAAAAATGTGACCAACACATTAGAATTGCACTCTCTAAAGCATAGTTTGAATGCTTGGCAGTTCAGCTCAAGCAAAGACTTCAGTATCTGGTAGCTTATCCTGACAAGTGATCCTCAGAATCTCTCTAAGACAGTACAAATGGAAGCAATTCAGTTTCCTGAAATGGTGATGGTAGGCTGTCCATATTTCACAGGCATACAACAATGAAGTCATCACAATGATTCTGGTGACATTCAATTTAGTAGTCAGTCTGATAACTCTTTTCTCTGAAATTTTTCTTTGTAGCCTCCTAAACACTGAGGTAGCCCTGGCAATAATTACACATGAGCAACAGATGGTTTTCCAAGTATTTAGATGTTACTTCATTTGTGTGAAAAATATTTTGTAATTGTGTTTATATAGTTCCTGGGCTTACTTCTTCAGATAGACTTCCAAGTATTTTATAATATCTACACTAACTTTAAATGGAATTTCTCTTTACATCTTTTATTTTGGGCTTTGTTAGTAATATGCAGAAATGACAATAATTTCTGAGGGTTTATTTTATATTCTGTTACTTTGCTGAAATTGTTTATTATTTCAAGTAATTTTTTTCATCTGATTCTCTCAGATTCTTTAAGTATATCATCATGTCACCTGCAAAGAGTGATAGTATATTTTCCTTTTTGCTTATTCTACTTCATTCAATTTCTTTCTCTTGTCTTATTATTAAAGCTAAAGTTTATAATGGCTTATTGAATAACAGTGGTAATGAAGGATGATTGTTTCACCCAGGATCCTATTAGAAATGCTTCTAGTTTGTCCCCATTATATATTATGCTTGCAGATTATTTTAGATAGATGCTACTTATCATTTTAAGGAGGGATCTATTTATTCCTATACCCTTTCGTGTTTTTAATAGGAATGGGTGTTGTATTTTTTCAAAAGCTTTTTCTGCATCCATTGAGATAGTCATATGTTTTCTCTTAATTTTGTTTTTGATAAGATCAATTATAGTGATAACTTTCCTAACACTGAAAAAAAAAAACAAACCAAACCCTGCATTCTTGCTACAAATCTGACCTTTTCAAAGAGTGTTATTCTTGTGGTAAGTTGCTGTAATCTTTTTATACTATTTTATTTAAATATTTTGCATCTATTTTCATTAGGGAAATTGGAATATAATTTTCTTTCTTTGTTTTGAATGTTTCCCATTTAGATATCATTACCATATTTGTATCATAAAACAAATTTGGTAGGACTCCATGAATTTTCCCAAATACTCTATATAGTGTTGGAATTACTTGTGCTTTGAAGGTTTTATAGAATTCTCCTGTAAATCTATCTATCCCTGGGCATTTTTTCCTAGGGAGTTCATTGACTTCCTCAATTCCTTTTTCTGAAATAAGATTATTTATGTATTTTACTTCTTCTATTGATCTGGGCAATTTATCCTTTTGTAAATATTCATCCATTTCACTAATTGCCAAATATTTGGGCATTCAGTTGGGCAAAAGAATTTCTAATTATTGTTTGAATCTTCTCTTCATTGGAGAAAAAAACACCCTTTTTGTTTTTCATGCTAGTCATTTGATTTTTCTTTCTTTTGGAAAGGCTTATTAATTACATTCTTCTTTCATAAAGCCAGATTTTAGTTGTGTTTGCCATTTCAATATTTTCTTATTTTTGAGTTTATTTGATTGTTTTCAGTTTTAACCATTCATTTCCACAAAATTTTGAGCTCCAAATTTTCTTCCTATAACTCACATTCTCCCACTCTAAAATGTCATGCATTCAGATTACACCTTCCCCCAATCTGCCCTCCCTTCTATCACACCCCTTCCTTCCCTTATCCCCATCTTCTCTCTTGTCTTGTAGGGAAAGATAAGTTTCTATGTCCCTCTTTCCAGTTGTAAGCAAAAACAGTTCTCAACATTTGTTCCTAAAACTTTGATTTTCAGCTTCTCTCTCTTTGTCTCCCCCCTGCACCCATCCCCACTGAGAGAACAAGCAATTCAATATAGACTATATATGTGTAGTTTTGCAAGGGATTTCCATAATAGTCATGCTGTGTCAGACTAACTATATTTGCCTCCATCCTGACCTGCCTCCCGTTTATTCTATTCTCTCTTTAGACCTTGTCCCTCCCCAAAGTGTTTACTTTTAATTGCTTCCTCCTCTCATTTGCCCTTCCTTCCCTCATCCCCCACCCAACTTATCCCATTCTCCTCTACAATCCTGTAGTGAAAGAGATTTCCATACCAAATTGAGTGTACATGTTATACCTTTCTTAAGCCAAATGTGATGAGAGTAAGCTTCACTTTTTCTGTCTCACCTCTCCCCTTTTCCCCTCCATTGATAAAACTTTTTCTTGCATCTTTTATGAAAGATAATTTGCCCTATTCCCTTTCTCTTTTTCTCCTCCAAATCTATTCTGCTCTTAATCTTTAATTTTATTATTTTAGATATCATCCCTTAATATTCAACACACCCTGTGGTCTCTGGCTGTGTGTGTGTGTGCATGTGTGTGTGCATGTGTATGTGTGTGTATGTAATCCCTCCAACTACCCAATTACTGAGAAAAGTTTCAAGAGTTATAAATAATATTTTTCCACGTAGTAATCTAAATAGCTCAACTTTAGTAACTTTATGATTTTGCTTTCCTGTTTACCTTTTCATGCTTTTCCTGATTCTTGTATTTGAAAATCAAATTTTCTATTCAGCTCTGGTCTTTCCATCAAGAATGCTTGAAAGTCCTCTATTTCATTGAATGACCATTTATTCTCCTGAAGTATTATATTCAGTTTTGCTGGGTAGGTTATTCTTGGTTTTAATCCTAGCTCCCTTGAATTTTGTAGTATCATATTCCAAGCCCCTTCATGCCATAAAGTAGAAGCTGCTAGATTTTATGTTATCCTGATTATGTTTCCACAATACTCGAATTGTTCCTTTCTAGCTGCTTGTAGTATTTTCTCCTTGACCTGGGAATTCTGGAATTTGGCTACAGTATTCCTAATTGGATCTATTTCAGGAGGTATTCAGTGGATTTTTTCAATATTTATTTTGCCCTCTGGTTCTATAACATCGGGGCAATTTTCCTTGGTAATTTCGTGAAGGATTATGGGTAGTCCAATAGTTTTTAAATTGTATCTCCTGGATCTCTCTTCCAGGTCAGTTGATTTTCCAGTGATATATTACACACTGCCTTCAATTTTTTTCATTCTTTTTTTTTTTTTTGTAATTTCTTGGTTTCTCATAAAATCGTTAGCTTCCATCCTCTTCATTCTAATTGTTAAAGAACTATTTTCTTCAGTGAACTTTTGAATCTCCTTTTCCATTTGGTTAATTCGACTTTTTAGAGCATTCTTCTCCTGACTGGCTTTTGGGACCTTCGTTGCCAATTGAGTTAGACTATTTCTAAAGGTGTTACTTTTTTCAGAATTTTTTTGTGGTCTCCTGTAGCAAGCTGTTGACTCACTTTTCATGATTTTCTTGCATCACCCTCATTTCTTTTCCTAAGTTTTCCTCCACCTGTCCTACTTGATTTTCAAAATCCTTTGTGAGCTCTTCCATGACCTGGCACCTTTACCTATTAATTTTGTAGCTTTAGGATGCAGAAACCTTGACTTTTATGTTTTCCTCTGATAGTAACCATTGTATTTCCTCATCCAAAAAGATGGAAGAAAATACATGTTCACCAAGCAAGTAACTTTCTATAGTCTTATTTTTTTCCCGTTTTGAGCATTTTCCCAGGCAGTTGCTTGACTTTTGAGTTCTTTGTCATGAGTTGGGTATACTCTGGGAACCTGGATGTTCTCAGTTCCTGCAAGATGGCAGAAGCAAGGGAGAGGAGTTTACTCCTCTCCTGCAATGCACTCTGATCTGGAAGCTACCAAAGCTTTTCTGCCCAGGATCTGCAAGTAAAATTCCCTTTCCAGAGTCTCCACCAACTCCACCACAGCAGTCAGTACTCTTCCTCACCCCAGGGAAGCCACTCAAGGCTGAGACAGAGATCAGTAGGTCAATTCCCCCAGGTGCTTTAGGCTGAGGGCTCTAAAAATGCACGTTGCCACTGCTGCTGCTGCTTGGGGTCGGTGCTAGTCGAGAACCTTGCTCCCATCTCACCTAGGTGAAAATGCTTTCTCACTGACCTTTAAACCTGTCTTTGGTGTTTCTGGATCGAGGGATTTGTGAACCACGGCTGCTGTTGGGGACTCCCCCCAACCCTGAGGCCTGCTCTGGCCCTCTTCCTGCTGGTCCTGTGTGGTCAAGCCTCTTTTGGGCTCTGTTGCCTGCACCCTGCTGCATGTCCCACGCAATGGACCTTTCTTTTCAACCTTCCAAGCTACCTTGCGCATGAAATTTCTTTAACTCTGTCATTTGGTGACTTCAGCTGCTCTAGAATTTGTTTACTGTCATCTTTTACAGGTATTTTATGGGCTGTGGGAAAAGAACTAGAGTAGGAGCATCTTTCTGCTCCATTATCTTGGCTCCACCCTCCCCCTAACAATTTTCTTGAATTGACTGTCATTTATCTCTTTGATTTTCAGTATTTCTAACTTGGTATTTAATTGAGGATTTTAAATTTGCTCTTTTCTAGCTTTTTCAGTTGTGTGCCCAATTCATTGACCTCCTTTTTCTCTATTTTATTCATGTAAACCTTAAAAAATAGAAAACTTTTCCTAAGTACCACTTTTGCTGTATCCTATAAGTTTATTATGTTGTCTTATTATTGTCATTTTCTTGGATTAAGTTGTTGATTGTTTTAATGATTTGCTTTTCCACATACTCATTCTTTAGGATTAGCTTATTTAGTTTCCAATTAATTTCAATCTATCTTTCCATGGTACTTTATTACATATCTGTAAGGGATATATTGACTATTTCTGCCTTTCTGCACTGAATTGTGAGGATTTCATGGTCAATATTTGTGTAAGTGTCATATAACACTGAGAAAAAACAAAAGATATGTTACTTTCTATCCCCATTCAATTTTCTCTAAAGGCCTACCATATCTAATTTTTCTAGCATTCTATGCAAACCCTTAACCTCTTTTTTTGCTTGTTTTGTGGTTAGATTTATCTAGTTCAGAGTGGGGAAGGTTGAGGTCATCCACTAGTATTGTTTTGCTATACATTTCTTCCTGCAATTCCCTTAATTTCTCCCCAAAAACTTTGGATGCTCTGGCACTTGGTGCATGCATATTTACTAATGATTATACTTCATTATCTATGGCACCTTATAACAGGATATAGTTTCCTTCCTTATCTCTTTAAATTAGATCTATTTTGCTTTTGCTTTATCTCAGATTGGATTGCTACTTATGTTTCCTTTTTTTTGTTTTTTACTTCACCTGAGGTACAATACATTCTTTTTCAGTCTTTTATCTTTACTATTTATACCCCAGTTTCAAATGGTTTTCTTGTTAGCAACATATTGTAATATTATGGCTTTTAATCCATTCTACTATCTACTTCTGTTTTATGGGAGAATTCATCCCATTCACATTCCCAATTATGATTACTATCTGTGTCTTTCTCTCCATTCTATTTCCACCCATTTGTGTTTTTGTTTCTCTTCTCTGTCTTTCACTCCTCCTCAGAAGAGTTTTACTTTTGCCCACAGTCTCCTGCAGTTTTACCTCCCTTTTTTCAGCCCTCTCCCTTTTCTTTCCCTTTTCCCTTCCTACTTCCTCTTCCATCCCTTGTAAACATCCCTTTTTTTCCCACTTTCAACACCTGGTACCTGTAGGGAAAGTTAGATATCCTTACCTAACTGATTATGTTTTCTCTGCTAGAACCAAATCCAATGAGAGAAAAGTTCAAATAATACTCATCCCCCTCTCTTTTTCCTCTTTACTGTAATATGTTTTTGTGCCTCTTCGTGTGATGGAATTTACCTTTTTCTCCTTCTGCCTTTCCTCTTCTCCCAGTATAATCCATTTTTACCCCTTAATTAGATTTACTAAAATCACATCAGAAAATTTATACCCACACCCTCAGTCTACATACATTTTATTTTTTTTAGCTGTTGTTAATAGTTTCTCTTTCTCAATATTCTTTTTTTAAATTTATTTATTTCACTTTTAACATTCATTTTCACAAAATTTTGGGTTCCAAATATTCTCCCCATTTACCCCTTCCCCCACCGCAATACACCAAGCATTTTAATTTTCCCTATCACCAATCTGCCCTCTCTTCTATCACCCCTCCCTTCTCTTGTCCCCATCTTCTGTTTTGTCGTCTAGGGTCAGATGACTTTCTATTCCCCATTAACTGTATTTCTTATTTCCTAGTAGCAAGAACAATACTCGACAGTTGTTGCTAAAACTTTGAGTTCCAAATTCTTCCCATCCCTCCCTCCCCACCCATTCCCTTTGGGAATGCAGGCAATTCAATATATGCCCTATCTGTGTAGTTTTGCAAATGACTTCGATAACAGTCGTGTTGTATAAGACTAACTATATTTCCCTCCATCCTATTCTGCCTGCCATTGTTTCTATTGTGTCTTTTGATCCTGTCCCTCCCCAAGAGTGTTGACCTCAAATTGCTCCCTTCTTCCATTGCCCTCCCTTCCATCATCTCTCCTTCCCTGCTTATCTCCTTCTTCCCCATTTTTCTGTACTGTAAGATAGGTATTCATACCAACATGAGGGTGCATTTTACTCCTTCCTTTAGTCGATTGTGATGAGGGTAAACTTCAAGTTTTTTTTTTTTTCTTAGCTTTCCTCTTTTTCCCTCCACTGAAAAGTTTCCTGCTTGCATCTTGAATGAGATATAATTAACCCCATTCCATTTCACCCTCTCTCCTCCCACTACATTTCTCTCTCACCATTTACCTTAATTTATTTTAAGATATGGTCCCATCCTATTCAATTCACTCTGTGTTCTTTGTCTCTGTGTGTGTGTGCGTGCACACATGTACATGTGTGTGTGCGTGTGTGTGTGTACGTCTGTGTGTGGTCCCACCAACTACCCAGATACTGAAAAGTTTTAAGAGTTACAAATATTATCTTTCCAAGTAGGAATGTAAAGAATTCACCTTTGGTAAGTCTCTTGTGATTTCACTTTGTTGTTTCCTTTTTCAGGCTCCTTCTCATTCTTGTGTTTGAAAGTCAAATTTTCTTTTCAGCTCTGGTCTTTTCATCAAGAATGCTTGAAAATCCTCTGTTTCATTGAAAGACCATTTTTTCCCCTGAAGTATTATACTCAATTTTGCTGGGTAGGTGATTCTTGGTTTAAGTCCTAGTTCCTTTGACTTCTGGAATATCCTATTCCGCACCCTTCGATTCCTTAATGTAGAAGCTGCTAGATCTTGTGTTATCGTGATTGTATTTCCACAATACTGGAATTGTTTCTTTCTAGCTGCTTACAAGATTTTCTCCTTGACCTGGGAACTCTGGAACTTGGCCACAATGTTCCTAGGAGTTTCTCTTTTAAGTGGTGATCGATGGATTCCTTCAATACTTATTTTGCCCTCTGGTTCTAGAATCTCAGGGCAGTTTTCCTTGATAATTTCTTGAAAGATGATGTCTAGGCTCTTTTTTTGATCATGGCTTTCAGGTAGTCCCATAATGTTTAAATTGTCTCTCCTGGATCTATTTTCCAGGTCAGTTGTTTTTCCCATGAGATATTTCACATTCTCTTCCATTTTTTCATTCTTTTGGTTTTGTTTTATGATTTCTTGGCTTCTCAGAAAGTCATTAGACTCCATCTGTTCCATTTTAATCTTGAGAAAACTATTTTCTTCAGTGAGCTTTTGAACCTATTTTTCCATTTGGCTAATTTTGCTCTGGAAAGCATTCTTCTCCTCATTGGCTTTTTGAACCTCTTTTGCCAATTGAGTGAGCCTATTTTTCAAGGTGTTATTTACTTCAGCATTTTTTGGGTCTCCTTTACCAAGGTATTGACCCGTTTTTCATGCTTTTCTTGCATCTCTTTCATTTCTCTTCCCAGTTTTTCCTCCATTTGTCTAACTTGATTTTCAAAATCCTTTTTGAGCTCTTCCATGGCCTGAGCCCACCAGACATCCACCTTGGATGTCTGGGATAGAGAGGCCCCAACCTCCACGTCTTTCTCAGATGACAGGCATTGTACTTCATCATCAGAAGTGAATCTGGGAAGGTACATCTCTTCCCCAATAAAGTACCTTTCTATGGTCTTATTCTGCTTCCTTTTTCTGGGCATTTCCCCAGCCAGTTCCCTGACTTCTGAGATTCCTCTCCACCCCTGCCTAGATCTGCCCAGCTAGTGCTTAGAGTCTGAGATTCAAATGCTGCTTCCCAGTCTCAGAGCTATCCGCAGCGGGAGTGGCTGCTATTCAATGTGAACTTAAGTTCTGGTGCTGAGGTGGGGGCAGGGCTGCCTCCCAATCTCAGATCCCTCAGGGGCTTTATGCAGAGACCTTCAGTAAGGGGCGGGTGGGGGCAGGGCCGCCTCCCAGGTTCAGCTTCCTCTGGGGGTTTATGTGGAGACCTTTGTTGCTGGAGGTCCTGCCTGCTTGGGGAGTCCTGGCCACCGTTGCCTCTGCCGCTGCCTCTGCCGCTGCCTCCCGAGGGGGCCCGAGTCACGGAGACACCTCGCTCCCCTCTCGGCCAGCCCAAGAAGTCTCTCTCACTGACCTATAGCGTCTGTGGGCAGAGGGACCTTCCTGGCCGCCAGAGATTCTGTCCCTGAAGCCTGCTCGGATCTGCTCCTCTGAGGCCACACGGCCAGGTCAGCTCAGGGGTGGCCTCTCCTTTCTGGAGCACGACGGGCCCTGGGGATGGCTCTCCAGGACTCTCTGAAACAGAAATCTCTTCCACTGTGTTTCTGTGCACCTTGCAGTGATCCTGAATTTGTGGGAAGTTCTTCTTACAGGAAATTTTTGGGCTGTGGTTTTGGAGCTAGCATACATAAGTCTTTCTACTCCACCATCTTGGCTCCTCCCCATATATCTATTTTAAATATAATAATTAAGATCTACTTCTCAAGATTTACAAGTATCATCTTCCCACATAGGCAAATAAACGTTTGCCCTTTTTCCAGTTCAGTTGGTATTTTACATTTTATTTTTTCATTCTTTTAGTTGGTTACTGCTTTGTATGTTGGGGCTTCAAGTTCAGGCAGCTGGAGCCTGTATAGGCTGTAGGTTCTCTGGTGCTGAGCAGGAGCTAGTGTTGGTAGTGGGTGTCTCCTGTTGCTATAGCATTGCACTTAAGGTTGTGGAGTGAGGTATGGAGGTGGAAGTTGTCTGATGCCTGGAGATGGAATCTTTGACGTGGGCTATTGGAAGGTTCTGGTATTGGTAATTGCCTGCACCACCACTCTGGTGCTCAAGATAGCTGAGGTGGTGTTCACCTAGACACCTCCCATATAGTACTAGTCCCCTTCAGCCACAGCAAGAGGGACTTTTCCTGTTAATCCCTAGCGTAATAAGAAGGGGAAAAAATGCTGTACCTTGTCTTTCTCCTGACTCTACTCTTCAAGCATTTTTTTATGGAGTGGTTCTTTCTGGCTTTTTCAAGGTCAGCAAGGGAGGGTAAGAGCAAATTACCTCATTACTATGCTGTCTTAGCTCCCAGAAGTCCCCCTTTGCCTCCAGGATCATTGAATGCAGGAAAAATCACATTTTGTGACAAACCTAATTTATTATTTAACACAATTTGAATTGGGGAAATGTTTTCAATGTAGTCATTTGAATTTTGCTTGGTCTACTCATTTTCTGTGACTTTTACAAATATTCCTACTGGGCAATCTAAGCTTTGAAAAATCACAAATCACTGCTAATTTTTTTTGGCTATTTTAAATACTTAGTGGCACATTTTTTTCTGAAAATCAAAAACTTTTAAGCTATAATCAACAGGACCCTGTAAAGAGCATTAAAGATATTACTTTGTCCCACAAAGAGCTATTTCTTCAGAGAGTAATAGAATAGAAACTTTCAATTTGGCTACTAGATAAATTGAAATAAATTTATTACAATTATTTGAATAGTAATGCTTTATTTGTAGTATCATGACTTAAGCTTTCTTCTTTCACCATCCACAAATATTTTTATTAAAATTATATTTGGCTATTGGTGGGAGGTGATGCTTTGGTCATATCAGTAGAACTTGGAGATGCATTCTTTGAGATTTAGATGTAACTCTCTACTCACAGTATTCTTTACTGCTATATAACGATATATCATTATGCTTCATTCAAAATATATCCTTTTAACAAAACATAAGAAAAACATTAAATAGAAAATACATTAAATATTATATATGCATGTATAGTTATGCATACACACATATGTATGTTTATGTTATATGTATACACATAGGTATGTTTGTATGCACACACATACGCATAGGTGTGTATGCATGGCATTTCAAAATGTTTCTTAAATAAATAAACATCTACATAACATACAATGTGTCAAAATGTCAACCCTAAATCCTTTTTTATAATTATTATTTCTTTTATTTTCAGTGTTCCACAACTACTACCATATAACTTGGATTATTTTTTCCTCCACTTTTCCTCCTTCCTCCTTGCCTCCCCGTTCCCTCTCTGAGATGGTATACAATTTTATGTAGGTTCTACACATAGATTCCCTTTAAATACATTCCCAGTAGTCATGTTGTTGTATAGAAGAATTAAAATGGATGGGAGAAATCATATAACAAATCAAAATGTAAGACAAATGAAAATGGTCTGCTATATTCTATGATTGAAATCCATCGTTCTTTCTCTGGATGTGGAAGGCATTTTGCCTTAAAAGGCCATTGGGAATTTTTTAAATCCTTGCATTTCAGTAAAGTTCTAGGTCTACTGGAAAAAAAAAAAAAAAACCTCACATACTCTGGCTGTTGCTGTGTACAAAGTTCCCGTGGTTCTGCTCCTATTGCTCACCATCAGATCATATAAGTATTTCCAGGTCTCTCTGAAGGCCTCTTGTTCATCATTTCTTATAGCATAGTAGTATTCCATTACATTTGTAGACCATAATTTACTCAGCCATTACCTAATTGATGGGTATCCCCTTGATTCATGGTTTTTGGCCAGTACAAAGAGTGCTGCTATAAATATTTTTGTACATGTGGGACCCTTTCTCATTTTTTATGATCTTTTGGGGATATAGTCCTAGAAGACGTATTCCTGGGTCAAATGGTATGCACATTTTTGTAGCCCATTAGGCATAGTTTCAAATCGCTTTCCAGCATGCTTGGATCAGCTCACAGTTCCATGAGCAATGAATTAGTGTTCCAAATATCTTCTTGAACATTTAGCATGTTCCTGGTTTGTCATGTTAGCCAATCTGATAGGTGTGATGTGGTATCTCAGAGTTGTTTTAATTTACATCTCTCTAATCAATAGTGATTTATAGCATTTTTTCATGTGACTATCGATATTTTTAACTTCTTCCTCTGAAAACTGCCTGTTCATAACCTTTGACCATTTATCAAATGGGGAATGACTTGTATTCTGGTATATTTGACTCAGTTCTCTATATATTTTAGAGATGAAGCCATTATCAGAGACACCAGCTGCAAAAATTCTTAACCAGCTTTCAACTTCCCACCTAATCTTGGCTGCATTGATTTTGGCTGTGCAAAACATTTTCAGTTCAATGTAATCAAAATTATCCATTTTGTACTTGACAATGCTTCCTCTCTCTTTAGTCGAAAAATTCTCCCCTTATAAATATGATAAATGCACTCTTCCTTGCTCCACTAATTTGTTTATAGTGTCAAACTTAATACCTGGATGATGCACCCATTTGGATTTTATTATTGTGTACGGTGTCAGGCACTGGTCTGTGGCTAGTTTCTGCCACACTGTTATCTAATTTTCCCAGGAAATTTTGTTGAACAGTGAGTTCTTATCCCAGAAGCTGGAGTCCTTGGGGTTATCATTGACTATGGTGTATTGAGTACCTGCCATATTTCACTGGCCTATATTTCTGTTTTTTAGCTGGTACCAAGTGGTTTCCATAATTGCTGATTAATAAGACAATTTGAGATCTAGTAGAGCTATATCCACCTTCCCTAGCATTTCTTTTCATTAGTTTCCTTGATATTCTGGACATTTGTTCTTCCAGATGAACTGTGCTCTTATTTTTTCCAAGTCGAGAAAATAATTATCTGATAGTGTGATTGCTATTACACTAAATAAGTAAATTAATTTAGGTAGAAAAATCATTTTTATTGTATTGGCTCAGCCTACCCACGAGCAACTGATGCTTTTCTAGTCACTTAGATGTGACCTTATTTGTGTGAAAAGTATTCTGTAAATATGTTCATATAGTACCTGGATTTGTTTTGACTGGTAGATTTCGAGATATTTTATAATATCTATCCTAGCTTTAAATGAGATTTCCCTTTTTATCTATTGCTATTGGGCTTTTTTAGTATTGTATAGAAATGCAGAAGTTTTATGTGGGTTTATTTGTAACACGCAACTTTGCCCAAGTTGTTTATTATTTCAACTAGTTTTTTTTTTTTTACTTGACTCTCTAGGATTCTCTAGGTGTATCATCTTATTATCTACAAAGAGTGATAACTTAGTTTCTTCTTTGCCCATTCTAATTCCTTCAGTTTCATGTTCTTCTCTTATTGCTACATCTAACATTTCTAGCACAAAATTGAATAATAATGGTGATAATGGACATCCTTGTTTCACCCCTGATCTTATTGGAAACTCATCTGGTTTGTCTCCATTGCATATAATGCTTGCTGAAGGTTTTATATGGATACTGCTTATTATGTTATGGAAAGTTCCATTTATTCCTATGCTCTCCAGTGATTTTAATAGGAATAGGTGTTGTATATTTGTTACAATCTTTTTCTGCATCTATTGAGACATTCATGTGGTTTCTATTAGGTTTATTATTGATATGATCAATAATGCTAATAGTTTTCCTAATATTAAACCAGCCCTGCTTGACTAGTATGAATCCTACCTAATCATAATGTATTATTCTCATGATAACTTGCTGTACTCTTTTTGCTAAAATCTTATTTAAAATTTTTGCATCTATATTCATTAGAGAAATTGCTCTATAATTTTCTTTCTCTGTTTTGGCTCTTCCTGCTTTAGGTTTAGGTTTCAAAACCATAATTGTATCGTGAAAAGAATTTGGGATCACTCCTTCCCTAATTTCCCAAAATAGTCTATATAGCATTGGAATTAACTATTCTTTAAATGTTTGAAATAATTCACTTGCAAATCCATCAGGTCCTGAAGATTTTTTTCTTAGGGAGTTCATTGATGGCTAATTCAATTTCTTTTTCTGAGATGATGTTATGTAAGGGTTCGGTTTCCTTTTCTGTTAATCTGGACAAATTATATTTTTTTAAGTGATTGTCCATGTCATTTAGATTGCCGAATTTATGAGCATAAAGTTGGGCAATGTAATTTCTAATT
The DNA here is from genome assembly GCA_023548195.1 of Bettongia penicillata ogilbyi. Taxonomy (NCBI): domain Eukaryota; kingdom Metazoa; phylum Chordata; class Mammalia; order Diprotodontia; family Potoroidae; genus Bettongia; species Bettongia penicillata. The sequence continues at coordinate 2,263,651 of JAJHZJ010000016.1, read as the reverse complement.
ATTTTCTAATTTCTTCCTCACTGGAGGTGAGTTCACCCCTTCCATATTTTATATTGGTAATATGGTTTTCTTCTTTCTTTTTTCTAATCTGATTGAGGAATGGTTTATCAATTTCATTGCTTTTTTTTCATTAAACCACCTCTTAGTTTTATTTATTAGATCAATAGTTTTCTTAATTTCAATTTCATTAATCACTCCTTTGGTGTTCAGTATTTCTAATTTGGTATATACTCAAGGATTTTCAGTTTGTTCTTTTTCAAACATTTTCAGCTGCATGCCCAATTCTTTGATCTCCTCTTTCTCTATTTTATTCATATAGGCGTTCAAAGATATAAAACTTCCCCTAAGAACTGCATTTGCAATATCCCATATGATTTGGTAGGGTGTCTCATTATTGTCATTCTCTTGAATGAAGTTGTTGATTTTTTCTATGATTTGTTGTTGAACCTACTCTTTCTTTAGGATTACATTATTTAGTTTCCAATTAAATTTTGGTATATTTTTACATGGCCTTTTATTACATGTAATTTTCATTGCATTATGATCTGAGAAGGGTGCTGTTACTATCTCAGCCTTTCTTTATTGGATTGTGAGGTTTTCATGGCCTATTACATTGTCTATTTTTGTATGTGTGCCCTGTACCACTGAGAAAAAGGTATATTCCTTTCTATCCCCATTCAATTTTCTCCAGAAATCTAACTTATCTATCTTATCCAGAGTTGTGTTCACCTCCATAACTTCTTCTATGCTTACTTGAAGTTTAAATTTATCAAGTTCAGAGAAGGGGATGTTGAGGTCCCCACTAGTACAGTTTTGCTGTTTTATTTCTTCCTGTAACTCCTGTAACTTCTCCTCTAAGAATCTGGATGCCATATCACTTGGAGCATATATGTTTATTAATGATGTTGCTTCATTTTTATATGGTGTATTTTAGCAGGATAAATTTTTCTTTCTTATTTTTTATGATTCGATTGCTTTCTGCTTTTGCTTTTTCTGAGATTAAGATGACTATCCCTGCTTTTTTACGTCAGATCAAGCACAATATATTCTGCTCCAACTTTTTACCTTTACCCTGTTTGTATCCCCCTGTTTCAAATGTGTTTCTTCTAAACAACATATTGTTAGATCATGATTTTTAATCCATTCTGCTATCCATTTCTGTTTTACAGTAGAGTTCACTCAATTCACATTCACAGCTAGGAGTACAATCTGTATCTTTCCCTCCATCCTCTTTTCCACACTTTTGTGCTTTTAGTTCTCCCATCTCCCTTCCCTTCCTCAATAGAGTTTTCACTTTTGACCATCAACTCCTGCAGTCTTCCCTTCTTTCTTTCAAACCACCTTTCTTTTACTCCCTTTTATCCTTACTACTTCTATTCTCCCTTTTAGCCTCCACACCCTTTTCTTTCTACCTCCCCCTACCACTACCTATAGAGCTACTTAGATTTATATACTTATTTAAGTGTGTTGTTCCCTCCTTGAACCAAATCAGATGAGAGTACCTCTCAAATAATGCTCATCTCTCTCCCCTTTTTACCTCTACTGCAATACAATATTGTGCTTCTTTCCATGATGTAATTTTCCATTTTCTTCCTCCTATTCATGCTTAAATCACGTATTTATCACTATATTTTTTACTTTATACCCATCCCCTTTATCTATGTATATCCATTTTACATTTCATAATCGACATACAATTTTCAAGATTAACAAGTATCATCTTCCCTTATAGGAAGGTAAACTTTTTGTTAATGTTGAGTAACAAATTTTTCTTTTCCCCTGTTTACATCTCATGAGACTTGTGTTTGAAGACAGAATTTTCTTTTCAGTTCTGAGCTTTTTATCTGGAAGTTCTGGAAATTCCTTTTTTGTTGTTGAATATTCATCTCCTGGGGGGCGGAGCCAAGATGGCGGAGTAGAAGGACGCACATTTACAAGCTCCGAGCCCACAACCCATGGAATTGAGGTAAAAGGAGATCCCCATAAATTCTGAATCTCTGCAGGGGGTGCATAAACATAGGGGAAAAGATTTCCATTCCACCGAGCCCTGGAGAGCCGTCCCCGGGGTCCATCGCGCCCCGGAAAGCGGACCCCACCCTCACCCCTGGCCGCGACCCAGAGAAGCTGACCCGAGCAGACTTCAGAGAGGAAAGCTCCGGGGGAAGCTCCGGCAGCCGGGAAAGTCCCTCCGCTCACAGAAGCTACAGGTCAGTGAAAAAGAAAGCCGGGCTGAAGGAGAGGGGAAGCGGGGAGTCTCCGTGACTTGGGCCCCCTCAGGAGGAAGTGGCGGCAGCAGAGACGGGGGCAGGAAGCGCGGAGGCAGAGGCGTGGGCGGGCGGCTGAGGCGGCAAAGGCCCGGGACTCAGGAATCCCCCAGCAGCAGGTAGGATCTTCAATACTGAAGGTCTTTCCAACCTGAGGGAGCCGAGCAGGGGAGACGGCCCTGCCCCCCACCCTGCTCTACTGCTGAACGCCTCTGAATAAAACCCCCAAGGGAGCTGAGCACAGCAGGCGGGGCCCCCCACCCCGCTCCCACCTGCTCCGTTCCTGAAAGTCTCTGCGGAAAGCCCCTGAGGGCCCAAGCTTAGGAGACGGCCCTGCCCCCACCCCTGAGCCAGAACTAAAGCTTGCCGCGGGAAAGCGCATTTGAATCTCAGAGGCCAAGCACTAGCTGGGCGGATCCAGGCGGGGGTGGAAAGGAATCTCAGAAGTCAAGTAACTGGCTGGGAATATGCCTAGAAAGGGGAAGAAAAATAAGACTTTAGAGAGTTTTTTCCAACAAATGCAAATGATCCCGACCTTCGGATCTGATGGGGAGGACAAGAACATATTTTTCCCATCAGGGAAAGATGTGGAGGGCGGGGCCTCAGTACCCCAGACACCCCAGGGGGGTGTTGGGTGGGCTCAGGCCTTGCAAGAGCTTAAAAAGGATTTTGAAAAGCAAGTTAGACAGGTGGAGGAAAGACTGGGAAGAGAAATGACAAAGATGCAAGAAGAGTATGAAAAAAAGGTCAATATCTTGGTAAAGGAGACCCAAAAAAATGCTGAGGAAATTAACACCTTGAAAAATAGGCTCACTCAATTGGCAAAAGAGGTTCAAAAAGCCAATGAGGAGAAGAATGCATTCAAAAGCAGAATGAGCCAAATGGAAAAAGAGGCTCAAAAGCTCACGGAATTTAATAGTTCTCTCAAAATTAGAATGGAACAGATGGAGTCTAATGACTTTATGAGAAACCAAGAAATCACCAAACAAAACCAAAAGAACGATAAAATGGAAGAGAACGTGAAATATCTCATGGGAAAAACAACTGACCTGGAAAATAGATCAAGGAGAGACAACTTAAAAATTATGGGACTACCTGAAAGCCATGATCAAAAAAAGAGCCTAGACATCGTCTTGCATGAAATTATCAAGGAAAACTGCCCTGACATTCTAGGACCAGAGGGCAAAATAATTATTGAAAGAATCCATCGATCACCACCTGAAAGAGATCCAAAAAGAGAAACTCCTAGGAACATTGTGGCCAAATTCCAGAACTCCCAGCTCAAGGAAAAAATCTTGTAAGCAGCCAGAAAGAAACAATTCCAGTACTGTGGAAATATAATCAGGATAACCCAAGATCTAGCAGCTTCTACATTAAGGGATCGAAGGGTGTGGAATAGGATATTCCAGAAGGCAAAGGAACTAGGACTGAAACCAAGAATCACCTACCCAGCTAAACTGAGTATAATACTTCAAGGGAAAATATGGTCTTTCAATGAAACAGAGGACTTTCAATCATTCTTAATGAAAAGACTAGAGCTGAAAAGAAAATTTGACTTTCAAACACAAGAATGAGAGGAAGCATGCAAAAGTAAACAGGAAGGAGAAGTATTAAGGGACTTACCAGAAATGAACTGTTTGCATTCATACAGGGAAGGACAATATTTCTAACTCTTAAAACTTTTCAGTATCTGGGTGGTTGGTGGGACCACACATACACATGTACACACATACACACATGCATTCACATACAGAGACAGAGAGCACAGATTGAACTGAATAGGATGGGATCATACCTTAAAAGAAATTAAGGTAAATGGTGAGAGAGAAATGTAGTGAGAGGAAAGAGGGGGAAATGGAAGGGGGTAACTATATGTCATATAAGAGGCAAGTAGGAGATGTTTTTAGTGGAGGGAAAAAGAGGAGAGCTGAGGAAAAAAACAAACAAACAAACAAACAAAAGTTTACCCTCATCACTTTTGACTAAACGAAGAGGTGTAATGCACACTCATTTTGGTATGAAAACCTATCTTACAGTATAAGAAAGCGGGGGAGAAGGAGATATTGGGGGGGGATGATGGAAGGGAGGGCAAAGGGAGGAGGGAGTAATTGAAAGTCAACACTTGGGGAGGGACAGGATCAAAGGACAGAAGAGAAACAATGAGGGGCAGGTTAAGAGGGATGGCAATTCACTTAGTCTTACACAACACGACTATCAGGAATGTCATTTGCAAAGCTACACAGATATGGCCTATAATGAATTGCCTGCCGTACCAAAGGGAATAAGTGGGGAGGGAGGGATGGGGAGAATTTGGAACTCAAAGTTTTAGGAACAATTGTTTAGTATTGTTGTTGCAACTAGGAAAGAAGACATACAGTTAATGAGGAATAGAAAATCATCTGGCCCTACAGGAGAAAAGAGAAGATAGAGACAAGGGAAGGGAGGGATGACAGAAGAGAGGACAGATTGGAGATAGGGAAAATTAGATTGCTTGGGGTATTGGGGTGGGGGGAGGGGAGAAAAGGGGAGAAAATTTGGAACCGAAAAATTTGTGAAAATGAATGTAAAAAACTAAATTAATTAATTAATTAATTAATTAAAAAAAAATGAATATTCATCTCCTTTCCTGAAATATGCTTAACTTTGCTAGTAATTGACTCTTGGTTGTAGTCCCAGCTCTTTTACTTTACAGAGTATCATTTTCCAATGCCTTCAACTTTTTAATGTAGAAACTGCAAGGTTCTGTGTGATCCTGACTGTTGCTCCTCAATATTTGAATGGATTTTTTCAGTCTATCTGTAGTATTTTCTCCTTCACTTGATAGTTCTGGAATTTGGCAACAATATTTCTTATTTTTAGTTTGGGATCTCTTTCAGAAGGTGAATGGTGGATTCTTTCGATGACTATTTTGTCCTTTGAATATAGCAGTTCTGGGCAGTTTTCCTGGATGATTTCTTGGAAGAGTTTTTTTTTTTTTTAATTGTGCCTTTCTGTTGGATCAATAATCCTTAAATTTTCTCTCTCAACCTCTTCCAGTTTGTTTGTTTTTCCAATTAGATGTTTTGCATTTTCTTCTATCTTTTCATTCTTTATATATTTTTGACTGATCCTTGATGTCTCATTGGCTTAATTTCTAATTGCCCATTTCTAGTTTTTATCAAATTGTTTTCTTCACTTAACTTTTGCATCTTCTTTTCCATCTGCCCAATTATTCTTTTTAAGAAATTATTTTCTCCAGTTAATTTTTGTACTTCCTTTTCTATTTTTTCAATTTTCCTTTTTAAGAGTTGTTCTCTTCAGTGAATTCTTTTTTCATACTTTTAAAATAGTTGGTCAGTTTTTCTTCTATTTCCTTTTTCAATTCTTCTAAGAATGCTCTTTGTGCATACCACAAGTTCATAGTCCTTTCTGAAGTTTTAGATGAGAGTACAGTCTCAAAACTGACCTCTTTGGTATTTGTCTTTTTGTCCTTGTCTCCATAGAAAAATTCTATAGTCTTTTCCTAATTGCTTTGATTCTTCTTATTCATGATGATGACGTTTTGTGTATTGTGGCCTCTGGTTCTTTCAGCTAGAAGCTTAAGAACCTGATTCTGAACTGACTGGTGTGAGAAAGCAGAGGCTGTCTAGATTCTATTTTTGTTTCTCCCTGAATTAGCCCTGGAGCTAGCTTGTTAAATGTGGGGGAGGGTGGTCTTGACATGGGAGATCTCCTCAGCTGAGCCAGAGCAAACGTAAGCTCAGAGGTTTGTGATGCCCACTACCCTAGTGTCTTCCCATTTCCCTTGGTGTACTGAGGCATACCTGGGCTCCTGGTGTTTGTGCTTGTGAGACTCCACCTGGCTGGGACTGCAGATCTCCTCTCAGTTGGAGCACTGAGGTGGGGCTGTCTGGGACAGCTCCAGTTGTCCACCACAGTAAGAAGAATCCTCATTAGCAACTTTCCTAGCCTCACATGCTAGGAGACAGTTTGCCCCTTATGCTGATTCCACTGATCAAGGATTTTTCTGGGAAAACATTTTATTGCTCTTTCATGGTAAAGAAGGGGGTGGGGAGAGAGTGTTTACTGATCACTACACCTTTTTTGCTCCTGGAAGTAAAAGTAGGTGACATACAGGCATTTAATATGTGGGATGATAGTCTCAGGTGCAGCTGCTGCAGATACCTGGGGCTCTGTCTGCGGCTCTCACTCACTTGATTGACTCTGCTTTACTGAAGCCCTGTGCTGCTATTCCACCATGCTGCTGCTTCTTCAGGCTGCCCTGGGGCCTTCCTGCTCAGCCCTGTCCTGGCTGAGATGGGGCTGTGTTTTGTGAACTCTTCCAACCCCATGGAACAGATCCTTCACATGCACCTTCTAGTCTGTCCTGAGCTGTGAGTCTGCCATAGTCTCTCTCCTATTTGATTCTGCACCTCCAGAATTTCATCAGATTCTCTTTTTAGAGGTATCTGAAGGAGTTTGTCCAAAAGCATAGGTGAGTAGTTACTCTCACTCTGCCATCTTGGCTCCTAATTCTTTAAGTATTAATGAAATATTAATATTTCCAACCTTGATCACATACTCACCGTTTGATGTAGAATAGCATTTAACTTGCTTCTAATAATATACAATTAAGGTTTTTTCATGGTAATACATGGTGCTATTGACACTGTAGTCATATAAATGTAATGGGGCTCAAGTTCGCACCATATGAAAATGAACCAGAAGTGAAGGAGAAAAGAAAAATTTGTGAATGATGGGAGGAAGTAGGCAATTATAAGAGTCCTTGCCCCAGAAATCAGAAAAAAGGTTAATGTTTAAAGTTTGAACAGAAGCAAATTTAAATTTGATATTTTTAAAAAGTGTTTATTCATATTCGTAAAATAATTCTCATAAAGGAAAAGTGGGTCAACCATAATTAGAATCCTTAAGGGAAGCTTGAAAAACTATGTGCCAGTTCTTAGTTCACAGAGGGAGCTATTTTATAAAGTAATTTTAAAATTTATTTTATTAAATATTTCCCATGTTTAAAAAAACAATCAGTTCAACATTCTATCAAGTGGTACTTTGCATTGTACCATGGATATTGCATGTAATGTTTGCGTAGATTTGATATAAATCTCTGTTGTCAAATTTAAATGCAAAATAAATCTTTTGGTTGTATATTGACTTAGAAAACCATAAATTATTATTGTGTTATATAATTTTTGTTAAATATTTTCCAATTATATTTTCATCTGATTCTATTGACACTCAGAGTTTTGCAGACTACAGATCTCAAATTTGATGGCTATGATATAAATTATGTTTTTTGGTAATTACCTATGATGTTTCGAAATTGTATTTCTATGTTAATTATTAATATTTATTATTAGTAAATACTTGTATGTAAAATGTACCCTCTCTGTACCTTTAAACTAGGAGGCTTGAGTATGCATATTGATACATTCACAAGTACTTTAATATTCCAGTAACTGTAAATGCTTCGTGCAGAAAGTGCATACTACCCATATGACCTTGGAGAAATCAGTGACCTCTCTTAGCCTTAATTTTCTTGTCAATAAAATGAGGGCATTCTCCTCAATGATTGTTGGGCTTAAGGTTCTGTTGCGTTACTGCAGTCAAATATGCAGGAACCATAGAGCATCTGACACATTCTGGCTATCTTACTCTGGACAATTCATTTAACCACTCAGTGCTCCAAATGACTTTTTACATTCCAAACAAAATATCTTAATTAAAAAGAGAGTTTATTCATTGGGAATTTCATTATATAAATTAAATCTCAGCTTCAGTCCCTGATCTGAAAATAAATGACCTCAGTCACTGGATGAATAGGCCTAACTAATAGGCCTGCCACCTATTCCATGACATTCCAAGGTTGTTGTTAGCTTACAGTATTTATCTATATCCTCATAAATAGCCAAAAGTCTTAATTCTGCACTTGCAAATAATTCAAAGTCTTTCGGCCCTCTCTTTACTTAGTTCACTGGGCAATCCTAAAAACAATTCATTGAGGCTTCTATAAATTTGGTTGAGTTTTATCAATCAATCAATATTTCTTAGTGACTACCATATTCCAACTATCGTTGTTATCAGCTTTCACTACCATCTCTTCTGAATCATCACCTCCTGAACTGTCATTTAGGCCTCAGAAAAAGGTTAGTGAACTCTTCTTAGAGTCCCATTAGCTGGCTATCAATTATTCCTTTTCATGCTTCTCACAAGGAGTTCAAGAAACTCCCTACTGAGCAATTGATTACAGTCAGATCTATGATTTCCTGGGCAGTAGGAACTTATGAAGTATAAATTACCTCTATAAGTATTGAGAGAAAAATCTTTTTCCTCAAGGAATCTCTTGAGATAATAAGAGGTCAGAAGCCAATTATTTTGTTCATGGTCATACAGGTAATGTTTGTCAGAGGTAGTTCTTGAATCCAGTTTTTTTCCAGTGCTAGACTTCTATAAATAACATCATGTGGCTTCTTAGCATTTTATATATACTTAATAAATTTCATATTGAGAAGCACAATCACATAGAAGGTAGAGAGTTACTCCTGGAATCAGGAAGACTTAGGGTGAAGTTCTGCATTTGGCACATTCTGGTTTGTGACCCTGGACTAGTCATTTACATTTTAGTGGCCAATCAACTCAGAGACTCCAAATTGCAGAGTATATATTGGCATGAATCAGTAAGAGTTTTCTCAGTTCAAGTTACCTATACAATAAAAATACCAATATGCAAATGAATTCCCTATATCAGTGAAAATGCTCTATACAAATGAGAGGATTCATTTCTTCTACCTCTAAATAATTTTCTTAGGTTTATTCCAATATTTTAACATGCTGAGAATGTTTGGTTACTGACTGTAAATCAAAGAATTAAGTATTCTTCTTCTGAATAATTTACAAAATGCAAATTTTATACGCAATGTAGCAAAATCATTTTAAAAGTATTTATATTTCTGATCATTTTATGATTATCTTTATCTTGGTCACGTTGCTGATATATATATACACATATATACACATATATGTACATATATATGCACACATATACGTATATATATATAATATGAATTTCTACATAGTACATTTTCAAATCGGATAAAATATCATTTAGAAAAAAACAGTGAAACTCATCTCTAATATATAAGATGAAGATCCATGCCTAGAAAATTATAACACTTTCTTAATTTGTCTCCTTGCCTTTGCTCTCTACTCTTTCTCCATTTATCTTGCATAACAATGTTATTAATCTTCTTAAAACAATGCACTGATCTTGTTGCATCCTTTCTTAAAAAGCTTCAATAGCTTCCCTTTAAGGATGCATTGGTTTATTTTTTTTTCTGAGTTGGTAAATCTTGTTTAAATAAAATATAGAATATATGCTTCTATAAAAATTAATCAAAATAAAAAAGAGAAACTACTCCTTTTCGTACATACAATTACTTTTTTTTGTAATTTACAATATTTTTAGAACAGCAAGTTTGTGTGTTTTACATTTAACAACTATTAATGACCATAGTCATTATTTGCATTTAACGTGAGTTTTGTTGATATATAATATTGTCCTGATTTGCACAGTTAATGGATATATTGTTCTTTTTCATCTGCTTTCTCCACATTCTATCACTTAATTTATGCATTTAACTATTAATTTACTTCATCATATTATTTTATCCTTAAAGTACATTATTCCTTTTCATTCATATGCCACAATCTATCATTTACCTATAGTAAGGAAACAAGATTATTTTTTTCATTATTATAATAATACTCCTATATGTATTTCTGAGTTATGTGTCATTTTAACTATTTTTAAACTGTTAATAAAGTCCACTACAAAACTATTTCTCTCATCACTGATCAAAATACCTGAATAATCATAAAAGTTTTCTTATAGAATCCATATTACTTTCCCAATGAAACCAATTACTAGCTCCATAAATAACAAACCAAATGAAATAGTCCTGGACCCAAGTAGAGTTTTCAAGACGAAGAGAAAACTACTACAAGAGATCAGGGGGGAAAGTTCATATACAAAGCAACCACAATCAAATAATAACTAAAACAAATATGAAGAAATCTTAGAATGTGATATAAAAGAAAACGATTTATGATCAAGAATCAGTTTAACCGAATAATTTAATGTAATTCTACAAGACAAATAATGAGTATTTGGTTGTATTTAGGATCTTTAAGTGTTCTTGCTAAGAAACTTTGAAACTTTCAAAGAATCTTTGAAATGCAAATTTAAAAAACAAAGAAAAAAGCAAAAGAGAAACTTATAAAGTTTTTTTTTAAGCACACTGAAGAAGCTAAGTGATAACCAAATGCCTACATCTTTATAGTGGTGTGAGAGATGCAGTTCTGATGTCAGCACCTTCTTAATTTTGGTTTCACATTGGGAGGAAATGAGGTACATGTATGTCAATGAACATTTAATATAAAAATGATTATTTTACCCTAAAATAGCAAAGAAACCCATAAATAATACAAGGAACATTATATATTTTTTAGACTCTGCTTCCCTTGCCTCCATATGGAAATGCATCTGGTCATCAATTCGAAGTAAGAATGTTCAGTGGGTTTTAGAAATCCACCAAGTACAAGGAGCCTAGACTTTACCTGGTTGAGAATTTTATGCCCATGGATGACCAGGAAGCTAAGATTCCAGGAAAAATCAAGTAGCCATGTACCAGCTATAGCTTTATTTTAGGCTTACCTCATGCATTTGGGATTGGTGGGAATATAGGGAGGTGGAATGATAGGTGAAAAATTAGGGAGTAAAGAAATCTTGTGTCTAGAAGGTGTAATCAGACTGCATAAGTATAGGAGATTGTTCTTCTCATACATTTAATTTCATCATTACCTATCTAATAATCTACCAGAGGTGGCTAGGCAGCACAATGAGAAAGAATACTGGATGTGGAGTCAGAGGCCTAAGTTTGAAATATGCTTCATTTACTAGTTAACTCTGGGAAAGTTAATTTCTTTCTTTCAACCTCACCTTCTTCATCTATAAAAACAAGGTAATAAAAATAGCAACTACTTCCCAGTGTTGTGAGGATCAAATGGGATAACATTTATAAAACTATATAAATAGTAGCAATTGTTAACTACTATATTCATTCTACAACAGTAATACTAATTCTATAATAAGAAATTTTGATTTTAGGGTGAGACTTTGAAAATATCAAGGACTTTTTTTTACTTAAAGCTCCTTAAATATTTCTTCCAAATTTTTGAGATTTTATACTTTCTGGAATTATTTGGTTTAATGTATCTACATTTATTTAGGTAACAGACATAACTCAATTTTACTTTGTCTTACTTGAACATAATCTGTAAAGCAAATAATCTGTAGGACAGCATCACCAGATAGTATGATTTGCTACAGATTATATTAACAGCTCATATTTTTTATGAGAATGGCTAGACTTATTTTCATTTATATGTAAAAATAGAATATAGTAAAGTGAATAAATGTTTTATTGCCATGTGTGTGTGGGCATGTGTGTGTGTGTGTGTGTGTGTGTGTGTGTTTGAGTATTTCATTTTCCTGGGCATTTTATTCCAGACCCTCTGTCTCTTGTCCTCTGCTTTCACTCCAGGAAAACCAAGAAACTCTGGATCTGTCTCATAATCTACCTATTAAAGTCATTGTCCTTTCTTCTATTTGTTCCAGTGTATCCTCACCAAGCTCTACATCATTCCTATACAGACACCAGAACTCTTTACATCTCTCCTTATTGCTTGGATTTCTCCTGCTTTGGGGAGATGTTTAAGATGTTTAAGATGTTTAAGATGTTTAAGATCAAACCCAGAACTGCCAGATCCTGTCTCTTGCCCAGATTCTTCCAGGCCATATGTGCTGCTTCTGTTTCTTCTGAAGTGAGTCTTCTGGCCTTCACGGAAGAACCTCATCACTTGTTATGAGGTTGAATCTGAACAGATACCTGTGAACAAGCTTATCATCTGTTTCCCTCATATGAGCTTCTCTCCAGCACTAAAGAACTCAATTACTACCATATTCATCCATTTACATTCTCCCTAGCCCAAAGAATCTGAATCCCTGGATGTTGTGCAAAATCCATTCTCCTCTCTGATAACTAAATCCCTTATTCCCACTTCCCTCAGTCTACTCAATTTCCATAGACTACTCCTCCATTCAACCTCACAAAATCACACAGATGATCATATCATTAATTTGCAATATCCACACAGGAGTTACACTTCCAAGTTTATGAACTGTGAAGTATCTTAACTAATGGTATTTGTAATCATTCCATTTTTACCTCTTAAAACCTTATCCTTCATTCTCACACAATGTCCAATCTTTCCACCCTCCTTTGTTTCCCAAGCCCTCATCTGGCACCAACTACACTACCCTTTCTTCCCTAATTTTATTCCTTGAGTAATCAGTTCAAATCTAGAACATCCTCTACACTTGAATCCCTTGTTCCTTTGTCCTATTGCTAATGATAAATGGTCATATCCAAATTTGATTAGTTTGCTATGTTTGTGCCAACTTATGTGTGTGCCTCTCTTCACAAGCAGCTGGAAAATATTTAGTCCATTACACATTGATTTTACTTATTCTCATTGAAGTTTTCACTGCAGCAAGACAAATATTCCATTCTTCCCCAACTAATTCATTACTCAAATAATCATAAGTAAGTGATTCTAAATATTCTTATATCTCTTTAAGCCTCCCACTCACTTTCCCCCTCACTGTTCTCCTCCATCAGTCAAGAACCTTGCCTCATATTACCTAGCAATAACAAGCAAAATGGGAGTCATCCCTGAGAACTTCTTTTTTCCCCTCTCCTCATCACACATCAATCAGATGTCAAATTGACAATCTTCTCTAACCCACTTTCTCACATGAAGAAATGACCCTTCTTCCTAAGGCAAACTCCTTTAGATGAATCCTTGATTCCATCCCATTATCGTTTTGTAATGGATTATCTCCTTTATTATCCTCAGCTTGTAAATAATCTTGACTTTCCCTTGTTCCCTTGGTCTTCCCTGCTGCCTACAAACATGTCCATAACCCCACTCCCAGTCTTTAAAAATAAAAATAGGGAAAGTATTCAGGGAAATGGGAGAGTAGGTTCAAAATTTCCAGGCTTTCAGATTGCCTCCACAAGGAGACAGAAAATCACATAGAATACAGAGCAGCAAAAATAAAGGGGGTAAAGTAGTTGTCCTCTTAAGATATGTTAAAAATATCTCAGGGAAGACTCTATGGACTAAGGATTGGTCTAAATGAAGAGTGAATATCTACAGGCCAACTCCACCTAGTCAACAAAGAATGGCTTCTGAGGGAAACAGACTAGGGCTTGAGAAATTTTGCCTTGTTTTTCTGCATCACTCATGGCCTCAAGAAATTTCAATTAAGGAATTTTTACCACACAGCCTCAGGAACAGCAGACAGTGACAGAGAATTGAGGGACCTCCTGCTATTTCTTGAAGCCAGGTGGAGCAGTGCTGACCAGACATGATCGTTGACCATGGATATGGATGAGGAGGAGCCCACGCCCATTGAGTGAAGCATCCTAGGAAGAAAGGACATTTTAAGGACAGCTTGACTGGGACCTAGGGGAAGAAAAGACAATTCTCTGAGATTGAATCCATCAACAGAATTCAGAAAATAACAGTAAGAAGGATCTGAGGCCTAAGGCAACATTATGCAAACCTTGGGATTAAAATTGATGATAATAATATTAAGCCAGTAAAATAAAATAAGACAAATTAAAATAAAAATGAGTAAGCAAAGGAAAAGGAACCTAGCCACTGTTACTTTGATATAAAAGGAGATCTGTGTTGATATTCAAGAGGCAGATACCTTTAAAAAAAACCATTCATATCCTAAAGCATAATGTCAAGTGGTCACAAGTTCAAAAAGAAATTTTGGAGGGACTTAAAAAGGAATTTAAAAATCAAATTATAGAGAACAAGATAAAATTATCAAAATGCAAGAAAACTATGAAAAGATATTTAACCAAATAGAAAAAAAACATAAACAAAATCTTAGGGAAGAAAATAATTCCTTGAATACTAGAATTGGACAAGTGGAATCAAATGACATTACAATATATCAAAATATAATAAAACTAGAAAAAGATAGAAGAGAATTTGAGACATCTACTGAGAAAAACAACTGTCCTGGAGAACAGATAGAGGAGAGACAATACAAAAATTTTAGGACTACTTGAAAGTTATGATAAAAAAAGAATCTGGACATATTACAATAAGTTACTATGGTAAATTTCCCTGAAGTTCTAAAACAAGAAGATAAAGCAGAAATAGAAAGAATTTACCAATCACCACCTGAAAAGGACCCTTCCAATGAAGAAAACTTACAGGAATGTCATAGTTCAGTTTCAAAATTCCCATGTTAAAGAGAAAATATTGAAAGCAACAATAAAAAAATATTGTGGAAAAATAATCAAGATTTCACAAGACCTAGCAAGACCTGAAAGACTATAGGTCTTAGAATTTTATATTCTGAAGAGCAAAGATGCTGTGATTGCGTTTGAGAATAATTTATCCTATGAAGTTGAGTATAATCATGAATGAAAAATAAAAAAAAATAAGATAATATTTGATGAACTGAAAAACTTCAAGGTATTTATAAAAACAAGATCATAACTCAATGGAAAATTTGATATAAATGATCCAGAAGAAATATGAGGAAATCATTAAAGACTATAAGATGCCAATTAGAGTGAAACTGTTTACTTATGATGTATGAAAATTTTATTAGTAAAAATTATTAGCAATTACTTTTAGTAATAGTATTCTTAACACTTTTATTATTAAGGTAGTTTTAAAAATGTTGGGGCTGAGTTGTATATGATGACATGATACTTAAAAAACAGAATTGGGCAGGAAAAAGTTAAAAAGGAAAATTATCTCATAGAAATGGGATATGAAAGGACAAACTAATGGAGAAGAAGTAAGTGAGGGTGGAGGGCTTACGTGAGTTGAAGAGGAAATAACTTTGCATCTGAAGAGGTTTAGAAGTCTCCTGAACTTCTAGAGAGGTGAGAAAACTAGGTGATATAGATAGGGACTTTTGAAAAATTGATTAATATTAGGAGGTGGTGGGAATATGTAAGGAATGAACTTGTAGACATGAGAGGGAAATAATGAATAAGAGGATAAAAGGAAAAGATGAGGCAGTTGCAATAAGGTGAGAAAAGAAGCTGAGAAGGAAAACAGCAAAAATAAGATGGAGGGAAATTCACAAGCGGCATTAATGACTGTGAATCTTATTTGATTCTTATTTTCCAACAATTTCGTGAAATAAAGAAGAGTGAAATAAACAAAGAGAATGTTGCTCATAGTAATAGCAATATGATTTTGAAAATGACTTTAAATGCATGTTATTTTCATCTGTTATAAATATCCAAGTTAACTATAAAGGACATAGAAAGATAGTCACTATCTGCACCCAGAGAAAGAAATGATAGCTATAAATAATTTTACATATGTTTGTGTGTGTGTATGTAAATGTAATTATCTTGTGGGAGGAGGAGTGAAGAAAAAAGAATTTGTTGTATATTTGAAAGGAATAGCAAGTTGTCCCTAATATATTTGTTTCAAGTTCAATCATCCTTTTTATTGTACTATGTTATGGAAATGATTGTTTTACTCTATAAATTTAAAATAAAATAAGCTCTTATTTGATTTGACCATCACTGTTGTCATCCTATATTCTTCCTCAAAAATGCTACATGTACGCTGTGTCTCCGATTTTTCCTTTCTCCCTCGATTTTAAATCCTCTTCAATTTGTCTTTTAAACTTCTCATTGAACTGATCCTCCTTTTTCTAAAGTTACCAGTGATTTTCTAAATTGCCAAATTGAATCACATTTTCTTAGAACGCCTGGAGTTTTCTCTAGCATTTGACAGAATCAATGTTTTTTTTTTTCTTTTTGCTTCTTCTATGTGCTTCCTCTCTACATTTTTGTGACACTGCTCTAATTTTCTTCCCAAACCAGCCTGACTACTACTTCATAGTCTACTTGTGGTTCATTTTTCACATCAGTAATCATGAGTGTCTTTATGATGTGAGGATCAAATGAAATAATGGATATTATTTAACTTATTGTCTCAATTTTCAAAACTTTGGTACCATATAAATGTGTAGTAGTAGCAGCAGGAGCAGCAACAGCAACAGGAGCTTATGTTCACCAAGAAACTTGTCTGTTGATTGTTTCATTCTCTGACCTTATACTTCACATGCTGAGTTCAAGTAATGTTTAGAGAGCAATAGAGGGGTATGCTGGTAAAAGTTTAATAACTGAACTGAGGGTTGGGTTGGGATATAAGCATACATATATTTTAAATTAAATTATAATATGTTAAATTATAATTTAAATTAAATTATAATTTTAAATTAAATTGGGATATATGCATACATAATTTTAAATTTATTCTGAATTGTTAAAACTAGAAATAAAAAAAAAGCTAAGCATTTCTGAGGTATAACTTTCAAAAGTAAAGGGGAGCTGGTTGCTTTACACCCTCAAAGTTCTGTACTGGGATCTTTTATCCCTTTAGAATATCTTACTTGCTGATTTCATTAGTTCCCATGTATTCCAATATCATGTACATGAAATTATTCCAGTTCTACACATTTATCACTGATGCTTCAGTCATGAATCAGGAACTACCTCTTAGTTCTCTCAAACTGATGTTCCTTGGGCCTAAACTCTTTATTATTTTGAATTACCCTTTTACTGTTATGGATACTGTTATCCTCCCAATTAACCAGGCTTGAAATCTCATTGTCATTCATGAGACCTCACTTACACTCAGCTGACATTGTCAATTTCTTATCTGTAGTCTTGTGGTTTCTACTTTTACAACATTTCTCATATATATTCCTTCTCATTCCAACAGCCATCAAATTAGCAGAGCTTCATCACCTCTTCTCTATTGTAATTGCTTTTAAATTGTTGTCTGTACTTTATATTCCCCCCTTTCCATTAATTCTTTATTAAGAACCAAAATAATTGTTATAAAGTACTTGTCTTGTCATGTTAGATACTCTAACTGACTTTTGTGGCCCTTCACAACCTAGGGCTTCTTATCTCTTTAGTACTTTTGTACTTGGTCGCCTTCCACATATTCTATGATCCAGAAATTCTGGCATTCTTCTTCACACATTTCCCTACTCTGTCTTTTCACTATGTCCTTAATTCTTGAATGCTCTCCTTCCTCATTTTGATATCCTAGAGTACCTTTCTTTCTTCAGTGCTCAGTTCAGATTCGATCTTCTGCAGAAGATCCTTGCCAGTCATTCTCACTGCCAGTGCCTTCTTTCTAACATTAACATGCTTATTGATTTATGATTGTTTTTCTTTAGCATGTTTCATATAAATCTATCACAATAATGTGACATTATATATACATATATATGTGTATGTACATATGCATATGTATGTATATATTTCTTCGTTTTAAAAAAAACATTTGAGTGAACACACCATAATGAGAAGATCCAGTTTAAAATTAGGTATATATGAACTTAATTATTGCTTCTGACACATGCTTACTCTGTTATCAAGAGCAAACCATTTAACCCCTCAGGGTCTTAGGTAGCTAATGTATTCTGTTAGCTGCAGATAAGATGTATGTGATTCTTCTGCCTTTACACAAGCAGTTACCCTCCACCCCCTACCTGATGACAGTAACATTAAGCATTGTCACCCCTGCCTCAGAGAATTCCTATCTTCACTCAAAGCACAGTTGAGACATCACCTCCTGCATGGTGAGCAGTACCTGAAACAAGCTCCCCAGCTGCTAATGTTCTCCCCACTATGTTGAAGTTATTTTCTCTGTCTTTGTCTCTCTGTCTCTGTCTCTCTCTCCCTTTCTCCCTTTCTCACTGTCACTCTCTGTCTCCGCCTCTCTGTCTCTCACACATATAAGATAGAAATACACACATACATAAACAAGAAGATATACATGCATATTCATGTCACCCATGATGCTAAATGCAGCCAGAACCATATTAAAATGCAATTGGGAAATATTTAAGAAGATAAATTAAATATAATAAAACAAATATTATTGCCACTTAAGCTATTTTACTATGTGGGTGGCAGAGATCTGGATTTACCATTTAGCAGCCTGAGTTTGACACTAACTATAGCAGAAAGAAGAGTTTCACTTTTTTTCTTTTTAACCCAGTGTGTAGCACAATTCTTTGTATATTGTATATGTTTAATAAATAGTTATTGAATTGAATTGAATTGACTTAGTTGTTTATCCCCAGATTTCTTTTTCCAAGGGAAAGACTCCTGAACCCTTCTTAAAAACTTGAAGACATAAAGGCTCATTTCCACAAAGTATTTTTGTAGTTGTATGCAATTATCTAATTCCCACATATTAGTTCTCTGCAATTCTGACTTTTATAACCCCCAATAAAACCCCCGCAGTGGTGATGAAAATGTTAATTCAGATTTATAGGCTGAAACTTGGAAGAAATCTTTAACTGGTTTCGGAAAGAAAACTCCTGTTACTATTTTATAAGTCTTCATGAACCTCAATAAACCTGTTTTCTATTATATTTGAAGTTTCACGTTCATAAAGAGCTTTGACATGCAGTAATAAGCTTTAAGTAATTACAGACAAAAATGTTGCAATATAATACATGTACCCTATTTCTATTTTTGAGATTTAATAGAATGCCAAAGTAATTATTTTAATTTTGTAAGAAAGGTATTGAAGTAAAGCTTCATTAATTAGCAATGGAATGTTGTCCAAAGGCAGATTGATTTCAAGCCTATCTCTGCATTTTCCTTGGGATGGGGGGAAAAGATTTGCTAAGCAAATTAATAGAGGATAAAAAGATTGAAAATGAGGACTGAGGGTGCCGCGCTGGGTACATGACTGTCTGGGGCCTCGCCCAGCGTTTGGCACTGAGGGAGGGGCCCAGGCTGCAGCCAGGTATCCCCTAGCTGTGGCGGAGCCCTGAGCAGTGATCTGAAGAGAAGAGCTGCGGTCCCCACGGCCTGGGCCTCTACCGCTGCCACGGTACACATGGAGACGCAACTGCAGAGCATTGTCGAAGATGGCGTGAAAACAGAAATCATAGAAGAGGCATTTCCAGGTATACTTATGGATACACCAGAAGATGAAAAAACAAAACTTATCAGCTGCTTGGAAACTTTCAGAATGTTTTGCGGTAACCTTTCACGGGAATCTCATGAACAGTGCATCCATTGAACTGTTCAGTTCATTCATAGCCAGTATGATCGTAAGAGAATATCTTTTTTCTATGACTTTTTAGCAATGGCAGTGGAAACTGGTCTTCTTCCACCCAGAATTGTTGGTGAATCCCTGATAAACTCTGACACATTTGAATGGGAAAGAACACAACTTTGGGGATTGACAATCAAACTGGTTCGGAAAATAACTGGTGGTATGGATTAAAAGTGATTTTGGAGAAAACCTTAACAATACCGAATACAGTGAGTTCAGTTGTGGTACAGCAACTTCTAACAGCAAAAGATCTTATAGCTTATATTTTGGAACCAAAGGCCAGTTTACTACCAGTCTATTTTGCAGTTGTAGAGATAAGAAAATTATATCCTGAGGGGAAACTTCCAGGCTGGTTATGAGGCAACCTGATGTGAATACCTTCAGACCCACACCAAGAATAACGTCCATTTGTGGGCATTGTTTCTCCTGCCAGTGGTAAATAACTCTGGTGCCATATGTAATTCCTGGAAATTGGATCCTGCCGCACTTTGTTTTCCTTTGAAAGGACTTTTACCATATGATAAGGATCTGTTGGAACCTCCGACTACTTTATTGAGATATGTGTTGGAGCAACCTCATTCCAGAGATATGGTCTGCAATATGCTAGGTTTAAATGAGCAGCACAAACTACTGCCCAGTGCTGGAGGACCAGCTTGTGACTCTGGTGATTTATGCCACAGAACATTTAGAAACTGAGGCACAATTTAATGATGGGGGAACCAGTTGGCTTCTGTGGAAGCATCTCTAAAGCCAGCTCATTTTTTTGTAGTTTTCCAGTTTACAAGTTTTTCTCATATGGTTTTGTCTCTTCATCAAGTTAGCAAGATGAGGTCTAATATAAGGCAGAGACCATCTAATGTGGGTACTGCTGCAGTTCATTTCTGGAAGCATTCAGAAAAATGCATTAGATGATTTTCTCCCTGTTATGAAGCTCTTTGATTTTCTTTATCCAGAAAAAGAGTGTATTCTTGTGTCAGATATTAACAAACCTCAATCAACCTATAGCTTTGCAATGAAATATATTTGGATACATATAAACAGAAAAGCCCAAAATGACAATTTGGTGCAATTCCTATACCTCACTCTTTAAAACTTCACCATAAGTTCTTACAACAAAGTCTCTGAAATAAAAATGTGCAGATGAATGAAGATAAGATTGATTTGTTCTGTAATTCACACTGTTCAAATTCAGAATGTTTCACATTACCTATGGGAGTTCTAGTAGATACTATTTATGGTAATGAAAATATGAGAATTTCTCTCCCTGGAATTAATTACATGGCATCAAGATCTATCATTCCCTTACACATGAACCTATTGGATTCCCTTACAATGCACGATAAAATGAGCTTAATTCATAGTACTGCTACAAGTACATTAAAACTGGCACATGAAAAATCCAGCATAGCATTGGCTCCTGCCCTGGTGGAAACCTACAACTGTTTACTGGTTGACACAGAAATAGTCTCCTTGGGCATTAAAGGATTTTTTAGTCATTTCTTGCCTACTGTTTTCAAGTCTCATGCTTGGGGAATTTTACACACACTTGTGGAGATGTTCTGCTACCATATGAATAACATTCAGCTTCATTGCCACATTCAACTACTGAGCCATCTTCACCCTTTGGCTGCTACTCCCCAAACTAATCAAAAGTAGCTCCATCTCAGTGTTGAGGGCACTTCATAACAGCACTTTGTGCCTCTGAAGTGCTACCAAAGTTTATTCATTTCCTTAGTGACTCCAAATCTGTGCTTTCAGCAGACTGTAAAGAACTGAACTGAGAATTAATTTTGATCATAGTCACAGCAACTTATGTGACAGATTTTTTTTTACAGGATCTGATTTAATTCAGAGAACTTGGTGCAAGGATACATTCAGACTATCTCGAATTTTACACCTCACAATTGGGCTTCTCATACTCTTAACTGCTTTTGAGCTCCTCTGCAGGCATTCTTCTAGCAAAAGTGTGTACCTCAAGAAAGTTGTTTTAACCTGAAAAAGAATGTAGAGGAGGAATATAGAAAGTGGAAATCTGTGAGCAATGAAAATTACATCATTACTCACTTCTCTATACAAGACTCTCCTCCACTCTCCCTTTGCTTCCTTTGGAAGATGTTCTTGGAAACAGATCACATTAATCAAATTGGCCATAGAGTACTGGATAGAATTGGGCTACAGCCTTGGTAGCTCATGTCAAAACATTTGCAGAATTCCTAGCATATGAATTCTCCACATCAGCTGGAGGTCAGTCACTCAACAAATGCATTGAGGTCCTCAGTGATATGATAAGGAAGTACAACATAGTTACACTGGACCAATTGATTTTTTGTTTTGCCATGTGTAGGCATGAAGAAAATGAAGCTCAGGTTTGTTATTTCATAATTCAATTGCTGTTACTGAAGCCAAAATATTTTAGAAATTGAGTAAATGATTTTGTGAAAAAGAATTCTCCAGAGCACTGGCTTCAGAATGACTGACATACCAAGCATATGAATTATCACAAGAAATATCCTGAGAATCTGCATTTTGAGGACCTAGCAGAACAAGTCAATTCTCCTGTGCAGATTCAACTTCCCTATCTTCCAATCTACTTTGGAAATGTGTGTCGCTGATTCCTAACAGTATTTGATATAGTTAGTTATCCACAGATTTTTGGGATTGCTGCTAGTGTCCAAATCACTAGAGACCCTTCTGGATCACTTGGAATCCTCATGCAAGTTTCATGACTGTCCAGTAAAGTACCTGTATAATATTCTGCATTACTCTGAGATGCACCTAAGAGAGTGCCCACACCTCAAACCAAAGCTTGTTCTTGCTATCATTGGCTCACTAAAAGATAATTGGACACAGGACTGATGTTTAAGTGATATATATATATATATATCAAATTTGTATATTTATATACAATATATACTGTATATATACAATATATATTGTATATAAATATACAAATTTGAAATATATATATATTTCAAATTTGTAATGAATTCAGGAGAAGAAAACCATTGGATCCGAGAAGGCTCTTAATATTGAAGACTTATTGGCAGACTAGTA
The DNA here is from genome assembly GCA_023548195.1 of Bettongia penicillata ogilbyi. NCBI lineage: Eukaryota > Metazoa > Chordata > Mammalia > Diprotodontia > Potoroidae > Bettongia > Bettongia penicillata. The sequence goes on along the minus strand of JAJHZJ010000016.1, from coordinate 2,241,068 downwards.
GATACTATAACTGGCAGGTCTCCAGGTCCATTTCCAAACTGTGACTGGAGATTCAAGGAGTTTCCCAATCTAGTTGCCTATGCTCTTCACATTACCTGTGTGGAGCTAATGGTTTTGGCTGTTCCAGGACAGGATGTTGGAAATACCCTTCAAAATGTTGTCCTAAAGAGTCAACTTTTAGTATGAAGAGACAACATTACTACCTGGATGAATGCAGTTGGATTGATCATCACCGCCTTACCAAAGTCATATTGTATTGTCCTTCATGATCAAATTGTGAATGTTATTGACAGAACAAGCTTTATCTCTAAGACTGAATGGGTTGGATACCCATTTTAACTTTTTGACATTACTGCTTGTAACCAATCTTATTCTGAGATGAGTTGCAGCTACACTTTGGTTTTGGCACATGCTGTGTGTCATCATTCTATTACTGCACAACTTTCTCTCATTCCCAAATTCCTCATTGAAGCACTCTTTCCCATAGTAAAGACTGAATTTCAATTACTTTATGTGAACCACCTTGTAGGACTTTTTTTTTACAAAGATTTTAGCAAGAGAGAACTCAGTGCATGATAGAGATTGGAGTGGCATTTTATGATATGGTTCTGAATGTAGATTGGTGTAGCACTCACTTACACTACACAGATTCCATCTGTTATTTCTTATATATATGAAATGTATCTTTACTGGTGACAGTGTGAAAGACCAGGTACCAAAAAGAATCTTTTTTCTGTGCTTTTATTTGGAGAGAAAATTATTTCCCCTTCCTAGTCAAATAGAGAAAATTATCTGCAATTTAAGACCACTTTTAAAACTTGCACTGCAATTCATAGCACATACCAGCAAAATGGAGCCAGCTGCAGTATCTCCACAAACCATAAACAATGGATCCTCAGCACCTCAGGCTATGAGTGACAGTCACTGTGACTTTGCCAGTAACTCAAAAAAACCAGTGTCCCCATGGCGAAAACTGGATCATTGATTACTATGGAAATGGTGAGAAAAACTGAGTTGGGCTGAATACTTTTGTGCTATATTGTACCATAGTAGAAGAGGGTCAAATAAATTCAAAATCATATTAATTTTGATTCATATGGTGGATCTACTGGACATCTATCATTACCTCCTACTTAATCTGGATTTATCTCAAGAGAATAAAGGAAGAATAGTCTTATGCATAATATCCAGAATAATTTATCACTGGTATGCTGAGAACATAGTGGTGGTAATGAATTTTATTTAAGGCTCTTCAAATCTTCCTTTGTTAGTTATTTATTTTAATTTTTATTTTCGGTGGCATAGTCAGTCTTCAAACCTGTATTGTTTTCTGTGTGCCCAACAGTAAAATGCTTAGTTTTAGATCAAATGAAACAATATTTGTAAAGCACTTAGCACAGTGCCTGGAACATAGTAGGCATTATATAAATATATTCCCTTCCTCCTAGTTCTCTTCTTCCAAACCAGTTTAATTGGTAATTGTATAAATTGTTTTTTTTTTTGGTTAATTGTATTTGGTAAGGAAGGGTTAAGAGAGTATTTTACTTTTATTTTTTTTAAAGATCATTGCAAATTTCCATTCACATATTCTATTATTTCCAATAAAGAATATAATTTTATTTTTCCATGGACCCAAAAGTTATGATAGGAGTGATTAGAAGGCATGAAAGAGAATAAAATCTACTAGTTTCATGGATATGGCAAAGAAAATTATGTTTTGAAGAGTAATAATCCATATTTTTAAGTTTCAAGGTTGATATACACAACTGGACAGTGGTATGACTCTACTACCTACTCTTAATTAAAATTTTACTGATATATATCAGTAAAATTTTAATTAATGCATATATATATTTATATGCATAGTGAAATTTTTGTGGGATTTCTTGTTGTATGTGGTTTAACTTTGACAAGCAAACAATGAAATCAGTGCTTGTAAGAAGTATAAAATATTTGTCTTAAAGAAATTTTACTAATACACCAAACAGAAAATGAAGATGGATAAAAATATAACAAGTTGCTTTTGAGCCCTTAAAATACAATTTAATCTAAAAATGGGAAACTTATAAAGTATAATTATCTAATCATTAAAGCACTGCAAACTGGACTTTCACTAGTTTTGGTTTAATTTGTAATAATGTGTCCTGTTTTGTTGAAGAAATGGGGTTCACATGTAGGTACCGAGGAGTTTAGAAAACACATACCCATACATATACAAGAAAATGTCATGAAATATGAAGAAATTTCAAGAGGGAGAATATTCTAACAATTGGAGGCATTAAAAAAGATTTTTGTTGGAAAACTATCCTGAACTGTGATGTAAAGGAAAGCAGGGTTTCTAAGAGGCAGAGGAAAAGCAGAAGTGTATTCAAATGTGAGAGAACAGCTGGTCAAAAGCACAGAAAAAAGAAATGGATTGTTCTGTATGGGAATGTATTGTGTAAATAACAGCAGATAGAGTAATTTGAATGAATTGGAGAGAATGTGGTCAGGGGACTAAAATGAAATAAAACAAAAAAGTTAGCTTGAAGTGGAATTGGGGATGACTATAAATCCAAGCTGAGAAGCATGTATCTGCAAATCTCTTGGTTAATAATTCTAATACATAAAAAGTATTTTCTAAATGAATTAATGTACATATACACAAAAGATTTTCTTAAGTATCACTTTAAATTCTAGAATGTAATCTTTCCAGAAATTTAGAGTGAATGTTCTTTAACTAATCCTAGTAATTTTTAATGTAGAAAGAAAAATTCTGGATTTTTAAAATTTCATTAAAAGTTTTCAAAGAAATAGCCAAGACATCCAAACACAATGAGAAATGCAACTGGTGCTCCAAAAATGAACAAGAAACATTAAATCAATACAGTCAGAAAATCCAGAGGGTAGATGTTCTCAATTAATTTGCTATTGTTATATGAGGAATTGAGTTAACCTAGGCAATTCGATGACATTTTACATTATTCATTTCCTATATTGGGAGTGTCAGAATATTGCTTTCTAGTAACAATTATCACAAAAATACACATGATGGAAATTTTTATAAAGTTTCGATTGCTGTGTCTCAAATGATTGCAAAATTAGAGATATTAATATGATAATATGACATTTTATAAAGACTATAGAAGTATGTTTAGTCATTAGTGATATATTTATACCAAGAATTTGAAATAGTTGGAGATTTTAACATCAAAACATTATTGCAACTGCTCTAAAGTTACTTATCATATTTTAATGTTCTAGCATTAATTATTTTTTTCCTTTTCAAATCCTTGTATAAAAGGTAAAATCTATTGATGATGTATTTTAAAGCATTCATAGTAAATATTTTATATTCAAATATAAACATGTTTTGACTAGGTTCAAATACTAATAATTACTCATATCTATCAGGAGGTCCCAATAAACATGGAATTCAATTGTAAAGAAAAAAAAATATGACTTCATTCCTGGATATGTTATTTAGTTTTTGGACCGCAAAGTACTTCATGTTTCTAATTTTTTTGTCCATTTCCGCAAAGTAAAACTTAACATGAACTTGTCAATAGAACATACGGTAAATATTAAAAAAGATAAATGAATTGATGTCATTTGATGATGTTTTTATTAGCAATATCTTTAGTTAAAAAATTTTAGTCTTATTTTTTATTAGTAAAAATTGCAGCACGTCTATCGTGTTGGGAAGGTTACATTATCTCTAATGGAAAATTCTATAAAAGTATCTATAAAACAACAGCAAATTGTTTTTATTCATCCCTGGCAGTAGAGACAATATCTGATATTTATCATCTGAAAAACTATAAATGGCACAGAGAAAACAAAGATGAGAAGAGGAGTTTCACTGGGGTAGTGGAAAGCATACACGATTTAGTATCAGAAGATATGGATTCCTCTGGAACTCAAACATCTAGGAAAAAAGGAGGATATAAAGTACTTAGTAAATTCACTATTGCAAAAAGCAATCAGGAAAATATCAATCATTAAATCAAGAGGCATTTATTAAATATTTTCTGCCTATCAGGAAATGTGCTAGGCAAAGGAATTTAATAAACAAAGGGAAAGTCCTTTCCCTCGAGAAACTAATGCCCTGTTTAAGGAAGAAAACAGATATTCACATAAGTAAATACTTGGCAAACAAACTGTCTTAATAGACATATACATAGTAGTTAGATGATAGATGACATTAAACTCACCTGAAATAAAAATTAAAGAAGTATTTCACCTTGAGAATGCTTTATTCAATTACATCAAAATGGCATTTGGTCTTGATAAAATAATATTTAATATGCATGTAGGAAATAAACTTTAAGCATGAATCATAAAAATGACCCCTACCAATACCTTGGTCTACTCCAGTCAATGCACATGAGATATAACAATTTTCATGAAGATAGTAAAGCAAAAAATGTTAAAAAGTTTTACTTGTGCAGCACTGTTATGATAATTAACTTACAAACAAAGAATCAACATAGTGAACCTTTATGTGATTCTCTCTTCTTTTGTCCTAGATGGTATATATGAAATGAAAAAAATAATGTCATCAAAATCATTCTAAAGCGCTAGTAAAGAAAATTTCTAACATCTAAGTTGAAGTTTGGTTCTTTATCCAGAAATTTTTTTTTTTCTTTTTGTAAACATAGTTTTTTTTTTTTTCCTTTTCTTTGTAAACATAAACCTTTCGTATTGGAGGAAAAATTTTGGTTATTAGAAAAGTCTGAGGAAATAACAAATCCTGAGAATGGATATTGAGGAATAAAACAACAAAAATCAAATTTTTTGGAACTTATTGGAGGAATTATCCCAACTATTGTCATGACACTAAATCATCTGCTTTGATATGCCTTTTGAGACAATAACAAACCTTGATCTCTTCTTTTTTTCTGTCTCGGCTCAGTCTATTTTCTTCCTATTTTGGTTGTTATTCTCTCCACTCCTTCTACCACAGCTTTTGATTTTCTTACCATTCCTACTACACTGCCAGGTCCTCAATAACTTTATCCAATTTTGATATAGTTCTTCATTTTGTACAATATCTTCATCCTTTACCCAAGTGCAACAGGCTTCTTATGTAGCATCACTGCAGTTCATCCAATACCTTTCAAGGTTTTTGTATGGTTTAAGAATTTGTTAGATGGACTTAGATGTAGTTTCATTATATATATATATATATATATATATATATATATATATGTATATATATGTATATATATACACACATATATATATATATCAAAGTCAAGTATATATAAAGATGTTATTATTATGTAATATGTACATATATATATATATATATGTGTACCATGTATATATATATACACACACACACACACATAAGTGTATGTGTAAGAGTAAGGGTAGAGATTATTTCAACTACTATTGATTTGCAATCAGAAATATAAGTGAATTTGAACAGCATATTTAAAGCAATAATCACTTATTTATCACATTAATATGAACTTGTGGAATAAAGAAAAAGAAAGGATGACATCATATTTGGAAAATTGTTTAACCAAAACTTTAATTTTATTAACAAATATTAACAAAATATATGTCCATCATACTAGAATAGATAGAAATGGATGAATACAGTCATTCCAAAAAAGTTGGAAGGCTATTGATAGACATAACAGATAAAGACCATTTGATGTTTTGAATATGTCTGAAAGTGGTTTACCTCAATTTGGGGCATATTAAATGGTTAAGATTCAAGACCTGAAGCAAATTCTCTCCACAGACTGCATCTTCATGAGCTCAACCAATAACATATTGAAAAAAGCAGAACAAAACAAATGTATACATCACGTGAGTTTGTTTATAAAAATTAAGGCAGTTTGTGGGGGCAATGTGCAACTAAGTTATCACAAAATATGGAAAGGTTATCTTTAAGGGCACAAGACTTAGAGATCAATGTGGCTTCAATAGTAATATATTGAAACTTGTACAACAAATCATGTTAGTCTGCCAAAATTAGTATCTCTTGAAGATTTAATGTGATATGATGGCTAAAATTATTCATTAGAAGTTTGCTGTATTTCATAAGATGGCAGACAACAAATCCCCAATACAAAAATTGACCTCAAAATATTGGAGAAGCCAACAAATGAACTATACAAGAGCTAGAGAATGATTACAAAACAAACTCTTGCTCGCAATTTAGCAGACATCATATTAGTTAATAAAAACTTATCAGCAACATTAAATGCACAAAATCTCCCAATTGGGTGAAATTAGAAGCTGTAATTTCAATTGAAAAAGGCTTCTGGAATTGTAATGAGGATGTCTTCAGTTAATGTGGAGAAAAAAGTTAACATAAGACTTCTTTTATGTAAATCTACTCATATCTTAATACTATTTTCAATTCCAAAAAGTAATTATTTTATCCAACTGTGGAATCCAAGTGGAACATTAAACATAAATGAATAATAACAGGAGAGTGCCTTTTCCCAGAACCGTTTTTATCTGAAATACATCAAACAGACTGACAATAAAAACTTTTTCTCTAAAATTACAGAAATAATAACAACCTTATCAAAGTCTAACTTATTATCGACATTATAAAGTGGAGATGGGAGGAGACTGCCACAAATTTAGGGCATGATAGCCAGGATATTTTACACTAACAAATCAATATTCTCTGAGACTCCTGTAGCAGTGGTGAACGTCTTCACAATAACACTTCGGTTACTATAAAAATATTTTAGCAACAAGCTCTCAAATGCAACCTGATTTTCACTCTCAGTCAGTCAACAAACATTTAAGTGCATCCTGTGTACCAAGTGCAGCTCTAAATATTTGGGATACCAAACAAGGCAAAATGATACTTCCTCTATTATCATTCACATTCAAATAAGCAAGTCAAAACATTAATAGTTATGTAAACACACAAAATAGCCAAAGTAGGTGGAAGATAATCTTCAAGGGGGATAGCTAAGTGACAAACCAGATAGAAAATTGGACTTAAAATGAGGAAGAATCTTCTTCCTGAGTTAAAATCTGGCCTCAGACATTCATTAGCTGTATGACCTTGGAAAAGTCAATTTACCCTATTTGCCTCAGTTCCTCATCTGTAAAATGAGCTGGAGAAGGAAATAAAAAACTGCTCTAGTATCTTTCCCAAGAAAAAGTCAAATGGAGTCATGAAGAGTCAGTCACTACTGAAGAACAGCTGAACAACAATCTTAGAGGGGAAGGGACTAGCATCCAAGGAAATGGAAAAGACCTCCTAAAAATGTAAAATTTGAGGTAACACTTTAAGAAAAGTCATGAGTCACCAGTGAGAAGACAGAATCATAGGAGACAGTCAGTGTATAGGCACAGACATGGGAGATAGACTGTTCTATGTGCAAATCAATAAGAGCATAACTCTTATAGCTTTGTCATTGAGTTGATTGAAGGGATTAATATTTGGGAAAAATTGAATGTTAGGAAGGATCTGGATTATGATGAACTTTAAATTCCAAGTTGCTAGGGAGGCATCAGAATGTGTGTGTGTGTGTGTGTGTGTGTGTGTGTGTGTGAAATAAAATGCTCAGACTTACATCATGGGAAAAGCATATTTGCAGCTGAGTTGATGATGGATCAAAATGGGGAAGGAATTCAGGCAATGGGGAATAACTAGAAGGCTGTTGTAACCTTAAGAGATTATGAAGACCTAAACCAGAGCAGTTGCTATTTGAGTAGAGAAAAAAGAATACTTAGGAAGTATATTATAAAGGTAAAAACAATATTTGACCATGATAGGATATACGTGAGAGAGCAAGAGTAAGGAGTCAATGATGAAGCTATGGCTAAACTGTTTGGTGAATGGGAAGATGGTAGGGCCTGCTAAACACTAATATGAAGCTTATAAGAGGGAGGGTCTTTTAGGGGGAAGATGAATTCTGTTTCAGACATTTTGAGTTCTAGATGACTATGGAACATTGAGAATGAGATGTCTTTATATGATACAACATATGTTTCCTTAAAAAAAAATTGAAAATACCCCCTAAATAAAATCCAATTATGTATTTATGTACATATACACAACATTTGCAGCTTGTAGCACTAGAAGAATCTATAAATATTTATAACATTGAATGCATGTAATATTGAAGATTTTCAGCTTGAACTGATAGGTTAAAAGAATCAAAGAATGAAGTAAAAATCCCTCTTCACCAGGCTCCACACAATAATTCCAAAGTTGTCAGGGGACTCAGTGCTAGCCTGAAGTCAATGTTCATTGAGAAGAACACATTCAGTACAATTAACAGCTTTGAAATTTGTGTGTGTATGTGTGTGTGTGTGTGTGTAGTTGAACAATAAAAACAAAATGAGCAAGAGTTTTAGGAAGTACTCAACAAAAATCTGGAGAACAGATATTTTCAGGTTGCATGACAAAGAGGTAAAACTTTAACTAATACAACTAACAGACACAGTTAATAAGGCAATAGTAAAGACCAATGTATGCCCAATGGTATTACCAATTTTGACTATTATTAAATCTATTATTAATAAATAACATATACTAATAAATTAATAATTAATAGATAATCTATAATGATAAACAATAAATCATATTACATCTATCAAAATCTTAAGTGAGTGAAAAGAACAGAACAAAAGACTCCACATGAGAGCCACCCACATAAATTCAGCCAAAAACCTATCAACAAAGATGCATCAAAATAACTGAGCCAAGTGAATTTGTATAGAGGAGTTGATCAATGCAATACAATGCAAGATCAGGTCGTTACAGTGAGAAATTACAGAGCACACACTTTAAATTTTCTCATATTAATTAATAGTGCTTTGTGTGGAAGAAGTAGAATCTGTAAAATGTGTCATAGTTTCCAATAACTTAGCACTACTGAATACCTAGAAAGACATGATCCCAAAACCTGAATTACACTCCAGGAATGTTCTATTTTTCATAAACTAACTGATGTCACATCTCCATACTATAATTATAAACCTCCAAATACTTTTAAGAAAGACCTAAATAAAATGTACTGAAACTGTAGCATTATTATAACTTTTTTGCCCACACTTGCCACAACCTATAGAATATAAGAATGTATCTGTATTTTGTCTTGCCAAACACTCATACTATCCACTCAGTCAGTCGTCCAATAAATGTTTACTAAGTACTTACTGTGTCCTAGATGCTGATGTCAGATGATGAGCCTACAACTTATTTGAACCATTTGGAAAATCAATTTTATCCACCTGGTCCTACAAATTGTAAACCTAAAAGACAAATAGCAGGACAGTAATTTTTTCACCAAAAAATGCTGCCATTTCAACTCCTTTGAAGATCAAATTGAGAACAAAATAATATTTTATTGTTTATTATTTTTATTGTTATGTACATTTGTACTTCAAGATTTGCTAAGTAATTTACATACATTGTCTCATTTGAGTCTGAAAATAACCTTATAAAATAGTTGCTATTATTTTCCATAATTTACAAGTGTTGAAACTAAGATTCTTAAGGCTTAATGTTGATCTTAAGTACAGAAAAGACTTTTTGTTTCATGATCACAAAGTGACTAACTGGAAGAAGTGTGATTCAAACCTAGTAATTCTTGAATTCAAGTACACTGTTCTTCTATTATATATACCATGACATTCTTTGAGCCAGAAGCCATGGCTGAACCAAGGAAACAGTGTGGGTGAAGAGTGATCTATAAGGAGATCTCTATGTTTGCTAAGATTAAGTTGAGAGGATATAGGTCATTATGGACAATTTTTTTTTTGTCATGTCCACTCCCATATTGGAGTGATTTTGCATACACATGTCAGATTCCTGAGTGACTGGTTATTCATTCACTAGCACCTACAAGAACTATTGTCCATTTTGTGCATGATTGTGTGTGTGTGTGTGTATGCAGTTGGGAGACTGGAGGGTGATTGGGAATGAATCTGGTGCCCATTTATTTTGCTGGGTTACTTCTCTTGGCTTTGATTCATCCAATAGTGTAGTACAAAGACAACTGAATTTAGAGTCTAAGGATGCATGTAAGGATGCATTGTAAGACCTTTGGAAAATAATTTAACTTTTCTTGCCCTCATTCTTCTCATCTGCAAAAGAAACTGGTAGGAAAAATCTTCTGTCTAGATCTTAATATAAGATTTATATAGTCCATGATTAGAGATTTTCCACTAGAAGGGGGCTTGAGTCATATTTGCATAGTTAGCAGTCTCCCAAATAACCCAGTGAAGTAGTGGCAATTATATAAAATAACATAAGGTATAATTATTTGAAATGCTTATCTGATCTTAATTATTCAGAAAATTCAGGCAGTGTATATATATAAATGATACATAGAGATAGATATAGAACTGTGAGAACATATACATATATGAGTATGGAAAGTTTGCATTCCACATTACATTGTACATGATAATATTCAGTTATAATTAGAGGTAGATAATTGAAAACAGTGGTCTGGAAAATTCATTTCAAAACCATTTCTTTAATATTATTAATATTTTTATTTCTGCTATTACTCTGATACGATATTCTGATATATAAATAATAATATTGTTTCTGAAACTCATAATTAGCACATTTATAAATATTTATATTATGAAAGCCTTTCCTCAAAACAGTCCTTTGAACTTAGAAGCTCAATAGTTAGCATTTCTGTTTTCTAGATGAGAAAACCATGAATTAGATAGATTAAGTGATTTGTTTGTATTGATATAGCTAGAAGTGATAAAAATGGCATTATTTCAGGCACCCAACTTTGGGGAAGAAAATACCAGTGACTCTGAATTAGGAACAAGTAAACAATTTATGAAGATTCCCAATACATTTGGGAGAGATATGTAAGATATATTGTAATGCTAATATATAGGGGAATTAAATCTTTGTACTGAAGGAGAGTGACTCCTTTCACATTGAGGCAGTTAAAGATTCCGAAATTATTATCATATAACAATATGAACTCCTATGTTCTTCATATTTGTGAGTGCAAGGCAGAATGCATTGCTAATCCATTTAAAAATTAATTTGCTTTGCTCATTCTGTGGACATTTAAAAATTCTTTTAATTTTATTTTTGTATGATTTGTCACTAGTTTATTGAATGATGGAATTACTATCTTATATTCAGTTGGAGGCACTTACTCTGTATATTGAACCCTGGGTACTTTTTTATGAATATATTTTCCTTTCACGTATCTTTGTGAAGGTAAATATGATCAATTTCACTTAGCTTTATAGACAAATGACATTGCAAATAGCATAAAATGACTCAGACTTGGAATGCAAAAATCAGAAACTCAGAATTGCAATGATCCTACCATTTAACGTGATTTTCAGCAAAAACTGACCCTCATTATTTTGCCTTTTTTTTGTTACACACTTTGTTTTAAAATTGCTATTCCACAATTTTATGAAACCATGGCAAAAAAGCAATGGCAGTCAATACTTAATATAAAAACAAATAAAAATGTGATGAACAATATTGAATATATGAAATAAAGCTTAAATTTTGTTTAAGAAAATGGGAGGCTTTCATTTGTAAGAGGTCCACTTTTTAGCTGATCTCCTGTTCTCTCTCTTTGAGGTTTTAAACAATACACATAAAGAACATGGTGCAGACTCAAAAAAGCAATTCCTATCATATATGCCTATTTAATGTTTCTTCCCATTCCCTCAAATGTCTTTTATTCCTCGTGCCTTCAATAAGTCCTCTACTGTTTATGGCAGGTAGGTTGGTCACTTTTCTCCAAATCGCTTGCTAATGCTTGACCAAAAATCTGTACTGTAAATTTAAATAAACCAACCCAACAATGATGCATAGCTTTGAATTACTCTTTGAAATATAAGTTTTGACTTTCAGAGGCTATCAAACTCAAATTTTAGAATACTTTTTCCAGAACTTCCTTTAAACTTTAGAGGTTCCAATGACTTAGTGAGCACTCTTGTATTTTGTTCAAGATTCCCAAAATAACAAGAATATTTTTTTCTATAAATCACTCTTTTTCTCTGCCTCTCAGTTATCTATGTCTTATTTCTCCCTCATTTAATACAATGTAACTTTTATTTATTTCTTGCAAAAATGTCATTTTACTAGATTCCCAGCTTTAATAATGAGTCAATTATAGAGAACAGAAATGATCCAACTAAAATCAGTTTGAAAATAATATTTTAAGTCATCTGAATGGTTCCAAGAATGGAATTTTGTAGGCTCATTGCATCAACAGTACTTTTTTATGTTTTATTTTAAATGTGTAATAATTCATCTGTAGTAGAAAGAAATATACTAAATGCATCTTCAAATAAAGATACTATATATATGCATATATATACATATATATATATATATATATGTGATTTAAAAATTTCCCACTCGATGAGAAAAATACAGTGGGGGTACTTCACTACTTCAACAACACATAAGAAAATGATGAATACTTTTCTTCTTGGCTAGCCCTAGTTCAGCGATTCTAGTTTGGGAATGCAATGCCATAAGCAAATGATTATGATAAACTACAAGAAAATAAAACAACTTAGGATATGGTCAGGTTTGCTATGAAACTTAACATAAAGCAATAGATGTAAAGTATTTGCAAATGTTAAGGTGCTAAATGTTGTTTTTATCCAACTATAGGCACCAGACCTTCTATCTGGTGATAACTTCATTCATTGATACTTTACTGCACTTTTCCCGAACTCAAGTAATATTTATAGATCAATACAAGGGTCTGCTGATAAACGTTTCACAACTGGATTTTCTAGGGTTAAAAATTAAACACTCAAAGTTAATCTTCATTATTAATACTTTCATAGGTCTAGGTAATTAGCAAAACAATAAGTGAAACCCTGATTTGTCCAGATGAAACATTTCTGAGATATAAATGCTCACATTGAAATTTAATAATCAACTGGAGTAACCAGGTTAGAAATGGCTCCAGTACATCACTGTATTGTTGTTTAAAGTGATAGAATTTGGATGAAACAATACCTCTCTCTACCTTCTTAGTCAACACATCAATAGCCCTCCTAGGCAATATACTCTGAGGCAACTCTGAGCAATTGGAATTTTGTTGAACTTCAAATACCAAATTATCCATATGTTGTCTTTTATGGCATAGACCACAAGAAATCAAACAATGATAATTCCAAGAGTATTCTCCCCTTCTACTTAGGCTATCTTAAAATGATCACATATAACTTCTATCATAACTGTCACCAGCAACTGAAATGAACTGGTTTTCTTTTTTTTGACTTAGAAATTTTCAAGAACAGTCATTAAAATGTTTGTCACAGGCAAGGTTGATACGTCAAATGCATCACCTATATTTACTAAAATCTTAATTTCCTCCATTATGAGATAGAAGTAAACACTTATCTTTCCACCTTCAGGAAGCTTTTTGAGAAATTAGTAAAAAACAAAATGAAGCAATAGAGAATGTTATCTCAGGTTTATTTGTTGTTTAATTTTCATTTTTCCATTCTACAAATTGCCCCATGCAAAGCCATTAACATGAAGAGTTCTTATTTATGAAACTTTATATTTTACTGGAGGAAAGTATATTAGTAAGTTTAAATAAACACAAAATGTAAATATAATGTAATTTCAGGAGACAGGGGAAACAAATAATTAACAATGAGAGGGATCAAGAAGGGCCTGTTATAGATGGCTTCAGCTGAGCTGACCTTAGAAAGAAGGTGGGAATTCTGTGAATAAAAGGTGAAAAGGGATTCTATTCCAGACAGAGAGAACAGGTTGTACAAAGGCAGAGAGTAAGATCAGAAATGAAATGTTACATGTAAGATCAACAATTAGGAGAATTTAAAAGGAAAATTGGGCCCAGGAAGAAGAATTATTATTTTCATAATGCCATCTTTTAAAATTATTTTTATTACTTTAAAAGTGCATTATTTACTGCCTGACTTGACTTGAAAGTCTATTAATTGTGCTTGAATCCAACAAAGACAATTGTTGTTAAAGCCACTATTCTAAAATATGTGGTCTGAAGAAATATTGATACTAGAACATTCTACTTTGTCAGTTATAGTTCATAATGCTGGTAAATGGGTTATATTAGAGATTTATATTCTATCTTTTTGTTGTATTTGTAATAGTAAAGATCAATGCATTTCCCTAAAGAGACAAGAGGTATATATTTTCTGTATCAGGTTCCAAACAACAGTTCACGTTTATGGCATTTACATAATATTTGTCTCAAAACAATCTTATACATCAGATAATGCACATATTAATTTTGCTGATTTACCATTGAAGAAAAACTATTTAGCACAATACGTACATGAACTAATATATACAGATATGAATTTTTAGGTATGTATAGAAGTATGAATAAAATGGAGGAAGAAGGAAGAAAGAAAAAGGAGGAAGCAAAAAAAGGAAAGAAGGATGAAGGGAGGAAGAGAAGGAGGGAAGGGAAAAGAAGAGGAGGAAGAGAATGATCCACAGCAAAGGAGGATAAGCTTTTTCCACCCTGGCCCAACTAAGGACAGACTTTAGCTCCTACAGAAAATTTACATGATAAAATGAAGTTACAAGAGAATATTTTCTTATGGTGCATATTGATCAGTTAATAAGTGCAATTCAAGGGACGAAGAAGAAGTGAGATGGTAAAGGGGAAGTTATGTAAAAAAAGGTAGTGCTTAGAAACAGAATAGACAACAGATGACATAGGCTACAAAGACAGAGAAGGATAAACAGAAGAAAATAGTGTGGAGGAAAATGCTCAATTAGTAATCGTAACTGTGAATGGGAATGAGATAACCTCACCCATTATACCTATGCTGATAGCAAAATGGATTAAAAACCAGAATTCAATAGTATATTATTTATAAGAAATACACATGGAGTTAAAATCAGAGGCTGAAGGAGAACCTAATTCAGCTTTAACTGAAGTTAAAAAAATGGCATAAGTAGCAATCATGATATCGGACAAAGGAAAAGAAAAAGTAAACATAATTAAGAGGCATAAACAAGGAGAATAGGCGTTACTAAGAGAAAACATACACAATGAAGAAATATCAATATTAAATTTAAATGCAAAAAATTTTGTAGCATCCAAATTAGTTTTGCTTTAAATAGTATTTGAATTTCCCTCATAATTACACATCAAGAAATGTTTCAGCATTAATTTTTATAGGATTTTGAGTTCAAATTTTTCTCCTTCCTCTGCCCTCTTGTGAGAATGGTAGGCAGTTTGATATAGTTTGTACAAATGCTATCATGCAACACATATTTCTATATGCATCACAATTATGAAAGAAGAAATAGATCATAAGGGGAAAATATGAGAAAGAATAAAGTGAATGAAATATGTTTGACTTCCATTGAGAGTTCCATAGTTCTTTATCTGAATATGGGTAGCACTTTCCTTCATGATTCATTTGTGCTTGTTTCAGATCATTGTGTTGCTAAGATAAGATCAGTCATTCATAGTTGGTGATCACACAAGGTTGCTTTTACTGTGTACAGAGTTTTCCAGCTTCTGCTCATTTCACTTTGCATCAGTTTGTACAAAACGCTCCAGGTTTCTTTATCAATTCTAATTGCACAATAGCATTCACATACCAAAATTTATTTTGTCATTCCATAATTTATGGAAATCCCATCAGTTTCCAATATTTTGCCAGCACAATTAGATATGTTATATAAATACTGTACACATGTAGATCCTTTTCCTTTTTTATGATCTCCTTGAGATACAGATCGAGTAATGCTATTGGTGGATCAATGGGCATGCACAGTTTGGTTACTCTTTGGGTATACTTCCAAATTGGTCTCCAGAATAGATGGTTCGGTTCTCAACTCCACCAACAGTGTACTAGTATCCCAATTTTCCATCCACTCCAAAAATGATCATTTTCTTTTTTATCAAATTTGTCGATCTGATTGATGTGTGGTAGTATTTCAGAGTTGTTTTAATTTGCATTTCTCGAATCAAAGTGATTTTTCAATAAAATCATGAATGTTGGGCAATTTATTGATTGTCCTTTTTTCATTCAAGATTATTTTCTTAAAAGTACAACACAAAAAGAGAGAGGGAGGAATATATATGTATATATATATACATATATACATACACACACACACACACATATATATATATAAATATATATATATATATATATATATATATATATATATATATATATATATATAGAGAGAGAGAGAGAGAGAGAGAGAGAGATTCCATTCTTCCATCCTTGAATGAATTTCAATGAAGGTGAGGTTGAAGCATTGGCCATCACTTCTCTGTTTTGCCCTCCACTGTAAAAGTTCTTCCTTTTATATCCCTTTTATGTGAAAAAAATTGATTGCTGTCATCTTCTGAATTTATGTCTTAGTCTTTCCTGCTAACACGGTAGCTTTCTATGGTCAAAATTTTTGTTGTTGTTTTTATTTGCTTCTTTTTCTAGCCCATTTCTGACTTAGATCTTTAAGTTAAAGTTGAAGTCTGTTGATCTGGTGGTGGGGAGACACTGTGCCAAGCTTCATGATTTTTTTTTTGTTGTCCTTCTAAGAGCTAGTTCTCAGGATTCTACAACTTTTTGATGCTTGCAAGGTGTAAGTGATATTGGGAGAGGTATGGTCACTGTTCTCCTGTGCTAAATTCTAGTTTTTATCCAAGAAGGGCCTCCTATCCCTTGCAGCCACAAGTGCAAGTGTTCCTTTTTGCTTTGGCATGCAATCAGGGTCAGATCTTTGCATAAGAGTTTATGACCAAACAAAAGATAGAGAGAATCATGGAAATTTAAATTGATCATTTTAGTTATAGGAAATTAAATTAGTTACAGGAAATTATATAGGAAATTAGTTATAGGAAATTAAAAAAGTTTCACAAACATAAAATTAGCACAACCAGAATTCAAAGGATAGCAGAAAACTGGAATGTGGGAATTTTGCAGCAAGATTCTTAGGTCAAGGTCTCACCTCATGAATGTGTAGGGGAATGAATGAATTTTATATGAAAAAAAGATGCATTTTTCACTTGACAAATGTTCAAAGTATATGAGCAAGAAGTTTTCAGGAAAAAAAAAATCAAATCTATCGATAACCACATGGGTGAATGTTCAAATCACTAGTGATTATAGAAATACAATTTAAAGTATTTTTAAAGTACCATATCATACTGATCAGATTCTCCAACATGACAGAAAGAAAAACTGAAAAGTATTAGAGTAAATATGGAAGAAAAGACACTAATGCACAGCTGCTAGAGTTGTGAACTACTCCATCTATTCTGGAGAATAATTTGGAACTACACCTAAAGGGCTACAAAACTGTGCAAACCTTGGACCCAGAAATACTATTACTAAGTCTATAGCCCAAAGAGATCAAAGAAAACAGAAAAAAAGGCTTATTCAATAATACTGTTTCTAGAAACTCTTTTTTTATTACTTACTTTTGGCTGCTAGATTCTTTCCCAGGACCAATGACAGGAAAAAAAAAATAACCAATCAATGTTTCTAAGAACATCTATATATCTTCACAAGGCTTTCTATATTTTCTTGAAACTTTAAACACATTTTTTCCACATAATTGCATGATGAAACTCTTTTAAGTTTTATGTGGTTCAATAATCTGTGAAAATCCTTCAAATCATTAAAAAATAACATTTCTTATAGCTATTTTTTAAGTTTTCAAAAGTGAATGTTCAGATGTAGCTAGATACCAAAATGTATGAAATGCAGGGAAAGAAATAATTAGAAGAAAATTATTTTCATAAAATTTTATTTTCCTGAAAGAGCAAAAAGAGAGGATATGTTAACTAAATATTCAGTTTATTTTTAAGAAAGAAAACAAATCTTCAAATAAAAACAGAAGTAAACACTTTGAAAACTGAATATGAAATTAGCAGAATTGATTTTTAAAAACTGAATTAAAACAAAGAACTGGATATAAAGGTCTAATAAGGAAACAGTTAATTTCATTTAAATGGGAATGCAACATAATTTTAAAAAAATAGAAGGAAATCATGACAACCAATGTGAAGTAAATCAAGAAAATTTTTAGAAAACATGATACTTACGAATTCTGAAGTTTATGGTTGATTGCCTTAATTTGTGAGTCACTGAAACAAGGCAGGTTTAAAAAAAAAATGGGGTCATCCAAATCCTGTATGATTTGTATTTTTTAAATGAATCTTTATGGTGCATGTTTATGTGTGTGTGTGTGTTTGAGCGTGTGTGTGTGTGCATTTCTGTGTGTGAGTGGGTGGATGCATCCATATGCATTTATGAAGAGTATCTCTGTACATATGTATATGACAAAAACCCATATATATTCCCCAAAAATGAAAATCTCAAGGAAATGAACGTATATTTCAAGCATATAAAATAGTTTTAAAAAGGGGAAATAGAAAAAAAATGAAATATTCTAATGAGTAGTTGAAAAAAAACATTTTTGAGGTGGGCAGAGCCAAGGTGGCAGAGTAGAAGCATAAACCTGCTGGCGTTCTCCCCGCAAATCCCTTAACATACCTGTGAGAATGACTCTAAACAAATTCTAGAGCAGCAGAAGTTACAAAATGAAAGAGTGAGAAAGATTTGCAGCCCAAGAGAACCTGGAAGACTGACAGGCAGGGTCAATTGCACAAGACTCAGAACAGAGCACAGTCCAGCACACACAGGACTGGAGCAGGCTTGAGGGCAATGTATGCACTTGCTGTGGTTTCCAGATTCCTCAACATACACATGCCAAAGACAGTTTCAAAAGTCAGTAAGAAAGCCCTTTAATTTCTATTAGAGAGTGCATGGTCTGGCTCCAGTCACACCCCAGAGCAGCTGCAGCCACTACCACAGCTGTCTCTTCTAAAACTCTCAGCCTAAAGACAGTGTGGGAAATTATATCTCATTCAAGAGGCAAGCAGGAGACATTTTAGTGGAGGGAAAAAGAGGAGAGCTGAGAAAAAATAAACATGAAGTTTACCCTCATCACATTCGACTAAAGGAAGGAATAAAATTCACACTCATTTTAGTATGAAAACCTATCTTACAATACAGGAAAGTGGGGGAGAAGGAGATAAGCAGGGAGGGGGATGATGGAAGGGGGAGCAATTTGAAGTCAACACTCTTGGGGAGGGACAGGATCAAAAGACAGAATAGAAACAATGGAGGGCAGGATAGGATGGAGGTTAATAGAATTGTCTTACACAACACGACTATTATCGAAGTCATTTGTAAAACTACACAGATATGTCCTATATTGAATTGCCTGCCTTCCCAAAGCGAACGGGTGGAGAGGGAGGCATAGGGAGAATTTGGAACTCAAAGTTTTATGAACAACTGTTTAGTATTGTTCTTGCTACTAGGAAATAAGAAATACAGGTAATGGGGAATAGAAAGTCATCTGGTCCTACAGGACAAAAGAGAAGATGGGGACAAGAGAAGGGAGGGATGATAGAAGAGAGGGCAGACTGGTGATAGGGGAAATTAGAATGTTCGCTGTATTGGAGGGGGGGAGGGGAGAAATGGGGAGAAAATTTGGAACCCCAAATTTTGTGAAAATGAATGTAAAAAGTTGAATAAATAAATAAACGAAAAAAGAGAAAAAAAGAAAATGTATTGTGTACTACTTTAAACAAATAATAAAATTACGATATAAATTTCTTTTTTTTCTTTCCTCTTCCACACCCACTCAGCGATGACTGCCACTAGACAAAAAATGTCTGTGTGTATATCTGCAAAATCTTTATATACATCTATTTATAAATTCTTCCTCTGTTTGCAGAGTCAAAATGACTTATTAACTCCAAGATGTTCCTAAAACGATGTTGTTATTTCGACATACAATCTTCTCTTGTTTCTGTTCATTTCATTCTGCATTTTTTTGTGCAAATCTATCCATGTTTTTCTAAGATGATTGGGGTGACGATTTCTCATATTTTGGTAGCATTCCATTATGATTATACAACATAATTTGTCAGTCATTCCCTAACTGACAGGCATCCCTGAAACTTCCAGTTGGTTGCCATCACAAAGAGGGCTACTAAACATTTTAAAACATAGAGGTTTTGATTTTCTTTTTCCCTAATCATCTGTGGGAAGGGAGTTACTAGTGAGATTTTTGGGTAAAAGTGTATAGGCAGTTTAATAACTATTTGAGTATATTTTGAGATTGCTCTCTAAAGTGGTTAGGTGAGTCCACAATTACATTACCAATGAATTGGTGTCCTATTTTTTTTTCCTTATTCCCTCCGATATCTGTTGCTTTTCTCTTCCATCATTTTAGTCAATATGACAAGCATAGATGGTATCTCAGGGTAGTTGCAATTTTTTTTCTTTAATAGTAATGATTTAGGCATTTTGTATGACTATAAAGTGTTTGATTTCTTTATCTAAAAAGTTCCTGCTCACATCCTTTGACCCTTTCTCAGTTGGAGAATAACTTTTATTCTTATATATTTTACAAAGTTCTTTATGCATTTGAGATATCAAACCTTTATCTGAGAAACTGGTAGGGGAAAAAATTAAGATATATGGAAGAGATTGTAGAAAACTAGAAACAAAATAATTTTTTTAAAAAAAGAGTTATACAGCTGAAGTACAGGGGACACTGTCCCACACTTCTTGTGCTAGGGATCAGAGGACTGATCACTGACTTTTTACACTGGGGCCTCTGGAGAAGGTAAGTTGTCCACTGCGCTACAGTGTCCTGGCCTAGTTGTGCATTTTGTGCCTTGGGTTTTGAGGCTGGTAGTTTGCTGCCGTGTCAGGGGTGGAAGCCTCACAGATGGTTTGTTGTGACAGTAGCTGGCTGAGCCAGGATCATGGAACCTCAGGTGCTCATATGTGCTGTAGCTAAGAGCCTTCCTCTGGCTTACACAGACACCAGCTGAGCTAGGCAGCACTCCCCTTGTACCCAAGTGAGGAAGACATTTCCTGAAGTCCTTGGGCTGGAAAATTGCTTCACTCCATCTTTTTGTGGATTCTGTAACTTCAGAATTCTTTTAGAAGCTTGATTTAACCGTGTTTCCATGGAATACTGGGGGGACCTTTGACAACTTCCTGGTTTCTCTATGCTATGTAGACTGCTGACTTCCATTCTTTTAATGTTTCTCTTGATGCTTGTATTTTAAATTCAATTTTGAAATTCCATTTTTATCACAAAGCACTATTCTCAGTTTTGCTGGGTAGATGATTCTCTGTTTTAATCCTGTCTCCTTCGATCTCTGGAATATCATATTCCAAAGCCTTTGGTCTCTTAATGTAGAAACTGCTAAATCTTGTGTAATCCTGATTGTATTTCCACAATACCTGAATTGTTCCATTCTGGCTGCTTGTAATATTTTCTCCTTGACCTGGGAACTCTAGAATTTGACTACAACACCCCTAGGAATTTTCTTTGGAAAACATTTTCAGGAGGTGATCGGTGGATTCTTTCAATTTCTATTTTACCCTCTGGTTCCAAAATATCAGGACAATTTTCCTCGATAATTTTTTGGAAGATGATAGCTATGTTCTTTTTTGTGATCATGTTTTTCAGGTAGACCAATAATTTTTAAATTATCCCTCCTGGATTTATTTTCCAAGTCTGTTGTTTTTCCAATGAGATATACCACATTGTATTCTATTCTTTCATTCTTTTGGTTTTGTTTTAAAATTTCTTGGTTTCTCATAAAGTCATTAGCTTCCATATGTTCCCTTCTAGTTTTTAAAGAACTGTTTTCTTCAGTGAGCTTTTAAATCTCCTTTTCCATTTGGCCAATTATGCTTTTTAAAGTGTTCTTCTCACTGGCTCTTTAGACCTCTTTGCCATGTGGATTAGTCTGTTCTTTTCTTTTAATTAATTTTTTCATTATTGTTTTATTTGTTTTCCGTGTTCTGCAATCACTTCCATATAATTTAGATATTTCTCCCTCCCTCTCCTCTCCCCCTTCCTTCCCCCTCCCTCCCCGAGTTGGCATGAAATTTTATATAGGTTTTACATAAACATTCCTATTAAATAAATTTTCACCTTACTCATATTGCATAGAAGAATTAAAATGAGTGAGAGAAATCATACAGCAAACCAAAATGCATTACAAAAGAAAGTGATCTGCTACATTCTGGAATAGAATTCCATAGTTCTTTTTTTGGATGTGAAAGACATTTTCCCTTAAAAGACCATTGGGAATTTTTTTTAAATCCTTGTATTGCAATGAAGTTATAAGTCTACGAGAAAAAAATCCTCACATACTGTGATTGTTGCACTTTATAAAGTTCTCCTGGTTCTGTTCTTTTCACTCAGCATCATAACATATAAGTCTTACCAGGTATCCCAGAAGTCTTCCTGTTCAAGATTTCTTACAGCACAAAAGTATTATTTTGCATTCATATATGAAAATTTATGCAGTTATTCTCCAATTAATGGGCATTTCCTTGATTTCCAGTTTTTGCCCACCACAAATAGTGCTGCTACAAATATTTTTGTACATGTGGGACCCTTTCCCATTTTTATAATCTCCTGGGAATACAGTCATAGAAGCAATATTGCTGGGTCAAAGGGTATGCACATTTTTTTGTAGCCCTTTGGGCATTGTTCCAAATTGCTCTCCAGAATGGTTGGATCAGCTCACAGCTCCACCAACAAGAATTTGTGTTCCAACTCTCCCACGTTTTCTCTAATGTTTATCATCATCCCGTTTTGTCATGTTAGCCAATCTGATAGGTATGTTGTGGTATCTTGGAGTTGTTTTGAGTTACATCTCTCTCATCGATAGTGATTTAGAGCATTTTTTCACATGACTGTAAATAGTTTTGATTTCTTCCTTTGAAAACTATCTGTTCATATTCTTTGACCATTAACCAATTGGGAAATGACTTGTATTCTTGTAAAAGTGACTCAGTTATACATACATACATATATATATATATGTATGTATGTATAACTGACCTTCATCACAGACACTAGTTGCAAAATACTTTCTCAGTTTTCTGCTTCCATCCTAATTTTGGTTGCATAGGCCTTGTTTGTGCAAAAACTTTTCTATTTAATGTGATCAAAATTATCCATTTTGCACTTCATAATGGTTTCGATCTCTTGTTTAGTCAAAAATTTGTCCCTTTTCCATAAATATGATAAATACACTATTACTTAACTCCACTAATTTGTATATGGTATCAGTCTTTATACCTAGATCATGTACCCATTTGAACTTTATTTTTTGTGTTCGGTGTCAGGCATTGGACTATGCCTAGTTTCCACCATACTGTTATCCAGTTTTCCCAGAAATTATTGTCAAAACATGAGGTCTTATCACACTGGGATCTATGGGTTTATTAAACAGTAGATTGCTATATTCATTGGCTGCTGTGTCTTGGGTACCCAACATATTCCACTGATCTATCCTTCTGTTTCTTAGTCAGTACCAAGTGCTTTTGATAATTGCTGCTTTATAACACAATTTGAGTTCTGGTAGAGTTAGGCCACCTTCCCTAACATTCCTTTTCATTAGTTCCCTTGATATTCTGGACATTTTGTTCTTCCAGATGAATTTTGATATTATTTTATCCAGCTCTGGAAAATAATGATCTGATAGTTTGATCAGTATGGCACCGAATAAGTAAATTAATTTAGATAGAACTGTCATTTTTATTTTATTGACTAGGCCCACCCATGAGCAACTAATGTTTTTCCACTTACTTAGATTTGAATTTATTTGTGTGAAAAGTGCTTTGTGATTGTATTCATATAGTCCCTGGATTTGTTTTGGCAGATAAACTCCTAAATATTTTATAGCATCTACCCTAGCTTTAAATGAGATTTTTCTTTCTATCTCTTCCTTTTGGACTTCATTAGTAATACATAGAAATGCAGAAGATTTGTTTGGGTTTATTTTGTAACCTGCAACCTTGCCAAAGTTGCTTATTATTTCAAGTAGTTTTTTTCTTTACACCATAGTTCTTTCTCTGTATGTGGAAAGTGTTTTGTCTCAAAATTACATTAAGAATTTTTTAAGTCCTTGCATTTCTATGAAGAATTAAGTATGCCAGAAAAATTCCTGGCATGCTGTGGTTGTTACTGTGTACAAATTTCTCTTGCTTCTGCTCCTCTCACTCAGTATCAGTTCATATAAATCTTTCCAGGCCTCTCTGAAGTCTTCCTGTTCATCATTTCTTATAGCACCATAATATTCCATTTCATTCATGCACCACAATTTGTTCAGTCATTTTCCAATTCATGAGCATCCCCTAGATTTCCAGTTTTTGGCCACCACAAAGAGAGTTGCTTTAAATATTTTTGTACATTTGGGACACTTTCTAATTTTTATGTTATTTTTGAGTACAGTCCTAGAAGTATTATTGCTGGGTCAAAGGGTATGAACATTTTTGTAGCCCTTCACCCATAGTTCCAAAATGATCTCCAAAATGGCTGGATGTGATCACAGCTCAATCAAAAATGAATTACTGTTCCAACTCTCCCACATTTTCTCCACCATTTATTGTCATACTGTTTTGTCATGTTAGCCAATCTGAGAGGCATGATGTGGTATCTCAGAGTTGTTTTGATTTGCGTCTCTCTAATCAATAGTGATTTAAAGCATTTTTATATGACTATAGATGGCTTTAATTTCTTACTCTGAACACTGCCTGCTCATATCCTTTGACCAGTTATCAGTTGGGGAGTGAAGTCATTTTTTTTTACAGGTATTTGACTGGGTTTGTGGAGATAGCCCTACCAATCCAGGCTTCTATTCTGACATCTTGACTCTGGCTCAAATGGTTTCATTTCTAAAATCTGCAGAGGATTGAATCAATTTTGTAAGAACCCAAGCCATTCCCCAATTGATAAATCGTCAAAGTATATGAACAGGAAGGTTTTATAGGAAGAAAGGAAATCTATTTAAAATCATATGAAAAATGCCCCAAATCACTGTTGGTTAGAGAGATGCAAATCAAAACACGTCTGAGGTACAAGATCACACGTATCAAATATTAGAAAATTATAAATGCTGTAGAAATTGTGAAAATATTGGTACACTAAAGTACTGTTTACAGGGTTGTGAAGTAATCCAACCATTCTGGAGTGCAATTTGGAACTATGCCCAAATGGATATAAAAATAAGCATGCACTTTGTTGTAGTATTATCACTTCTAGGGCTATATTCCAAAGAGATCATGCAAATAAGAAAAAAAACCCACATATACAAAAAGATTTGTAGCAACTCTTCTTGTGGTGACCATGAATTGGAAATTTAGGGGATGCCCATCAATTGAGAAATGACTGAACAAGTTGTGGTACACGAATGTAATGGAATACTATGTTGTAATAAAAAAAATTGATGCGCAAGTAGACTTCCGAAAAACCTGGAGAGACTTATATGAACTGGTGTTTAGTGAAGTGACTAGAACCAGTAGAAGATAGTATCCAGAAATAACCACATTATGTGATCACTGACTTCGATAGACTTAGCTCTTCTCAGCAATGCAAGTACCTAAAACAACTCCAAAGGACTCATGATTGAAAATGCCATTGACATTCAATGAAAGAAATATGGAGTCTGAATGCAGATCGAAGCATACTATTTGCTCTCTCTCTTTTTGTTTTGTTTTTCTTTCTTTCTCGTGGCTCCTCCCATTCGTCCTTATTCTTCTGTACAATAAGACTAATATGAAAAGCCTGGTTAAGAACAATATATAGAGAGAACCTATAATAGATTGCATGCCCTCTTGGGAAGGGGGAAAATGAGGGAATGGCAGAAAAATTGAAAACCTAAGTGAATGTTGAATACCAAAAGAAAATAACACCTTAAAATAGGCCAAATTGAAAAAGAGGCATAAAAATTCATTGCAAAAAATGTCCTTAAGAAGTAGAATTGGCCAAATGGAAAAAAAGGGAGAAAATTAGTTTCTGAAGAAAATAATTTTGTAGAACTGAGAATTGGCAAATGGAAACTAATGACTTTATGAGAAAAAAGAAAAAATAAAGCAAAACAAAAAATGAAAAAATGGAAGGTAACGTGATATATCTCATTTGAAAAAATAACTGACCTGTAATATAGATCAGGGAGAGATGATTTAAAAATTATGAGACTACTTGAAAGTTATGATAAAAAAAGAACCTAGATATCATTTTTCAAAAATTATCAAGGAAAACCTGCCCTGATATTCCAGAATAAGAGGGTAAAAAATAGAAAAACTCTATCAATCACTTCCTGAAATGAAATGAAAACCCCCAGGAACATTGTGCTGAATTTTAGACATCCCAGGTTGAGCAGAGACTAGTGTATACAGCCAGCAAGAAACAATTGAAGTATCATGGAGGCACAGTCAGGATAAGATTTAGCACCTCCTACATTAATGGATAGGTGGGCTAAGAATATGATATTCCAGAGGGAAAAAGATCTAGGGTTGCAACCAAAAATCACATACCGTGTAAAACGGTGTATAATTCTTGAGGGGGAATAGTGGATATTCATTTTGAATTTTCAACAATCACTTCCATAAGTTCCAAATTTTCTCCCTCTCTTTCTCCCCTCCCTCTCCAAGGTAGAATGCAGTCTTATATGAGTTCTACACATGCATTGCTATTAAGGACATTTTCGCATTAGTCATTTTGCATAGAAAAATGAAAATGAATGGGAGAAACCACAAGAAAAACAAAATATAAAGAAGGAGAAAATAGTCTGCTTCACTCTGTGTTTCGACTCCATTTTTCTTGTTTCTCTTGATGTGGATGCCATTTTGCATCATGAGTACTTTGGAAATGTACTAGGTCTTTGCATTGCTGTGAATGACTATATCTATCAAAAGCAGTCCTCATACATTGTGGCTTTTACAGCGTAAAAAGTTCTCCTGGCTCTGCTTACTTCATTCAACATCAGTTCATATAAGTCTTTCCAGGTTTTTCTGAAGTCTACATGTTCATCATTTCTTATAACACAATAATATTCCATTACATTCATGTTCCACAAATTGTTCTGTCATTCGTCGACTCATGGGCATCCCCTAGATTTCGAGTTCTTGACTAGCATACAAACAACTGCTATAACTATTTTTGTACATGTGGGTCTTTCCCCCATTTCAATGATCTCTTTGGAAAACAGCCCTAGAAGTGTTATTGCTCAGTCAAAGAGTATTCACATTTTAATAGTCCTTTGGGCACAGTTCCAAATTGCTCTCCAGAATGATTGGATCAGTTCACAGTTGCACCAACCAATTAGTGTTCCAACTCTCTCACACCTTCTCCAGCATTTATCATTATTTTAAAAGACTAAGTATTTAATAATGAGAAGAGTAACATTATATTCTTCACAGTTATGAATAGGAGTTGCATTCTTTTTTTTTTATTTTCCTAAATTTATTTATTTATTTAATTTTTTGCATTCATTTTCAAAAAATTTTGAGTTCCAAATTTTCTCCGCATCTATCCCCTCTCCTCACCCAAATACACCAAGCATTCTAATTTTCCCTATCACGAATCTGCCCTCTCTTCTATCATCCCTCCCTTCTCTTGTCTCCATCTTCTCTTTTGTCCTGTAGGACCACATGACTTTCTATTCCCCATTAACTGTATTTCTTATTTCCTAGTAGCAAGAACAATACCCAACAGTTGTTCCTAAAACTTTGAGTTCCAAATTCACTCCATCCCTCCTTCCTCAGCCATTTCCTTTGGGAAGGCAGGCAATTCAATATAGGCCATCTATGTGTAGTTTTGAAAATGACTTCGATAACAGTCGTGTTGTATAAGACTAAATTTATTTCCCTTCATCCTATTCTGCCCCCCTGTTGTTTCTATTCTGTCTTTTGATCCTGTCCCTCCCCAAGAGCGTTGACTTCAAATTACTCCCTCTTCCCATTACCCTCCCTTCCATCATCTCCCCTCCCTGCTTATCTCCTTTGCCCCCACTTTCCTGTATTGTAAGATAGGTTTTCATACCAAAATGGGTGTGCATTTAGTCGAATGTTTTGAGAGTAAACTTCATGTTTTTTTCCTCAGCTCTCCTCTTTTTTCCTCCACTAAAATGTCTCCTGCTTGCCTCTTGAATGAGATGTAACTTACCCCATTCCATTTCACCCTCTCCCCCCGCCATTACATTTCTCTCTCACCATTAACCTTAATTTCTTTTAAGATATGGTCCCATCCTATTCAATTCACTCTGTGCTCTCTGTCTCCGTATGTGTGTGCACGTATGTATGTGTGTATGTGTGTTTGTGGTCCCACCAACTACCCAGATAACTGAAAAGTTTTAAAAGTTACTAATATTGTGTATCCATGTAGGAATGTAAACAGTTCACTTTTGGTAAGTCCCTTATGACTTCTCTTTGCTGTTTATTTTTTCATGCTTCTTCTCATTCTTGTGTTTGAAAGTCAAATTTTCTTTTCAGCTCTTGTCTTTTCATCAAGAATGCTTGAAAGTACTCTGTTTCATTGAAAGACCATATTTTCCCCTGAAGTATTATACTCAGTTTTGCTGGGTAGGTGATTCTTGGTTTGAGTCCCAGTTCCTTTGACTTCTGGAATATCCTATCCCACACCCTTCAATCCCTTAATGTAGAAGCTGCTACGTCTTGAGTTATCCCTATTGTATTTCCACAATACTGGAATTGTGTCTTTCTAGCTGCTTGCACTATTTTCTCCTTGACCTAGGAATTCTGGAATTTGGCCACAATGTTCCTAGGAGTTTCTCTTTTTGGATCTCCTGCCTGCTCGGGTAGTCCCGGGCCACCGCACCTGCTGCTGCCTCTGCCACTCCCTCCACCACTGCCTCCTGAGGAGGCCCGAGTCACAGAGACACCCTGGTTCCCTCTCGGCCATCCCAGACGTCTCTCTCACTGAACTGGAGCATCTGTGGATAGAGGGACCTTCCCGGCCACTAGCCTGAAGCCTGCTCAGATCAGCTCCTCTGGGGCTGTGCGGCCAGTGCAGCACAGTGGTGGACTCTGCTTTCTGGGGCACAACAGACCCTGGGGACCGCTCTCCCGGGCTCTCTGGAAAGGAAATCTTTTCTACTGTGCTTCTGTGCACCTTGCAGTGATCCAGAATTTGCGGGGAGTGCTTCTTGCAGGAAATATATGGGCTGTGGTTTTGGAGCTAGCATACATGAACCTTTCTCCTCAGCCATCTTGCCTCCACCCCCGAGTGAGCCTATTTTTCAACGTGTTATTTTCTTCAGCATTTTTTTGGGGTCTCCTTTACCAAGGTATTGACCTGCTTTTCATGCTTTTCTTGCATCTCTCTCATTTCTATTTCCAGTTTTTCCTCCACCTGTCTAACTTGATTTTCAAAATCCTTTTTGAGCTCTTCCATGGCCTGAGCCCACCGGACATCCACTTCGGATGTCTGGGATAGAGAGGCCCCGACATCCATGTCTTTCCCTGATGGCAAGCATTGTACTTCGTCATCAAAAAGGCAAGGAGGAAGGAACATCTCTTCCTCAATAAAGTAGCTCTCTATGGTCTTATTTTGCTTCCTTTTCTGGGCATTTTCCCAGCCAGTTACTTGACTTCTGAGATTCCTCTCCACCCCTGCCTAGATCTGCCCCACTAGTGCTTGGGGTCTGAAATTCAAATGCTGCTTCCCAGTCTCAGAGCTTTCAGTGGTGGGAGTGGCTGCTATTCAATGTGAGCTTAAGTTCTGGTGCTGCGGTGGGGGCAGAGCAGCCTCCCAGACTCAGTTCCCTCAGGGGCTTTATTCAGAGACCTTCAGTAATGGAGCAGGTGGGGGCAGGGCCGTCTCCTAGGCTCAGCCCCCTCAGGGATTTTATGCAGAGACCTTCAGTAATGAAACTTCTGCCTGCTTGGGGAGTCCCAGGCACCGCTGCCTGCACTGCTGCCCCCGCTGCTGCCTCCAACTCTCCCTCCACCACTGCCTCTGCTGCTCCCCCTGCCACTGCCTCCCAAGGGGGACAGAGTCACAGAGACACCCCGCTTCCCTCTTGGCCAGCCCAGACATCTCTCTCACTGACCTGGAGCATCTGTGGGCAGAGGGATCTTCCCGACCGCCAGAGATTCTGTCCCTGAAGCCTGCTCGGATCTGCTCCTCTGGGACCTTGTGGCCAGGGCAGCTCAGGGGTGGGCTCCACTTTCCGGGGTGTGATGGACCCCTGGGATGGCTCTCCAGGGCTCTCTGGAACAGAAATCTCTTCCACTGTGTTTCTCTGCACCTTGTAGTGATGCAGAATTTGTGGGGAGTTCTTTTTATGGGAATTTTATGGGCTGTGGATTTGGAGCTAGCATACATGAGTCTTTCTACTCCACCTGGCTCCTCCCCGTAGGAGTTGCAGTCTTTTCTTTTTTTTTTTTTTTTTAAGGTCATAAGTTTTTATTAGGGAGGACATGAGAATACATCCAGTGGGCTACCCTCTCCCACCCAGGTATCCTCTGCTCTGGGAGCCCTCACTTGGCTGCTTCCTCATTCCCCTTTCAGAGGGCCCTGTAACAAGGACTCTCTATACCAAGGAACCTCTTGTGACTCAGAGGGCTTTGGGAGTTGTGGGAACAATATTGTCTTGCGCATCATGGCCCTCCAGTAGCCTTTGGTAGGTAGCAATCTGCCGCTCCAGCCTACTCTTGATTTCCATGAGGAGCAGGTATTCCTGGTTCTGGTGCTCTGTGTCTGCTTGGATGTCACTCAGCTGGGCCTCGATGTTGCTGATGAGAGCCTGTATCTGTGACAGCTGAGCTCCATAACGGGCCTCTGTTTCCGCCAGTGTGCCTTCCAGAGAAGCTTTCATGCTGAGCTGAGACTGCAGCTCAATCTCTAGCACCTGAAGGGTCCACTGCAGCTCAATCTCTAGCCCCTTAAGGGTCCACTGGAGGTCGGTGACTTCAGTCTTGCTGGTCTGGAGCTGTTCTTTGTGGACAGCCACTTCTCAGTTCAGCTCATCGGACTTGAACCAAGCTTCAGCATCACTCCTGTTCTTCTCAACCATGGCCTCATACTGGCTTCTCATGTCCATCAGGATCTTGGCCAAGTCGATGCATGGGGCCGAGTCCACTTCCACGCTAACCTGGCCACCCACCTGCCCACTCAGAGCACTTATTTCCTCTTCATGGTTCTTCTTGAGGTAGGCCAGCTCCTCCTTCAGGCCTTCAATCTGCATCTCCAGGTCAGCCCTAGCCAGGGTCAACTCATCAAGCACTCTGCGGACGCCATTGATGTCAGCCTCCACACTGAGATGAAGGGCCTGCTCAGTATCAAACTTGGTGCAGAAGTCATCCACAGCCAGTCGGGCATTGTCAATTTGCAGAACAATCTTTGATTTCTCCATGGTGACACCAAGAATCTTATCTCGCAGGTCCTGGATAGTCATCATGTAGGCGCTATATTCTCAGGCGGGCCTGGGCCCTGCTTCTGGTACCAATCCCGAATCTTGACCTCCAGGTCAATGTTGGCCTCCTCCAGGGCTCGCACCTTGTCCAGGTAGGAGGCCAGGCGATGGTTGAGGTTCTACATGGTGATCTTCTCATTGCCTGCCAGGAACCCGTCGGCTCCTCCATAGCTCAAGCTGAAAATGCTACTGCCGCCCCCATAGCCCCCACTGAGGCCCGAGGAGGCAAAGCAGGAACGGACACACCCAGGCCTCCTGAGCCTCCATGGATGCTGGGTGCCTGGAACGCCCCCCTTCCAAAGCACGCCGCGTTGTTGCTCCCCAACCACAGGGTGGAGGTGGAGGACGACTGGCGGTAGCTGTAGGAAGTCATGGTGATGGCCTGGGAGGCTAGAGGAGGGGACTTTGGAGGGCAGCTGGACGCTGGTGGGAACTGGGTGCTCGAAGTTTATAGCAGAAAGTGCAGAGAGCCTCACCTGCAGCTTTTTATTGCTGGGGATCGTGCGTGGTGTCCAGGAGTTGCATTCTTAACCACAGAAGAGATTCAGACAATTACAAAGGGAATAATAGATAATTTTGGTTACACAAAACTGAAAAGTTTTTGTAGCCAAATTTGTGCTCCTAGGATATAATAACAACAACAACAAGGGTACAAAAGGAAGCAGTTGAATGAGGAAAAACCCTTGGTATCAATTTTTTTAAAGTGTTTGGTATCTAAGATTTTAGACACACACACACACACATACATATCTAAAAGTCATTTCCCAATATATCAGTCAAAGGTTATAAACAAATAGTCATCAAAAGAATTACAATATTCATTAACAAATAAAATTTCCCAATCATTAATAAGGGAAATAAAAATCAAAACAACTCTGAGTTTTCAAGTTATATTCTAAAAATTTGCAAGAATAACAAAAATTAACAACAGTCAATGGTGTCAATGTTGTGAAATATTAGGTACAATAATATATTGTTGGTGGAGTTGTGAAACAGTACATTCATTTTAGAAAGCTATTTGGAATTATGCAAATAAAGTGACTAAAATATTCATTCCCTTTAAATGAGAGACTCCATTAAGGATGAAGCTTATACCCCAAGAATTCATTGATAGGATCCTCCATACACAATATATATAGCAACATGTTTTTTGTTTCTTTTAAAATGGGGACAACTACAATGGTGCAAAAATACATAAATATAGTTTTAAATGAATAAATCATAAATTTTGATGTTCAAAATATGTGGTACAAATTTTAGGTAGTCAAGACATTAACCTACCTTTATTAAATATAGCAACTGATTGAATGTTCACATAAAAATCAGAATGATATACTTCTTAGTATATCAAATAGACAGAACACCCACACAATACAACTCACTTTGTAGAATTTTTTCAGGGCCCTACTGGTAAGATTGTCTATTGACAAACCCCAAAAGTGTGCTTCCTCCCAGGGGGAATCTATGGCCTCAGAGAATGGCTTTGTCAAACTTCAAAAGGAAAAAAATACATAAAAGAGTCTCAAAGGCTTTGCCCTTTCATAAGTCAGCAGAGTTGGATGACTCTTTGACAAGTGTCCATCCTCCTAATAGTCAAACTCCCAGTCACTGAGTCATCTTATACTCCACAGCAAGGATTTTAAAGTTTTTTGTGTAATGGAACCCCTTAATTGATCTAATATATCCTATAAACTGTTTCTCAGGATACTTAATGGACAAAATACAATGAAAAGAATTGTAATAAAATTAAATATATTAAAATTTCTCAAAATATTAAAAATAAAAGTTTACAGACAGCAGATTAAGGTCCTTCAGTCTATAGGGAAATGTAGCCAAATGTCCTTCATCATTCTGAACAACACTTCTTCACAAAGACTTAACTCCTGATAAGATCAAGTTGAACTCAACAAAGGGACTCCAGATCAGTACCCTACCTGAGCAGTCAGGATTCTTGGAGATATATGGAAAATAGTTGTCCCTTAGAGAGGGAAGGGGCTGGTTCCACTTATTGAAGGTGGTTACCAGTACTACGTGAGATAGAAGAAAATGGACTTTGAAACAGTTCGAATAAGATCTGACATTTAAGTCTCAAGTGCTTTACTGATCCAGTCAATAGATTCTAATTTGTAGGAAAAGAAACTTTACCACTTCTTTTCAGTCACCTGTAATTGAGTCTCGTGGACGATTATTATCATCATTTCTTTGTTAGTTGTAGATCTGAAGGTTTATTTGGGCAAATAATAAGAGATCTGGAGATGTTGGTTTATTTTTGAAAGCAAGGAGAGAAGAAAGACTGAAAAGGTTCTTGGAAAGAAATAGCTGATATACTATAGATAATCCATTTGTAGCACTGTAAAATGATATATTCCCACTTTCTTAGTCAAGGAAAATGCCAGACTTTTTATAAGTTTCTTTATGTAAAAGTTACCCTTAATGTATGAATATTCAAGGCAAAAGTTATCTCTTGCTTTGTAGGTTTTCAGGGCAATTGCTTCCAGGTAATAATATGGGGTTTCCCCTTCCTGTTAATTGAGTACTTACAGATACCCACTTCCCATTTAGTCATGCCAGTCACCTCCTTTTCCCAGTAGTACATACCTGAAGAGAAACTTTGAGCACTCAACACAGTGGCAGAACAGTAAAATCTCTCTTGATGGTCAGGTATATTCTGGGGAACACATGAATAGTTCACACTCTTCAGATAAAGAAAAACAATGAGATAAGGATTAGCTGTTTCATGATCCAGTGTTATATCTGTCTGGAAGGTCATCATTTCCTTCAGCTCAATGACATGGTACATTGTCCATTTGGGAAAATCATGTTGTGGATATTGAAGTAGCAATTCTTCACTCTTATTCAACGTGTCTTTCGCATCCAGGACCATTTTCAAATCTGGCTTCTTAAAATCCATTCCAGGTTACATGACTCTTTTGTGTAGGTCTTGAAGGTGTTGGAACAATTTTAACTCAATTTTGTTTAATTTTCCCAAGCTTTTTCTTTTCTTTTCTTTCCTTCCTTTCTTCTTTCTTTCTTTTGTTCTTCCTTCCTTCCTTCCTTCCTTCTTTTCTTTCTTTTTTCTTCCCCTATAGTTCTAGCTGCTGCTGTTCTTCCTTGATCAAAAACTACATGATCAAAAAACTACATGATCAAAAAACTATATTCTACTATGTTTTGATACAACAGCCTTTTTCATAATCTTTACATTTGCCTTTTACCATGGCATAGTTCTCTTTCTTCTCAACTAGTATAATTTCAGTATTATTTGTTTTCCCAAGAAATCATTTAACATCTCTTGGATCTTATCTGGGTAGCCATTTCCAAAGGAAAGCTTTGTTGTCCCATGTGTTCCAAGACTGTCAAATAGTTGTCATAGACTATGTTGATCTATATAGAATAGTTTCTGTTCTTCTTGTATTTATCACAGGTTTTCAAGCTAATGGTGTACTATGGGAAAAGAAGTTGGAGATGTTTGACAACTATGACCAGAATCCTCAGGTACTGACTGGGTACATGGTCCCTAGAGATGACGATTCCCCTGTACTTGCCACAGGAAAATGATATGTAGGGTTCCTTCAGGTTCCTTAGCAGATATTCTTCACAAATGTATTGGTCACAGTTAGTAGTCACTGGCTCAGTGAACTGATCTAAGCAGATGGAGTGGCCAAGTTCTTCTCTGAGATTTTCAAAAGAATCTCTGAAAGTGACAGCCATCTTCCTCTGCCTGTCACATCAACCAAGAATCACTCAGCTTATGAAAGAGTCCTGCAAACATTCGTGACCCACTTAGTGAGTGGTTAAATTTTTATTAAAATGAGTTTATTTTATTAATATAAACTCTCAAGTTTAGTCACCTTTGTTGATTATTTTGGGCTTAACTGAATACAGTTTAGAAATCCAAGTAATGGGATTTCTGATTATCTGAGTTGACTACTTGGTTGTGATATGAGCAAAACTTCAAGGATGGAAATCATTGAAAACAATCTGAAGAGAAGGTCAGGAAACACTTAAGATTAGTATCCTAGTCATTTTCCTCCCTCAACTCAAACATTATAAATTTTCTATCTTCTGGAGTATTTGATTTATCCTCCCTTCTCTAACTGCTCCTAGTGACATAAACACATATTCAAACTCTCTCTCTCTCTCTCTCTCTCTCTCTCTCTCTCTCTCTCTCTCTCTCTCTCACACACACACACACACACACACACACACACATACACACACACACATTCACTCGCTCCTCCAACATTTATCAGTTTTGTGTTTTGTCTTGTTAGCCAATCTGGTAGGTGTGATGTGGTACCTCAGAGCTGTTTGATTTATATCTGTGTAATCAGTAGTGATTTAGAGCATTTTCCCATATGAATATAACGAACTTTAATTTCTCTGAAAACTGGCTGTTCATATTCTTTGACCATTTAACAATTGAGGAATGACTTATATGCTTGTAAATTTCACTCAATTCTCTATATATTTTAGAAGTAAGGTCTTTATCATAGACACTAGTTGTAAATATTCTTTCCCAGTTTTCTGCATCCCTCCTAATCTTGGTTGAATTGATTTTGTTTGTGTAAACACTTTTCATTTTAACGCAGTCAAAGCTATGCATTTTGCCTTTCATAATATTCTCTATTTCTTGTTTGGTCATAAATTTCTCCATTCTCCATAAGTATTAAAAGAAAGTATCCTTTGCTACTCTAGTTCATTTATAGTATCAGCCTTTATACCTAAATCACTTGCCCATGTGAACTTTAATCTGGCATACAATGTCAGGCATTGGTATGTATCCAATTACTGTCACACTATTTTCCCAGGAGACTTTGTTAAACATTGAGTTCTTATACCAGAAACTGTGGTGCTTGGGATTATCAAATAGTAAACTCCTTTAGCCATTGATTACTGCCTTGTATACCTAACCAATTACATTGATCTACACTTCTATTTCTTAGTCAGTACTATGTGGTTTTGATGAATGCTGTTTTATAATAGAATTTAAGATCTGGTATGACTAGAACATCTTCCCTAGCATTTGTTTTAATTAATTCCCTTGATATTGTGTATATTTTATTCTTCCAGATGAATTTTGATTTTATTTTTTCTAGCTCTATAAAATGATTTCTGGTAGTTTGATTGGAATGGCACTGAATAAAAATGTAATTTGAGTAGAATTATCATTTTTCAATTATTTATATCTAACTTTATGTATATGAAAGATGTTTTGTAATTGTGTTCACATAGTCTCTGGCTTGTTCTGGCAGGTAGACTCCCAAAAATTTCATAGAGTCAAGAGTAACTTTAAATGGGATTTCTCTTTTCATCTCTTGTTGTAGGACTTTGTAGTAATATATAGAAATGCAGATGATTTATGTGAGTTTATTATGTATACTGCAACTCAGCTGAAGTTGTGTATTATTGCAATTAGTTTTTTGCTTATCCAGGATTCTCTAAGTACATGATCATATATTTTGCAAAGAATGATAATATAGTTTTTCCTTTGCCTATTCTAATTATTTGTATTTCATTTTCTTCTCTTATTGCTAATTCTACCATTCCTGTACCATATGGAATAACAGCGATGATAATGGACAAGCTTGTTTTACCCCAAATCTTATTGGAAATAGACCTAGCTTTTCTGCATTATGTATACTATTCGCTGATGGCTTTAGGTAGATACTACTTATTATTTTAAGCAATGCTCTATTTAATCTTACAATCTCCAGTGTTTTCAGTAGCAATGGGTGGTATATTTTGTCAAAAACTTTCTCTGCATCTATTTAGATAATCATATGATTTCTGTCAGTTTTGCTGTTGATATGATCAATTCTATTAATAATTTTCCTAATATTAACCCAGCCCTGCATTCCTCTTGTAAATCCTACCTGATTAAAATAAATCCTACCTGCTTATTCTAATGAAAAAGTTACTATAATCTTTTCCTAATATCTTATTTAAAATACTTGCATTTATTATGGAAATTGGTCAATAATTCACTTTCTCTGTTTTGGCTCTTCCTAGTTTAGGTAGCAGTATCATATTTGCATCATAAAAAGAATTTCATAGAACTCATTCTTCACCAGTTTTGCCAAACAGTATGTGCAATATTGGAATTTCCTGTTATTTAAATATTTCATAGATTCCGACGTCAAGAGGCAGAGTCAAGATGGTGGAGTGAGAGTAACAACTCACCTAAACCCTTAGAGAAACTCCTTCAGATACCTGGAAAAAGAGAATCTGACCAAATTTTGGAGATTCAGAATCCAATATGAGACAGACTGTGGCATATTCACAGACCAGGAGAGACTGGAAGGTTGACAGGCAGGATCTGTTCCTTGGGGGTGGAGGAGCATACAGCATAATTCGGAACATGTCATTGCTGTGGCAGGGCTGAGCAGGAAAGTCCCAGGGTGGTCTGAGGCACCTGCAGTGCATGGAAATGGCAACCAAAGGCAGGAGTCCAGCAGAGCTGAGTAAGTGGGAGTCCAGTGAGTGAGAGTCAGAGGTGCCCTAGGTATCAGCAGTTTTTGCTTCTGAGATTATCAGCCCACAGATTAAATGCCTGTAAATCATGTACTTGAACTTCCAGGAGCCAAAATGGTGGACTGGTCAGTAAATCTAAAAAGTTGGAGGAGAATATATTATACTTCAGTCAATGTAACTATAGTAGTGTTAGTGATTCTAATCTCAGACAAAGCAAAAGCAGAAATAGACGTAATCAAAAGAGATAAGGAGGGAAACTATATCCTGCTAAAAGTCACCAGAGACAGCAAAACAATATCATTATTAAAAATATATGTTCCAAGTGGTATAGCATCCCAATTTTTAGAGAAGTTAAGGAAGATACAGGAAGAAATAGGCAGCAAAACTACACTAGTGGGGGACCTGAACCTTCTCCTCTCTGAACTTGACAAATCTAATTTCAAAATAAACAAGAAAGAACTTAAAGAGGTGAATAAAACTCTAGATGATAGATATGATAGGTCTCTGTATAAAACTGAATGGCAATAGAAAGGAGTATACGTTTTTCTCAGTGGTATATGGCACATATACAAAAACTGACCATATATGAGGGCATAAACACCTCACAATCCAGAGCAGAAAGGTAGAGATAGTCAATGCATCCTTTTCAGATCATAATACAATAAAAAAATGTGCATAATAAAAGGCCATGGAAAGATAGACCAAAAATTAATTGGAAGCAAAATAATCTAATCCTAAAGAATGAGTGAGTTAAACAACAAATCGTACAAACAATCAACAACTTCATTCAAGAGAATGACAATAATGAGACAACCTACAAAATCTTATGGGATGCTGTAAAAGCAGTTTTTAAAGAAACCTTTACATCTTTGAATGCCTACATAGAAAAAGAGGAGATCAATGAACTGGGCATGGAGCTGAAAAAGTTCAGAAAGAACAAATTGACAATCCTCAAGTAAATACCAAATTAGAAATATTGAAAGCCAAAGAAGAGACCCAAATAAAGACGAAATTAATAGAAAACTATTGAATTAATAAATAAAATTGAGTTAGTTTTATAAAAAAAACAATAAAATTGATAAAATTTGGTCACATTGATTTAAAAAAAGAAAGAAGAAATACAAACTATCAGTATCAAAAATAAAAGGGGTGTCAAAAAAACTTTATTCCAATGAAGAGGAAATTAAAACAATAATCAGGAATTACTTTGCCCAACTTTAGGACCATAAATTCGACAATCTAAGTTTGTAAAAGATAAAAGATGCCCGGATTAACAGAAGAGGAAGTTGAATACTTAAATAACTCCATCTCAGAAAAAGAAAATAAGTCATGAATGAACTCCCTGGAAAAACATCTCCAGGGCTGGGATGGATTTACAAGTGAATTTTATCAAACATTTAAAACATTGTTAATTTCTATGCTATATTGAATATTTGGGAAAATTGGGGAAGGAGTCCTCCGAAATTCTTTTCATGATGGAAATATGATTTTGATACCTCAACCAGGAAGAGCCAAAACAGAGAAAGAACATTATAGACCAATTTCTCTAACGAATGTAGAAGCAAAAATTTTGAATAAGATTTTAGCAAAACGAATACAACAACTTATCACGAGAATAATACATTATGATCAGGTAGGATTCATACTAGGAATTCAGGGATGATTCAACATTAGGATAACTATTGCTATTATTGATCATATCAAAAACAAAACAGAAACCACACGATTATCTCAATAGATAAAGAAAAAGTTTTTGACAAAAATGCAACACCCATTTCTATTGAAAGCACTGAAGAACACAGGAACAAATGGCGCTTTCCAGAAAATAGTAAGCACTATCAACCTAAAACCTTCAGCAAGTATTACAGGCAATGGAGATAAGCTGGATGCATTTTCAATAAGATCGCATTGAAACAAGGATATCCATTATCACCACTATCATTCAACATGGTACTAGAAATGTTAGCTGTAGCAATAAGAGAAGAAAAAGAAGTTAAGAAATTACAGTAGACAAAGAAGAAACTAAGTTATCACTCTTTACAGATGTTATGAGGATATACTTAGAGAATTCCTGAGATTCAAGTAAAAAACTACTTGAAATAGTAAACAACTTTGGCAAAGTTACAGGTTACAAAATAAACCTACAGAAATCTTCTACATTTACATATCTATATGTAGATATCTATTTATCTAACTATCTGTCTATATCTCTATATCTATATTTATCTATCTATATCTATATCTATCTATGTATATCTATATCTACATCTATATCTATATATCTATATATCTATATATCTATATATATATTACTAACAAAGTTCAACAGCAGGAGATAGAAAGAGAAATACCATTTAAAGCTGGGGTAGACACTATAAAATATTTGGGAGTCTACCTGCCAAAACAAATCCAGGGACTATATCAACACACTTACAAGATACATTAGCACAAATAAAGTCAGATCTAAATATGATAAATGTTGGAGAAGATGTGGAAGAGTTAGAACACTAATTCATTTTTAGTGTAGCTGTGAGCTGATCCAACCATTCTGGAGAGCAATTTGGAACTATGCCCAAAGGGCTAAAGAAATGTTCATATCATTTGACTAGGACTACCACTTCCAGGACTGTATTCAAAGAGATCATAAAAATGGGATCACATGTACAAAAATTTTTCTAGCAGCACTCTTTGTGGTGGCCAAAAACTGAAAATGAAGGATATGCACATTGATTGGGGAAAGGCTGAATAAATTTTCGTATATGTATGTAATGGAATACTCTTGTGATTTAAGAAATGATGAACAAGAAGACTTCAGGGAAGCCTGTAAAGACTTGTATGGTCCTACACTGAGTGAAAGGAGCAGAACCAGGAGACCGCTGTACACTGCAACAACTACAGTGTGTGAGGAAATTTTTCTGGTAGATTTAGAACTTCATCACAATGCAAGGTTTTTAAAAATCCCCAATGATCTTTTGAGGGAAATGCCTTCCACATGCAGAGAAAGAACTGTGAAATTCAATCGCAGAATGTTGGAGATCATTTTCTTTTGTATTATGTTTTGGTTTGTTATGTGATTTCTCCTATTCATTTTAGTTCTTCTATGCAACATGACTATAGTGAAACTGTATTAAGTAGGAATGTATGTGTAGAACCTATATAATTGTATAGTGTTTTGGGAAGAAGGAGTGCGGTATGGGAAAAGGAGAGAAAAGGAGGGGAAAAAAACCTAAGTTATTTGCTAGTGATTATAGAATACTGAAAATAAAATAATAATTAATGTTGACAGAATTCAGATTTTCTTTTCCTAGAGAATTCATTGATGGCTTGTTCAATTTCTTTTTCTGAGTTGGGATTATTTAAGTATTTTACTTCTGTTATCTGCACAATTTATATTTCTGTAAATATTTACTCATTTCAACAAATTTTCAATTTTATGGGCATATAGTTGGGCAAAATCGTTTCTAAATGCTGTTTTAATCTCCTCTTCATTGGAAGTGAAGTCATCCTTTTCATTTCTAACATGGGTAATTTGATTTTCTTCTTTTATTTTGTTAATTAAATTCACCAAAAGTGTATTAATTTTATTGAGTTTTTCTTAAAATTCTCTCTTAGTTTTATTTGCGAAATGAATGACTTTCTTCACTTCAACTTGCTATTCAGTATTTCTAATTTGGCATTTATTGGAGGATTTACTTTTCTTTCTGTTTCTAAAATTTTCAATTGCGTGCACAATTCATTGATTTCCTTTTGATCTATTTTTTTCATATGGTCATTCAAAGATATAAAACTACCCCTAAAAACTGGTTTTAGTGTATCCCATAAGTTTTGGTAGGTTGTCTTATTTCGCCCTTCTCTTGAATGAAATGATTGTTTCTATGATAGGTTGTTTGACCCAGTCATTTTTAGGTTTAGATTATTTGGTTCCCAATTAATTTTGGTCTATTTTTCATAACCCTTTAATCTACATATAAATGTTGTTGTATCATGATCTGAAAAAGATGCATTGACTATTTCTGTCTTTCTGCACTGAACTATAGGATTTATATGATTTGTTAAATGACCATACAATTTACCACTGAGAAGAAGGTATATTCCTTTCTATCTCCATTCTGTTTTCTCCAGAGTACTATGATATCTACATTTACTCCAATGCTATTCACCTCTTTAGCTTTTTTCTTATTTATCTTGAGATTTAATTTATCAAGTACAAAGGGGAAATTGATATCTCCTACTAACATAATTTTGCTCTCATTTTTTTCTTGTATCTCCCTTATGTTCTCTAATAATTTAAATGTGATACCACTTGATATATATGTTTATTAATTATATTACTTCCTTTTCTATCATGCCTTTTAGTAGTATATAGTTTCCGTACTTATCTCTTTTGATTAGATCTATTTTTGCTTTTGCTTTGTCTGTGATTCAGATTGCTATGTCTGCTTTTTTTTACTTAAGCTGAAGCATAATATATTCTTCTTCAGTCTTTTACCTTTACCCTTTGCATATTCCACTGTTTCAAATATGTTTCTTATGAAGAACATATTGTTGGATTGCGATTTTCAATCAATTCTGCTGTCTCTGTTTTGAAGGAGAGTTCATCCCATTCATATTCAAGGTTATGATTACCACCTGTGTCTTTCTTTTCGTCCTATCCCCCCTTTTGTGCTTTTATTTTTCCTTTCTCCTCTCTCCTCCTCAAAAGGGTTTTACTTTTAAAACCACACCCCTCAATTTTATATCCCTTCTATCAGCCTCCCTACTTTTTATTTTCCCTTTCCCTTACTACTCTTTCCTAGCATTCTAACCAACTCCTCCCTTTTAGCCCTTCTGTCTTCTTCTACTGCATGTAAGGCATGTTAGATTTCTATACTTAACAGAATATATTATGCCCCACTTGAATCAAGTCCGATGAGAACAGAGTTCAAACATTGCCCCTATCCTTCCTTTTCCCCCCTATTATATTATGTTTTTGACTTTTCATGTGATGTAGTTTGCCCTTTTCTGCCTCCTCCTTTCCTCTTCTCCCTTCACATCGCTTAATTAGTTTTTTATCATCACATCAGTTAATTTTTTACCACATTCTCTCTATATATGTGTCTTGAAAATTTCATAATAAATATACAATTCTCAAGATTAAAAAGTACCATATTCGTATATAGGGATGTATATAATTTGACCTTATTAAATACTGTTTCTTTTTCCTGTTTACCTTTTTAGGATTCTCTTGAGTGTTACATTTGAAGATCAAATTTTCTGTTAAACTCTGTGCTTTTCATCAGGAAGGTCTGGAAATTCCTTATGTCATTGAATGTCCATCCACTAGCCTGAAAGTTTATGTTCCACTTTGCCAGGTAGCTGATCCTCAGTTGTGGTCTAATCTATTTTGTCTTGCAGAAAATTACATCCCAATCCATCTGGTCTTTTAATGTAGAAGTTACAACGTCTTGTGTGACCCTGACTGTAGTTTCTCTTTATTTGATTTCTTTCTTTCTGGCTGCTTGTAGAATTTTCTCCTTGACCTGCTAGATCTGGAATTTGGCAACAATCTTCCTTGTTGTTTTCATTTTGGCATCTCCTTCAGGAGGTGATAAAAATATTGTTTCCATCATTATTTTACCCCTGGATATAGAACCTCAGGGCAGTTTTCCTTGATGATTACTTGAAAGATACTGTTTAGGCTCCTTTTCCTTCATGGCTTTCTGGTAAAGCAAGAAGTCATAGATTTTCTCTCCTGGATCTATTTTCCATGTCAGCTATAATTTCCAATGAGATATTTTATGTTTACATCTATATTTTTATTCTTTAGATTTTGTTTGACTGATTCTTGATGCCTCAGAGCCATTAACTTCTACCTGCCCAGTTTTAATTTTTAACGAATTGTTTTCTTCAGTTAGCTTTTGCTTCCTTTTCTATTTGTCCAATTATTCCTTTTAAAGATCTGTTTTATACAGTTCTGATTTTAACTCCTAATAAATTTGGACAGTTTTACTTTTAAAGGAGCAGTTCTTTTCGGTGAATTCTTTTTTTCATTTTGTCAATTGCATTTTAAACTATTGATTAATTCTTCTTCTACTTCTCTAAACTGGCTTTTAAAATCCTTTCTGAATTCTTTCAAGAATGCTATCTTTTGGACATGAGACAATTTCATATTTCACTTTCAGCTTTCAAATTCTGTCCCACTGTGTTTCTTGTGCTGGGATCTAGGGGTGTGGTTACTGACTTGGTATGCTGTGTCCTCTGGTTCTTTCAGCTACAGGCTGTATAATGCTAAAGCTTACTTGGTACTGAGCTGGGTGATGTGTGCCAAGGCCATTGTCAGGTGAAGTCTTTCTGAGTTTCCCCAGGGTTACACTGAAGCTCTCACTATGAGGTGTGGGGGAGGAGTGGGGTAGCTACTGAAGGTCACACACTCCTCTGGGACTGTGCTAGATCATGGGCAGGCTCAGAAAGACTCCCACATGGCTGGAGTCTTTACAATTTTTCTGACTGTGCTAAGGCAAATCCAGCATTCTGTTGTTGGTGTTTACTGGATCCACCTCCTGAGTCTCAGGATCTCTTGGTTATTCACTGAGGTGGGGCTAGTTGGAATGCCTCCAGTACTGCACTGGTCACCTTCAGCCACAACAAGGTTATCCTATCCCTTGCCATCAAGTTTTCTAGCTTCCAGATCTTAAAGCCTGCTGTACCCCTTATGCTGTTCCACTATTCCAGTATTTTTCCTGGAACAATATTCTCTCAGTTTTTCAAGGTCGACAAGGGGAGTGTGAAAACACTTACAGTTTACTCCATGATTTTAGCTCCCAGAAGTTGAAGTAGGTCACTTCCAAACATGTGGTCTGTGGACTGTTAGTCCCAGGAGTAGTCATGGTTCCTCCAGTGGGCCATGTACTTCTCTCTCACCCAGCTCTGCTTGACTCCTGTCCTTTGTTTGGAGGTTCAAAAATCACAGCTGGTGACTAAGACCACAAGCAGCTCTTCCAGTTCCAGTAGGGCAGAGCCTTTGCTAGTGCATCCCACATGCTCTGCGCTCCCCCAACCCAGTGTAATAGATTCTTCCTGATGGCTTTTCAGGGCTCTCCTGGGCTGGAAATCTTCCACACTCTTATTTCCTAGTGGATTCTGCAACTCTAAAATTTTTTTCAGATTCTCTTTTTAGAGTTATCTAAAGAAA
Organism: Bettongia penicillata ogilbyi; assembly: GCA_023548195.1. Taxonomy (NCBI): domain Eukaryota; kingdom Metazoa; phylum Chordata; class Mammalia; order Diprotodontia; family Potoroidae; genus Bettongia; species Bettongia penicillata. The sequence continues at coordinate 2,196,191 of JAJHZJ010000016.1, read as the reverse complement.
TTTTTGGAAGAGCTCAGATAAGTTCCTACTTTCACTCTACTGTCTTGGCTCTACCCCCATTTTCAACCATTCTCAATGAAAAGACCATAGCTGAACAGAAAATTTGGATTTCAAATATGATGTGAAGCGGGAATCATAAAGGTCTTAATAAAGTTAAACTTACATTCCTACATGGAAATATGATTCTTGTAACTCATAATAATTTTCTCATTATTAGGGAAGTTAGAAGGAACATATATTGCTAGAGGGCAAAAGTATAAATTGATTACGATGCGATGAAATAAAAAAACTAAATTAAACGGTGAGAGAAGAATATATTGGGAGAAAAGAGAGAGATAGTTGGAATGGGATAAATCATTTAACATAAAAGAGGCAAGAAAAAGCTTTTTTTATATATGGAAGGTTGATCTAACTAACCGTTGATTAGAGAAATACAAATTAAAACAATTCTGATGTACTCACTATTAACTGGCTAATAGGACAGAAAAGGAAAATGATACATTTTAGAAGGAATGTGGGGGAAAAAGAGACCATAATGAACTGTTGGTGAAATTGTGAATTGATTCCACAATTCTGTACATCCACTTGAAATTCGTCCAAAGGTCTAAAAATATATGCATGTCCATTGAACTATTAGTACTGCTATTATGTCTGTATCTTAAAAGAGATTTTTGAAGGAGGAAAAGAACCTGTATGTACAAAAAAGTTTATAGTAGTTCTTTTGTAGGGGTAAAAAATTTAAAATTTATGGGATGCCCATCAACTGTGGAATAGTTGATTAAGACTGTGTTATGTGTTTCAGACAGAATACAACTGTGCTTTAAGAAATAATGAGCAGAATGCTCTCAGAAAAATCGGGAAAGACTTACACGTGCTTGTGCAAAGTGAAATGTACTGTCCACAAAATCACAGCGATATTGTAGCATTGATCAGTTATGGATGACTTATCTTTTCTCAGCAATACAATTGTCCAAGACAATTCTGAAAGTCTCATGGTGAAAAATGCTGTTTATTCCCAGGGGAAAAAAAAAAAAAAAACAACTGATGGTGTCTTAATAATTTGAAGCATACTTATTTTTTTTACTTTATTTTTCTTGCGTTTTTTTTTTTTTTTTGGTCTATGTTTTCATTCACAGTGTGATTTTAATGGAAATATTTTGCATAGTTATACGAGTATAATGTACATCAAATTACTGACCTCAATGAATGGGGATGGGAAGGGAGAAAGAAAGAGAATTTGAACCCCAAAGTTTTAAAAATAAATGTTAAAAATTGTTTTTACATGGAACTGGGGAAAAAGAAATGTAAAATAAGTTTAAAAATTACTGTAGACAACATAAAATTCGTGAGAGTCTACCCACTCAGCATACCCAGATAAGATATGGACACTAGTTTAAAATACTTCACACAATAATGTCAAATCTAAGCCATTGGGGAAAATATTAATTGCTCAATGGTAAGCTGAATAAATACAATAAAAATGACAATTCTACCTAAATTAATCTCTTTATTCAGTTTTATAGCAATCTAACTACCCTAACTTATTTCATTGAGACAAAAAAATTAATAATTAAATACTTCTGAAGGGGAAAAAACGATCAAGGATATCAAGGGAATTAATGAGAAAATGCAAAGGAAAGTAGTCTAGATGTAACAGGTCTCAAAATGTACTTAAAAAAAATTGGGAGTGGAAAGACGGACCTACACTGCATCTCCCCCTATAGCCCATAAAATACCTGTAAAAATGACTCTAAACAAGTTCTAGATCAGCAGAAGCCACAAAACTACAAAGTGAAAGAGTTTTCCAGCCCAAGACAGCCTGGAAGACTGACAGGAAAAGTCAATCGCACTGGGTTCAGAGTGGAGCCTTGGTCATACTGCACAAATAAGACTGGAGCCAGCTTCAGGGAGAGGAAAAATGGGTAGCAGCTGCAGTTCCAAGATTTCTCAACCCCCAAATGCCAAAGACAGCTTCAAAGGTCAGTAAAAAATCTCTTTCAGCTGGGTGAGAGAGAAGTGCAGTCTGGCCCCAATCCCTGTCTCAGGGCATCAGCAGCCACTTTTAGAGCCATCTGTCTAAAGACACTGGGGAAATCAAGCAGCTGATCTGAATCTCATCCCTGAGTGGTATATGATTAAGGAAATTTATGGTTCAGATTCGCACCTACAATAAGATACATTTAAGAAGAAGCTGGATATTCTACTGACTTACAGAAAAAGACAAATGCACAGACAGTTTAGAGCAATAGCAGCAATAATTAATATATCTTAATACTAATGTAATTATAGCAATACTACTATAGATATGAGAGGAAATAGAAAAACATCACCAATCCAAGGAAGCACCAACTCCTGAAGTTTCTCAGCTGGGGAATCCAGCTTTCAGGATCTAAATTGGGAGCAAGAGGTCCCAGGCAGAGTGTCCTCTCCATAGATGAAATTTCTAAGTTATCCATCAAGATGGTAGCCAAACCTCACGATGGAGTACTTATGTGATATTCATTCTTGGAGAACTGGCTAGGTTCTCAAGGCAGCGGATGTTCCATATTTATGTGGGATTTATCATATCTTCAAGATATGAGTTCACTTGGGGGACACAACAGCCTATGTGAAAGGCCTACACTGAAAATATGGAAGAACTTCTAATCCATTTACCATTCAAGTGGTTGTCCTGGGGTGAGCACTGGCTGGTGTGGTGGAGCTGGTGGCAACTGTGGAAAGAAAATCCTACTTACAGATGCAGGCAGAATAGAGTACTTTTGCTTGCTCACAGACCACAAAGCAGCCCAGGAGAGGAGGAAAGTCCTTTCCCTTGATTTGCCACCTTGGAGAAAATGAGAGCTTACAGGTCCCTAGAGTATACCCTTCACTTGACAAAGGACTCAAGCGTCAAGTAACTGACTGAGAAAATTCCAACAATGGGAGAAAAATACCATAGAAGTTTACTTTCTTGGTGAACAGGCATTTTCTTCCATCCTTTCAGAAGAGGGAGAGCAAAAGCATCCCATCAGAGAAATACATAAAAGTCAAAGTTTCTGCATCCAAAACCTCCAAAAAATATATCATGGTCTGAAATCAAGTGAGGGTACAAAATGGATTTTGAAAATTGAGCAAGAGCAGTGGAGGGGAAATTGGGAAGAGAAATGAGGGGCAAGGAAATCCTGAAAAGCAAGTCAACAGCTTGCTAAAGAAGACCCAAAAAACGCTAAAGAAAATAATACCTTTAGAAATAGACTAAGCCAAGTGGCAAAAGAAGTCTAAACTGCCAATGAGAAGAAGAATGCTGTAAAAAGCAGAATTAGTCAAACAGAAAAGAAGTTTCAAAAGCTCACTGAAGAAAACAGTTCTTTAAAAATTAGAGGAGAGCAGATGGAAGCTAATGACTTTGTGAGAAATCAAGGAACTATAAAACAAAACCGAAAGAATAAAAAATAAAAGACAACGTGAAATATCTCACTGGTGGAACAACTGATCAGGAAAATAGATCCAGAAGAGATCCTTTAAAAATTATGTGTTTAGGTGAAAACCATGATTTTAAAAAAAGAGCCTAGACATCATTTTCCAAGAAAGAATGAAGGAAAAAATGCCCTGATTTTCTAGACCCAGAAGGTAAAACAGAAATGAAAAGAATTCACTGATCACCTTCCAAAATACATCCCCATCCCCCCCAAAAAAAAATCTCCTAGGAATATTGTAGCCAAATTTCAGAGTTTTCAAGTCAAGGAGAAAATAGTACAAGCATCCAGAAAGAAACAATTCAAGTTTTGTGGAAATACAATCAGAATGACATTACAGAGGATTTAGCAGTTTCCACACTAAAGGATAGAAGGGCTGCAATGTGATATTTCAGAAGTCAAAGTAAATAGGATTAAAACCAAGAATCACCTACTCAACAAAACTGAGTATAATATTTCATGGAAAAACTGAAATTTCAATGAAATAGAGCATTTCCCAGCATTGTTCCCAGGTATTGTTTAGGTATGTACATGTACATGGGTGTATGGGGGTATATGTACATGTAGATAGATAGATAGATAGATAGATAGATAGATAGATAGATAGATAGATAGATAGATAGATAGATGACACAGGGTGAGCTGAATATGAAGGGAGAATACCTAAAAATAAAATTCACTATTGAATGGAATGTACTAAGAGTAAGAGAAAGGGAGAGGTAGAATGTAGCAAGCAAATCATCTCACATAAAACAGGGAAGAAAGAGCCTTTACAATAGAGGGTAAGAGTGGGGAGATAAAAGGAAATAATTGAGCCTTACTCTCATAGAATTTGGTTTAAGGAGGGTTTAACACACACACAATTGGAAATGGAAATCTATTTTACCGTGCAGTATGGCAAGGGGAAAGGGTAGAGGAAAAGTAAGATAATAGAAGTGATAGCAAATTGGGCAAAGGGATAATTAGAAGTAAATACTATTGTGGGAAGACAGGTCAAGGAAGAGAATGGAATAAGTGAAGGGTAGGATAGGACAGAGGGAAATGTTGTTAGTCTTTTACAACATAACTACTATGGAATTGCTTTACGTTGTTACATATATATGACCTATATTGAATTGCTTGTCTTCTCAATGAGGGTGATTGGGGAGGCAGAGAGAGAATATGGAACTCAAGGCTTTAGAAATAAATGCTAAAAATTGTTTCAGCATGCAACTGGAAATTAAACTATACAGGCAATGGAACGTAGAAATCTATTTTGCCCTACAGGAAAATAAAGGGGAAGGGAGATGGAAGAAGGGTGTGCAATAGAAGGGCAGACAGAGTGGAGGAAGGGGTGAAAGGGGTGCATGCTGTCCTGAGGTGAGGGATGGGAAGAGACTGTGAGAAACTTTTGAATTCAAATACTTGTAGATATGCGTGTTAACAACTTAAAAATAAATAAACAGCATATTAAAAAAGAAGTATTAATCAAAATAATCTGATACTAAGAAATAGAGTGTCTGATCCATGGAACAGATTAGGTTCAAATTACATTATATTAAATGGCCAAAGTAATACAGTATAACATAAATCCAGAAATCTATGCTTTTGTGACAGATACTCATTATTTTTGTAAGTTAAAAAAGCGAACAGAAACAAGACGTGCTGGAAAACTTTGAAAACAGTGTGGCAGAAATTAGGACATGATTTATACATAAAGTGTCATATATGTAAGATATTATAGCAAGGAGTAGTTCATCTGTCAAAGTCATAGATAAGGGAAGAATTTTGAATGACAGAGGATATATAGAAATCACTACAAAATGTAAAATAGATAAGGTCGACTACATAGAATTAAAAAAGTTTTGGGATAAAGAAATCTATTGCAACCAAAATCAGAAAGAAAATTTTAAAAATTGTATTTTTGCAATAAGAATTTCTAATAAAGTCTTTCTTTTTTTTTTAATTTTAGCCATTAGTCATGTTGTAA